>JALMGA010000001.1:250000879-250600879 GCA_023333525.1 Aspidoscelis tigris stejnegeri
AGATCAGATGCCAGCAACCTAAAAAACATGGAGAAGAAACTGAACAACAAGAAGACTAAAGAACATCTGATCAAAAAATACTGGCTGAATACAAGGAAAATTGATGAAGCTTTGGAAATAGTGAAACAGCAGATAACAGCTACAGCCAGGAAAATTGAAAGATATGAAGCAAGAATCATCCAGTACAGGCAGAACCAAATGTTCCAGTCTAATGAGAGGCAGTTCTACCAGAGCCTGCATGAGCAAGTAGACAAGAAAATGGAAAAGCCAGAGAAAGAAGCAACAACCAACTTCTGGAAAGATCTCTGGGAGGCTGAAAAAGAATACAACAAAAGTGCTGGGTGGATAAAGGATTTCGAGAAGAAATTCTCCAAGAACAAAATGCAGCAGCTGGAAATAACACCCGAAATGGTCACGAAAAGAGTGAAGAAAGTGAACTGGACATCCCCTGGCACTGATCAGTTGCATGGCTTCTGGCTCAAATACCTGACCAGCCTGCATGCAAAAATGGCCAAACTGTTCAATGAAATGCTGCAAACAGGAAACATCAGTGAATGGCTAATAACTGGCAAAACATACTTAATACAGAAAGATGCAGCAAAGGGAGCCACACCAGGAAACTATAGGCCGATAACTTGTCTACCTACTATGCTCAAGCTGCTGACAGGCATAATAGCAGACAGGATTCAAGACTACCTCGAAGACAACAACATCATTCCAGTAGAGCAAAAAGGAAACAAACGGAGAAGCAGGGGCACAAAAGACCAGCTACTGATTGACAAAATGATTCTGGAGAACTGCAAAAGCCGAAAAACAAACCTGCATATGACTTGGATCCACTATAAAAATGCTTTTGATTCACTGCCACATGGTTGGATCACAAAGTGCCTGGAAACCATCGGGATCAGTCAGAACATCACCAAATTTATAGAAAGTGCGATGAAACGCTGGAAGACTGAGCTTTTTGTCGGAAATGAAAGCTACAGACTGATCAACATCAAAAGGGGCATCTTCCAGAGGGATTCATTGTCCCCACTCCTTTTCATCATCACTATGATCCCACTGTCACTCATCCTAAAGAAAACAAACCTGGGCTATCAAACTGCCAGGAATTCACAGAAAATCTCACATCTACTGTACATGGATGACTTAAAGCTTTATGGAAAATCTGAAATCGAGATCCAGTCATTGACCAACACAGTGCGAATATTCAGCAGCGACATCAGTATGGAGTTTGGCCTGGACAAATGCACCACAGTGGCACTGAAGAAGGGGAAGATTACTGAAAGTGAAGGCATAGAAATGCCAAATGGTCAAGCCATCAGGTCCCACCAGCCAGAAGCCTACAAATACCTTGGCATCTTGCAACTGGATAACATTAAGCATGGCCATGTGAAATCTGTGGTCAGTAAAGAGTATATCCAAAGGACTAGAAAAATCTTGAAAAGTAAACTGAATGGCGGTAACACCATTAAGGCCATAAACACCTGGGCCATACCAGTCATTAGATACACTGCAGGAATTGTGAACTGGACTCAGCTCGAATTGGACAACTTAGACAGAAAAACCAGAAAACTGATGACGATCCACCATGCACTACATCCTCGGAGTGATGTCGACAGGTTGTACTTGCCCAGGAAAGCAGGCGGTAGAGGACTTTTGCAAGTGAAGCAAACAGTGGAAGAAGAGAAGCATGCATTAGCAGATTACGTGGCAGAAAGCAAAGAATCAGCTTTGATTCAAGTCAACAACCAGAAGCTTCTCAAGGTGCAGCAAACCAAGAACCAGTACCGGAAAACTGCAGTTCAATGCCGAACGGACAGCTGGCATAATAAAGCACTGCATGGACAGTTCCTGGAGAAGATCGAAGGCAAAGTGGACATGGAAAAGACCTGGTCTTGGCTTACGAATGGAACATTGAAAAAGGAAACAGAAGGACTGATTCTTGCTGCACAAGAACAAGCAATAAGAACAAATGCCATCAAAGCCAGAATTGAAAAATCAGGAGAAGATCCAAAGTGCCGACTCTGCAAAGAAGTGGATGAAACAATCGACCATATACTCAGCTGCTGCAAGAAGATCGCACAAACTGATTACAAGCAGAGACACAATGCTGTAGCACAAATGATCCACTGGAACTTGTGCCAAAAGTATCATCTGCCAGTGTCAAAGAACTGGTGGGATCACAAGCCAGAAAAAGTTGTTGAAAACGAACATGCAAAGCTACTTTGGGACTTCAGGCTTCAGACTGACAGAAAACTGGAGCATAACACCCCTGACATTAAAATTGTTGAGAAAGAGAAGGTGTGGATCATCGACGTTGCTATTCCGGGTGACAGCAGAATTGAGGAAAAACAGATGGAGAAGCTCACCAGATACGAAGATCTGAGAATTGAACTACAGCGACTCTGGCGAAAACCAGTGAAAGTGGTCCCAGTCATCCTCGGCACACTGGGCGCGGTGCCAAAAGATCTCAGCAGGCACCTAAAAACCATTGGCATTGACAAAATATCCATCTGCCAACTTCAAAAAGTCACTTTACTGGGGTCTGCTCGCATAATTCGCCGATACATCACGCTGTCCTAGGTGCTTGGGAAGTGCCCGACTAGTGATATAATACGAAATCCAGCATAGTCATCTCGTTTGCTGTGTGTAACTGCTGTTTTACATCATCATCATCATAATAATAATAATAATAATGGCGCCTTTCCTACAGTCAAGGCAGTTTACAAGCAACTGACAAAATTCAGAGAACCTATTGAAAAGAATACAAAATCAAAATACAATAACCATGTCAATAAATATAAACAAAAAATGTAAATAAAAAGAAAAAAGAATTCCTGCTTTAATAACAGCGTACCACATGGAAACCACTCAGTCTGTTATCTCTTCCTACATCTCACTTGAATTACTCAAAAAAAGCAACTATGTTTAAAAGGCATAAACTTTAATGAAGAATCATGGCTGTGATAGTATATACCTTGGTTACATAGTCATGTATGCATAGATGCATAAGGAAAGCAAGAAGCGAGGTACATAGGAATATACAGTACAATTACACTCTTTACCAGTAAAGCCCTCCCCTGGGGGAGACTTTAGAATTGCCCAGTCCATAGTTCATCATTAGTTCAATCCAATTCCCAGAGACATGGATACAGACCAGGCTTAGATCCCAGGATTCCATCTCCTCTGAAGTACATTTATCTAAGAACAACATAGCCAATACAGCTCAGGGCCTGTTGGCACTTACCTTTAGGGAGTGGTTCTGGACACTCCAGGGGAGGTCCTTTTGGACTCTGCACTGCCACTGCTAACCAGGTGTGTCCAGGAGCTCCCTCTGGCTGCCCTGATCTTCTATAGCTGTGGACAAGTAAAAAATTTGTCCACAGCTTTCCTGTGAGTAGGTGGCATGTTCCTGGAAATGAAGTTTGCCTTCTAATCTCTTTTAGGTGCAAATACTGCCATGGTGATCAAGACGGTCCAGGCTGTACCATCCACACCTCAAGTGCTGGTGGTCCGCTTGGGGACTGCACAAGTGCTTACAGTGCAAATACACCCTCTGCATCCTACATGAAGAAGAATTGCCTTTTCTATCCCACTTTTCTCACCCGTTTAAGAGAACTCAAAGCAGCTGACAAAGCTTTCTACTCTTCTCCCCACAACAGAACATGAGGTAGGTGGGGCTGTGAGAGCTCAGAAGAGAGCTGTGGCTAACCCAAGGTTACCCAGCTGGTTTCATGGGGGAGGGTGGAATCAAACCCAGTATTCCCAGTTAAGAATCTGGTTCCCTAACCACTAGACCAAACTGGCTCACTTATTAAATGCAGTGGAATGGTATATTTATACCATTCTACCAATTAAATGCAAATAGGTCCTCTAAGGAATAAATAATATGCATGATGATTAATACTCAATTATAAAATGAAGACAGAGGGGATTGACCAATGTTTTTCCAGTCCGAATTCTGCTAGCTAAACCTTGACATATAGTACTCTATAATGGAATATACTACGGATTAATATCTGCTGTGAGTTCATATATCCCTGCCCCCAGCATTAAAGTAGAAAAGAGGTATGTAGGTATATATATATTCAGATGCAATGCAAATACTCTTAAGTTTGGAGTAATAAAATATAACCCCTGGATGACATGACAAGCAGCTCCACACCCATGTTCTTGAAACTCTACGAAACAGTTGATAGAAAGCCAACTGCCGAATTGGTATAATAAACTAGGCCCCTTGGCTAATTGGCCTTCACTCCACAGCCAGATGTTAATTGGTGTTATACAACTCTGTTCTTCCTCCTTAATTGCAGTTGGACAATTAACATTCCTTATGGGTCAGAGTAACTTCTAAATTATTATAATCTTGCTTCATCTTAAGGCCTAGCTATCAGATTGTAATACTTCCCATATGGTAATACAAAACCATGACAGGACCATAAGGCCACAATTTTATGAATTATTGGCCTGACACAAATACTCAGGAGTACAGGATCTGTAAACACATAGGCTTGTAGCCTGATCAAAAATAATGTTAATATTGTGGTATGTTCACTGAAGAAACAGCTCCAGTGTTAATTAATGGGGGCAAGTTAGAAGACATATTCCATAAATATCCAGTTTTCCAGGCTTCTGATAAATGCTGCTTTGCTAATACATCGGCCTTGGCATAATGATGAAATGCAGCTAGAATACATCATGTCACTTCACTTCCGGTCTTGTGAACTACTCGTCTGTACCAACAACTAATTTTTGCAGGAAACGAGGTACATTGTGCACTTCGGCTCTGTTGCTGTTCCACTGTCAAAGTTCCTCCCTATTGACAAATGGCCAATCAGATTTTGCTGCATCGTAGCTGTTAGCTAGGCAAGGGGAAACATTTTCTATTGAAGGCTACAGTCCGTCAGAGGAGGGGGAAGTGGCCAAAACACGACCCTTCAGATGTTGCTGAATTACACCTTCCATACGCTCTAGCCAGACTGAAAGATGGCATGGAACAGTGGGAGCTGTAGTTTAGCAACACTTGGAAGGCTATAGTGTAGATATTCCTGCCATATAGTTTATTTGTCAGGAAATACATAACAGTGTGATTAAGTGAAGCAAGAGCCGGGGAAGGTTGCATGTGAACTCCAGATAAGACTAGATGCCTCTGAATCCTTCTCCTGCCAGGCTGGTAAATATTTCCTGATAAAAATATCCCTATTTGGACAAGCCTTTAAAAAGAAGGCTAGGCAATTTCAGGAGAACCCCAGGGTTACCAGTAGAGAAAGGGAGGAGTTATTTCCCTTGGGCTTAAGTGTAGAGGTCAGATTAATGAACTCATTAACAAGGAGCAATCCCATAGGCAATAATGGTGACTGGGGGGAAAAGGACTAAGCTCTCCAAGGGGGAAGAAACAGAGTCTGACCCTGAACAGAAAATCAGCATGCTCCTAGAAGCCTTTGAGAGAGTAAAGGACACTGTAAAATAATTGGTTAAAGATATTAAAGAACTCAAAAACGGCCAGAGATGTGTATGAGATGGGGGCGGAACATGAGATGGCAATAGCTAAGCTGAATAAAATTACTGACAATTTAAATGAGTTACAGACATTATACACTGCCAAAAACATCAGAATGTTAGAATGAAAGGCTTTCCAGAAGAAGTGGGTTTGACAAAATAATTAAAATATGCCTGGAATTGGATTTAAAAGAGAAAGGTTTTGAATGAGCCCATAAGTTTAAGGGTTAAAACAAAAGAAAGGAATAACCCTTGGGATGTTATTATTGCCTTCACATGGGAAAGCACCAAGACAAAGTATGTAAAAGGCTGAGAGGGAAAAATGACTTGGGTAAAAAAGGAGTGTGGTGGTAATATATAAAGAACTGGTCTCATTTAGACAAAGGGAAAAGCTAAGACCCATCTGTAGACAAATTATAGACGCTGGACTACAGTTCTCCTGGGGATTTCTGACTGCAGTTCTCATGTTTCACAAGTGAGGAAGAAGAAGTAAGGCTGGTCAAGGTACTGAAAATAAACTGAGGAGATTACACGTGGATTGGAGGACAAAACAATGGATGAAGATGAAGACAAAGATGAAGAAGGGAAGATAGGAGAAAATCAAGTGAAAAAATATAGGAAAGAGAAGAAAGAAGCTCACACTAAAAAACAATGTCTGAAAAGTAAAGACAAATGAACAGTTTATAAGATAAAATGGGTCCCTTTACAGTCACTGATGCAAATTTCCCCTTTTTCATTGACACTGCATGAACTGGCTCCTATGGTCCTTAACTCCCACCAAGACCCACGGTTGCCAAAGATCAGAAGGCCTGGCATGTCCAGGTCCAGCTAGAAGATGACTAGGCCACCTGTGTTGCTGGCAAATTTGAGATGTGCTGAATGAGTTTATTGATTTGTACTTCACCAGTGGACTTCACCCATTGTTTCTGGCACTGAATTGAAGTCTCCAAACAATTCCAAAGATTCAGGCTCAATGCTGAAGCAAAGTGGTGGAGTTCATACCAAACAATTCATTTTTTTTTTTTTGTCCTCCCACCATGTACTTGATCTACTCTGAACATGCCTCCAGGTGCTGCATGTTGTACTTGCAAGGGCTTCTGGAATGGAGCACCATGAGTCCTCTGATGTGTGTGGATACGTGCATGAACTTGGCCAATTGCATTTGAGCCAAGCTTGGTCTTCACAAAGGACCCATGATCCTCCATTTTGGAAGGCAGGAAACCAGTCCAATTGTCTTGGTGAATAATTGTGTGTCTGGTGGCAGAGGCTGAGGCCAGACTGCCTTGAAATTTGGACACAAAGATAAGAAGGCCAGGAACATGTTTATGGTAGGTAGCCATGTTGGAAAGCATGCAATGATAGAAAGCATAAATGTGATATAGGGTTCTGAACTGTATCTCAAGCCACTGGACTGCTTCATAGAACCAGTGCTGCAGTTGGGGATAGTCTTAAATTGAGCTTGCTGTGCCTGCTCCAGTTCTGGTCTGAAGTAAACCAGCAGAGTCAATTTGTGCACACCCACATGACAGAATTTGGTCTACTGAAATACAGTCATGGGTAATTCTGCTTTATTCATTTTTCTCAGTATCAGCAGCTCCTTTTCTCAACAGGAAAGGGACTTGGAAAGGCATCACATACAAAGCACCCAAGCAATGCCATGTTTAGGACTATAGAATTTCTTGCACTTTCACAAAGAAGCAGAATCTGTTTGGAGACACAACTCTAGAATGAATCTACCACATCATAATGTCTAAATATTTGTTTGTTTATTGAATTTTCTTGTCCCTTCACAGGAGATGGAAGGGACTGTTTTACTGGAAGTAGAAGGTGATGTACAAACCATTTGAGTGATAATCTACAGATAACAATAAAATGTTATCCTAAGGCCAATTTGCACTTTGCCCCACAGTCAGCAAATAAGCAACATCTGGGCAGGTGCATCTAGACTTGCTGATGCATGTGCAGCCGTGGAGGGTACCACACACAAGACGGCAGCACTAAGAAGAGGACTGGCCAGTGATCAAACAGAAGGTAAGTGTTTAATTGCACGGGGATAGGCTAATGCAAGTCAGTGTTAGCTTATTGGGATGGGAAGTGAAGTGCAAAATCACTCCTGATCTATGTGTTTGTGTTGATTCTACCATCCCAGAACATCCATTTCACCGCTTGTCCTCAGCTGGTCTCCAGCTCTCATCACCCCTAACACAATCAATATTCAAGGAAGGAGGAGCAATATCTGGGAGGCCCCAGACTGGGCAGACTATTCTGTACTAGGGATCTACATGAATATTCAAAGACATTTGAAATTCGATCGAATACATCCAAATTTTGACATTTGAATTCAAATCAAATGCCCATAAATTCAAATTTAAACATTCAAATGAATTCTGAATTTTCAAACCTATTCATTCAAATTATTTGGACATTTGGATATGTATGGTTTGTATATAATGCGTACTTGCACATACACACCTTTCCCACACCCGTATGCATTTGTACAGATCTATATGGGATGAAAACGGGTTGCATACAGGATAACTATGGGATGCATTCAGACATGTACGGATGCGTAACGATGCATAGGGGAACATATGAATGTTGTTGACATTTGTTAGTGCAAATCTGAATCAAAAATTCAAACAAATAGATTCAAATTTGCTTAATTCAAATCAATTTTGGTTAAATTTGAATTTTAAAGACTGAAATTGAATCAGATGTTTGGATATTCAATTCAAATTGAATTGTATCCTGAAAGTTGCATTTGTGCACACCCTTATTCTCTATCTTTTATATTGCACAGGCACATGTAAGCATGTTCACAGGTACAGAGTGACGCACAGAGATGATAACTTACCAGTTTTTCTAGTTCCATGATCCTCTTTTCCTGTTGATGAATGAGCTGATTCTTCATCTCTAAGACTTGCTTTAGGCTATGCATGTCTTCCTCCAAATGCTGATATGGAGCCAATGCAATCTAAGGTGAGAAAGTATTATAATGAAATAAAGAGCATGGGCCTGACTCAGAAAAGGTTTGGAAGTCTCCCACAACAGGGGGAAAGCCCTGCTGAACCCCTAATGGAAGGAGAAGATCTGATACCTTTGGAAATTCCTGTGGCTGAAGAACAAAGCATCCCTCCTCTAGAAATTTAATACAGCAGTCTCTCATAAACCTTGCTCTCCCTTAGTTTTGTTTAGGTTTTTATCTTTCAGTTTTGAGCATACATGGTAAAAAGTATAACATAGTGCTGTGTTATGTGACAGCTAATTGAAATTAATGGGAAAACAGCAACCATGTCACTATGTCCTTCTATAAGAGATCATAGCACAATCAATTTAAGCACAAAAGGAAGTAGTAGAAGAGAGAATATTAGCTTTTGGTTCCCCATTATTCTTCATATGTAGACACTTCAGACTTTCATTCTGTTTCATGATGGTTCAGGACCATTCAAGGCTTCTGAAATTTACTAAGATCAATATCTTCTGTTATTGGGCCAATTTGCATTACGCAGTTTAAAATTAGTCAACATATGGGAAAGTGCATTTGCACTTACAGGAGGCTCTTACAGCCTACAAGAGCCCCCTCCCTGCCCAGATGTTGACTAATTATAACTAGCTGTGATGCACAAAATTGGGATGCACCATCTGCACTGGACAAGGCACAGGCCAGGATAGGGCACCCAAAATAGTGCCTTATTGCTGTCTAGGGGTAGACCTTGACAATGAGGTCTACTGGTGCAGTAGTCATTGCATGGGGGGGGGGGAGGGCTGTTTTGGTGATGATCCAGGAGGCGCCAGCAGAATTTCTTGCATCACTGAAACAGCCCAAATGGGCAACTGAATGGGTCCACGCTGGCTCTGAAGGCTGGAGCCTTGGACAGAAGGGTTTTTCTGAGTGCAGACAGCCTTATCCCATCCCACGGGCAACCTGTATGCGATGAGCTGTTCAGGGTGTCCTGCCTTGGTCCAAGACACCCAAGATAAGTGCAGAAATGGTCAATTGTACAACTCAAAATTATGGGATTTTGTAAGCTCATCTGTTAAGCTGAAACCACAAGTTAAGGGGAAATTCACAAGTATACCAAAATATATGTATTGTATCCCAATCACCTCCAGCTGTTCTTCAGTGTTCTTCTTTAATGCCTCTTCAAAGCGTTTTGCCTTGTCCTTCAATGACTGACTCTGAAAAGTGAGGGTATCAACCTGGTCCTGTGATTAACAAAAAGCACAAACATAAACTCACCACAATGCTTTTCCTCAACACAGGACAAAGCATTTTAAGCAGCAGCCCTGACTCAGAGGCAGCTTTCTGCACTTGGCCTTTTTGTGGAATGTATCTCAGGATAGGGTTCTGTTGTCTGCTTGTATATAGACTACATTAGCATGCAGACAGCAGGCCCATATTCCAAGATATATTCCAGAATAATTCTAAGTGCAACAGGGCCTAGAGCATGTCACATTAGCCTTAGGTCCCCTGACAAAGCAATAGAAGAAAATTAGCAACCACTATGACTCCACACTCTGTGTCTGATGTTCATGTTTTGTAGCACATGAGCAAACAACAAGTCATATGCATATTGCATGGGACATTGCTTGCACAAATCATGAATTTCCTGTGGTTCCCTCAAAAAACTGCTGAAAGTCCTCCTTTACACATTTCCTTATATTACCAAACTTCAGAATTTGCAATGTAAAGTCAAGGCCACCAACAGGTTGAGCCTGATTCCTAGTGACTGTGTGCATAATTCTTCATGATCATCAGATGTGGTTTGCTATTGCCTCCCCATGGGGTAGTTTTTCAGCAATCTAGTCAAGCTTACAACCACCACTTAACTTTTCAGACCAGAGAAAAAGATTGGTGAGGGACAGACTTTCTGCAAAGGAGGCTTCCCTTCCAACAGTGCTCTGGGGTATGAATTAGGAATGTGCATGAATGTTTTTTGGTTTTTCTTGTATTCGATTCATATCGAATCGAATGCAAGAAAATTAATATTCAAATAAATCCTTTTGAATCTGGTAGGATTCAAATTCAATAGAAAAGCTCAATGTGAATCACATACAAATCACATACGAGTCAATAACAAATCCGTAACGAAGCTTCATACGAATGTATCAAAACATTCAGTTTAAATTCAAATGCCAGTCTTTAATTGCGCCAACGTTCAATTCGAATTCAAATGTCCAAATTTGGCCAAATTCATACAAATTTCAAATGTTACAAATATCCGTGCACATCCCTAATATGAATGAGATCCAAGAACAGAGACAACCAATTTTTCTTTGGGGCCAAAAGACAGTATGGCAAATGAGCACATGTGTTCATTTCTCTAGTCCCACTACTGGCTTTCCTAATTGGTGCTATTTTTAAAAAAAATGTCTTGAACACTATGTCTCATGAACCCTGTTCTCTTAGGGCTCTTAGCCAACAATGCCAGAAGACATTATTTATTTATTTGAAATATTTATATACTGCTTTGCACTAAAAACATAATCTCGAATCAGTTTGCAAAATGTTGAGAATAAAAATAGCAAAAACCATTGGCTATATAAATATTAAAATATTAAATGAAGCAAGAATTGGGATATAAAACTAGGCATAAAACAGAGAAGGAGATGCCATTCTATAGATCTTTTCCTATGTGAGTCCTCTGGTCACCATTATATCATGCCTTATTGCTTTTTCTCCTGAAGCTCCTGGGAGAATTTCATCCTTCTAGCACATGAAAAGGATCTGGCAGCCTTTGCAGACAGACTACAAATTCCATCATTCCTTTCAACTGGATAACTTGGGCTGCGTCCAGACTTAGGTCAAAACAGCGCAGCTTTCTTCTGCTTGCAGCAGCACTGCAGTATTTGATTGAAGACTGTGAAGTAAAAAGATGCTGATTGATCAGAATCTTTTTACTTTACTTTTCTGGTCACGTGCTGCGCCCCTGCTGCGGGCAACAGAGGATCCTGCCTGACCATCCAGAAGCCATGTCAAAGGGATAGCACAGCTTCCGATCTCCCTTTCAGGTACACCAGAAACAACTGCATTTTCCCTGCTCAACTCTTCCGATCATTGTGTCTGACCGTCAGGAAGTGCCGTTGGCAGGATCGTGCAGTGTAAGTTAAGTCTGGAAGCACCCCTTGTTTGGAGCTACTGAGGAGACATGAAGTTTCAGACTGCAACAAGCATGAGCCTGCAAGTGACTGAGCTTTGGACATCTTAATGTTACTGACCTGGAGTGACAGCCGCAGCCTCTCGAAATTTTCTTCAAGTTCTTTCTTTTCTAGCTCATGTGATGCTTTCAAGTCTAAGGGGGAAGGGGGAGAACAGAGGCATGTGGGGAAAAAGTGCTAAATGCATAGTGATTTGAAATTGGAAATATGGGACATTCATCACCTGACTGCTACCTGTGATGTGCTGGTCCTCAAACTCTTTTGAATAGTGAACCACAAATGCAGAGCATATCAGGATGCAAAGCTCAAGGAGATTCCTTTAGGTGGCAATAGAGTGACCCCAAGTGACAAAAATTATGAGGAAAGATATCCCGAAAAGATGAATAAACACCCTTCCTTTCCTTTGCCCAACAAGAATATTTCTCAAAACTTCCTCTCATAGCAACAAGACACAGCAACACAGTTTTTCTTTCTTTCTGTGCTTACTGCTCTGTGGTTGCTATCAGCAGGTCTGGAATGGCCAAGCCTGCTGGTTCCAACCACAGAAAGGTGTGGTCTGGAAAAGCGCTATCTGCACAACAGTGCTGGTCTAGACCAGAATCCTCCCCAGCCTCAAAGTGTGTGTGAGCCTCCAAGGGCTCGGAACAAAGGGGGGGGGGCATTTCAGGGCCTTCTGGGGGATGCATTTCAGAACCCTGGGGGGTGCATTTCAGAGCCTTCTGCATACCTCCCATGTTCTGCACCAGGGTCCACTCTGGTACACTGGGAGACTTGCTCAATCAAATCTACTGCATTATGCTCTCTCTAATGCAACCCTCACGTTGTTTCAAGCACCTTCCACAGAAAATCAACAGGAGGGAAGCGAATGGTTTTTTCTCTTTTTTCTGTATTTGATTCATATTTAATTGAATGCAAGAAAACGTGTATTCGTTTGAATAGATACCCTTTGAATGTAGTGGCATTCAAGTTCAATACGAATGTTCAATCCCATACGACTCCCGTACAAATCCCATACAAAGCTTCATATAAAAGTATCAAAACATTGGATTCAAATTCAGATGTCAGCATTCAAATGCGCCAACATTTGATTCAAATTTGAATATCCGAATTCAGCCAAATCCGTACAAATTTTGAATGCTATGAATATGGGTGCACATCCCCATTCATCAGTTTCTACAAACTAGATATAGGCTTTTCTGTACTGGGCTTTGTTTCAGATTATATCTCAGAATAGGGACCTGCTATCTGCAAGCCAGTGCAGACTATGGCAGGCCACAGGTATTGTTGTCTGCAGCAGCATGCAGATGGCAGGCCCCTATTCCAGGATACAATCCGAAGGAAGGCTCCGTGCAGAAAGGGCCAGAAACATAGCAGGAGCGTGAATGAATTATTATTTCTGTTCTTGTCAGTTAAAATGGAACAAATGTGTTCAATGAGGCCAGAGGACTGCCTAGACTTAGAGAGCAAAGGAAATGGTGATATGTGTTGGTTATGAAGAAGTCGTAATATCAGAAGATCAGGAAGGGTAAGGGTTTAATTTTATGTTTACACTCCCTTTTTGCTTTGGGGAGTGCTAGGGGGCAGACCTAATTTCCCATTTTCATTCAATCCTTCCAACAACCTTGTAGGATGAACTAAGAAAGAGCTAAGAAAGTCCATCCCCCAATGAACTTCACAGTTGAATGGAGACTTGATGTGTGGTTCTCTAGGCTTTACTGAGAAATTCTACCCACCACGTTATACCAAATCTTCATGGGGTGGGAGTGCAAAAAAATCAGTAAGCTAAGGGTAGCTCTGAGGATTTCTATTAGAAGTAGCACATGGAATTAATGCTTTTATGGAAAACCACAAAGAAATAACCTTGCAAGGTGGCAAATTTTGTAATTATAAGTTCCATCATATAAGAGGACAGCAGTTCTGTTCATTGGAGACAGACACAGAATACCAAATCACACTGCTTCATCATCTATAGATTAATTTGACCTGCTTGTCCTTAAAGCCACTATTATTACTATTACTACTCTATTATTACCACCAATACTATTAATGCTGGGTACTCCAGAATAGATTTTGTCATGGACAACCAATTAATGCAAATAATTTACAGGTGAGAAACTTTGCAGATAAGACAGAGGGAAGCTCTTGGCAAAAGGAAGATTCATTCTGTTTTGCCAGCTGTCTTGTAATGCCCTCTTCCATAACTGTCCAATGTTATTAGCTGTTATTAGTTGACTGGTGGTGAAGGACCTTTGTAATCTTCACTTCAAGATTCTAAGGCTGCTAATCACCTGGTGATAGGAAGGGATGTTAATTTTAGGGAAATGGTGTATGTTGAAACCTAAAAATGTGCGGAAATTTCCAGTGTTTTAATTGAAGGTTGAAGCTGGAATTTTCTGAACGAAATGCATGACCCTGCACCACTGTACGGTGTTCTCTTCCCACAACAGGATTATATTATTAACCATGTGCTCTGCAAACAGAATAACCCATAAACAAAAATTTCCACTCCAGAAGCTGTTGGGATGACTCACTTGGAAACATTGGCAGGCATATGGAAAATGAACAAAATGTTATCCTTTAAAATGTTTAAATGTGATAAATTGAACGTTGTATTTTGGAAAAAAAAAACCTTTGCCAGGTATACTAAAACAATTCATCATGCTCATTGTGATGGACATATCTTTTAATACGACTCAAGATCATGTATGCAGAAAACATATTTGGTCACTGCAGTTTGCATACCCCTGATGCATAGGTCCCACATGTTGGAGGAGAAATACAACGAAAGAGTTCAAGAAGATAAATGCTGTGATGTTCTAGTTATGTCAGCTAATTCTAATAAAGAGACAGTCTGGCCACAGTAATGCATGCTCTGTTAACTTCCAGATTGGACTACTGTAAAGCACTCTCTGTTGGGCTGCCCTTGGAGATGGCTCAAAAGCTGCAGCTGGTGCAGAATTGCAGCAGCTAGACTGTTAACTGACACTGATGACTGGATGCATATCATGCTGGTCTTCAAAACAACAACAACAACAACAATAACCTGCACTGATTGCTATTTGCTACCAAGCTGAGTTCAGGGTATTAACATTAACTTATAAAGCCTTGAATGGCTTGGGCCTCATATATCTAAAGCAATGCCTCCTTCTTCATAGACTTGTCCATGCCCTAAGATCTGCCAGTGAGGCCCTCTTATCCTCCTTAGCAGTTAAGGGGATGGGGACCTGTGGTAGAACAACTCAGTGGTGGCCCCCAAACTATGGAATAGCTTCCCCATTGAGGTGTGTCAGGCACTGTGACTGTAGGCACTTAGATGTCTGGTGAAGACATACTTCTTCATCTCGACCTTCATTGGAGGGAACATCATCCCTTCTCCATGCAGGGACCATTTTAGGTAATTTATTTTATCTGTTCTTATGGTGATTTATTGTGATTGCCCTTTGAGCAGAGCATACTGACCAACTGAACGACCGACCGACTGACCGACCGACCGACCGACTGACCGGATGGATGGATGGACAGACAGACTGACAGACAAACTGCATATTTTTCTTTTTTCAAGTTTACAGTCTGAAAGTGCTTACCAGTGAAAAACACAGTAGCTCCTGCAACTATCCTTTGTCTATGTTGCTACTGAATTATGAGTAGCCCATGCTGAAATCCCACCCATCCCATCCACTCTTGGATGCTGATTATTGAAGCTGTTCTTCAACAATTTTTACTGTTCCTGTTAAATTTGGTTGGGTACTGAAGTAATCTGTGGTTTAATAACCCACAGCATTTCAAAGCCAAATGTGTTAAAATTTAATAACCCATCTAATTGCACCAAACAGCAAGACCATAAAGAAAATCTATTCCCAGAGCTGCTGTTCTGCTGCCAGGTGTATCCATAAGGGGGTGCTATAGTCTTTCTTGCAGGGAATAAATCTCTCCAACAGCTTTTGAGCAGTTAAAGAGAGTTTGAATCTGTAATTGTAAATATTGTGCAATCCAACAACCAAAAAAACTTAAGACAAGACAGGCAAATGACAAAAGAAATGGCATACTTAATTCATGACAAAACTGACCCACCACAAATCCACTAAAATATTAACAGAAACCAAAGGACAAATTCAGGAAAGACAGGTGTGTCAATGGCTACTAGAATGGATGCCTAAGTACTTCCTCCAAGAAACAGGCAAGATGCTTTTCATAGCCATTTACCAGACCTCAAGGGCAGGTAAAGGTTTTGCCTTAGTCTTCTGCTTGAGAATGCCCAGAAACAATCAGTGCACCACTGTGTGGGACAAGACTCAGCAAGGTTCCTCTTACATTCTTAACCTCTGAGAAGGCTGCCCATGCCCTTGCTTAGCCACTACTTTGTGATGACTCCAAAGCAGTTTCTTAGGAAACTTCTAGAGATGGGGGAAAAGGCTGGCACCTTGCTGGCCTTGAGGATAGACCGTCAGATAGTCCTGATGCTAGGCTGAGGTTACTGTGATCTATCAGTCACTTAAATTGAGTAAAAATAGTTCTGGGAGATCTAGCACTGATAGTGAGCACGTAAATAACTTACGAGCTGTCTGATGATGTCAACTGGCATAAATACCAGAAAGGACTTCCAGAAGCAATCCCAGTGCATGAAAAAGAACAAAAAAAGAAAAGGGTAGGAGTGTGCACAAATTGATTTTTTGCATTAGATTCATATCAAACCGAATGTAAGAAAATTTGTATTCATTCGAATAGATTCCCTTTGAAAGTCATAGGATTCTATTAGATATGTATGCATTTGTACAAATTCATATGAATATCTGATTTGAATGCATGTCCCCTCTGAAAGCATCAAATCCACCCCAAATCCACTTTGAATCCGCTCTCAAACCATATCGAATGCACTCTGGATTCATTGCACTTGTGACTGGTGCAGTTGCTTTCCCACCTCCCCATTTCACAAATGTTCCAAAGCATTAGTACGAATACGAATGTCAATGTATGAATGTTGTAACATTCAATTTGTATATGAATGTCCGAATTTGTATGAATATTGAATGTTATTAATATTCATGCACATCCCTAGTGCAGGGGCACAGTGAGCTGTAGGAAGTCCTCCCTGAAGGAATACTGAACAGTTTTCTTGGACAGCTGGTAAATCACTTACATGTCTGGTGGACCAACACAAGGCCACCTTGTTTATCTGGCTTTCCATCCATTGCCTGCCTTAGATGATACATGAAGTAGTACTTACAAAGTTATTCTTAGATATCTAGGATTCCATTCTATACTGTGTAGCTCATTGCTTTGCACAAGTTCCAGGATAAGTGTGGATTAATACAATTTGACAGTAGTACTGGATTACCTTGAACTTTGCACTCATATTCCTCCTGAAGAGCAGCAAGTGCAACTGTGTGATTATTTTCCATTTCTAATACTGCTCCTTCCTGGGTTGCTGTAATATCTTCCACCTGTTCAAACAACAAAGCAGGACAGATATGTGTGAATAGTCATCTCTTGTGTAACATAGGCCCTGTCCAGATGGAGGAAATATAGCACCATTATGCCACCACTATGGTGAGGTGGCCACACGTTATTTGTGGCAACTCCACCATAGCCTTTCAGTCCAACTGGGCCATGCCTTCCTCTTGGGAACTGGAGAGGGGAGAGGAGAGGGGGGACATTGTTTATTATATGTTTTTGATCTCTTATTTACTGAGATTTTTTTTTTACTTGTATTGATTTGTTGTATTCCTTTATATTTCTTTTTTTCTGTTTGTTGTAAACCACCTTGAACAAAATTTTGTTTTTTGGAAAGGTGGTATACAAATAAAAATGGAATGGAATGGAAAAAGTACTAGAAATTATTGTTGGAAAACCAGAACTTGTGAGTTTTCCAGCAACAGCACTTTTCTTAAGTCTTTTCTACAGCAATAAATCTACCCAAGGGAAATCTTTGAAGGACAGCTTTCTCCATATTGTACCACTGGCCTTTTCTTTCCTTGAGTGATTTTGTACTTCCATTCCCATCCCCTGGGTGGGAAAGGACCGCAGTCACCCAAGTTGACTAGTGCTTGCACTTTGCTAGTCACTTACATATGGGGCTGATCCTGGGGCCGATCCTCTTCAGGGTGCCGCCATCTTGAGTGTGGCACCCTCCGTGACTATGCGTGTGTCAGAACTGTTGCGATGATGATGCTGACACTCTGCACAGCCAGTTGCATCAGGAGCGCAGAAGAGCTGCCAGCGTGCTTGAGCAGCAGCAGCTTTTTAACCTCCTCATCCAGCAGAAGAGCAAATGGTCTGCAGCTGGATGTGTCAGGTAAGCTTTGAGGGAAGGTTGTGGAGCATGAAATCATGTTCTACACCTAATCAACAATTAGGCAACTTCCGGGAAGGCAGGGGGCGCCTGGAGGCTGTAATAGCATCCTCTACATGCAGATGCTCTTACCTAAATGTTACCTAATTGTTGATTATGGGCTGAAGTGCAAATCGGCCCCTTGTTTCATTTCCTGTTATTACTGGAAGGGAAATTAGAATGGTTTATATGAAAAAAAAACTTGATTGAATATTGAATGAAGTATTATGTGACTATTATGTGGCACAGATAGCTGAATTACATTTAATTCAGCTTTTATGCTACCGTTCAGGGTGGCTTGCAACTTAACTAATAGCCTTCGGTAGACTGGATCAAGTAACCTGGACCCCATTAGGATGCCTCCAGATGGGTTGCAAATCCAGGATTATCACAGGATTATGTTGGGATTGCCAGACAAGTGAATGGCAATTGCAACAAAGTCTTGGGATACTGGAGTGTTCTCCTGCTGTATCACTGTTTTGGGAAATCTCTATTGTGGGTTTTCCGAATTGATGCTTCCTTCCAGGATATATCATTTTGGTAACAACCACCACATATCTGTGGGGCCAAACTGGACCTAAAATGGGATCCATGTAATGTGCACAGGGTGGAAATGGTGCACCGCAACGTTGTGGGAGCAGGTAAGTCTGTTCCCTTGCCCTGGTGCAATGGGGTCCTGTGGCATACTTGATCACCTAGACATTACATCTGCATGCACCCACAGTCTAGCATGCCACCCCCTGGCAAGCTGGTACTATTTGGGGACTCCTGGTCTATACACTGTGTCTACCAGCAGGTGCAGAATCACGCTCTGGCTACATCAGTTCTTTACTCCACTCAGTTTGGATATTCTAGAATAGCCTTGCTTTATTCCAGAATAAAGCATGGCTATTCTAGAATATCCAAATATAGCAGAATAAATAATCTATGTCTGGATTATTCTCCTCAAGAGAATATACTTTACACTTATTACTGCTGCTGAGCATCATTATGGCCCTTTCTAAATTGCTCTTTATTCTGGAACAAATTCTGGAATACGGGCCATCTAGGCCAAGTCTTACCACTCTAATAGGGCTTTGTCCCCATTGGATGAGGCATGGACTGGATTAAGGCACCCAAAATGGTTTTGTAAACTGGTATAGGTGTAGATCTCTTTAAAGTAATTTACAATTGTCCAGGGCTGGTATACCAAAATATGCCCCTGTTGTCCAGTATACTGTTTCAGCCATGCTTCAAAAAATAAAAATAAAATGCTGCTGAAACGGGCTCACCTGGAAACCGCAAAGGCTGAGAATGAAAGTTCATGTCCTTCACAGTCTCTGGCACTGACCTATTCTGTGCCAGCGGCAACCCATCCCAGCTTGTTCCAGGATAGGGTGGCCCACCCTGTCCTGTAACAATTGAAGTGGGAAAGACCTGTATCTCCTATATCTATCATCCATCAAAAAGCAGCCAGCTTATAGACAAAAAGCCAGATATATAGAAAGCACAAACACTAGGCAAGCTTCTGTAGGCTATGTGCCATCTTTAATATGGCCCCAAGCCACTATAGCTCTGCAAATTTTTCCAGGGCCTATAAAACTCTGGAGTCTTCCGGTCATGGCATGGGAAAAAAAGAAGCAATCGAAGGAGGTAGTGCCCATGCCCACGCTTCCAAATACTTGGGTGCCCACAAGCCCACAAAGGTTGTTGGTTCTTGGCCTAGAGGATCAAGGTGTAACATAATAGGACTTACCTGTTCTTCATGTTGGCTCTTAATTTGGACCAACTGTGTTCTGTGATCTTCTTGTAAATGCTCTATTTCAGCAGTGTACTGCGTCTGCAACCTTTCCTCAAGCTCCTGGAGTTCTTCCTGCTGCTGCCAACCAAGTTCCTTGAGCTTACTCTCAAATCTCTTCTCCAGTTCCTCCTTCTCTTTTTGTAATTTCTCATATCTTGCTGCACTGTGGGCTGTGGGAAAAAGACTGAAGACTCAAAGGGGGCAAAGTTAATGGATTTCCTGTACCCTCAGGAAGTGCAACTAAATCTGGCTTACCGAAATTTGGGCACAGTACACAAGTACATAAAAACGTAAGAGGGGCCCTGCTGGACAGCCCATATGGTCTAGCATTCTGTCTCACACAATGGCACATCAACTGCTCCTGGGCATCTCAAGCAGAAAGCCAAACCTTTATCTGCTCTCTAATCCCTGCAAATGGACTTTAGAGGCATCCTGCCTGTTTCTGTAACCTGGAGGCAGTAGCTATGCATCCATTCTAGTAGCTACTAATAAACCTGGCCTCCATGAATTTGTCCAAGCCATCTAGGCTGGTTGCCATTATCCTCTCTTCTGGCAGCAAATTCCACTGCACCTTCAGGGTGAAAAAAGTGCTTCCCCTTACTCTCCTATCCAGCAGCTTCATAGAGTGCCCCTTGGTTCTAGTGTGGTGCAACAGAGAAAAGAATGCAGCCCATCAGGTTTGCATGGTGGTCCACGAAGGCCTCAAATAAATCTTTCTTATTCCTGAGTGTCCTGAGAATGCAGAATTCATGTTGCTTCACTGGCAGGTTAAAAAGAGTGCTCAAAAGTAGTTTAGAGGTGGTAGCATTCAGATACTAGTGTTCCCATGGCGTCTCTAATCCACATCAAAAGGCAGAGAATGTATTTTGGCTAGGGATGTGCAAGAATATTCGAAACATTCAAAATCTGATTGAATTCATTCAAATTCGTACATTCAAATTCGAATCAAATGCTTATACATTTGTTTTTTAACATTCAAATGAATTTGAATGGTTCAAATCATCCGTACTAATTATTTGGACATTTGTATGTGTATGGATACCTACACATTACATACATATCTGTACACATCTTATTCATATCTGTAAGCATTTGTATTGATATGTATGGGATAAAAACAGGATGCCTACAGAGGTGTACGGACACATACAAACATTGTTGACATTCATATAATCAAATACGAATTGAATATTTGTATGAATAGATACAAATGTATTTGAATTTCTTCTAGGTTTTCCCCCCACTGTCACTAGAAGTACCCATTAATGGGTACTTAATGGGTACTTCTAGTGACAGTGGAAAAACACCCCTAATTTGAATACATTTGTTTTTTTCTCTATTTGAACAAATTCAGACATTTGAATATTGGATTCAAATTGAACAGAACGTCAAAAATTGCATTTGCCCACACCCCTAATTTTGGCAGTGCATTTCCTGACTTTTACTGTGAATTAAGTCACTACCACGTCTAAACAACTTTTGAGCCTCCTCTATTTACTGTGTGCAAATGCAGTGTTAAAAGCATCTTGTAGGACAGTATAAATAGCAAGAGGGCTTTTGGTTGGCAACTGACCAAAGGTTTGCAAGGCAGGATATGTCTGCATTAATTAAAAGGTTCCAAGAGCGTCATTGTTCTCAAACTGTGGGGTGCTCCCTGAGGCAGGAAGGAAGAGCTTCCTCTGGTAGTCAGAACCAAAACATAGTTGTCAGGTTTTCCGTGAAGAGCGAGTGAGTTGATTTCCCAATGTCCTAATGAACATTAAGCCATTCTACAATTTTGTTGCAAGCAGAAGAGATGGCAGGGCTGCATTTACAATGGGTTGTTTGAGTCCAGCAGTTACAGAGGCTTTGGCTAAGGATCTTATGGGAACTGTAGGCCAGAAAAAAGTTTTCAGTGTATTTCAGTATTTTAGAATTATAGAACTGGAAGGGGTCATTTAAGCCATCAAGCCATGGCTCCTGATCCATACAAAACCAGAGCATCATTGCCAAATGATTGTCTAGCTTTCGCTTGAACATTTTGTCCAGCTAGTGAGCCCTGCAGTCAGCACCATTTGCACCCAATTCCAGAAGTAAAGGTTAGAGTGGACAGGAGGAAATGGCTGTGGTTGCACAGTTGTGCACTTTGGGCTGACTGCCATGGCAACATCCAGGCATAAGCTGGATGTTGTCACAGTTATTGCCACGACCATCTGGCCAGCCTTGGCTCGGCCATTCACACTTCAAGTGCTGGTGGTCTAGTTTGGGAGCGCACCAGCACTTGAAGTGTGGATGCCTCACTTTCCACCTGATCTTTACCTCAATGGAACAGTAATATTATACCATTCCACCGGGGATTGTTCAAAACAGGCCCTTAGTTTGACCACTCTAGGCCACTGCATCACACAAATTTCCCTCAGTGCAAAGTAAGGTTAAGAGTTTCATTTCATCAGTTCTTCCAGTTTCTTTTTGTATTTTGTTGCTATAATCATTTTGAAAAGTTCAGTATTTTTCCACATGAGCCCTTAGTGTTACATATTGCATCACCTTTCTACTGTGCTGTAGCATGGTAAGACTGTAAGCAAAAACTGGCTGAAGCACAGAACTGGGAATTCATCAGAATTGAAACCCACTCAGGCTTTAAATTGGTCCTGTAAAAAAGCCTGTCTTTCAACAGCCTTTTTCACGAGACTGTCACATCAAAGAAAAGAATGATATGAAGACACTTGCCGGGTTATACAAATCAAAACTGAATGTACGTAGAGCCTTTGCAAAGAATAGCTGTGGATCTCTGATGAGCAGTCAGTGCAAATAAAATACCCCTATTGTGATAAGGATGAAAGTACAAAAGGAACAAGTACAAGCGACTGTTTGCATGTCATTTGTCAGCGGTTTGGGGTTCTTATGCCATGTTCCATAGTTCTGATTTGAACCTAATCTTTCAGATAAGGCTGCAATATCTACTTTCAGACTAGGGATGTACACAAATGGGTTTTGGTTGGTTTTTTTTTTGCATTTGATTCATATTGAATTGAGTGTAAGAAAATTCATATTCGTTCAAATAGATCTTCTTCCAATGTGGTAGAATTCTATTTTAAACTCATGATTTCATAGGACTAACTGACACGAACGCATATGTATCCGATACGTATCCTGCAACATATCTGCTCTGAAAGCGTCAAATCCACCCTGAATCCACTTTGAATCCACTTTCAATCCATGTCAAATGCACTCTGGATCCATCGCAGATGTGGCTGGGGCAGCTGCTTTCCCACCACACTGTTTCTTGAAAGTTCTGAGTACAAATGTCAATGTACGAATGTTGGAACATTGAATCCCTATATGAATGTCGAAATTCATACAAATTTGTATGAATCTCAGATGTTATAAATATTTGTGCACAACCCCACTTCAGTTGAAATGACGGTGCTGGCTTACCAGGCACTGGGCAAAAGGGACTCTGAGTATGATTTGGGCTTCTTGTAGTTCAAGATATAAACAGAAAACAATCAGTGCTAGTGCAAAAAAAGTAACTCTCTGAACCACTCAGTTAAAATTTCTGCCTAATGAGAAATCTGTATTAAAAAATCTGGCTCTTTTTTCATATTTAAGCTCAGTGGTTTTCAAGCAGATGCCGATTGTTTGCCATCTGCTATGAGGCATCTGTCAAGCTGAAGAAAATGACATGCACATTACTATATAGATGGAATTAGTTGTGCTGACGGTCATCTGGATTATGACTTGCCCTTGGCATAATCCATAAGATTCTCCTCTCTGGTCCATATAATGAAAGGGCAACTTCTGTTACCAGTCTAGCAGTTTGCTTTATGGCGCACTTATTTGCTAGCAGCAATGCCAGACTGATCAGAAAAACTTTCCTCGGGAGGTTAATGAAGCAGGGAAAATAAAACTCTCAGCCAAGAACAAATCCACAACTCCCAGCTCATATCAAAATTTCAACAGTGACAGGAAGCCCCACCAGTGCCTAGCACAGTTATCTTACTAAGAAAACAGAGGCAGCATCCTATCAATATTTCCTCAGTTGTTTCACTGCTGACATATACTGGTCTGACAGGCAGCTCCAGGTTAAGTCACAGCCTTTGCTGTCACAGTGTTTTCCTAGCATCAAGCTGATGCGATTTCCCTTTTGTGTCCAAATGACGGTCGAAGGCCAACTGAGATGCATTTTTGCTTATAATGGGAGGAAAACCCAAATGTCACAAGTGATGTGTCACTTCTACGCTCATCTGATGGAACACTGCACCGGTCAAACTCAATTGCCACGTGCTTTTCTGCATTCAGGACCTCTGTCTGCAAAAGAAGTCTCTGAGGCAGTGTTACAGCAATCCCTTGCACGACTCATTCTTTCAACATTGCCTGTGCAATCTGTTCTATTATGGGATGGCCCTGCTGTCAGGTGAAGTGAGGTGATAGCTTAAAATGTAAAATGGGCAACATTTGGACTCTTCAAAGACAGTTTTTAAGGGGGGGGACCAGATTGAAGTCCATAAAATCACGTATGGTGTGAAAAGGTGGCGAGAGAAAAATTTCTTTCTCTATCACGCTATGAAGCTGGGGGAATGATTGTTAAGATCAACAAAAAGATTTTTTTTCCACTATGGAATTTGATCCCAGAAGAGGTGGTGACAACCACCACCCTGGACAGCTTTAAGAAAGGGTTGGACAAATTCATGGAGGTTACGTGTATCAATAGCTACTAGAGTGGATGCCTAGGCACTGCTTCCAGGTTGGAGAGACAGGCAGCATGATCCCTCTAAAGGCCATTTGCAAGAGAACAGGTGAAGGGAGCAGGTCCTTGTCTTGTGCTTGAGATGGCCAGATGCAATAGGTGGGCCAGTGTATGAAATGGGATGCTGGAGCAGATGGGCTTATGTTCTTATGTTTGGGAACAAGGGTGGGAGCCACACAACACGTTTCTGTCACTCTTTATCCACAATAAAGGCACAGTGTCTGCATGCCACATTTCTCTCATTACACACTCATTTGCAGGAAGACCATAGGTAGAGCAGCGATGCTGTGTGCTTTGCCCACAAGCTACTCACCCCTTGCCATGGCAGCCCCACTGCTGTCACTGCTGCCACCTGAGGAGAATGTACTGGATCCCTTGGTGGCATTCACAGGAATCAACCACAGGAAATGGGCTGTGTGGCCATTTCCTCAGTGAGAAGACACCCCCCCCCCCAATTTCAAGATGGAAAACTTTGATCTTTGATCTTGACAGATTCTGCTAAGGACTGACAATGAGATGTTCTAGATGGTAACAGAAATGGGGCCAGGGGCATGGCAGAGTGAAAAAACAGAGTAATTTCATGTTTGCATTGGCCACTCATATGCCCATATGGCAGGAACAGCTTCCTGACCTTCCACACAGAGTGGACTATTGCAAAATAGGACATTGTCTCAAGAAATGAAGATCAGGAACGGGCACTGGTGTTCACAACACAAACACTGGCTCCATCCTATCAGTTCTCCAGAATTTACATAATGTGCAAACGCTGGGGTCCAAGAGCATCCCACTCACCATGGTAACAGCCATGCATATTGGCAATTGCCACAGTGACACATGATTGTGCACCCACAGCCATGCTGCGCTGCCTTCTATTGTGCTTCTAGGCTAACTGAGTGCTCTGCAGCCATCAATGATTGGATCCAATGTTATCTTGGATGATAGTAGTTGTGATGAATGATGATAGCAGTTGTGATGGAATGGGGCTTTTTGCTTTATGCTACAGCTTCCTCCATTCCATGAAAATATGGCCCTTGCATGATGAATGCTGAGGAAAGCATAGCATGTATCCCTTTCTGAAGTGCCCAGGAGTGACTTGTGGGAAACTTCTGTAGTGTGTTATGGCTGGAGTGGCTCCACCTGGAACTCCGCATTTGATCTCATCAAAGGCATGCTTTGGTTCACGGTGGAACAAAACACAGCTGGTGAAGTCCAAAGCAAGACATCCATCTAGAACTCTGACATGCCTCTGATGGCTCTTGCAGTTCTAATCTGAGGACTTCTGCTGAAATGTGCTCTAACAGGTATCATCATTTTTACTATCCTAATATTCCATTGAAACCTTGGAGCATTATGGGATAGTAAAAAAAAGGCAAGTGGAGGCTCTTCCATCAGTGCTTTTCATCACAGGATTGGGTGGGTTTTTTTCAATGGTTTTTTAAACAATAAAGATGATGATGCTAGTTTTGGCTTCTTGCTTGTTTGCTTAACAATCTTGAATAGTGTTGTTGGGCTTACAAAATGATGTTAAACGGATTACAAAATTCTAAGGATGTATCTAAATTGGCCTCATTAACCCAGTGACTTCTCAATTTTGGCCTATAATTCCCATCAGTCCCAAACCATGTGACCTTAATGTCTGGGGTTGATGGGACCGTCATCAGAATTGTTTTTAAGGCCCAGTTGGTGCAGCTACTATCAGTAACAAGGTTTGTGTATGTTGTAAACTATCCATCTAAGCGTTTTATGCACAGGCAAAGAAAGCTATTCAGAAATGGGCAATACAGATTTACAGGTTGCCATCTGTAAAAAGCAAAGATAACGCATGATTATTTCCACCGTGTGTGGTTATGAACCTGTCTCTGCAGCAAGAAAGGGGTGAAATTATTGTTCCCTGACAGGCCATAAAAACCTGCTACAGGGCTTAAGATGATGTATTATTCAATCTACACAGATTGCCTATCATCACAGAACAAGAAATAATAACCTTTTTAACAAACATCTGTAAGGGGAAAAGGACATCTTTAACACTGATTATTTAGTGTCGGACTTACCCACTTCATCTCTGATGTTTGCTAGCTCCGCCGAGAGCTCTTTTTCTTTCACAAGGGCACTTTCATTCTGTTGAAACAAAGAGCATAACAAGCATCAGTCCTGTGATTGCCTAAGAACTTGCATGTGCTGCTGGTTTACTAAATCCAAGGGAGCAAAACTGTTCAATTTTCACCAGATGCCAAAGGTCCCCTAAAAATTATCGGGAGCAGACTCACAATTTTGGATATTGAATATCTACTGTGCATTCATGGCCTCAGTGACCACATTTGAAACAATGGCTGGGGAAGCGGGGCCAATTGAGGAAAATTATTTTAGTTTCTGTACCTACTGAGGACTGGAATAATGTTTGTCACCATCAAATATACTGTGCAAATCAGTGCAGTGAACTCCCACTGCCCCGTCATTCCCATTTTGACTCCTTATCCCATGGGCAGTGTCTATTCCGGTGATGGCCAACCTATGACACGCGTGTCACAGGTGACACGCCAAGCCCTTTTGGGTGACACACCTCGTCACCCTGGCACCTGGGCGTGTAGTGCTTGCTTGTTCTTGAAGTGTACAAAATACCAACTTTCAATTGAAGATTTGTACAAAAGTGACTAATGTAAAGAATTATTTGTTTTTGCTTTTCATAAAACACATATATTAAAAATATAACTTTTTTACTAGAGCTACAAATATCACAAAATTATGGATATTTCTAGATGTGACACAGCACCCGAGTTAAGCTAGGTTTTTTTGTGAATTTTGACACACTGAGCTCAAAAGGTTCGCCATCACTGGTCTATTCCATGCCTCTTTATTTCAAATAACCTTTCTTTAGGCATTTCTGCCTGTTGAGATCCCAGAAGCTAAAGTCCAAGACCCTTATTACATCCTCTATATGGAACTCCCTGTCTTCATTGACCCAACTTTGCCCCTTGATAAAGATGAAACTCTCCTTTCTTCTAAGCCTTTGGACCTCCTTACTTTGCAACGATGAGTCAAGAACTTTAGTCATGTATATTTTATATTTGTATTGCTTCTGTTTACAATATTTTATTATCTTATGTTTTATCCATGTATAAAGCAATGTTTAGAAGAAATGAATTCCAGCTAAATTTGTTCCATGAGTTAATTCCTTTTTTAAATGAACTCACAATACATGTAGGTAGGGTGCCCAGGGGGCTGAGTGACCAGATATTCCTATCCATTACAGGCCTCTGAATGGTCACAACTCCAAGTGTAGAATCTTACTTAGGGCAGTGTGAGTAGTGCCACTGTACTGGACACTGAGCTCAGAGGATGTGGAGCAGTTCCAACATGTACCTCCTGACCTGCCCACATGGACCATGCTCCACATACCATGCTGCATCCAACACTCTGAGAAACAGCTTGGTAGGTTCATGTCTGGGCACCCGGGTCATGACTCACCCTGCTAGCCACCCCAGCCCTCTAATGCCCTTCCCCACCCCATAGACTAGGCACTGTTTTCTAGTTCTGGAAACCTGAACCACTAAAGCTAGTCCTGGACCTGCTGGTAATCCTCTTCAAAGAACTCCAAGATCACTTCTGTTGGAGGACATTGCCTCCTTCCCCACATGGACTTACAATACCAGGAGCAACTCAAGGCCTGGACTTCCTTCTGCAGACTGAAAATGACTTATTCTGGTGCTCATAGCAGTATTCTAGAAGCCACAGCAAGACACACAGGGGGAGCCCATTGCTCTGGGTGCTTGTGCACCTTTGGAGACACCCACCCTGACTCCTGTCCCTTTTGACACTTCAAGTGCGTAGAACCTTAGGGCCTTTCCACACAGATTCTAAAAACAGTTTTAGAGCCAGATGTGGGAAGGATTTGTACATGCCATCCACACAGGGAACCCAATTAGGGTCCTTTTGAGAACGCCACGTCTGCACATTGGCACGCAAAACCGGTTGCTTAAACCGGTTTTGCCGCCGAATCCTACCCAGATATAAGACCTGAAAAAATCAGGTCTTACATCTGGCTTTTCCCCTTAAACCAGTTTGTAAGCGACTGCTTCCACACTGGGGGGGGGGGGAGCCGGATTGCCGGTGCATGCCCAGCTGTCAGAGAGGCAGAGCGCATGCTCTGCAACTCTGACAGGTGGGCGAGTCCGGTAGCCGGCTTCCCTGCCTTCCCCCTGGCAAGAGAACCGGGGATTGGCCGTTCTCTGACCAGGGGAAGGTGACTCCTACTCCCACCCCCACCCCCACCCCACCGAGAGTCCCAGGCCCGTGCCCTCCAACTTACCTCGTCGTTGCCAGCCCAATTCTGAGGCTGGCAGGGCCGGCGGCAATCACGCATGCAGCCCAGCAGCCCAGGTCTCTGACAGCTGGGCATGCTCTGACAGCTGAGCATGCGCTCTGCCTCTCTGACAGCTGGTACTTTTGCACAGCGCCCACCCCAATCTGTTTCCCCATCCGGCCCTGTTGCCACCGCCCCGCGCATGTGCGTACACGTGGGGCCTCCAAGAATCTGTCTCTGTTTGAGACAGATTCTTTTTTAAAACCATTCTGCCAGAAAATCTTTTAGATCCGTTTCGGCGGCATGTGCAGAAAGGCCCTTAGTCATTCTGAACCAAGTTCCTTTTTCTTGCTGTATGCCTTTCCTGACAAAGTAGTTTCAACTAATTGAGCTCAATATATTTAGTACAAGTACATAACTTCCAAGAAGTTCCTATATTTATCTTAAGCAGACAATCTGGGGAGAAATACATGGCCCATATTCTGGGTCATCTTGCATTATAGACAGGAGAGAACGATATATGGGTGTGCACCTGCCTGCCTAAGAGGAACTAATTGGAATATTTATTCCTCTTGGGGGAACCTATATGGAAATATTTCATTTTGCAAACACTGAACTTGAGCTGGAACTGGTTTCTTTTTGGATCAGCGGTTTCTATTTTTGGGAAATGTTCTGTAGTCTCAGAGCAAAAAGCAAGATACACACGCACTTGATCAATCTGTAAATCAAATCACTGCTCTGTGAGGTTGGATCTATAGGGGAAAGGTACTTCATGGAGATAATAAATGGAAAAGACAAGCATAAGATAGCATATGAAAACAAAATAAATCATGCATAGATTTTCTTTTAATTGGCTAAAGGGATTAGAGCCGAAATTAGATTCTCAAAATGGACTGTCCAGACTATTTATATTTTATTTATTTATATTTATATTTATATTTATATCCCGCCCCATACCCGAGGGTCTCTGGGCGGCTTACAACATTTAAGAACAACTATGAGAATGAGAACCATTACTTAAGCCATAAAATGCAATACTCAGTTTACACACAGTATTATATTTACAGAGAACTGTAAATATATTTTTCTGTAAAAACAATATACAATATTAAAACTGTAAATATAATATGAAATATATTTTCTACATTGAAAGGCCATGATTTGAACAAATGGATCTGGAGGAATGAGGCCTGCTGGTTTGGCCCATAGGCAGGCATGGTCTCAGACAGTACCACCTGAGTGACACTAAGGTTCTAGACCAGTCCCCACACCAGCCATGAAGCCTCAAGAGCCACTAGAAACCCCTTTTTGGCCTTCTGCAAACCTTTGTGTTCCGGACCAGGGAACTGCTAGTGCATCAGGAGACCTATTTAATCAGGTATTAGCAATCCAGATCAAGGGTTCCTTGATCTGGATCATGCTTTGTCCTGTGTGGACTTGGTGTACTAGCAGCGGGTGGGGCCTCCACATTTTGCAATGATTCTGACTAAACAGCAGAAAGCTCCCAAAGCTCACTGACAGGAGCCTCTAACATTTTATTTATTTGTTTTAACTTTAGCAAAATATGTTTCTCTGTAAATTGCTAAGCACCTATTTTTTAAAAACCCTCTCTAAAGCAGGAAATATTGCATTTTTAGCTTTTACAATGCTATTTTATTGATCTGTAAGAGAGTGGAGTGACATGGGTCTGGGGAAATAAGAGGCTAATGCTTCTCAGAACAGAGCAGTTCAAGTGAGCGTACATATGAGATGGCACAAAACGTATTTATCCTGACAGTACTGAACCATCCTTGTTAGGACATAAAGCCTTTAGTGAGTTGCATTTCACAAGAGATGGGTGAATCACCAGGCAATACTGAAGGAAGATACACCAGAGGGTAATTTCCTATAATAAATATTAGAATCACAAATCTTTTGAATTACTGCTATTGCAAACACTTCCCAAATACTAATTCACTTCATGATATCGGCCGCCAGACGGATGATAGCTAAAATGCGGAAACTGCAGGACTCTAACACTTTCTAACCGGCATCAAAGAGTAGAAGACTAGGCAATAATGGAGGACTCATAACTTATCATAATGTTAAATGGGCATAACTCCTAAAAATCACTGTTACAATATTTTGCAACTTTTCCTTATAGTTACACAATCCATGGACAATAATGCTTGTTTATCCACTCCAATAAGCATTCTATTGCGTTCAGTTAGAGGGTGGATCCTACATGGAATATATTGTTAAGTAGTTTTGACCAGGGGCCTTCTTGAACCAGGCCAACTAGTCGCCATGGGGAAAGCTTTTGGACAGAGCACCTGCACTTGTAGGAGTTGTTTCCTCACCAGAGACAGCTCCTTTTGTCCAGAAGCTACCCCCACAGTGACTACATGTGGTGAACATTTACAGTAAGTTCAACACTCATGCACTTACTTTGACCTGTGTCAGAGCTGCTAAAACTCTGGGCAGGCCTATTTGCACCTTTGTGGTTGCCCTGGTGATGGTTCTGGCATCCAAGATGGCGAAGCCCAGACGCCGTCCGCACACCGCAGATAAGTGACTGGATGCTTGGGGGGAGGAGTTGTATTCACACACAGGTGTGAATGCTCAGCACATGCATGGACAACTTTGCTTTTCCCACCCCCAGAAGGGAAGCAAAGTGCAGATTTGCCTTAGGTTTGATATTATGTATGTTTTGTTATGTATGTTTTGTTGCTTTGAGTCCCCTTACAGGGCGAGAAAAGCAGGGCAAAACAACCAACTCTTCTTCAAAACTGCAGCAAGAGAATTTACAGCAAGGGAATTTTCTCCTCTGCTTATCAAAATCTCACCTGGAGATTCCCTCACTGTCATTCTGACAGGTGGGGGTGCACTGGTGGTTTTATAGGAGCACTTTCCTGTGCGGAAATTGCTGTAGAATCATGACTGAGAGGAAAGGAGCACAGGAATAGAAAAATCCACCTCTGAATAGCAAAAGTAAACTATTGACTTCTCCTGGGCAGGTGCCAGGGTCTGAAATGTGTATATGGAGCACATACATTTTTCCATAGCTATCCTGGTTCTCTATCGCTGAATAATCACTTAATAAATAAATCCTCAAAGGAATCTCTGTAGCCTTCTTTCTATTAATCCTTCCTTCAGCTACAGTACTTGTGAATTAAGACACGGAAAGATCCATGCAGCTTTCTTGGCAGCAATACAGAAGTGCTTTGTCTTTACCTGCTTCTGTGATATTTTTCAACTTCTTAGTCTAGCATATAGACCTATGATTCCCAGGTGATCTTCCACTGAATACTGAAAAAGCCTGACTCTGTTGAGCTTCTGAGCTCAGACAAGATTACTGGGGGTGAAGGTGGAGAAAGTAACCTAAATGCTAAGCAAATGCTGAACACAGGCAGGTAAGTGATGTAAGACTGCCTATAATAAGTGGGGTTCATCCTGTCTTTCTTCTGAATTGCTCAAGGTGGCTTCTAGGGGTGTTTTCCCACTGTCACTAGAAGTACCCATTAAGTACCCATTAATGGGTACAAAAATGCCATTATTTTAGTGACAGTGGAAAAACATCCATTTCATTTCCTTCTACTTCCTACGCAGAATAACCCTGTCTCACTAGAAAGCCTAGACTAGAGTCTATTTTGAAGAATGAGCTTTTTATTCACAAGATCTCAGTAGGTATTTCTTATAATTGTGGAAGTCAGTAAAATGAAGCACAGAAACAGTCTTTGACTTTCCTATTCCTGCCTAAAGCCAGGTGTCTTCCCTCCTTCTCTTTGGGCTGCCAGAAAGTTTGTTATCTCCTTCACCTGAGAATCTGGCTGGCATGACCTTGTAGCATTACTTCAGATTCTGTGGTCACACTTAGGGTGAATTCTCATTCAAGGAATAAAACACAATATACAAGGCAATTTACAGCGCTATTTACAATGCTATGTAAAACAATTGCATTCAATCCCGAATTGTGTCCCCACACTTAAAACACTTAAAATGCTTCCAAAAACAGATTGGGGAAAGTGATTCTTTCCCCTCCTCACCCTTTCCCCACCCCTCTCTCCCCACTGCCCAGGGCACAGGGCGGCCGCAGCAACTCAAGCCCCATTTGCCCACTCCACCCCCACCCCCACCATCCCCATCAGGGGTTCCTTCTGAAAAAAGCCCCCTGGCTGGCTTGCTCTGCTGCTGCTGCCACCATCTGTGCATACACACTCATAAATATATCTCCCAGTTCCTGCAGCAGCTTCCCCCCTTTCCCCTTTTAAAGATCAAGGAAGGAGGATGGGAGGGAAACAGAATTGCGCAGGATCTCTTGTGAAGGGCAAGATTTCCCTGCCTCTTTCCTTGATCTATATGCTTGTGTGGTGGGAAAGGAAAGAGTGTTATAAGGTGTGAAGTGGCTGAATTGTTACAATGAAACAGTCTGATGTAGAAGGGAATACTGTAGCGTTCCCACAGCAATAAGGGAGAAGCGTTTTAAAAGCAAAAGTGAAAAAAAACCCTGAAAAATCAGGTGTTTGTTTATTCCATTTTTAAGCCAAACGATCCTCAAAATACCCCTGAAACTGATTGGGAATGGGGGCGAAGAGGATCCAAACCATATGTAAGCCACTTTAAATGATTGAGGAGTGGGGACAAAGAGGATCCAAACCATTTTGAAACAGTTTTATTCCTTGAGTGGGAATCCACCCTTAAGGTTTAATCCAGCTTCTGTCCACTTTCAGAGTGAGAGAATACATCAGCAAAGGGGCAGGCTCTTTTCTTTCAGTGTTAAATAAATCAGATAATTTACTTTTGAAACAGATACCATGGAAAGAAAATCACTAGTCACTTTGCTGGTGTGTTCTCTTCCTTTGAAGGTGGAGTAAAGCTGGATTAAACATTAGGCATGATCACAGCCCCTGTCTGCATGGTGGTGGCTGGAACGAGGCACTGCTTGGGAGACCACTTTTAATGTTTTTATATTTTATATTGTTATTTATGGAATTTCTATACAGTCTTCCATCCTTGTTCCAGGGCGTTGTATAGGGTAAACAATAAAGATAATAAAAATAAGCAAAACTACAAAAATAGGGCAGTAAAACACTAAACTAAGAAAATAAAATGAAGTAAAAGAAAGGAACAGGTCATTAAAATCTAACTAACAAATAAAATCAGACACAAAATAAATGTCTTATAGTAAAATACCATACAAGACAACTTTGGCTATGTTCAGAAGTTAGTTGCTTATTCCACTGTATTTGGATATTCCGGAATAAAGCATGGATATTCCAGCATATCCATGGTTTATTCTGGAATTTCCAAATAAATAACCAGTCTGGATGCAGTCTAAATTCCTGCAAATGTGGGAGAAAAGCTATAACCATTTGGTGCCTAAAATTATCCAAAGAATACACCTGGTGCACTTCTCTGATGTGCTCCCAGGTACAGTTTTTGTGTCTGGGAGCAGACCAGGTGAGAGACCCATGTGGCTAGTGTGTCTCATGGCAGACTATGTCTCCCAGGGGAAATGCAGTGCCAGTGTTCAGGGCATACATCTTATGTAGTCCAAAATAACCATGTGGATGTTGCCCTCGGTACCTCGGTCAAACGCAATGCAATTTTTCCCTTGCAGTGTTCAGTCACAGGATGCAGTGGTGGCCTAGACTGTACCTGCATCTCATGTGCAGTGATGCTGGAGCATAGGCCACTATGAGAGCATATATAACCCAAACATGCATCAGAATCCTCTTTCACATACAGGAATAAAGGTCACCAGCAAAGACAGAGAAGGTGGCAGAATCATCTCTCAAAGGTGGAGTACTGAAAATTGTTTCTTTAGGATGATCAAATACCTTTTGGGACCCATACAGATGGGGAAAAAATAGTGCCATTATGGCGCCACTATGGTGGGGTAGCCATATGTAGCTAGGCAAAGGAATAGCCTCTTCATTGAGGTGCATCAGGCATCTTCACTTTACATAGAATCATAGAGTTGGAAGGGACCTCTAGAGTCATCAGGTCCAACCCCCTGCTCAATACAGGATTTCCTATACCACCCCAGACAGATATAGGTCCAGCCTCTGCTTGAAGACTTCCAGGGAGGGAGAACCCACTGTTTTCTACCCTGCTTTTCTCACCCATTTGACTCAAAGTGGCTGACAAAGCCAGCTTTTGTCTAGACCAAAGCCAGTTTTGTTTAGTGGTTAGGGAGTCGGACTCTTATCTGGGAATACCGGGTTTGATTCCTCCCTCCCCCATGAAGCCAGCTGGGTGACCTTGGGCTAGTCACAGCTCTCTTCTGAGCTCTCATAGTCCCTCCTACCACATAGGGTGTTCTGTTGTGGGGAGAAGGACAGAAGCTTTGTCAGTCCCCTAAAATGGGTGAGAATCAAACCCCATATTCCCAGGTAAAAGTTCAGCCCCCTAACCACTAGACCAAACTGGTTCCCTTGAAGTTTCTTACTGTTGTTTCTAGTCCTCCCATCTTATGCAAGTGAGAATAGGGACAATCCGTCTGCATTGTGACAGCCCTTCAGATACTTGAAGACCACTATCATGTCTCCCCCCAGTCCTCTCTTCTGTAGGTTAAACATTCCTTAGGTCCTTCAACCTTGCCTTGTAGGACATAGTTTCCAGACCACCAACCATTTTGACTTACTCTAGTTTGTCAATGTCTTTTTTGAATTAGGTTGCCCAGAACTGGACACAGGTACTCTAGATGAAGTCTGACCACGGTAGAGTAAAGAGGAATAATTATTTCTCGTGATCTAGACTCTATACTCCTCTTGATGCATTCTAGGATGGTGTTTGCCTTTTTTGCACCTGCAAAAAAGGAAAGCAGTGAAGATGCACCTCTTTGCCCTGGCCTTTAGCTAAATAAGGAAACAGCTTTTCTTCCCCACATTCAGATGCTGCTATTGTGTTGTATGCCTATTTTTATATTTGGTTTTTAACATTGTAACCCACTATGAGACCTGCTGGTACAGGGAGGGCTAAAAATGTAAATAATAAATAAATAATAATATAAAAATACTGTTTTCTTATTCTTTATAATGTTTTTTGACAGAGGGCTGATGATTAATAGAGTTGACCTTGCTGCTTTTCTATGGAAAACTGAGTAGGCACGGTGTCCTCTAATCTTTATATCAAAGTTCGGGATACCTTGAAGGTAAATGATGCTACAAATTGCTGACATGTTCCATTATTTTATAAGCATGGGCTGTAGCTGCTGTGTGTGTCACTAAGATGAAGACTGCACAGATACAAAATTAAAAACATCTCCATCATCCTCTTCATGATCAAGGCATTGCTTTGCACATTTGCATCTCAAAAAAGCACAACCAGTCAAGAGTTCAGATTAAAAACAGATTAATGATCGTGAATACTGACTTCCACTAACCAATTGTGGAAGTAATTTTGTTCTCTCATTTGGCCAGAGTCCTGCATAATTTAAAAACACAATCATACAACATATTCTAATTAAACTATCGTTATTATCATCAATAACAATGATAGGAATCATATCTTCAGCTTTGAGGATTCATACATCTAAAACATTTTGGTTTACATGCTTTTTGGTCTGCTGAATAAAGATCAGTTTCAAGTCTATTACCCCTGCCCCAAATTCTCAGTCAGGCAAGTAAGAGGGGCTAATTAGCAGATACCCTACTCTGACTCAAGGTATTTCTTCTGATGTTGAAAGCCATCAGTGTAGTTGACTGGTAACCTGAAGCCTAATCTCTTTCTTTAGGTACCTACACACCTTCAGGTTGTGATTCCAGTATAATGGACCAGCAAGCATACAAGAAGCCTCCCTTCTGCACACTGGGGTGGTCTGAGGGAGGCTCTGGCTTGCAGGTCCAGTATGCTGGCCAGGGCAGAGCTGTAGTCAGCTCAGTAACAGACCAACTGCCGGGAAAGCCGAAAGTTGTAGGTTTGATTCGTGACATCTCTCAGGAGGAAGTTAATGACAAACCACTGAGCCAAGAAAAAGATGCATGGGTGTGTTCAAGTTTGAACCTGACTCAGTAGTACCCAACATCAACAATACAGACTCCAAGGCTTTGTCTGAAGATCCTCTGTGTGAAGCACAAAGAGAAATTACAGAAGCAGAAGGATTTCCCACAACAGCACACTGGTTTTGGGATGCCTTCCATGATGCTTTCTTTGTGCCATTTTGAAACTAAACAAAGCCTTCCTTCCTTCCTTCCTTCCTTCCTTCCTTCCTTCCTTCCTTCCTTCCTTCCTTCCTTCCTTCCTTCCATCCATCCATCCATCCATCCATCCATCCATCCATCCATCAATTCAATTTATATCCTGTCTTTCACCAAATGGTCCCAGGGTGGGTTACAATGAGATTAAAAATATCTAATTAAAAATATCTAATTAAAAATATAACGCCCTTCCTCCCATCCCCACTCTCCCTCCCTAACAGGACAGCACACTAAGGAAGCTAATTAAGGAAAAGCCTGGGTAAAAAGATATGTTTTTACCAGGCGCCGAAAACTATACAGTGTAGGTGCCTGGTGAACTTCAAGAGGGAGACTCTTCCAGAGTCTAGGGGCCACAACAGAAAAAGCCCTCCTGCAAGTCCCTATGCCTCATACCTCTGAAAGAGAAGGAACTACAAGAAGGCCCTCTCCCTGAGATCTCAGTGACCGGGCAGGTCTATATGGGAGAAGGCGCTCCTTCAGATACCCAGAGCCCAAGTCATTTAGGGATTTATATGTTAGTGTCAACACCTTGAATTGGGATCAGTAGTGAATAGGTAAATCAGTGCAGATCCTTGAAGATCGGTGTGATGTGAGTCAGGCCAGAAACTCCCATCAGCAGGCGAGCTGCTGCATTCTGCACCAGTTCCAACTTCCGATCCGTTTTCAAGGGTATTTCCACATAGAGGGCATTACAGTAGTCTAATCTGTAGGTTACCAGCATGTGGATCACTGTGATCAAATTATTTTGATTGAGGTAAGGCTAAGCTGGAAAACCAGATGGAGAAAATGGTAGGCACTCCAGGCAGTCGCTGCTACTTGGGACTCAAATGACAGTGATGAATCCAGGAGTATTCCCAGGTTACGCACCTGATTTTTCTGGGGCAAAACAACCTAAGAATTTGATGCTCCTTAACTTCCTGGACTTGGGACCCAGTGACACACAGTACCTCCTTCTTGTCTGGATTCATTTTCGATTTATTGGTCCACATCCAGCTCAATACTGCTTCCAGGCAGCAAACAAGGACCTCAACTGTCTCTCTTGACTCAGAAGGAACGGAGACAGAGTTGGGTGGTGTCATCAGCATACTGATGGCACCTGAGTCCAAAACTCCTGATGACGTCTCCCAGTAGCTTCATATAAATATTAAAAAGCATAGGAGACAAGGCCGAACCCTGGGGAACTCCACAAGAAAGTTCCCAAGGTGTTGAACTGAAGTCTCCCATTACTACCTTCTCAGACTGCTCTGAAGATAGGAAGAGAAGCATTATAAAACAGAGCCTTATAATCCCAGTCCCCAGAGCCGTTCCATTAGGATACCATAGTCAATGGTATCAAAATGTCTCAGGCTCTTCACACCTGTACTACAGTATCTTAGCCTATTGAATTTAAGTCCCCTGAATAATTTTAGTGATTCTGTGCATTTCATTATACTATTCATCAAGTGCCAATTAATTTTATGATGCATTTTAAGTAGCTTTATATTTATATATTTTAATATTTATTGTTATATGTGTTATAAGGGTTGCCCAGAGACATACCCTGTTTTCTCAAAAATAAGGCAGGGTCTTATATTAATTTTTGTTCCAAAAAGATGCATTAGGACTTATGTAATGACCCCCTTGAGAAGGTAAGTAGGTAAAGGGTATTTATAGACATTAGTTAGTAAATTGTAAGCTGAATGGGGCGTGGCTTACTATATCCTGGTGGGAGAGGTAAGCTAGCTCAGAGGCATAGCCAATGAGCATCTGATGTCATCAGAGGAGACTCTATAAAAGGGCATGAGAGGAGAGTATGAACATTCTTTGTTTGATCATCTCATGGGGGGAGTGGGTAGGAAGAGAACCGGGTCTTTATCAGCCTGTGAGGTTAGATAGGTTAGGATCCTGAGAGCTAGCAATAGTGATTAAACAAGTGAAAGCATTGAAACCTGAAGTGATCTGAATTCATAAACTGTTTTACAAAAGAAGAAGTTGTAACAAATAAACTAAGTTAACTTGTCCTTGAAGTTAACTGAAGTCTGACTGAAGTCTGTCAGTAGGAGCTATAGGAAAGATATGAGCAAGATAGTGTACTGTCACTTTAAAAGGTGAAAGTCAAGTCGGCAGAGCACCGCAGTTGGCGGCAGAGGAAAATCTTTCCATTTAAAGCAATAATCTAAGCAGGGAATGTATATATTGTGAAGGGGGTCGCTTGCTGGCATGGAAACAAAGCTTTTTGGAGCAGTTTAAAGCCTTGATAAAGAGGGTGAGAGTTTGAAGTGTATGGCAAACTCCAGCCACAACATATTTTTTTCAGGGGATGTCTTATTTTTCCATAAACAACAATCTACATTTATTCTCGAACAAAAACAACAACAGTTATTCAAATATAGTCATGTCATCACATTCTGGACTATCATCATAACTCTCCTGGACACTATTTAAATTGACTTTTTAAAATGAACTGTAACTAGAACTTATTTTTGGAGTAGAGCTTATATTTTGAGAATCCTCAAAAATCCTGAAAAAGAATGCTAGGGCTTATTTTCAGGGTAGGCCTTATTTTTGGGGCAACAAACACTTTTTACATTCATACGCACACATACACAAACAATATATGTGTATATTAAATGCTGATAGACATTTATAAACATAAGATAGTAAATAAAAGACAGGTCTGAAACGAGCAAAATTTCCCTGCTAGAATCACTTGCTACATTGGTCTCCCACAAACAGACTTATAATCAGGTAGCAGCCGGCAGTTTTTTAAGGCTGAAAGCCAGTCACTGTTACAATTTCCTGAAGCAATGTATGACCTTGCAAGCTATAGCAGAAGGGGAAAGAACTGGCATGAGCAGTGAGCCTGTCCAAAGATGTAGAATGTTAATGCACATTTCCAACTGCATATTCATCACACTAGAGTCATATCTAGTCTGGGGTGGATGCCATGGGATGAATGCAATAAAGTGAAGACCAGCGTAAAAGGGCTCATCAGATTGGCTTGGCATGAAGACAAAGCTTTGCATGATTTTAGCGGTGTGTGCTGTCATTTCAAGCTGAAATAGAGCTGATCAATCTCGTGTTTGCTGACACAGGCCATGTCAAACATGGCGTGTACAGGTACAGTGAGAAGAACCCCGGGTTTTTAAAGGAAGTGTGAGAATTCTCACACTTGCTTAAATGTGGCACAGTGAAGGGATGGGCAGGCAGCACACTGTCTGCTGGCCTCTGCTTGATTGGATGTTGACGTTTTTGGTGTATCTGGCTACTCCTCTTCTCATTGGCTTCCACATAAATGGGAAAGAGAAAGGAGCCTATGCTGCTTGACTGCAGTTCATGGCATGCTGCTTCCAAAAAGAAGCAATATCGTTAAGGGCCAGTGGCCAAATGCTGGCAGCAAGCTGTTGGAAGCGATCTTGCTTGGTTGGCCATAATCAAAAACAGAAGGGCTGATAGTGACTGGCAAACAAAATAATTCCAGTGAATCCCATTGGTGGAACAACGCTATTGAGATGAATGGAAACTGAGGTCTTACAAGATATGGATTATTTGGATAACTAAAATCTAGGTGAAAGTTGCTCAACAGCATCACTGTAGCTACAAAAAGAAAGGGGTCTCCAAAGTCTTTTTAATTTCACTTTTGGGGCATTTGACTTCCACTCAAGTTTCCCTGTGACAGGCTCTGCTCCCATTGTCAAATGTGCATCCACTGTTCCTCTAGATCAGTGACGGCCAACCTAAAACACGTGTGTCACAGGTGACACGCCAAGCCCTTTTGGGTGACACACATGATCACCCTGGCACCTGAGCGTGTAGTGCTTGCTTGTTCTTGAAGTGTACGAAATACCAACTTACAATGGAAAATTTAGCAAACTAAATTCAGCAACAAAAGTCACTAATGTAAAGAATCATTTGTTTTTGCTTTTAATAAAACACATATATCAAAAATATAACTTTTTTACTAGAGCTACAAATATCACAAAACTATGGATATCTCTAGTTGTGACACAGCACCCGAGTTAAGCTAGGTTTTCCTGTGAATTTTGACACACGGAGCTCAAAAGGTTCGCTGTCACTGCTCTAGATGTTTCCCTTTCATTCTGAACTCTCTGCATTTAGAACCACTCTTTTACTGTAGTTATCTTCCTTATCACCATGACGTGGTCATGACGTGGATCTCCAGAGAGACTTTGGCTGCAATGAGAGCCCCTCAACCAAATGACAACTTTATCTGTTATGTCTCTCAAATGATTTTTCTCTCCCTTGGGCAAAATCAACTCAGTTTAGGGTGTGAACAAGGTGCTTAGTCATCACTGCAACTATCTGGGATCCCTGAAGCATTTAGAATCTGGTGAAATTCATTCCCTCCCTCCCTCCCTCCCTCTCTTCTCTTTAATAAAAATTTCAACCAATACTTGTGGAAGGTAGTAGCTACTATTTATTGCAACATAGATGTAAAATGACTCACCACCTGCCTCTCCTATAAAATATCTAAAAAAACCCTCTCCTTTAAAATATAGGGTGTTTTTCCACTGCCACTTGAAGTACCCATTAAGTACCCATTAATGGGTACAAAAATGCCATTACGTAGCCATTAATGGGTACTTAATGGGTACTTCTAGTGACAGTGGTAAACAAGCAAACAAGCCCATGTCCCCACAACTTCATTGAAACTGAAGTTTACAAGCCCAACTTATCACCAGCATTTCCCCAGATGGCTTCTGTATTAAGCAACATATTGCATTTTCCTTAGCATGGATGCCAACGTACCTCAAGCTATGCTTTTATCTAATAATATCTAATAACAACTTTATCTGTTGGGTCTCTCCAGCAGAATATTTCAGTCTTTAATAAAATCCATTGAAGCAAATATTTCTGCCTCCACCCCCCTATAAGCAAAATTAAAGGTGATCCACATTTTCCTGCCCCCAGATTAACAATGCTGTAGAAAGCAAGAGCAAATTCTTTGTCAGAGCTGTCTTTTCTTATGCCCGTGACACAGCTACCTGTAGATGCTGTTGCAAACTCTGGCACCTCTGACAGATTCCAACTGAGCATGCAAAGCCTGAAACCCGCTGAGTGTTTCAGGGGCTTCTTTGAAAAATCAGAATAAGCAAAGGAGTAAAATAGCGACTGGCCACGAAAGAATGGAGCTGACCAAACCAGAGCAAAAGAGATGGTTGCCCACGCAAGCAAAATGAAGGCAAAAAGAGAAAGCCCCAGACATCCCCATACTCCTGAGAGTGGAGCTCCGAGGCAGGATCATCGCCAAGCTAGGCTCTACAGGTAACACTGCGAAGAGAAGACGAAAATAAGCACACAGCCCATTGAGCCAGTATTTCTCTCCCTCCGATTTGTCCCCGCCACCGGGTCAGGCTCCGTTTCAGACTGCAGGGTGAGATGATGATGTAAGGCGGGCGGCACTGCAGCAGCGCTAGGTGAGTCTGACGGTTCTGTCTGGCAGCAGCGAATGAGAAGTCATCACATGGAAGATGGGGGACACCAAACTCCCTCCCTCCCACCCAGTTAGCTGCAGCTGGCAATGCCACCTTGCCTGCATGAGCGAGAGAAAGGATCACAGACAGATAATAGCACTCTCTAAAGCACTGTGCTCTTTGCATGGAGGGGAGGGGAGGAGAGGAGGAGGAGGAGGAGGAGGGAAGAGTCAAAGTACCGTCTTGTCCAGGCACTGGAGGCAGTAATAAAGCTTGCAGCAACATTGGCCCATTCTGACAGGCTTACTGAGGGAGCAGCTGGCTTCATTCAGAAGAATGTACTGAACTCCTAAGCATCAGGAAATGTAGTTTAAAGGAAAAAAAAAAAGGAAGCTGGACTCCTGGAAAGTGATGCGCCATGCGTGCGTGTGACTCCTGCCCAGCTACCTGGCCATTCCTTTTATTAACTTCAGGAATGCAAGGAGGAGGAGGAGGAGGAGGGAGGGAGGAAGAAGAGGAGGCGGAGCAAAGGGGAGAACAGCCCAGTGAAATCTTGGAGAGGGAAGGGAAAGGGATGGCTCCTCAGAATGAGGCAGAACGACAGAGAAAACAACAACAGGATACATGATCAGTTCCACCATCCTCTGAGGAGGACAGGCAGACGCTCCTCCCTCCAAAACTAAACGGTCGCTGGCCTGCTCAGCCCAGCCCAACCTTCATCTGCATCATCTGCATCCAATCTCCTGTATTCATGGTCTCCTGCCTTGCCCGCTCTTGCCTGCAGGCTTGACTGCATGGGAGCAAAGGCATTGTCAGTATGAAAGAGAAGCAGCAGATATTCCTCTACAGTTTCTGCTGTAGGACACTAGACCCTGGCTCAGCTTTCACGTGCAGATGTTTTCATGTTTGATGCCCTGAAAGGACCAAGCCCTGGGCAAGAACTCACGGAGCTGATGCTCGAGGGATCAATGGTTCCCCAGGAAAAAGTGCATCTTCGTCCATTTGCAGATCAATTTCTTGATCTGTTTAAAAAGCTTAGCAAAAGATACAAGGAACAGCCACTCTTTGTCAATTAGGGCTGTCTTCACACCTTAGTTTTAATCCAGCTTCAGTCTGCTTTTAGAATCAGGGAATGCATCAGCAAAGTGACAAGCTGGTTTCATTTAGCATTATCTAACCCAGGAGATCCAACTCTGAGTTAGAAAATGCGGAAAGAAAATAATTGTTCACTTTGCCGATGAGCTTTTCAATTCTGAAGGTGGACTGAAGCTGGATTAAAACTTAGGTGTGACCACAGCCTAAGACATTTATGCATCACTCTTCATTATAAATCTTGGGCCAGCTTACAATAAAGAAATGTAATAATGAAAGTAATACAACAAAACCAGTGATCAACAGTCAGCCAAGTGATAGCTCACTAGTAAGTAGCAACTGCCTGCAGAAAGTGTTACTGCTATTAACTCTGCGGAGTAGTTGGCTGCTGGTTGTTCCAACGCTGGGGGCTACAGCAGAGAAGGCTCTGCTGCTTCCTGGTCACAGATGGATTTCTGAAGGCATATCAAGAAAAATCTTAACTAGAGATTTTTGGAACTTGGCAAGTCTACTTCAGAGACAGCATTTCTTCAAGTAACCTGGATCTAGATTAGGGCTTTATATGAGATCTTAAAATATACACAGCAAAATAAGTTACTTGAGCAAAGGTACAGCGTAACAAATAATACCTCTTGTTTAGGTAATGATGGGATTTTTGGCAATTTCTGCATGGTGCATAGTATCCTGCACCATCCATATCTGATCTTGGGCAGGATCAAATGATCTACTTCAAGACATCTTGGAGTACTTCTGTAAGTGTTAGTCAGGAATGAGACCAAGGACCATTCACACTGGGGTGGCCCAGCCTTGCTGGCAGCTTAGGAAATTGGGAACAAATATTCTCAGACCATGAAGTTGTTGGGCTGGGATTTTTTTCGCTGGGCTCCCAGAAGCAGTGCACTTGCAGGGCTCTTCACATGGTAGACAGGCCCAGACAGCCACACATGAGCACTAGGGCCAGTCTAATGCCAGGGAACACAAGGGAAACACTATTGGAGTGGATCCAATGCCATTTCCTCCCCAGGGCCCACTCTCACACCACATCCATGTGAACATGACTTCCTACTGGGATGCCCGGCCTTCCAGTAGACCAGTCCACAATGTGATGAGCCATTGGCCAATTGCTGCTGGCCTGGTCCAGCATCCCAGGGCAGATTCTGCTTTTGACTGCATATTCTTAAAAGATAGGCTGGAAACTGAAGTTTCCAGCTTTTGCGGTCTTCCTGGCCTTTGCAGTCTCTTCCCAAGTGATTCCCAGCTCAAAAGGAAGCTACAAAGCAAATTAAAAAGGGGTTTTCTAGAGAAGCAGGGTCTCTCTCTTCAGTTCAGCAGGAGGGAACAGACTAGGAGCAGTTACCAGCCAGAAATAGAGTGGGAGGGTGATCTTAAGAGACTTTCTTCTTTCTTCAGTGATGTTACAGTGATTTCAGCTCTCTGATGAGGTGAAGGAAAGCCTCCATACTTAATGGGGGGAGGGGGACAACGTTGTAATGCATGTATTGTTAACAGTATGGAATAAATATAGAAACAATCGATTAATTGGCATAAAAACAAACTTTACAGGGAAATTGCCAACTTGGGTCTCTCCAATGAAGCATTGTATAGAGAATCTGGTAAAAGGGGAGCATGGATGGTATATGAGAATTCATTGAACTGGAATGATGAAGGAAATGGACATGAAATGAAATCCAGAGAGCAAATGAATGTACAGTAGTTACTTTATGCACAGTTAATTGAGAGATTTAGACTTAAAGCGAATTACATATTTGAATGAGAGAAGCAGGTTTGAAAATCAAAACCAAAAAAAAAAGGGAAATATTACAACGATATACAAATTACTGATCTGAAATTTACTGGGTGTTATGCTTTGAAAAAAAAAAACTTCTATAAGATGATGTACAGATGTTATTGACCCCATAGAAATTGTTGAAAATGTTATATGTAGATGCCTCTGATAAATGTTGGAAATGTAAAACTGTTACAGGAATTATGTATCATATGTGGTGGACTTGTCCAAAAGCAAAGCAGTTCTGGTCCTGTATACATAAAGAAATGTGGGTAAAGAGTACATTTAAGACTGAAACTTGAAATGTTCCTACTAGGATTAATTGATACAAATCTTTACATGAATGGATGGTGTTAATACAATATATGATAACTGCTACCAGACTTATATATGCCCCAAAATTGAAAACAGATGACATCCCTTCAATGATAGAAGAAGATTCCCTCCTGGTTGTTCTACCTTCGATAGTGAGGTTGGTGGGCACCTGGGAGAGAGCATTTTCAGTGATGGCCCCTAGACCCTCCAGGGTGCGCTATGCCCCTTCCCTGTTATTTATTTATTTATTTATTTATTATTTACATTTATATCCCGCCCCATACCCGAAGGTCTCTGGGCGGGTTACAACAGATTAAAATAGAATATACATTAAAAGACATTAAAAGTTCAACAAATATAAAAAACAGTATACAATATGTTTAAAATAATAGTGTCTGTACTCAGAGGGAACATAAACAGCTTAGCCAAAGGCCAGGGTAAAGAGGTGCGTCTTCACTGCCCTCCTAAATGTATATAAGGAGGGGGCATGACGCACCTCGAGGGGGAGGCTGTTCCATAGTCTGGGGGCCATCACAGAAAAGGCTCTCTCCTGGGTGCCCACCAACCTCACTGTTGAAGGTGGTGGGACAACCAGGAGGGCCTCACCGCTTGATCTTAAGGCACGGGCAGGTCGATATGGGAGAAGGCATTCCTTTAGATATTTGGGGCCCAAGTCATTTAGGGCCTTGTATGTTAGAGTCAAAACCTTGAATTGGGCTCGGTAGCGAACTGGCAGCCAGTGCAATTCTTTTAACACCGGTGTGATGTGCATCCGGCTAGATGTTCCGGTCAGCACTCTAGCGGCTGCATTTTGCACTAGCTGCAACTTCCGAACCATCTTCAAGGGCAGCCCCATGTAGAGTGCGTTACAGTAGTCCAATCTAGAGGTTACCAGAGCGTGGGTAACTGTGGCCAAGACATCTCTATCCAGAAGAGGCTTCAGTTGACGGACTAGCCGTAGTTGGGAGTAGGCACTCCTGGCCACAGCCTCCACCTGCGCTTCAAGTGTTAGCGTGGAATCCAGGAGAACCCCCAAGTTACGCACCTGTCCCTTCCAGGGCATTGCAACCCCATCAAGGACAGGGTATCTCCCAACTACACGGACCCGAGACCCTGTGACACACAGCACCTCTGTCTTGTCTGGATTCAGTTTCAATTTATTCACCCTCATCCAGCCCATTATCGCCTCCAGACACCTGTCAAGGACTTCAACCGCCTCTCCTGATTCAGATGGTACAGAGAGATAGAGCTAGGTATCATCTGCATACTGATGACACCCAACTCCAAATCTCCTGATGACCTCCCCCAACGGCTTCATATAGATGTTAAATAGCATGGGAGATAAGATCGATCCCTGAGGGACCCCACAGGTGAGTTCCCAGGGAGTCGAAACAGTATCTCCCACAACCACTATCTGGGATCTATATTGGAGATAGGAGCAGAACCAGTGCCAAGCATTGCCTCTCACTCCTAAACTCCGTAGTCTCTCCAGAAGGATACCATGGTCAATGGTATCAAAAGCCGCTGAGAGGTCCAGGAGAACCAACAGGGTAGCGTTCCCCCTGTCTCTCTCCCGGAGAAGGTCATCAACCAGGGCGACCAAGGCAGTTTCCGTGCCATGACTGGGCCTGAAGCCAGATTGAAATGGATCTAGATAATCAGCTTCTTCCAAGCATGCCTGCAGTTGAACGGCGACAGCCCTCTCCAGAACCTTGCCGAGAAAAGGTATATTGGCCACTGGGAGATAGTTGTTTAAGTCTTCCGGATCCAGAGAGGCCCTCTTCAGGAGGGGATGCACCACAGCCTGTTTCAAGGCCAATGGGACCACCCCCTCCCTCAGAGATGCATTCACTACCTCCTGGATCCACCTGGTCATACCTTGTCGGCTAGTCTTTATCAGCCATGAAGGGCAAGGATCCAGAGAGCACGTCGTCGGCCGCACCCCTGCAAGCAGCTTGTCCACATCCTCAGGTTGCAACAACTGAAACTGATCCAACCAAACAGGACTTGACAGTTCTCTGGACGCCTCGTCTGGACTCTGTCCAATTGTGACATCCAATCCCCTACGAATCTGGGTGACTTTGTCCTCAAAGTGCTTTGCAAATTCGTCACAGCAGATATTGCTTGGCCCTGGCCCTGTTGTCATTTAGGAGGGCTGTAAAGGTATACCTTTTTGCCTTAGTCTTTGGCCAAGGTTGACTCATTCCCCCCTTGGTCACAGTTTTATTAATAGACCATTGGATGAAGGGCTTCAATCAGAGCTTTTAATTATGTACCTTAGTTTAATCTATGCTTTGTTTTTAATACCTTGGTTTTAATACTGGGTTTTAATACATTTTTTTTACCTGTGTCTTGTTTTTAATATGTTTTTTAAATGCTGTTTGTTCTGTTGTTACCCACCCAGAGATCTTCAGGTATGGGACGGGATAGAAATGGAAATAAATAAATAAAATAAAATAAATAGAAGAGTGGGTAATTAAGGTAATAAAGAATTTCTTGAAATGAACAAATTAACTAATCAGATGAGAGACTGTTCAGTGGAAAATTTTATTAAAAACTGCCAACCTTTTATTGATTATTAACAGTGGTAAGAAAACAACTTACTAACTATAAGTTTTGAGGGCTAGTAAAAGAAACAAGACAAAGTGGACGAAGAGGAGGGGAAAAATCTATGGAAAGCAGATTAGAGTTGCAATGAAACAACAAGAAGGAAACTGGAGGTTGTCATTATACTGAAGAGATTAACAATTGTGCAATTTTCATGTTTTCTATCAATGTATGTTTTAATACATTTGTTAAAATAATAAAAAATATTTTAAAACCCTGGATTTTAACATTGTTTTTCCTAATTAAAAAAGGAGCAAGCTACCTCATTGGATGAAAATTGATCTAAATCCTGACTTTTTCATATGTTTCTTTGAAATAAGAATTTAAAATTATTGGTTATTTCAGTAAAGAGTTGTGGTGAACAAAAGTGTAGAGTCAGATGATGTCCTGCTTAGGTTACTGTTGCTTAAATAAGGCATTTCCTTTCTTTCAGGTGAACATGCATCTCTGGACACAAATTATTCTGCATCTGCAGATCTCTACAAACACAAAGGTGGGATCTTGATCCAAATGGGTGACCTCCACTTAGACAAAACCATTATCTCTGCCTGGCATTCCAGATAGGAATCTTTCCAATATTTATTCCTTAAATATTGGTCTGGGTTGCCAAATAGCTTTTAATAGTATGCCTTTTTAGGTCCTGGCCAGAGAATCCATTAACTGCTATCTCTCCTCTTATGCAGATGTCTTTTGTCCTTTCCAAGTCCTTGCTTGGGTTCAAACAGTTTATTTCACAATATGCTGCCTTGTGTTTTAAAATTAAGCTAGACTTTTCCAATATGGATGGATTCTGGGTCTGGTACAGGGACTCAGACTCTCTGGTCTACCTCCCTGTACTTCCAACCTGCATGCCAATCAGCAAGCCAACTTGTGTGGTCTGGAGGTGCCTATACCTTGGTAGAGGCCTGCCTTTAGTGGTACAGAACTCTTAGATTGGCCAAAAAGGGTCTCCCAGGAGCTCCAAGGCCAGGAGCCCCCATTCCTGGCAGTTGGAACTACCAGAGTCTGGCTCTGAAGCTCATACATGCTTCTGGGGCAGTGTAGGCAGTGGGTTGGAACAGCTGTCCCTGTGTGAGATGGATTGCTTGATCCAGAGCACTGCAATCCAGGTCACCTACCAATAAGTGCAGAAATGCTCAAAGATTCTGTACCTGGTGCTTGGGAAGGAAGAGTTCAGGACAACTGATGTCTGCAAAACAATTATTTTCAATAAAATGATGGGACTATAACATTTTATTTTGTTTAACCATCAACATATAGGTGATGTTATGTTTGCTCTAGATTTCTGGAAATTGATGACTCATAATCCTGAAGTATATTCCCTGAAGAACCAATACTTCCTTCTTGGTATTATTGCTCAGACAACAGCAGTTTGATGTGTCTTCCCTGAGAAATAAATAAATAAATAAATAAATAAATAAATAAATAAATAAATAAATAAATAAATAAATAAATAAATAAATAAATAAATAATCTCGACCATATCACAAATTAGAGGGACTTGAATAGGCTTAGAGGAAATCCAAAGGTCAGATGTTACTAAAACAACCATTTTCTAACCTCTGATTTTAATTTAGAGTCACGAAAGATTTATAATAGTGGTGCCTGCAATATCAAAACATTTTTACAATAAGAAGAATGACTACTAAGGTGAATTATTAAGATGATACTGCAAGATGACTGTTTTTATGATAGATAATGGGCAGCAGATGAGCTTCTAGGGCCAGGATGGTCCGTTGAGATCATCCAGAAGTCCCTAGACTACAAACCTCAGAATGTAGTATCTAAAGCTGAATGCTGGGAACTGTAGTTCAGGAACATCTGGAGTATACCTACTCAACATATAATTTCTAAATATAGGCATTCCTTGTACAACACGATTTTAAATAGCATGGTTCTGTTGTTAGGGTTGAGATGGATTATACAAACTGACCTCAGCTCCAAGAAAAAAACACAATGTGTAATTCAGATACTGTGCACTGAAAAGAACTGAGCATTGCTTTAAACTTGTGCATAGAGCAAGGATGTGCTAGATAAATAGCTTGTCTAAACATTTTTATTATTTAATCTGCTAACAATTGGTGTCTCCTTTTGTCAAATGGCCAGTTCTGCCATTGGAAAATACTTTATTTTAAAAAATAACTTTGTTAGTCTTTTTATTGCCAGTTATTGGAATAACAGGTACTAGAATATATTGTAAATGAATTATTTCAGCTTGTGCATAGCAAGCACAGGGACATGAATAACCAATGAGTTAGACTTCTTGAACTGTACACTTGTGTTTCTTGGTTATCCACTATTTGACATGCCATACACTGTAATGAACTTAGGTAATACATACAGCTATTCTGAACCCCCTTTCTGACCTCTGTCCATTACTCTTGTTCCCCTGGGCTTTGCTGACACACCAAACCACTGCTCTGCTCAAAAGAAACGTCAGCTTTCTAAAATTAACAGTTTAAAGCAACATCATTCTTTTCACCCTGCACATGGGGAATTTAAGTTGCTGGCAAAAGTTAATTTCTTAAAAGGTCATTGATAGCTTTTCAGGGAAAGCTGTAAGCTTATGAAACCAACACACTGCCCTCAAGCAAGTGTAGTTCACTGAAACCTCTGGATGAGATTGATGCACTGCACATGTCCACAAATCGTGGCCACCGAGTGGAATTAAGACTGACCCAGTGGAGAACTATGGGCATTTTCACAAAGGATATTAAAAAGAGCCTTTGCGACTCTGATGAATTTCTGCAACTTCTGGACATATTTTAGTCTGGAAAGGAGATGAGTAAGAGGACGCACGATAGATGTGTGGTCAAGGCTGCAGTTCTATTCAAACCATACCCTTGTTGAACAAAGTGAATTATACAAAGCTTCCTAAAAAAAATACAAGATTCTTATCAAAAAACAAGCATCCAATTTCCACAAGCTTAGAAATCATATTCACCAGTCCTTGTTAGGTTGTGTCCTCTCTGCTATTTTTCATATATTCCAATACCTTTTTTCTGATTATCCTTCACAGAACTGGTTTGAATTATATCCATATAATACACTTGGGACTCGCAGCTAAATAATTATGCCATTGTTTTAAAGATCTTTCCCCTAAATTCTTCCAGTGTCTAGCTACAACCGCCTGCGCGGACCACAGCACTTACTTCAGTACAGATTAATTCATCCTATTCAATAATTGTATATCAATTTTTTTTTGGGAAACAAACGTAATTCTTTTGTTCATCTGAGGTAGCAGCATGCTTGTGCGGTACTTCAGGTGACCCCTCACACTGGAAATGGTGTGAACCATCACCACGTGGACACTATAGGTAAGTTCCCGGTCACAATTTGGGAGGGATAGGTTGCTTGTGGCACCCTAGTTTGCACCACAGCTAGTTTGCAGTTAGTTAACATCTGAGCAGGGAGGCCACGTGCAGAAACGCCTATTATTTCAGCATCCAGAAAGGTGCAAAATCCATAAAACAGCTTTGTTGTTGATACACTTTTATCCAGATCATGTAAATTTTTGAAAATATCCTTTTCTTTATTGTAACTCCTATAATTTAGAGTCATAGGGTGCTTCCGCACAGGCCCTTTAACACCCATTAAGCACACATTCCAATGTGCGCCCCCGCACACGGGTCACTAATTAGGACACTTCTGGTGAGGGGTGTCCGCACAGCGAGCCCGTTTTAGATGCGGATTTCGGCGGCAAAACCGGATTGCTACCGGAGCGTCTGCATTAGCGGGGGCTAAGTAGCACACTTCCGGTGGCTGCGTCCGCACCTATCCGGACTTAATGCGTGCTTAATGGGTGTTTCTTGCACACCACATATCATGTGGTTTTGCGCTGTGAATCTACATCCATTTCGGATAAGGCCACACAGCGCAAGTGTGCTAACCCATGGCCCTCCCCCGGCTCACCATGATTGGTTCCCCAGAGCCAAGCATGGCGAACCGGGGGTCTCCTACCTTTCGGCTCACCCTCGCAGATCGCCGCTTCTGGAGCCAGGGCAAGCTTCCCAAAAACCCGCCCTAGCCCACCCTGGGGGGAGCGCAGTGGATCCCCTCCTTACCTCGTCAGTGTCACCCTGAAACTGAAAGCAGGTGCCCAGGATGCAGCGTGCCTGTGTCTTGCGTGCCCCCTGATTGGCCGGTGCACAAGTCAGGGCAGCGCGCCTGCACAGAATGGCTCCTGAGGGCAGGGGCTGCCAGGCCACTCAGGAGGAGTGCAGGACGCAGGTGCGCTGCATCCTGGGTGCCTGCTTTCAGTTTCGGGGTGACGCTGATGAGGTAAGGAGGGGAAGCACCGCGCTCCCCCCAGGGTGGGCTAGGACAGGCTTTTGGGAAGCTCACCCTGGCTCCAGAAGAGACAATCCACCACTTCTGGGGCTAGGGCGAGCCGCAGCGGTGAGGTCCCCTGGCTCGCCAGGCTTGGCTCCGGTGAGCCAATCGTGACGGGCCAGGGGAGCACAGCAACCGCCTCCAATCCGGATCTTCGCTGCGTGTGCAAAGTCAAACCGGATCTACCGGGTATCCAGAGTTATTAAAACCGGTTCCCCTGGGAGCCGGTTTGAATAAATCCGGGTGCAAGGGATTTGGTTTTATTTGCCCCTGTGCGGAAGAACCCAAGATGCATATAGTAGATTTTTTTAAAAAAATCCTATTTTTACATCAATTAATGCAGATTCAATTCCTGAAGGATGCTTGAGAGGAAGGATATACCTGATGATATTTTTTTTCTCATCACAGAAAACACACCCTGCCTAATAGTAGGTTTATGGTCTTGCCCATAATTTTAAAAAGTTCAGTATGACTCACATCCTGCATACTCAGAACAGTCAAATTAGTTTCCTGAAAAATTCATTACATTTTTTCTATTGATTGATTATGCCCCTACTATAAGTCACATGAGTACAGTATAAATTGATTCTTTGGGCCTGCTCACACTTTCATTAAATCATTCCACTGAGGTGAAGATCAATTACAGATGGAGTCATCCGTAGTTCAAGTGCTGGTGCTGTCTCCACCTAGACTACTAGCACTTGAAGTGTGGAAGGCCCAGGCCAGATAGGCCAGATCACCATGGCAACACCCCAGAAGCGGGTGTGAAAGCTGCTTACTGGAAGCTCACTAGGTGCTCCTCGTTGAGCTGGGGACAAGGTTTTACTTGTCCACAGCTAGGGAAGACTGGGGTAGCTGGAGGGAGCTCCAGGAGGGTGGTGGTGGTAGGGCATGTGGATGGGTGTCCTCAGGAGTGCCTGGAAGTGCTCATGCACAGTAAATGCAAACAGGCCCATAATAAAAGCTGTTGACAAAGCATGTCTTCTGTTTCCAGCTGAAAAAAAAGGCAGGCGGATGGGCGGGAAGGAAGGAAGGAAGGAAGGAAGGAAGGAAGGAAGGAAGGAAGGAAGGTAATATGCTATTTTGGCTTCATTCCAGTGCCTGTTCTCCAATGCAATTTCATGCAATTACCTTTAGAGGAAGGACAATGCATTACTTTTTGGGGTGAAAGACCTGTGTTAATAAGTACAGTGTAACTAAATCATTAGTTTTCAGTGGAACTAATTACTATCAACATTTTGCAAATAACATTGCTGTGTTATTCTGCTGAGAAATGGAGTGTGACAGAAGTTCTGAGTTCTTTAAAGAAAAGTGTCATTTTGTCACTGAATTTTTTAAATCCTTGAATCGGGAATCAATATGATGAAATATAAAGTTTCAGGGGTTGTACAGAAATCTTAGGCTGCATTACCATTGCTAATCTGGTACGGGGCAGGGCATCCTGTACTGGAATGAATCTGTCCCAAACTAGGATGGATTGCTTGTGGGGTGGAACAAGGCTGTCTGTGTTGGGATGCCCTATTCTGCTTCAGCTCCTTTGGCAGCTCTGAAACTTGTGACAGCATCGGAGCCTCCTGGACTTTGAAGCTCCCAGGGTCACCATTTGGTAATGCATCATATTGTGCTGTCTGCCCTATAAGGTCCATCTCCTACACGTACCCATTACACTGATCACTGTCATGCTCTTAAGGGGCAATGGACATGTTTCTTGGAGTGTGGCTGTCAACACTTGTGCTACTGTTGCATGGTAGAGCCCAGTGGGAACAGATTGGTTGCTTCCTTTGAAGGGCCTTTCTGCATTCACTGTAGATCCTTGTAGTCAGCTTCTGGACCTCATCAATCCTCAGGATACAGCTGATCTGTGAGGCCCCATCCACTGCTGGAATGCTCTGCTTGCTTTAGATGGAGCATGGTTTAGATCAAGAGGTTCTTGATCTGGATCCCAGCTTGATCTGATTAAACAGGTCTGTTAGTGTACCAGTGAAGGCAGTCTGGATCACAGAAGTTTGCAGAAGGCGTGCCTACATTTCCTGGGCTAGTAGGGGACCCATTTTGGCAGCATATGTAAAAACTAAAATGGGGACCCTGGTGGCTTCAAGGCTTTTATTCCAGAAGCCGGCCCCAAAGCTTGTGGGAGCTTTAGGATTGGTGCTGTCGTGCAGAAAGCACTGTTCCAGACCATGTTGTGCTGTGTTATAGACCACTGGCCCTCACTAGTCCAGACCCATTGGCCTGGAACAAGGCAAGGTGAGTGAAGAACTATCTACAGCTAACTACAGCTGGTGAATTGTACTCCAAGTCACAATGTATTCAATTCAGCTTTCTTCAAATTAGTGTGATCATGTTTGGATTGTCAGTGGAAATCTTGTGGCCTTGCACTAGAGATTGCTGCTTGCTCTGATGTTTAAATGTCTCCAGGCAAAAAGATCAAGCTCAGAGAACTTTCTATGATGTAACATTACAACCCTTAGGTACAAATATTTTCCACAATAGCAGTGGGAAACTTTTAGGCTCTGTCTAGAGGGGAGGAATATAGTGCCATTAAGGTGCTGCTATGGTGGTGGTGCTTCACATATTGTAGACAAACTCTCCATAGGACCGCTTCACCCCCCCCCCCCAAAGTGCAACATTGCTGGCAAACCCAGTGCTTCTGCTCACCATCTAGATGGACCATTGCCTTTTGCTTTGTCCAGTGTACATGTGTAGAGGCTGAAACAGGCAACCACACCTATGCCGTGGTGGCGACACTCTTATCTGGGAATTCAGTGCTGGCTGAATGCCCAGATAACATGTCATAAAAACATGCAAAGGGAGTGCAGGTCATGGCTCTGTTTAGGCAGGAAGAAATAATGGAGGGGGACCAATACCACACATTATCGCTTTCTTCCACAATTTGTGGCTGCCATCCGGAGGCAGCCCTAGTCAAACCTTATCAAAACACTTTATTTATTTAAATTTACATTTCAATCCCACCCTAAGGTCTTGGGGGGGGGGGGGTAACAGCATTTAAAAACACACATGTTAAAATAGAACCATATATATATATATAAAACAGTATAAAACATTAATTTCTGTGGTGGGGGAAACTGTACCACATTTAGCCAAAGGCCAGAGCAAAGAGATGCATCTTCACCGCCTTCCTGAACGTATACAGTGAAGGAGCCTGGCATACCTCAAGGGGGAGACCATTCCATAGCCTGGGGGCCATTACATGAGGAGGCCTCTCTCGAGTGCCCACCCGTCTTAATACAGTGGTACCTCGACATACAAGTGCCCTGACATACAAGTGTTTTGAGATACAAGCCGCCGAGCGAGTGATATTTTGCTTTGAGATGAGAGCAAGATTTGAGATACGAGTATGTAAATACAGTACAGTACATAACAAAAACAACTGAGGTGGTGTTTTGGGAGCTGGAATGGATTAATTGGAAAATTGCTTTGAGATACGAGCGATTTGACATAAGAGCAAGGTTACGGAACGAATTAAACTCGTATGTCAAGGTACCACTGTATTGAGGGTGGTGGGCCTCCTCTCCAGATTTTAAGGCATAGGCAGGTTGATATGAGAGAAGGTGTTCCTTCAGATATTCGGGGCTCAAGTCATTTAGGGCCATATACATTAAAGTTAACACCTTGAATTGGGCTCAGTAGTGAATTGGCAGCCAGTGCAGCTCTTTTAGGACTGGTGTGATATGCATTTGGCCAGCTGCGAGCTACACAAGTGCCTGTTGTAGAATTCATTACTTAGAATTCATTACTTAGACGACCATTTCTGAAAGACAAAACCTTACAAATTCAACAGTTAATTAGATTTTTCTCTTTATACTCCCCCGCCAAGAAAAGTCTCTTTTTCTGCAACAATGAACTCCATTAATGACCTAGATGAATTATAACTAAAGCTGCATCATGTGCCCACAGATAATGAGGTCTTGGCTACAAATATTGGTAATGGCAGCCTAGTACTGTGGGTGAAACACGTTGAGTCATATCACATGCCATTCTTCGGGTAAAAAGGCACAATTCAGATGCTGAGGTGACAAAAATGTCGAGGCAACTGCTAAAGGCATTTTTGAAAAGTCATTCTGAAAGTGTCATCTATTCGAATAACACAGGTGACCTCAATTTCCTTTGCAATAACCATGGTATCATCTCTGACACCAGCTGTGCAGACACGTAGTGTATCAAATTATAAATCTGGCTTCATTCCATCGATGCCCTATCTACCACGGAGCAGTGGCAGACGTGAGCATGTGCCAGAAACATTTGCAATGCCACAAAGAAAGGATTCCTAATGCGCAATTAGCATCCTTTTGCTTGAAAATATTTTGATGGTAGTATTAATAATGTAAGTATAAAATGTTTTCAAAAAGAAAAGGACAGTGATGAGTAATAAATTGGAGAGGCGGGGAAAAACAAGTGGAAGAATTTTTAGTGTAGCATTTTCACTGAACAAGAAGAACTGGCTCAGATCTCTGTTAAAGGGCCAGTTCAGCTTCAAAACTCTAACACTCTGGGGCCCTGGCCACACCAGTGTAACACCTTTCCCTGCTGCCTGAGGATGACCTATAATGATCTAGGTGTGAACAGGACTTGTATGACCTCAAATTAATGAATAGGAGGTCCTGTCTTACACTGGTCTGACCAGGGCTAAGGGTTATTGTACATTGATTGGTAAAAGTTTCCCTTCTGTGACTGGCTACATTCCGCACTGCTTGCTTGCTCTTATTTCCTTAATTCCAGACCTCTGTAAATCCAGAACTTTAGAACTCTTGATTTCTGGATATAAGGTTATTACAGTATTCTTTTAATCTCTGCAGCCATGCACAAAAGTGTATGTGGTGCCTGGTGTAGCAAGTCTGCATAGATCCCTTCCTGCTGCTTCCTGAGTAGAACAAGCAGCCATGGGTTACCATTGTTTGGGAAATAAGATGTTTATGTATTCAAATAGGAGGAGGTTATATCACTTGTTATCCAACTCCAGCCTGTTGCTTATGCAAGTTTACTGCTAGCTAGCATCCATGCCATTTCAAAATGCAACATCTCAGCCAGGAAATGAAAGTTCAGCAGCTGCAATCCTGGGACCTTTCCACACTCACTTGTGTACCACTTCAGGGAGGGGGATGATGGCCACCTTCCACATGCTAGAGCGGTATACAGAAGAAGAAGAAGAAGAAGAAGAAGAAGAAGAAGAAGAAGAAGAGTTGGCTTTTCTACCCCACTTTTCTCACCCATTTAAGGGGACTCAAAGCAGCTGACAAAGCTTTTCTATTCTTCTCCCCACAACAGACACCCTGTGAGGTAGGTGGGGCTGTGAGAGCTCAGAAGAGAGCTGTGACTAGCCCAGGGTCACCCAACTGGCTTCTTGGGGGAGGGCGGAATTGAACCCAGTATTCCCAGGTAAGAGTTCAGCTCCCTAACCACTAGACCAAACTGGCTCACACACCTGCTCCATCTGCTCCATCTGCTCTGCAAAATGACCACCTAGACAGGGATACTGCTAGACCTGTTAAAAAAATTGCTAAACCACCCAAAGAAGTCTGAGGAAGAAGTCTGATATGGGTCCTGTGGGCACTCTGAGACTAGGAACTTTAGTTCCTAGACATTGGAGGGCATGGAGTCTGGCTTCAGAGATCATACAACCTTCAGGCAAAGCATGGGTGCTGTGCAAGACTTGTTTTGGGTCACTAGAGCAGTCCGGTGGCTAGATCCACTATTTCAGTCCTGCTGGACCAGGCCAGTCAGGTAAGTGTGGAAACAGCATTTGGCCCATTGGAAGTGATAGGCTTACAGGTGGCTGTCTGTCACAAGCAGAAAACTTACAACTATAACCCTCTACTTGACAGCAATTCCTGGCTGCCCTCTAGCTACAGTATTGCCAGTTACACTCATGTGGATCCTGCCATAGTTCTTGTCTTCTGCTCACAGTGTTCAAGCAACATTGTGTTTCTTTCTCAAGAGCTGCTGTGTCATTCCAAACATGAGTGGATCAACCAGACTAATCAAATTGCAAGGCAGGCAACCTCCAATTCCCTTTCCACTGTAATTAAATTAAGCATGCTAAACTGCAACTGGGAATACGACAGTAATTAATGATATTTCAAATAATGCTAAATGGCCTCATTGCCATAGGACAAAGAAATCCCTTGAATGGTTTGAATGGAAACCGCTTTTATTCTAAAAAAGAGATGAAGAGATTGCTAATAAATCAGCTATTTACTCTCCTTAGATATAGATATGTGTATATTGTATATTATTTAATAGTGTATTGTCTTGGATTGATTAATGAAATCCCAGGTGGTGAACAATGAATAGATAAAATAGTGTAATAAAAACAATTAAAATTGTAGAAAACCTAAAGCATAAACCAGTGATGGTGAACCTTTTGAGCTCGGTGTGTCAAAATTCACAAGAAAACCTAGCTTAACTCGGGTGCTGTGTCACTTCTAGAAATATCCATAATTTTGTGATATTTGTAGCTCTAGTAAAAAAGTTGTATTTTTGATATATGTATTTTATTAAAAGCAAAAACAAATAATTCTTAACATTAGTGACTTTTGTTGCTAAACCTTCAATTGACAGTATTTCATACACTTCAAGAACAACAAGCACTACACGTCCAGGTGCCAGGATGACCACGTGTGTCACCCAAAAGGGCTTGGAGTATACTAGGGGAAATGTACCTTAGCAAAAGCTTGGGAAATGTTTTAACTATCCCTGGAAGGTGGACACTGAAGTGGTACAGCATATCTTGGAGAGGAGGCTATTCCAAAGCTTGGGGGCCACCATCAAGATAGCTCTCTAGTCAATGACTTAGCAACCTCACATAGGGATGATATATCTAAGAGGGTGTCATTAGAGGACCTCAGTTTATGAGTAGGCCTGTACAGGTGTAGTCACTTATTCCCGTGTTTGGGTCTCAAATCATTAAGGGCTTTAAAAGTCAGAACTAGAACACTGAGCTGGATCGGGAAGCAAGATGGCAGCTAGTGCAGACTGCTAAGAACTGGAGTAACATGCAACTGGCTGGATACATCTGACAACAATCTGTATGTGAGAGGAATATAAGAGATAGTTTGTAGTATTCTCTTGTTATACATGGAAACTATAGACATGATCCATTTCTTTCCAGAAGTGTAGTAGAATCCAAAGTGGCCTGTGCAAAGCTGATATCAAGTGGAGGAGAAAGCCCATTCCCATTTACCTGGTAGGTGAATCCCAAGAGTGGTGCTGCATGCTACATTCACATTTCCTGGAACATTTACTGTTTCAGGGGCAGCTGCATCCATGCAGCAGCACTCCCAGAGTGTATAGATGTGGAACAGTTCTAGGGCAGTCCCGAATTTGACCACCAGCACTTGAAGTGCAGATGGCCAGTCTTGGCCCAGCTGGATTACCATGGCAATAGCCACAGCAATATCTGGCACATGCTGGGACATTGCCATGGTGACTGTGATACAGTGCACAATTGCACAGTTGCAGTCATGATACGCTGCCACCATGCAGTGTTTGCACCCAGAAAAGAGTGTGAATAGTGCATCTAGGGGCTCACCAGCAACTCACCAGCATTTCTTGATGAAGCTGTGGAGATGTTTTTACTTCTCCATACCTTTGGAAGATCAGGGATGCTGCTGGACACTCCCAAAGGCTGCAGGATGTTGGTGGCACTGCAGAGAGCATATGCATTGCCTCTGGAGTGTCCAGAACTAGGGATGTCCATGAATATTTGTAACATTCGATATCCGTACAAATTTGTACAAATTCAGGCATTCGTATATGAATTGAATGTTCCAACATTCATATGTTGACATTCGTATTCATACGAATGTTTTGGAACATCTGTGAAACGAGGAAGTAGAAAAGCAGCTGCGCTAATCACATCTGAAATGAATCCAGAGTGCATTTAACATGGTTTGAGAGCGGATTCAAAGTGGATTCAGAGTGGATTTGACACTTTCAGAGTGGATATGTTATGGGATGCATATCAGATATGTATTGGATACATGTGCATTCATATAGAATATTTGTATGCATTTGTACAAATACATTTGTAGTGAATAGAATCCTACCACATTTGAAGAATGAAGGACCAAAGAATGAAGAGCTAAGCTCTTAGATGCTGTATGTGTGATAATCATGACCAATACCAATATAATTGCTTTATAACAATGATTGTTTGCTTTCTAAACTTTCTACATCTCCTGAGGTCTCCCTTAGACCACATCAGTGTGTGGAAGGGAGGTTCCTAGTACACTTGTTGGTCTGGTATACTGTCCTGTACATAATAACCACCATCTGTATCTGGTTTCACAAAGCAAGCACAATAATGCAAGAGAGTGGTTCCATCAACAGGTCAAATCTATGAATGAGCTTATTCTTGGGGATCTGTTGTGCTGGGCTCTTATCTGAAGGTTGTCTGGCTCGATTCTGCACTCTTTTACATGGCCAGCTGGGTGGCCTTGGGCTAATCACAGCTCTCCTTCTGAGCTCTCAAAGCCCCACCTACCTAGCTAATTCTTCTTCTGAATTTGACGACAACGTTTTTCAAAGTATCTGTACCAGAGCTGTCCTAATTGCATACCAGAGGCCTAAGTGCAAATTCAGCCCTTGTCTGGTTACTTTGGCTTCTATGTGTTCCTATTTCTTGAACCTGGAATCTTGGGCAGTCCTAACCTTGAAGTCTCTCAATTTTGGAATCCTTGCTTCAATAGTACAATCAATCTTGGCTCTGGAACTTTGGCAAATGGTAAATTGATCTTGTTTCACTCTGGACTCTTGCTTTAGTAATCTGATGTCTGATTTGTGTCCCTCAGAATACTACTAAATTGCCACAAGTTAAAGTGCTAACAAAGACTGGGGCCTTATTCTAAGTTCCATCAGTGCCTGTTTTCTGCTCTGTCCGTTTGTGACAGGACAGTGTCCCAGTGCTGTTGGTTATTGTTCCTTGCTGTTTGGTTCTAATAGTTTTGGCCCACGTGATGGTGGTGCTTCCGGAAGGGAAGCATAATCCCTCTCCACAAGTAATGGTGGTGACATATCTGTAGTAGGGATGTGTATGAATATTCATAACACTCGATATTCATACAAATTCAAACTGTATACGAATTGAATGTTATGACATTTGTACATTGACATTCGTATTTTGTATAAATGTTTTGGAACATTCATACAAATGCTTTGGAACATTAATTAAACAGGGAGGTGGGAAGCGGCTACAGCTGTCACATCTGCAGTGGATCCAGAGCGCATTAGACATGGATTGAGAGCAGATACAAAGTGGATTCAGGGCAGATTTGAGGCTTTCAAAAAGGATACGTTATAGGATAAGAATCGGATATGTATCGGATACATATGTGTTCTTATCGGATATTGGTACAATATCCGAATATATTCATATTGAATAGAATCCTACCACATTCGAAGGGGATCTATTTGAATTAATACAAATTTTCTGACACTCAATTCAATATGAATCAAATGCAAAAAGACCACTTGAGAACACCCCTAATCTGTAGGCCCCTAAGATCCAAAAAGGATTCCTTGCCTTTAATAGGAGCCTACTTTTTTTCTGCCTTTTTTTCCTAACTATCTAGCTATGCATCAAGCCACTTATTCCTACGATCAAATGTTCTCTGCTGCCACAGTACAATTAGCTTTAGGAAGAGCTGGTGAAGTAATTGCTTGTGAGAAGAGTGTGTGTTTCTTTGCTCTCTGTCAGCAGGAAGATATCTCTGTTCGGCTTAATTGGACAACTTAGCTGTTCCCAGGGCTTGCAAGGAGAATACGTAAAAGTGCAATCAGTGCTAATTGAAGGCTTATTATTCCCTATTTGAAATTGACCACCAGGTGTTTAGAGCTAGAAAGAAAAAGAGAACTTGCAATACAGGTAGAAGTAACATGCAGAGTGTGAATGGGGCTGGCTCCAGCCGGTGGTCGGATATTGCGGTAAGAAGTGATATTCCAGAGAAAAGCCCCTTCAGGATTATCTTGTTGAACAGAGAGCATGGAGCTATACTGTGTGTGCTATACTGATGTACCTTGAAGTGTCCAATAACCACCATTATGCACGTGCGGTCATCTTTTTCAGTCCTGACCACAGTAATGATGGCTGCTCTGTCTACGTGTTGACTTATAAGGCCCCAAATGACTTGGGCCACAAATATCTAAAGGAAAGCCTTCTTCCATATCAACCTGCCTGTACCCTAAGAGGGACCCCTGGTTGTACTGCCACTCACAGCAGCTAAAAGGGTGGGCACCTGCGATAGGGCCTTTTCAGTAGTGGCTCCCAGACTGTGGAATAGTCTCCCTCCTGAGGTGTGTCTGGCACCTTCACTCTATGTGTTTAGACAAGCTGTGAAGACACACCTCTTTACCCTGGCCTTTGGCTAAGGAAAGGAGCAGCCTTTTCCTCCCCACATTCAGACATGGCATGGTTTTAATATGTTATTGGTTTTAACGTGTTCATTTTATACGTTGTAACCTGCCCTGAGGCCCTTGGGTTTATGGCAGAATAAAAATGCATATAAATAAATACATAATAAATAAATAAGTTATAGTACGATTATGTGAAAACCTGCCATCAGAATCGGGGTTCCCAAAATAGTCTATAGCAGAATTTAGTGGGGCTATAGTGGGACTATGGTGGGGTAGCCACAAATTCATGTGGCAATCCCATCATTGTGCAGATGTAATGGTGCTATATATCCCCCATCTGGATGTAGCCTTGGTTTACTTCTGACTCCCTGGAAGGAGATAAGATTTTCATATCCCTGCTTCTTTCTGAGTCCTGGTTTTGTGCATTTACAGAATCTTAACAGAACGATTTCAGGATAACTTTGAATTAATGCAATGCCACTTATTTAAGTTCTCTTGTGACAGAAGATAAATTGACTTTACACAACACCAGGAGGTCTCAGCTCACATCCAATTACTTCCTTTTACTATTTATCAGACGTTTTATTCTGAAACCTAGAATTAAAAGTTGAAGAGATAGTTCATCTCCTAACATTTGGAAGTTGCAGCAAACAAAAATGTATTTCATATTTCCTTCATTTTGGGAGTAACTACCAAGAAGAGCTCTGCAGAAATATGCATCTGGCGTGTGGCAGTTCTGGTGGCACTGGCCACGTTCTGCACTCTGCTGCACAATTCTGTCTCACTGTCATCTCATGGGACAGCCCTGTCAAGTGATGCCCTGGGCTCCCTCATCTGTCTTCATCCAGGCTCACAGTAGGTCCTGAGTTGGAAGGAGCTGTGAGGTCCCCTTTGACACCAGAACTTCGAGGGAGTCCCCATGCCACTTTGGTACAGTGCTGAGAGCGGGATTGGCGCTGTGTGTCCACTTGGGGTTTTGATTTGGCACACAAAAAGGGTGCCAAATCCCCCCATACAGTGCCAACAGAGTGCCAAATTTGGCACCCTGGAAAACAAGTCTCGGCACCATAGCGGGTGCCTGGCGCGCTTGCTTAGCGAGCTGGGAACCCACATGGGGACACGGGCTAACAGGGAAGAGTTTCTAGCACACGCCATGGATTGGGGTGTGCTTTTTGCTTCTTTTGCACTGGCGATCTGCTAGGTGATGTAAGTCAGGCTTGATTTTAAGTTTACGGCGTTCCCCATGATTTTTCGCTGGAGCAGAGGTCTATAACTTTAGCTTAAAAAAAAAAATTAACGGTGAAAGCCGCAATTTAGCAGCAGTAGGTGCTTGACTTTTGCACACCTCTGCTCTAGTGAAAAATCATGGGGAATGCCGTAAACTTAAAATCAAGCCTGACTTATATCACCTAGCAGATCGGCGGTGTAAAACAAGCAGAAAGCACACCCCAACCCTGGTTGTCCATGCCTTAGAGGTGGGTTGAGGAGAGAGGGGATATTGCCTAGCAGATTGGGCGTGCAAAAGAAGCAAAAAGCATACCCCAGTCCTGGATGTCCGTGCCTTAGAGGTGGGCTGAGGAGAGAGGGGGCAGAGAGGGGGTGGAGCTGCTCCCCCATGCCGGGGCTCGGTGGGGCTTGCTTGGGGACACCTCCATCCATGGCCAGCCTCAAACCCAGAGTGCATTGCTGTGTGTCCCATAGGGATGCCCAAAATGCATGCCCAGCCTCGTGCCTGGGCCCTAAATGCCAATACAGCACCCAAAGGGTGCCAACTGGCCCCCATGGGGACTCGGCTTTAGGGTAGGCTGGACAGTGTCAGCTCTGTGGCGTCTGAACTGCCATCTTGCTTGGTTACAGGCTCACAGACATGTCTGCTTGATGTCTACAGAGTTAAAGTTCCCCTTAGTTGCTGGTATGGATGCCTCCCCTCAGGGAATCAAGCGCAAGACTGCTACATGGTTATCCCAGCTGCTATGAGAACTGGAGTTTGTTATACTGGGGCCGCATCCCCATTACAACCTTATTTCGATTTCAAACCGTTTTCAATCCTGGCAGACCCCACGTCAGTTTGGCTTAACATGCTTTCCCTGTGTTAAATCGCCCCAAAGTGTTAATCCTCATTTCAATAGTTCTCACTCCGGTTTGTGGGCTTGAAACGTTTTACATTTTTTACTGTGGGGACTGTATGGTGTTAAGGGATGAGAATCCGTGTTTAGGGTTTCCCTCCCCCAATAGCTTGCTTCCAAAGATAGTGATTACATTGAAAAAATCCACCCCTCAAAACAGCCACTATAAAAATCCACTCCTTAAAGCTACACTGTAGCGATCTAGCCACTTCACACCTTATAACAATGTTACAAATTTGCGCAATTCTGAAAGTTCTGACCTTTAGAAAGGGAAAGGAAAGGAAAGCAGCTTGTTCTGTTTTAAAGGCTGTGGCTGTGAAGGGGGCTTGAGTTGCTGCTGCTGCTGCGTGTCCTGGGAAATGGGGAGAGGAGGAGAAAGAATTGCTGGCTGCCCGTGCTGTTTTTCATCCATCCAGGCAAACGGCAGCCACCCAGCCACCCAGCTAGGCTCCCTGAAGGGGTATGGGTGGCGCGTTCATGCCAGGAGAAAGAGGGCAGGGCAGCCCCGAAAAGCGGCTTTTAAAAAGTGGCCATTAGAGTCCCCCCTTGAGTCATGTACACCACATATGATCCTCAGAATCCGGATCGAACACGATTAAGCTGAAAGTAATGGGAACAGGCAAATTCGCATTTGCATCCGGTTCTATTATTTTGGTTTAAGGAAACTGGATTAAGCTTATAATGGGGATGCGCCCTGTATGTCAGGAGGGCAGGGGTGTGAGGAGAGATGTCTCTTACTTCAGCCTAGCTGCATTGTGTTCTCATAATAATGTGAAGAAAACGCTTGCTTTACTTTCAACCTGCTTCCAGACTCTGGACCTAGGGCGGTGATTCAGTTGTATACAAGATTGATTGGGGCTGAAGCAAAAGGGTCTAGGGTAGCTGTTGAGTTGTTTTCTTTTTCACTTCCCTCAGGGGAGGGGCCTTTTCATGCCTATTTTATCATTTCAAGACACATAGGCTCCACATCTAGCCACACACTCTTTCTTCCTGTTTTTATTTATTTATACGTTTACATTTTTATCTTGCCCTATACCCGAGGGTCTCTGGATGGGTAACAACATGACTTGGAACCTGCCAGTCTCTCTTCCCTGATGCACAGTGGTAAGTTGTATCATCAACCTAGCATTAGAGAAGGGGAGACTCACACAGAGGCTGTGTGAAAAGGGCCAGGCATGAAAAGGGGAGAAGTTTGAGCTGGGTGTGGAGCAGAGTCATTAATTATACCACCTTGGCATAATGCAGACCTCCAGCCAAATGCAGCTCCATTCCCTCTTCACTTTGAGGACATCACTTTTTGCAGAAATCCACTGATCTAACTTAAGAAAAACGTAAGCTAAGTCAATTTGTATGTACTGTATGCTACCATGCCTCTAAAGGCCACTGGCATGGAGACCAGAGTCCCATCCAGATGGGGGGAATATACCACATTATTGTGCTCCTTTGGTGGGGTTATCCATGTATCTGTGGCAACACCACCACAGCCCCACCATATCTCACTTGAAACCCAGTACTGGTGATGAGTTTTCCAGCAATAGTGCTTTCACTTCCCTTAATGATGGAACCACCATTGTAGCTGTGTCCACAGCAGATGAGTGGAGGCAGAAACAGATGGCCATATGCAGTGGTGGTGACATGAATTTCCAAGTATTTGGTGCCACCAGAATACCCAGAAGTGCGCATCTCTTTAAATGTGCAAAGATAATGCCATGGCTGGCATTGTCTGAATAGGAAGTGATAATGACAGGGAGCAATACCCAACATTATTGCTTTCTAGTGCGTATTCTGTATGAAGTCTGGAGACAGCCCAGATAAAGAAATTTCCTTTGTCTTCTGCTTGAAATGCCTAGAAGCTAGGGGTCTGCATGAATATTTGAAATTCATATGAATTCGGCCAAATTTGGACATTCAAATTCAAATCAATGTTGGCACATTAAAAGACTGGCATTCAAATTCAAATTGAATGTTTTGATACACTTGTATGAAGCTTCACATGCGATTTGTATGCTATTCATATGCATTCATATGGGATTCATATGGGACTGAACACTGGTAGCAAATACGAATCCTACCACACTCAAAGTGGATCTATTCAAATGAATACAAATTTTCTTGCATTTGATTCGATACAAGTTGAATTAAAAAAAAAAACCATTAGTGCACATCCCTGCTCGAAGCAATGGGTGGGCGACTTTGTAAGACCAGAAGTTGGACTAGATGTGTTGTGGCCCAACCTAGCAGGGCTCCTCTTATGTTCTTAATGAAGTTAGAGTTATTATGTTAATAACACAAAGCTATATGTACTTACAGGGACTCACATTAGGGCATCTTGTATTTTAAGAATAGACAAAATATCATCTTTCTTTGCAGATATTGTCCACTAGATGTCACTGCTGCCCTTTTTAACATATCAATTTTGGCATTAGGTTTATTTTTAACATTTGACATGGTGTTTAATTTTTTTCTTCATTGATTACAGAGCTAATATAACTTGTCCTGAGTTGACAGTATTGACATTAAAGATTTCCTAATGTCTTGCTGCATGAAAAAGTGGTATATTTTGAAGCCTAAGGAGCAATTAAGTCTGTAATCCCACCAGCATCTTCAGCACCAAGGACAGCTCACAAAGCCATTTCCAGCCACTTTGCTATTCCACTGACAAATGGGGCTACATGGGCATATCCAAGGTTAGAGTCTGACCCTTGCTAATTAGTTTGCTGATTAATAACTAATTAACAGACAGCTGTCCATGAGCGTGCTAATCATTCACTTTGTAAGTAACTAACTGCCTATGGCAGGAAAACTGCTTTCATTTCCTTTCAATCTCAGATGCCTCATGCACAAGAAAACAGCAAAAATCCCCTTTTGCATTATTTATTAGCTGACTGGCAGATAAATTTGCACACTTGGAATTTTAGCTCTTTTTAATTTTATGACCATTGTCTGTGTTGTCTTGCCCCAGAGCCACGGCTACAGATGAAATGCAAACACAGTACCCTGGCTGGTTAATGAATACTACAGGATATGGTTAATCAAAGCTGCACACTCATCCAAATTCCGCTTCTTTGATGAAGAGTCCTGCAATGGAACCTCTTTTCTTTTTTCATGACTGATTTTATTATCTTCTCACACAATACATCACTGGCAGTAGATTTGTGTAAGGATGGTGCTATTAATTTGCACTGACATCAATAATCTAAAACATTGAATAAAAATATTCAAATAATGGCTCCATGCTTGGCAACAGATTCATTCATTGCCCTTTTGCTGGAAAAGCCTTCAGCAGTCACTCACTCCTGAGACTGTCCAGCTTGATTTCCAGGGTCCTCTGCGATATGCTGCTGTTTCTCCCAAATATTTTATTTTCCAGTTGCATGTAAAAATATTGTGCACAGAGACTGAAGATTTTTACGTCCTTTTCCACTTTTTGTATGGCGGATGTTGTTAGTGCATGAAAAATGTGAGAATCCAAGAGCTTTATCCTTTTGGTTTGTTTCGTTAGGCTTAGCACTCTTTAAAAAGTGTCAGGCATCTTCTCCCATGACACAAGAGTCAAACACCTGCAGACTAGAGATGTGTTGAACTGGTTTGGGTTCAGGCTGGTTTGAATTGAGCATGGGTGCTTGAAAACTTTGAACCAAACACTCTATCTATTCAAAAACAGAGCTCAAACCAAACAAAGTGGTGTTCTAGTGTACACAGTCTGTTTGATCTGAGTTTGAATGTATTTGAGGGTTTCTGAATCAAACCGAACACCATGTCTGCTTGAAGAAAAAAGTTCAAATTTGAACCAGACAAAGGAACGTTCAGTTCAAAGCAATCTAAAGGGAAAAAAGTACGTGCACATCTCTGCTTCCGACACTTACCAATCATGTTCCAAAATGGAGATGCAGAAATAGGATTAAACACTTCCATACACAGCATTTCCTCCTGTTGGGCCTGTTTGAGCAACGGTGGGACACCCACAGGGTACCATTTCAGTAATGCTGTAGCAACATGCCAGTGTGACCAGCTCTTGGATTGTCTGTCGCTTCAGCGATGGAGTAACAATACTTCCACCAGCTTTCTGATCAGGATCTTTCTTTGATCTTTTTAAAATGCTACTTAGTTACCCAGAACACATCCTCTTTCCACAAAAGCATTTATAATGTACTGAGATGAAAGGCAATTGCCATACATTAGTTTGCAATACTGTTGGCCACCCGGGGTTTTTTGAGGTCTACTGGGCTGCAAGTTCTATCATGCCTGACCTTTGGTCACAATGGAAAGGACTGAAATTAATTGAAATTAATTACCTGGATAAACATAGCATGGGAATGTAATTTTTTCAAAAATAATTTCTGCATGTGCTTTAATCATTTATAAGTGGCTGAATTTCTTATTATTCTTTCTGGCTTTTGCAATTTTAAAACAAGAAAAGAAAGAGCTTTTTATCAGGAATATTATAACAGGTTTGACAGCCCAAGAGCATGAATTATCAAAGACAGCAGAAGATGGCAGCTTGGCTGATTATCTCATAGGCTTCATTGTTAATTATATCACTGGGGTCTTTCATGAAGATGATCTTTAGGACCTTATTCCTAAGAGAAGTAAACATTAGAGCACCAATTGCCATAGGAGATTATTTACTTGAAAGCTCATTTGGCTTTTGAGCTACATGTCTAGAAACTGTGGGCACTATTTGATAAATGTACATGGCAATCAGCCATTTCGTATATTCACCAGATGCTGCTGACAATATACAAAGTGAACAGTAGCAGAGAAAAATTTATGTTGCTTAGAAAAATATGATGGAATGCATAGACCATCCAACTATTAACAACTATGTTTTGAAATATTTTCACAGGCATTGTAAACAATGCCCTACTCATCTCCCTAATATATACAGAAGAGGTGGTAACATCAACCAGCCTAGATGGCTTTAAGAAAGAGTTAGAGAAATTCATGGATGACAGGTGTATCAATGGCTGGGGAGACAGGCAGGGTGACTCTAAAGGCCATTTGCAGGGATTCAAGAGCACGTGAAGGTTTTCCTTTTCTGCTTAAGATGCCCATAAGCATATGGTGGGCCACGGAGTGAGACAAGATGCTGGACTAGACGGGTTGTGGCCTGATCCAGCAGAGCTCCTCTTATGTTCTTCATTAATATAATTACTGGCAATGGCCAATTTTATCTTTTTATCTTTTTCTCATTTTTGATCATTCATGGCCAGCACGAGTGAGTGCAGCCAGCAGTCTGTCTTCTCTCCTAAAAGATGGTTCATGAGCTTTCAATGAAACAACACCAACCAGTTTTCAGGAGGAGGAAAGACTTCTCCTTACCCATGGTGGTTCCCACTGCCGTTGATGTAAGTAAGACACACTTCTTCTTTGCTAGCAACCTTAGCATTTCTATAGTACAGTGATGAATATTTAACGTTCCACCCTAATAGTAAATACATAGCTGTGATTGTCTTGCATCCACTCCAACTTTGGGTAAGGACACTGTAAAACTCCAGTCATTCCTACTCATATCCCACCAGGATATTTAATTGATTATTAGATGCACACTGTTTACACTGTGCCAGTACTAGACATGAGTGCACCAGAAGAGCAAACTGGGCAGCACCACACCACACACAGTATGGAGGGAGGCGCACAAATTCAAACATCTGCATTGAAATCAAATATTGGCACATGAATGCAAAGCGAATGCTTTTGTGCATTTTTCAATGCTTGTTTATATCCATAAAGCAGTAAAGCAGGTGCCCAGTCACATCTGCAGCGGATTCAGAGCAGATTCAAAGCAGGTTTGGAACAGGTTCAAAAGGGGGGTTGGAGGCGCGATGGGCGGCAGGGATTTGAAGTGGATTTGAAGAGCATTTGTGGAGGATCTGAATCCTATAATATTTGAAGTGGCTCTATTTGCACAATGTGAATGTTCTTCACATTTGCTTAGATGCGGAGTGAACATGAAACCCAGCCCCTGTGCCCATCCCTACTCGTATCTCAGACTTTGAGCCTGCTGTCCCATTCTTCGTTGTGGATGATACATTTCAGTTGATGATACATTCAACTTTCAGTTGAAGATTTAGCAAATGAAATTCAGCAACAAAAGTCACTAATGTAAGGAATTATTTGTTTTTGCTTTTAATAAAATAATATATCAAAAATATAACTTTTTTTTACTAGAGCTACAAATATCACAAAATTATGGATATTTCTAGATGTGACACAGCACCCGAGTTAAGCTAGGTTTTCTTGCAAATTTTGACACACCGAGCTCAAAAGGTTCGCCATCACTGCCCTAGGCCTTTGGAGGTAGATCACCTGCATCAAGACTAACAGCCACTGATAGCCCTGAATTCCAGAAACTGGTTTAAACTTTATTTGAAGTCATCTCAGCAGCCAGCCAGCACCACATCTTTGGGAAGCAAATTCTAAAATTTAACTATGTGATTTTCCCACCTCTTGTTTGCCCTTAGTTGTCCAAGATTTAGCTTCATTGAGTGACCTCTGGATCTAGGATTTTGGGAAAGGGAGAAAAACGTCACCCTATCTATTTTTTCCACACCGTGCAAAATTTTATATACCTCTATCATGTTTCCACTCACTCATCTCCTTTCTAGAGAAAAAAGCTCCAGAATGATGCAACCTCTCCTCATACAGAAGTCCCTCTTGTCCCTTGGTTGCTGTATTGTTTTTGAGATGAGGAAACCAAAAGTGCATACAGTATTCTCAGATGTGGTCACACCATTGATTTGTGTAAGAGGATAAGAACACCAGCATCTTGCTATTCAATATCATTTTTATTATCCCAAACATGCGACTGGCTTTCCCTTGTAGCAGATGCACACCGTGTTGACACTTCTGTTGAACTATCTACCATTACTCTAATATTGCTTTCTGATCACTGTTTCACCTGTCCCTAGAATTATCTACTTATTTCTGATCCTTAGTGTAACTTCCTTTTAACCAGCCATGATACATACTGTGGTGACCACGGGTGTTTTGCGACCCATTGGGTCACACCATATTGTTTTTTTAAAAAAATATTTAGGTGTGGGACACCATTTTGGTCCTTCCCAGGGCTTTGCAGAGCCAGGAGCAGCCAGGAGGCGGAGTCTGCTAACAAGGAGGGACACTTGACCCAGGGCAGCCAATAGCGAGCAAGGGGGAGAAGCCCTATATAAGCAGCAAACGTACGCTGAGCAAAGGAGGGAGAAAACAAGACAGAGAGAGAGTGGGTGCATTGGTGCTAGAGGGAGAGCGGATTGCTAAACTCTAAGCCAGTGGTTCTCAACCTGGGGGTCGGGACTCCTTTGGGGGTCGAACTACCTTTTCAGAGGGGTCGCAACGAGTCTCCCACCACCCTTCCCTCCCACCTCCCAGCTGCTCCGCCCCCGTGGTTGGGGGTCTCCACAACATGAGGAACTCCATTAAGGGGTCGCAGCATTAGGAAGGTTGAGAACCACTGCTCTAAGCTGATACACTCCACGTGCTCTTTGCTTAGAGAACGGAGAGAGAGGCTAGTTTGCTCTGGGATTTTAAGACAAATGAACCTCAAGGAAAACAGGGAGTTTTCCAGAGACTGCTTTATTACAGGTTTGGGATAGAAGCAGGGGTTTTGCAGCAGGCTGGACAGCCTGGCAGCATTTACACGGACTGTAGCTTACAGGAGTTAACAGTAGCCTGGGATTTAAGCAAGAACCTTAGTTGAGGCAGGGACTGCTTGTTTATTTCTTTCTTTTTGGATCTGAACAGAAGTTGAGGAGGAATACTAAGCTTGTACTTATTGAAGAACACTAACTTGCTAAGACTTTACTTGGAACCTTGCAACTAAGATAGTTTTCTTTTATATTTACTATTTGGACAGGACCCGAAACAAAGCTATTCTTTTATTTTTGCTTGTTTCTTTAATATCACTCAAGGTTGTAACAACAAACTTATTTAGTTTAACTGAAGAGCTGAGTGGAGGGATCTATCCAGTTGCTCAGTCCACATAGGGTGCAACTTTATATAGTCCTGCATCCAAGACGCCCTGAACTCCTCAGCATTGGGTACTGTTTTGCTTCTGACAAGTCAGGATGCTACTCTTAGGAGGGCTTCTGATGCGTTGGCAATGGGGCAGACACCACACATACTAACCACTTCAACTGATATTAAAATAAGAGTTGGAGGTGCAATATTGACTGGGGGTGCAATATTGATTGGAGGTGCAATACAGCTGGAGGTGAAATATTGATTGGAAGTGCAATATTGCTGGAGGTGAAATATTGATTGGAGGTGTAATATTGAATGAAAGTGTAACACTGATGGGAGCTACAATACTGCTGGAGGTACAATATTGATTGGAGGTATGATATTGATTGGTGAAGCAATACTGATTATACAGGGAAGCTTCATTTTCTTTTCCTTTCAGACTTAACAGGCTTACGTGCATACTTTTCCTGCTCTTACAACATACTGTCCAAGTTAATGAATGCTCCTTCTTCCAAAATACTGTGACTTTTCAAAAGCTACTGGGAAAGGTGACTGTTTGCATATTAGCATGAAAACTACTGAAACACAGACAGCAAAAGAATTGGTACCTTCTGAAAGAAATGCTGTGTTGTTATAACAAAGACATCAAAACCGCATCTAGTTCTTTTCAGTTCCTCCTGGATAGCGCTGAGTTTTCTCGCTTGTTCATCACACTTCTCCTTCATTTGTCGGATAAACTGCCGTTCAGCCTCTCGAGTGTGCAAATCGGGCTTTGTAGAAAATCCATTCCTTGGAACGGATGACCTTTGCTTTGGGTGTCCTGCAAGAAGCAATAAAGAACGCCGAAGGTTGTAATTAGACATTTCTTATGTACAGACAGAGCTTTCTCAGTTATAAGACCCTGGGGACCTGCCTCTACTCTGGAAAAGAGAATTTGCTCACAGTGAGTTTTCTTGTAGAAGAAAGAAGTGGCACATCAAAACATGACTCTGCTCTCCAGGAGAATGGGGAGGGATTCTGTGTGGATAGATGGAAGCATGTCATTGAAAAGTTTTATAGATCTTCTAGTTCACGGGTTGGATTTGTACCCACCTGGGCATACATGGGCTTGTCCAGCCTAAGAGACAATGGGAGACATAAAAATGAAGAGTAGTTCAAAGGGTCTGTCCAGAGCTCAATGCAGAAAAATGCAGAACCAAGGGCTTTGCTACATTAAATGGAATTTCTGTTTCTCTTAGTGCCACTACAGAGAAGGCCATATCAAGTTTTTGTACTACGTATCACAAAAGTTCAGTTGTCTCATTTATTCTTGTCACGCTGCTGACATGCAATTTGCATTTCGTACGGACTGATGACGAATTCTAGCTCAGTGCCAATGAACAGGCACTTGCTCAATGGAAATAAGTCCTATGGTGTTAAAATAAAATGTTAAGATGCTTTTGCATTTCTCTGAAGAGTGGAAAAGAGCCAGCCATAGTCCATGATTTAACTGATTGTCTGGGGCCCTTCCTGCACTGAATCTTATTCCAGATCATATCCTGGAATAGAGACCTGCCATCCATATGCTGGTGCAGACTATGACACACCATGCCAAGGACCTGCTGTAGTTTGGAAGATATAGTTTGGAATAAGGTTCAGTGCAGAAAGGACCAGAAGCAAGAATTTCTTAACTTTAGACTCTGGTGTTCCTAAACAATAGTTCCCAGCATTCTATTGGGCCTGACATAGAACACTAGGAGCCAAATGTTCAGAGCTGTTCAGAAGCATCTAGAGGACCACAGTTTCAGAACTATGAGTCTGAAGTAAGAGAAAACTGGTAAGGAATGTTCAGGTGGTCACTGTAATTAGGTAGAATGCTGCAGCTGCCTCAGGTTGAGATTCCAGGATGTGCTGAACAATGCTGTGACCCATGGTCTGCCCAAACTCAGCCAGTTTCCCATGGGCACCATGAATGATGCTGCCTTATCACCAGCACTGGAGTGAGATTCATTGACCAGGGGCCTGTTCACTCTTGCCTTTATTTTGGAATATATCTCAGGGCAAGGGTCCGTTGTCCACATGATAATGCAGACTCTGGCAGGCCTCAACCAGGGTCTGCTGTAGCCTGCACTGGCTTGTGGACAGCAGGCCCCCATTCTGGGATATATTCCAGAATAAAGCCAAGTGCAAATAGGCCCCAGTTGAGTTTCATTCAGTGTGTAGAATGAAAATGAGAAGCCAAACAGAGAAATATCTTTGGGCTGTTCCCTGGCTTCCCTTCAGTGCCAGGAAAATATCTTTCTGTGTGGATCATGGGGTTATGCTGGTGTAGGCAGCTAAGAAGAAGTTTTTCATGCTTTGCTTCCAAATTCCAATTTGAGTGATTCCCTCAAGTCAAGACTATTTCCCTCTGAGAATGTATATGCAAGCTCTCCTTTTAGCTGAATAACTTAATTGATACATCTGAGAACATAAAAGTACAAAAGGATGCCAATAGTTGTTTTGACAAAGGAAAAAAAAAGGCTGCTGTAAAAAGAGTCTCTTCTGGGATTTCTAAGACACATTAATAAGGAATGTACTTTTTGCACACTATTATCCTAGAATGGAATTTAAAAACATGCTTTCATATTTACAGCCAATTAGACCATGGCGTCCACAGTCCTTCCAGGAATAAATGACAGCCAGGTCACTTTCAACGAACTTTCCCTCTTCAAAAATATTTCATATTGGAGATGTAGGGATGGGTGAAAAACGTTTGTCACCTTCACTGTTTGTACGAATTGCGACGCTTTGAGCATTCGCATTTGAATAAAATATTGGCTGTATTAGAAAGCAGTCATTCACATGCAAAGTGGAAGCTTTTGAGTGTTTGTTTGAAGCTTCTTTAGATTCACAAAGGTGAATTTGTGGATTCTTAGCAGATTCTGAGTGGATTCCAAGTGGGTTTGAGGTGTGACTTCCGATCAATAAACATTCAAAGAACATTCAAAGTGAACTTGAAGCCTAGCACATGAGAAGTAGCTCCACACGCACAAATGTAAATGTCTGTTGCATTGCTCTTGATGCAAAGTGGACAGGGAAATTTTTTTGTACACATCCCTATGGAGATGTATAGTCTACTCCTGGTGTTCACACTTCCCTCCCTCCCTCCCTCCTTCTCTCCCTCCCTTCCTTCTTGGAATTACTTTATTATTTTCTCAGCAGTGGCAACTTTGGAGAGAAAGAAACTGAATTGACAACAACCCTAAGCAAATGCAAAAGGCAACAGGCGAGGAGATAGGTTATTACCACTAGATTAGTTATTTTATAATGGAATCTGATACGGTTTCCAAATTGTGCATCTATAAATTTTTTTTTAGCTTTCCCAAGCTTCTAATACAGAAGATTTTAATTATTTCTCTGGCTGATGCCACTGGAAGCACTAAGGCAGAGATCGGTAACTTCTGAAATATATTTAGCCCACCAGACTAAAAACCAACAATTGCCAGTGTTGGCGGGCATAAGCACAGGGCATGAATCGGAAAGAGGTCCTGGGTGCACAATCAAATCAGGCTGGGCATTATTCCTGGCCATCTCACTGCCTCCCAGACCTATGTGACTAGGGATGCTGAGTGATTTTCTACATTCTGGAGCAAACTGATCTGATTCTTATTGGATTATAGTTAATGCAGCCCAGTTTGCATTTTCCAACAATGTAGACAGCCTCTGGAAATTCAAAATGTTATGTGGTGGCACAGGAGAAACCTTTAGGGTTTAAAATTCTCTCCCCTGCACCCAGCCACGGGAAATCTTTGATGCTGAGTTGCCACAGGAATGTCCTGTCAGGATTGGGACAAAATTTATATGGAGGAAAAATGGTACCATTATGAGCACACATGTACATTTGTTTTAGTTGCGGCAATAATTAGGGCTTGCTGAAAATGTTAGCTTTCTAAACCATGGTTTGAATTTAGCTTCCTCAAAAGCAAAAGTATAGTAACGATAAACCACAGTTCATCAGAATTTGAATGAAATAACATAAGCTGTGATTAATTTGTAAGAGAAGAGAAAACTTCTAAACCTCTCTGCATTACTGTGGCTGAAGAAAAGAAGGGTGAGGGAAAACTGAACATTCATCTGGCTTGTGCCTGGCTCAAACCACATGGGCTGCATCCAGGCATCAGTCACTGTGATGCCTGTGCTTATTTAATGTATTTATTATTGTTGTTTGGAATGTATGTAAATGTATTTATTGTAAGAATTGCCTTTGTAACATGCTTGGTTAGAGAAAACAAGTAAGCAGCAGGGCTCTGAAGCATAAAGAAGGGGGGAGAGAATGCCCCAGGTGCAGCCAATCAGAGTGAAGGCTTGTGCCAGGCAGGAGGTATAAAAACCACCTGCCAAAGGAAAGAATTGTTCTTTGCTGGGGAGATTTGGGATGATACTGGCCTACACCTGAGGGAAACGTACCTGCATAGATCCATATCTCTTGGGCTGTGATATGCCAGGAAAGGAAGACTAGGATAGCCCTAGGGCTTTAGGGAACTAGGTGTAGGTGTTTCCTGTGAACATTGTTATACTTCACAACTTATTGGCTTAACTATACCTTTGGCAACCATTGTAACAATAAAGCTTGAGACTTCTATTTTTCTAGAGAAGAGCATTGCCTACAGTGGTTTATTCCCTTTAGCCTTTTAAAGGGAACGATACATTGAAAAGTCTACTATAGCTTTAAGAAGCAGGGAAAGCGGGAGCCAGAGAAAGTGAACCACAGGGGGGCAGTTAGAAATGCTTACCACTTATTTCAATAGAGGAAAAAGGAGGAGGGTGGTGCTCTCTCTTGCACGAGGCTGGGAGAGCATGGCTGGCACTGATTTTTTTCTGCTACCAAATCTAAATAGATTCAAGCCTCTAAACAGGAGAAACCCGCCTTGGGTTGGGGATGTGTGGTGCCACAGTTACTTATAGGGATGTGCACAAATATTTGTAACATTTGATATTCGTATGAATTTGGAAATTCAAATATGAATTGAATGTTATGACATTTGTACATTGACATTCATATTTGTACGAATACTTTGGAACATTTGTGAACCTGGGAGGGTGGGAAAGCAGCTGCACTAGTCACACCTGCAATGGATCAATAGTCCATTCAACATGTAATGAGAATGGATTCAAAGTGGATTCAGGACAGATTTGATGCTTTCAAAGTGGATGTGTTATGGGATACATATCATGTACATATTGTTACGTATGCATTCTTATCAGATATTCATATGAATTTGTACAAATACATTTGTATTGAATAGGATCCTACCACATTTGAAGGGGATCTATTTGAACGAATATGAATTTTCTTACATTGATTCGATATGAATCTAATGCAGAACCCGCCCACCCACCCCATCAGTATACATCCCTAGTCACTTATTATGCTATATTTGGATATTCCAGAAAAAGGATGGATATTCTGGAATATGCATGCTTTTTTCCAGAATATCCAACTATAGTGGAATAAGTAACTGACATCTGGATGCAGCCATAATCTGAAGTTTATTATTGAATTTGAACCCTGGAGGGAAAAAACCTACAAAGTTCTTACGACTGTGGGAATTACACAGATAGGCACTGACTTTTTCACAAAGGGAAGAATGAAGCTAACCTGAGAGAATTCAATAGCCCTTCAACACAGTTAAGCTAAAGCTTAAGTGGAATCTGCAAATGAGTCGGTTTGCACTTCTCAGAACTGTCAAGAGGAAGAAATAGTTTTATCAGCAAGCTTCAGATCTCAAGAAATTCACTGACCTCGTTTCAAGCAAGATAACAAGATAAAGTCACTGGAGCTCCCTCCCCCTTCTCTTCAGCCAACTGATTTATACAATTCAGAAGGCAGACTGATAAGGCAACAACACAATTGTTGAGAAATAGGGCATAATTTAGTAGCCTCTCCAGCTATATCATACAGATTGCTTAGGTTTCTCTCTCTTGCTACCTATGATAACACATGTGTGCACATGAGCACACACACAAACACACATCTTTGCATAGCTGACCTTGTGTTCAGAGGGAGTCTTACAGGACTTGGTGATTTGCTACAGACCTCTAGTGAATTGCTGGTGCCAAACAGCACTTGTGATAAATTTATCTAGAAAGGGAGAGTGAGAAAACAGGCTAAAGACTGGAGGACCAGCACAGCAACATTTTAGAGCACTGATATTTACGCTTGCCTTGAAAAGCATAGTTGTGGGTCAGCAGCAAACCTTCGTAGAAACAGACAAATGAAGATTCTTGCAGCTTGGTAAGCAACATACTGCTCAGGAAGAGCTGTTGTAAATTTAACTTTGGCTGCATCCCCAAGGGCTCCGTTTATTGTGGTGTTGAATCAGGTCATCCCCAATACACACTGTAGTTCGAATTACCAGGTCCCCATGCGACTGAGGTGAGTGCGGGTTCAAGCCAAATCCACCTGTCCCCATGAAAACCGCAGTAACCCCTGCATCGGGGAACCACATCCTTTTTTCTCCAGCCCCTCCCCTCTGATTGGGAGCCCGGCTGATGTCACCATGCCATGTCCCGCCTGCTGCAGCGATGACAGGGGAAACCCCTCCCGGTTGCACCTCCAAACACACTACACACAGCTTGGATAAGATAGAAAATGATAAAAGGGGGGCATAATAGGAAGGGAAAGTGGCTCATTGCTTGAAGCCATGGCTCAGTGCTTCAGTTTAGCGGGGGTGTGCACCTCCACTTGACAGCGGGCATGCCTCTGCCTGACAGCAGTTTCTTTTGATCTTTCTCAGCTGAGTGCAGGGAAGCCAACGGTGCTTCGTCCATTAAGGTGAAGAAGCGCTCATGCACTAAATCAAGCCCTTTACCCACGCGTGCCTTGCTGATCGGGTGATGAGGGAAGGAGGGTGTCATGTTTGTAGCCAAAGAGACACTCAGAGAGCCATTTGACACCCGCATCCCTTCTCTTTCAGCCTAATTTCTTTGAAGAAATCCCCCAAGCAGTTGTGATCGCAGCGTGCACAGCAGGGACAGCGAGCACAGGCAAAACCCCACCCACTAACGCTGTGACTGCCAATCTCCGTTCTGAATAACCTGGGAGTGTCCCCATGCCCCCAGGATAATGTATGATTGCCTCCTAATTCGTGGCAAGAACAGATGGAAAGGAGGATTTTTTGCCACAGATTTGTGCGATTTGTCCCACATGTAGCCCGGATTAGAGGCTTTGCTTGGAGATGCGCCGAGGTGAACTGATGTTCACTACAGAGTATATTCAGCATGGGGACGAGTCCTTTGTGTAACAGATGTAAAAGGGGCTGACAGCGATCAATGGGGCCATTGTTTAGTGTAAGTTTAAACATATCTATTAATTTTTTAGAACATAAGAAGAGCCCTGCCGGATCAGGCAACAGCCCATCTAGTCCAGCATCCTGTCTCACGCAGAGGCCCACCAACTGTTTCTGGGCATCTCAAGCAAAGGACAAAAGCAAAACCTTCACCTGCTCCTGAATCCCTGCAAATGGCCTTGAGTGGCATCCTTCCTGTCTCCCCAACCTGGGGCAGTACCTAGGCATCCATTCTAGTCAACACTGATACACCTGTCCTCCATAAATTTATCCAATCCTTTCTTAAAGCTACTCAGACAGGTTGCTGTTATGCCCTGCAAAGCACACTGGGCCAAATTTTAGCAAAGCAAACAGTGAATCCTGGATATCATAAAAGATCAGCAAATGGTTACTTACACAAATTAGTCTGATCGTATATTTCCTCCTATAAGGGGATTTTCCCTCCTCTGTGTCAGAGTAATACAGTTGAGCACGATTAATATTTTGCCCTGGGAATCAAGGAACAGTTGCTGTTCTTCTTCAGGCAACCAGATGCTTTCTACAAGTTCTGTCTTAGCTCTAGGAAGAGGTTTCCAGGGTTTTGTGTTCCTTGAACTAATGCATATCTCACACCCTTTAATATTTTCCACCAAAATAGTTATACCCCCACGATGTCTTTAATATTACCTGTCTCCTCCAGGAGAGGCAGGTTTAAGGAAGTGCTGGCTCACTTGGGGTCTTAAGGGGACACCAGGAGAGGAGAAAAAGAAGAGGAGAGGGAAAAAGAGGATGATGATGAGGATTTGGGCTTTTCTACCCTGCTTTTCTCTCCCATTTAAGGGATTCAAAGTGGCTGACAAAGCTTTCCATTCTTCTCCCCACAACAGACATATTGTGAGGTACATGGGGCTGTGAGAGCTCAGAAGATTGCTGAGACTAGCCCAGGCTCACACAGCTGGCTTCATGGAGGAGTGCAGAATCAAACCCAGTATTCCCAGATAAAAGTCTGTGGCCGCGTCTTCACGGCATGCGTTATTTCAGTTTAAAGAATTCAAAATAAAAGAAACGGAACAAAGCTGTCCACACGACTTGCAAGTTGATCCGGTTCCGAGAGCATTCTGACTGCAGCCTTAACGCGGAATCAATCCTGGGAGTCCAGACGGCAGCCCTGTCCTCCTGCCATTGCCCACCCCCTCTCTTGTGATTGGTGTTCCGTCCCAGGATCCCACCCTCCCTTCCCTTTGCGTCATCCATGCTCCGCCGGGGATTCCCGGTCCGATCTGGCCCGTTCTCTCCCCTCCCCCTTCCTAGCAGCAGCAGCAGCAGCAACCATCCATCCATCCTGGCGCTCCTTGTTGCCCGCCGCCGCCGCCCGGAGTGCGCTCGCAGCGCCTGCCACTCCATCCATCCATCCATCCATCCATCCATCCATCCATCCATCCATCCATCCATCCATCCATCCATCCATCCATCCATCCATCCATCCATCCAGGAGCCCCCTTCGCCCTCCCCGCAGTGGGCACGCTGAGCCCGCCTGCCCTCTCACCCGCCCCTCGGCTCTCCTCCTCTTCCAGCCTCGCGCCGAGGGAAGAGCAGCCGGCGGCGGAGGCGGCAGCGGTGGCATCCATCCATCCATCCATCCATCCATCCATCCATCCATCCATCCATCCATCCATCCAGGCGCTGCGGCGCTGGCGGCTTCGCCCTGGGGCTCCGCCGCCGCTTTTCCCCGCTTTGCCGCCACTTTGCCCCGCAGAGCCGCGGCCGCCGCTGGCTGGAAGAGGAGGAGAGCCAAGGGGTGGACAAGAGGGTGGGTGGGCTCAGCGTGCCCACCGCCGGGAGGGCGAAGGGGGCTCCTCGCTTGCTCTTCCCCCCGTGGCCGGGAGGGAACTCGGAGAGCGGGGAGAGTGGGCAGGGAAAGTTCCCCGGGGACTTTCCTTTTGAAAGTTCAAAAGTTCAGAACTGCGCAAAAGTGAAACTGTTATTTATCGACATTGCTACAGTGTATCTTTGGAGGTAGTGGCTGGATTCTTTCAATGAAATCACTCTTTGAAGGGAATCCTAAACATGACGTGCCTACAATACGGAGAGCCCATTGGTTACAGTGCGATAGGGGGCGGGACAGCCTTAAGACAGAATCTCATCCCGGAACAATACTGTCCACACAGTAAAAAATTAAACACGTATCAAGGGCATGTTCCGGAGTGAGACCTGTTGAGATCAGGATTTATTTCAAATTGGGATAACATCATTTAACACGGAAATACCGTATTAAGCCGAAGTGCCGTCTAAACTGCCCGAACTCAAAACATTTTGAATTCGAGATAACGACATCGTGGGGATGCGGCCTGTGTGTCAAACTACAATGGTTCTTTAGAGCTTGTTGTTGTGGCTGGCATGACACGATCCATCTGGCATGTGGACAGACCTTAGCCTGCACTAGGGCTGGGCTAGCCCAGCATAGGTTGGACCACCTAGCCTAGGTTAGTGTGTCACAGGAGTCTTAACTGTGCAAAAGCACCTTTGCACTGGCTTGGCTTTGGATTACCCATCTTTTGGATTAAAAGATGCTGCTATAGATTGTTGGCATTTCAAAACCGATTGTATCATTGGAGTTGATTAAGACTGGCAAGTGGACCCATTAGTCTTATGGTGCTGATATCATTATTCAAAGGAACCTTTAGCCTCAGGACTCTGCAATAATTGTGACCCATCCTGTGACCTCTGGGTGGAGGATGGAATAGAAATTTAAATAATTAAAGGCAAAATAAATTATTTAAAATTCCTCTTAAGGGGCTGCAAGAGTTGCTTATCTTTGTTATGTTTAGGTCTAAGATAGATCACAAGCGAGCCTTCCTTTCTGTTTTGTTTTCAACCTACCTAAAAACAAAGTACTACAATAGTGAGGTGGATGTGAGTGACTTCCTTAAGGACTTCATAAATAAATGGGCAGGAATTTAATTAAGGAAAAAGCCCTGAAATCTTGTCTGACACCTGCACCAATTCCCCCCAGCCTAATATTATTTGAAGTGTGAATCTCAGAGTCGTCCTTCTGAATTCTCTGAAATGCCCTTGTAATTTAAACTGTGATTCTGTCCTCAGGGATAAACCTGAACTCCTGTATTCTTCTGGGGCTAGAAGAACAATTCAGCACAAACAATCTGTTCCTTAGCTGCCACTTTCATACAGAGTGCTGGAAGTACATGAAAGATTCTGCTATCTATCTATCTATCTATCTATCTATCTATCTATCTATCTATCTATCTATCTATCTATCTATCTATCTATCTATCTATCTATCTATCTATCTATCTATCTATCTATCTATCTATCTATCATCTATCCATCCATCCATCCATCCATCCATCCATCCATCCATCCATCCATCCATCCCTTAACTCACAACATTTAATGGAAGTCATATAAAGCATTCACATATAAATGAACAACCAAACCTAAAAATCATTCAGATGCAACTCCTAATTTGCAAGACAATGTACAGAGGGAGGACTAGGTGAAGAGATACATCTTACCAATGTGACAAAAAAGTAAGATGTTGGTGCCTGATGTACCCAAGAAGAGATGCTATTCTGTAGTATAGGGGCCACCACAACTAAGACCCTCTCATATTCTGCCATACCTCAAACATCCAAGATGGCTAGAAGTACAAGAAAGGCCTTATGTGCTTATCTTCCTAATCATGCAGATTTGTATGTGGTGGACTCTCCATGTTTCTCTGAAATTCTGAGGTGTATCAAGAGAGTAGGATGAGGGACATTAATGGTGGCATGTGCAAAACACTTAGGAATCTTTAAGTTTTGGGACTTGCCCCAAAGTGAAACAATTCTGGTCCAGTATACAGACTTATATATGGGCCCAGAAGTGGAAAATGGAAGATACTCCAGAGATAGATGACTGGATAATTCAGAGGATGGAATTTGCTGAAGTGAACAAATTAGCTAATTAGATAAGAGATCAGTCAGTGAAAAATTTTATAAAGAGCTGGCAGCTTATAGACTGTGTATAGAAATAAAAAATTGATATATTAATTGCACGATTTGAGGACTAAGTATGAAACTATGAAGTATGAAGTGGAAGGAGAAAAACATTCTGGGAGGCGAAACATTAGACTGGAGGTATAAGGAAAACACCAAGAAAGAGATAGGAAGTCAATGAATGTAATGTGGAGGTGAATAATTATATAATTTTATTCTCAATATTGTATGTTTTAAGCTTTTTTAAGAAACCAAAATGCTGATTCAATTGGAAGAGTTTCTACCTTTGCTTTTTCCCAAATAGGTTATGAAGCCCACAGGTCCATGGCCATAATTCAAAGCATGCATGTACACCTCTGTCAGTCAACCCTCCCTCCCTCTACAGCTTCTGAGATTCTGAAGAGACAGTAGTTTGATAGAGACAGGCTTTAGTTCCATGGGTTAAAAGCATCCAACTTATTATGATATTATGAGAAGTGCGAAAATGGTGGGTTAAATGACATACAGAAGTGTCTACATTGTGGAAAGCTGACATTTCCTTGTTCATCATCACAATAGGAAAGAAAGGAACCTAATGGATTGCAGTAATTCCTTAAGCCTTGAAAGTGGGAGGCACACTTTCTGTGTTTCCCAGATTTTAAGTTTTCACTTGGTCTCATTAACGGACACACAGGACCTTTCCACATTTGCTACTAGTGTGGAATATGAAGGAGCCTATGGACCTCCTTCAGCATGCTGGAGTGGTATAAGAGAGGACCTGTCCCCTGATAACATACACTCTGTCCACATAGGATGGAGCATAAAAGCATAAGCAGAGCTCCAGGGGGTCAGGCAACAGCCCATCTAGTCCAGCATCTTATCTCATACAGTGGCCACCAATGGCTTCTCGGCATTCTCAAGCAGAAGATAAAGGCAAAACCTTCTTCAAGTCCTTGCCTGTCTCTCTAGGAATCCATTCTACAAACCATTGATACACCTGTACTCCATGAATTTATCTAATCGTCTCTTAAAGCTGTCCAGGCTGGTTGCTATCACACCTAATCTGGTAGTAAATTCCATAGACCAAAGGACTCTTGGTGAAAAAATATTTCCTCTTGTTAGTCCTAAGTCTTCTGCATATCAGCTTCATAGAGTGCCTCCTGGTTTGGGGGTCATCCAGTCTAATGACAGGTCTCTTTTTCACAGTCTACCAGGGGGTGGTATACAGGATCATGCAATTCCTCAGTCCATTTGCTGACTAATCTTTGAAAGTTATTTCGTTTCTATCAGTTTGATATATAAGAAGCATAAATAATTCAAGTTTGAACATGCTAACAAAATCTACACACTAGAGACCTGGCAAACAAGCTGGAATATGTCCAAGTAGGAAATATCTACAACAGGATATTATGTTAATCTAGGTGGATAGTGTCTTAATAATCAGGAAAGATACAGCCATATGAATAGGTGGAGTTCAAAAAGAATTTATTTTACATGCATTAAGATCTGCAATCCTGATTTGTTTGATCTTAAAGCAAGTTGTACTCGGTGTTTAAATACCTGGTGAGTGGAGCTTTGTAGCTGATACAACTAGTTTCTTAGGGGATGAAATGGCGGGTTTGTTGGTCTCTTGATCTTTCTGTACTTCTTTCTTTGAGCCTGTCAAAGACATTAAAAAAACAATATCTATTTTGCAGTTCTATGATGTACCGTGAAACACTATTTTAAAAAACAAAACAACAATCTCTAGTATGTAACATACCCCAAACAAATTACAATTTTCAAGTCACTCCACCCAGACCAAGAGTTCATATTTAATAATTATGGTATTTATGGCTTTTTCTGCCTTTGATCTTTGTTTCCCAGAATGGAGTGGGCTGTGCAAAATACACAGACTCATCCCAAGCTAGTTCAGGATGCGGCTGAAACCGAACAGGGCTGTCCATGTTCAGAGAAGACTGAAGTGAAGGGCTAGATCCTGGATAATGAGTAGAACCTCTTTCCATCTTTTCTGAAGCCATACATGCATATTGATACATTTGATCTTTATCAGAAGACTGAGAAATGATGCCAAGCTACATCTGAAACTGAAGGCCAACATCCTTGGTTGGAACTCGATCTGCTATAAACAGAGCCACAGATTGTGCACAGTGTCACAGCTAGGACAACCTGATTTGCAAGTCCTGAGTGTACTTAAGCATAAAGAAAAAAAAACAATCCTTCCCTACCTCTATTGTTCTAGTGGCAACAGCAAAAGTTTCCAATGACCATTAAGTCATTGTAAGGCATAATCCTTATCCTACATGCTTGTCTCTGGTCTGTCATCTATACCCCATAGCCTAGACCTCCATTTCCCAGGCAATGCCTGTCACTTAACTTCAGTGGGACTGTATTCAACTGAACTTAAGTTCTAGGACAGTGGCCATTCCCAACTTACTTACTGGCACTCACAGTGCATAGTAATGGCTGTTGCAAGTTCCATTGTATGGTGATTGCAACGTGGTGCTTCACTGCACAGCCACAGCTATGCTGCCCCATGCAGCCTTTGCACTAGGAAATAGTGTAATGCTGTGTCTTGGACAGAGATGTGCACAAATATTCAAAACATCAAATTCAGGCATTTGAATTTGAATCCAATGTCTATACATCCCAATTTAACATCTGGATGGATTTTTGAATCTTTTGAATCATTTCTATGAATTATTCAGATATTCATATCTGTACGGATATGTACGCATTACATACGTATCCATACACATATCTGTATCCGTACGCATTTGTATGGATACATACAGGATGAAAATGGGATGTATATGGGATAAAAATGGGATGTGGACAGATGCGTATGGACACATTTGAATGTTGTCCACATTCGTATCTTCAGATACAAATAAAAAATTCATACATATAGATTTGAATGTATTTGATTCAAATCAAATGTGCATACAATTGAATTTTAAACATTCTTTGGATATTGGGTTTGAAATGAATCCCGAAAATTGCATTTGTGCACACCCCTAGTCTTGGAGCTTATTGGGAGCATCCTAGATGTTCCCAGGAATGGTATAGACCAGTTTTTATGGCTTCACAGCTATGGAGAATTAGGGCACTCTGGGGCACTCTCAGACACTCCTAGAGGAACGTGGCAAAGTAGTGGGCAAATGATTCCTGGGGTGCAAAACCCAGTCCTGGTCCTAGCCCCAGTCCCCAAAGCCCCTCAAATTTTCTCCCTTTCTGACAGAAGTTCAAAAAATCATTAGTAAGGGTTCATTTCTTTTCAGTGCTGGTTGCCTAACACTGTTTTCGTATTGTATACAGGGCAGCACAAAGCTATAAATGAATAAACAAACCAATGTTCTTCAGCTTTGTGCCAACTTGTTGTGATTTCTGTACCAGAAACAATATTTTCATATTCTTCCAAACTTTTAGGCAGCATACAGGCAGAACACCAGCAGTTCTATAGCAATGGAGGGACTTTAGGTGATCGTTCGTTAGCTGGTGGTGGGTAGACTGAGATTTTTTTTTTTTAAAAAAAATTAATGATACAAATTTTCAGATTGTCAATAAAATTATATAGCTTGTGAGGAAACTTGAGTCCTCTATAAGTATAAAGCTTCTGCAAAATATATATTTTAAAAAAATATTTTTAAAATAGCCCTCTGAAGATTACAATTTCATAGAATCAAATAGTGCTGTCCTGAAAGGAGATATGTCAAGCTATGGCAGATTCCTTAGTTGAAAGATTTGCACTGATGCCACTAGGTTATTTGCTGGAAATCTGTTACTTTGCCAGTGGTGCCACATCATGTGGCCTGTTGAACCTCAGCTCACTTCCAGCAGCCAATACTGCTTATGGTAACCTTGGCTACAGGGTCATGCTGGCGGGGGGGGGGGGAGGGAGGGTAAAGAGTGGAATTCTCAGCATGGGCCACACATCTTATCCAAATGAGCGTCTTCACAAACATACACAATTAGAAAAGAGCCAGTATTAAAAAACAAAATAAAACTCAGAGATTAACAGAGTTTCAAAGTTTAAACAAGGTTTAGAAAATATGCAAGCTTCCATTGTTATTTTCATTTAACATTTAATTATATGTGGTCACTAAAAAAATACATCAAAGGACATCTAGGCTCAGATTTGGGTTTTGATCAGTTGAGATAACACTGCAGCAGGACACAGGGGGGACATTGTCCTTCATAGAAGAGGAGGCCCAAGGCAGAATTTTTTTGCAAGGAAATTTATCCCTTGATGGCCTATTTGAAGTTTAGACATGGTTTGGAAAGCTGTTGGGGAATTCAATGTCATTTTTAAAAAGTGATAATATGTTTGCTATTTACCCTTGGCATTTAGAAAAATATTTATTTTCAGACTGCATAATATTTGACAGCAATGAAATAAAAAAAAAAACCAAGGGCAAATTAAGCAGTCCATTCAGGTAAGGAATAAATGGTGTTTTATGTCCCTCCTGTGCATGAACTAATATGTCTCACAGGGAATATGCCAACTGTAATACATGGCTAGGTGAAAATAAAAAAAACAACAAAGCTTAAAACTCAGAACCTAACATTTCATCATATTGAGTTTTAAAAACCCATTACTTTTTTATTTTAATGTATCCTTGGAGATTTGAAATACCATCACCATTCTACTGCATTCTTTTTCCCAGATTCAAAGTTGCGGGTCTGTTCTACTCCATACTCATGCCAGTCCTGAAACATCTGCACTGATTGCTGGGTTTGCTAGCAAACCCAGTTCAAGGCATTAACGTTAACATAAAAATCCTTAAACGGCTTGGGCCCTTCTCCCATGGAGACCTGCCCAGGTACTGAGATCTCAAGCAGTGTGAATGCAGCATCTAGGGGGTTACTCAAAGCCCCTTAGGTGCTCGTGGCAATGCATGTGAAGTAGTTTTTAACCACTCCACAGCTACTGAAAATGGAATGTCTGAGCATGCTCTGGGCCATTCCAGGGGGAAATTCACACTTTGCTTCCTGTCTGTGGGAAGCAAAGTGCAAACTTGTCCACATGTGGACTAAACATTTGCATTTGTGAATGCTTCACCCACATGAACCCTTCCCAGTGTGACCGGACACTTACCTGAAGTGCAGACGGGTGTCTGGGTGACACCATTTTGTAGCCCTGGTGTCAACACCAGCGTGCATGTGCTGGTGCTGTCACCAAGGCAACTGTCATGCACTGTGCACGGCATGGTGCATGATGTATCAGTGTGCTTGCATGGCATGTCACCTGACTTTCCAACACTTCTTCCAAACTGGAAGATGTGTGGAGGGAGCATCTGGAGCCTTACCAGCTCTGGTGCTGGTTAAGGTAGGTGCAAGTGTGGTGCATACTTACCCTTCACCATGTGTAGTTGCTGTGGGGGAACTCCTGTACTGAAGGTGCTATTTCTGGTTAGGAAATGGCACCTTCAAGTGCAGATGCTCCATTTTGGAGTCTCCCCCATGGCAACTAGTGGACAAAGTGTGGAAAGGCCCCAGGTCGGAGGCAGCACCTTGATTTGTGAGTGCACCATGCCAGAGCATGCATAGCCATCCTGACTGACCAAATGTGAAAAAACATGCGGTGCTGCAGCATGTGAATATTTTGTCCGAGAGCATATGACTTCATCCTGATCAGGTAACTGTGAAAAAGCCCTGAAAAGCAACCAACTCTTTTTTATCTGGGAGATCCATTTAACATTTTATCCATACATTATGGTTACATTTTATGGTTGCATTTTAACATATACAGCATCTTTGTATCCATTTATTCAATGTAATCTAGATGTTTTCAACTAAATAACTAGTTTTAAAAAGCATTACTTTACTAGATAAAGAGACAGTAATCGTGATTTAACAACAAATTCAGTGGAGTGAAAATGCGTTGAACAGAGTGGACCTTCTCACAAGTTGTCCCAGGGGCTATTGATGGCTGCAGGGCATGACACAGATGAAGTCCTTATTTTAACACACTTCAAAGAGAAGCTAGAGTGCTATGTTTCTGCAGCTGGTTCACACTAGGGAAAATGAGGTGTGCATGCAAGCATGTGTCATCACATGAATTGGACCAAAATGCATGCCTTATTGAAAGCAATGGAATTTGAACATTAGGTGCAGGTATTTCAGTTGAGATTCAAGTCTGGGTAGATAGATCTTGCATTAGCAAAATAAAATTTTAGTTCCGGAATCAAATGTTCAGTTCCATAACAAAGGATTTAAATTAAACTGAGCAGAGAGACAAGAAATAATAATCTATCTTTTGCAGAAGAAAATGTAGCCCTTTTTGCATCGAGGTGTTGTAGATCCAGATCTGTAGATCTAATTTTACTAGATTTCCTGATTTGGATCATGGGGAGGTGGAGGCTGGATCAGTGCTGGCTGCACTGGCGGCACTATCCAGTTCAAAACTTCCTGAGGCTGTAAAGCTTATGGGAGGTGATTTTTGGTGGCATGTCATGGTACACTGCTAAATGATAACTTCTAGCCATTCTGGGTCACAGAGATGGGCCACCTGTGTGCCTCCATGATCCATAATGGAGCTCTCAGTTCAGTTTGTAGACAGAGCCACACTAATGGGGGTGGGGCCTCCTTGATCTGGATTAATGAGTGGATTGGGAGGGACTACGCATATGTCAGAGAACCAAGTAGATTGCCCTCAGAGTCTCTCCCTGAACCTGGTAAAAATATTTAGTTATTAAAAGCTTGAAAATATAAAGAAGAAGAAGAAGAAGAAGAAGAAGAAGACTTGTTAAACCATCAGAAAAGGAGGAACTTGAGATTTATTTTTTCCCAGAACAGCAAACACCAGCACAGAGCCCAATAAAGACCCTGATAGAGTGGATGCAAAATTTACATATACAAGTTAAAGAAGAAGATTCTGAGCTAGTGCACCAGAGACTGAGGAGGGGAGTATGGCAGGCCCCCTTGAGGGTTATTATAGCAGCGTTTGCAAGAGAATCCGTGAGAGGCTCTGTTTTCAAACAGTTAAAAGCAAAACTGAATCTCCTATACAATGGAGTTAAATTCAGAGTTTATGAGGACCTGACGGAAGAAACACTGAAGGCAAGGGGGAAGCTGAAGGCAACTTGGAACAAAATAGTGGCACGTGGCCATACATTTACCTGGCCTTGCTGCAGGTTCCTCAAAACTCAGAATGTCATCTTGTGACAACCTGAATTCAAGCCTATTCTGTGGCTGCACCTTCTTTGTGGAATGTCCTTCTTCTAGATTTTCATGAGGCATCTAAAACACAGCTTTCAAGTACTTGCTGAAACCACACTTGTATCTTCTCATTCTTTACACTGAAAATCTACCCAAACATGAACTGTACAGATACAGTCCTATATAGTTATTTCCAGTATTCTCATGCACAAGTAATTATGAGAGTGCCTGTAATTCAACAATATGCATATTATTTCACCACATTGTTTTATTTGCTCATATTACTGAATTATAAGATTGTTGACATTATTTTCATGTGCTGTTCATATAATTCAACTCTAAGAGTTTTTCTTGTTTACTGATGTATTGCAGCTGACACTATAATGAAGACCGATATTTACTATCTGCAAGTATATTTTTTTGCTGTATTTCTGCTTATAAATACTACCAGTGATTAAACCCAGAAAGGAGTTTAGATATTCAGATATATGCCAGTGGATTATTTTATTATAAAAGTTATTGCAATTTCACTTGAGTATTAGTAGTGGATCCTTGCTTCAGGCCCAGTTATGGCACTGAAACCAGCTTGGTCACTCTGGTTGGTGACCTTCTCCAGGAGAAAGAAAGGGGGAGTGCAACCCATGCCTTTTAATATCTATACGAAGCCACTGGGAGAGGTCGTCAGGAGATCTGAGGTGAGGAGTCATCAATATGGAGATGATACAGTACTTGGAGGCAGTAATGGGCTGGATGGGGAGCAATACATTGAAACCTAATCCAGACAAGATGGAGATGCTTTGTGTCAGAGGGTCTTGGGACCATGAAATAGGGTGGCATTGTTCTCAGTGGGCTGTGCTGCCCTGGAAGGAAAAATCTGTGAGTGCTCTTGGACTTTGCAATGACACTTGAAGTTCAGGTTGAGAAGGTGTCAGGGCAGGGAATAGGCATCTTCCTCTAGCATTCGTTCTCAACTGTGTCTGCTTGCATTTTTGCTTGATCCATGTTCTGCCTAGTCTCAACATAGACAGCTATGTCTGGGAATTTTTATCCGTGTAATGGTGCAGTTTAAAGTGCAAAGGGAATGTGGGAAAGCTTACCAGATGGAATGTTTCTTATATTCAGTGCTTGCCTGCAATCTCTGTCTTCTATTACAGGAATAAAGTGAAGAGCATGCTTGGAGCCAAGTCCTGCCTTGTTCTTGTGCCTATTCACACTACAGCCCATAGTGCATGATTAGGAAACTTCTGGGGAAGCGCATGTGCACTTGAGGAAGCTGTTACAGCCTCCAGGTGCCCCTTGTCTTCCCAGAAGTTCCCTAATTGTGCACTAGGGCTGTGGTCACACAAGTGTTTTAGGTCAACCTGAGTTGGTCCTCAGGTCTTGTTACTCACATTATTTTTATTTAATTTGTTTTCCAAGCTGGCTTAACTCTGTTAGACAGTCTTAACTTGTAGTCTTCTTTTTAGAGGACTGACAAGGACTTAGCCTGTCCTGGGATTCCAGGCCACCTTCGCTTCCTAAAAGTGTGAGCAGGAGGATGGGCTAAAGGAGGCTGAACTGTGCTGTGGTGGGTGAGGTCTAGCCTTTCCTTTTGGCCAATCAGAATGTATGGAGTTCATGAGGCACCTCCCCTTCTCTCCTCAGTTTCTCTAGTGTTTTCAGGCAAATTTTTTTTTTTTTAAAAAAAATTAATTCCAAGAAGAAAAAAGCACATAAAAAAGGAAGGGGTGTGTGAAGGTGGGGGAGCAGGCTTAAAAAAGAACTGCAGACACACACCCTTGAGTCCAATGAATGGCATCCAATCAGAAATGAGATAGATTTGATGTACCAAAAGGGGTGGAGAGCCAAGAGCTATGCGGAGGAGGCTCAGTTTGATCATGCAGAGAGGTGTGAGCAATGCAGCCCAAGTCAGGGACAACCTATAACAATCCAGGTGTGAACACAGCTGCTACAACCTCAATTCGAATTAATGAGTAGCCTGTCCTGTCTTAGACTTGTGTGACCAGGGTCTAGGTGTGGAGCATGTCTTTTCCTTAGGATTTTTAATTGCACAAATAAAATATTTTTTCATAATGGTCCCTTAAGGTTCCCTTCTGGAGAAATTCATTTCACAAGAAATAAGGGAGATTTCACATCCTTTCTCTTTCTTCCTGTCCTCTGTTCTTCCTTTCCGCTTTTTCTAATCTGTTTCTGTTTAATCTTTGACTTGCTGGCAGAGTTTGCAAAATTGAGAAAGTTCCAAATATGCATAATAGGATTCTGTAATACAGTGAAATCTAATTGAATTTACTCATTTCATAGAGTGGAAGAAAAGCAATCAACTCATGTCATCAACATCATTTGCACAGCAATTATTTTCTATGCCTGGTGCTTCTTCTTTTTTTGCGGGTGGGGAGTTTATGGTCTGGATTGCTGTAGCATAGCAAAATGATGACATTCCAGCTGTATTAATTAAAGATGATCTTTATCCCATTGTCTAATTTAGATGACAAGCAGATCTCATGAATATACCCGTTAAATTTTCTACCTTGACTCTGTGGATTGTTTTAAATTAGAATGTGTTAAATAATTCTTACCTAGGGAAATCCAACACACGAGAGACTTCAGATGGTACTTAGTGGGCTATGATCTCCTTGCTAACATACCTGAAGCTGTTCTTTTACAAATGAGTTTCCTACTTACACCTTATTCTAATGAGGGTGTTTTCTTGAAATAGGCATACATTTCATATCATGTCATGAAACTCTCTCTTTTTCAAGTGTTATTCCATTACAGGTTAAACCACATGAAAGCCTCTTTACCCACAGTGATTCATTCGCTGCACCACAGGTAATATATGGAGATACAGAGAAGATAAGTGTAATATCTTTAAAGCACTAGTTCTGTTGTAGAAGGGTTCTCACTGGGTTCAGTCCACACAATACAAGACCAAAGGAAAGTTGGGATTCTTACCCCATGCCAAATCCATTTTACATGATGTCATTGCTGGCCTTAATGCTTTTCACAATTAACATGTATCCCCTGAAGTTGGGGGAACATATTGAAACTGAATCCAGACAAGACGGAGGTGCTCACGGTAGCGGCCCCGAAACCAAGAATTGGGTTGCAACTTCCAGTCCTGGATGGGGTCACGCTCTCCTCCAGTGACTGCGTTCGCAGTCTGGGGGTACTCCTTGACTCGTCGCTCCTGATGATAAATCAGGTAAATGCGACGGTCAGGAGCGCCTGCTATCAGCTTCGGCTGATATGCCAACTGCGCCCTTTCCTGGAAGTAAAGGACCTCGAAACTGTTGTGCACGCACTGGTAACCTCACGCTTGGACTTCTGTAACGCGCTCTACTTGGGGCTACCCCTGTACTTGGTTCGGAAGCTTCAGCTGGTTCAAAACATGGCAGCCAGGTTTGTTTCCGGTACATCTAGGAGGGACCACATTACTCCGGTTCTGAGGTCCTTACACTGGCTGCCTATTAGCTTCCGGTCCCGGTACAAGGTGTTGGTTATTACCTTTAAAGCCCTAAATGGCTTGGGTCCAAGCTATCTCAGGGACCGCCTCTTCCCGTACAATCCTCCCTGCGCTCTCCGCTCCTCTGGGAGGAACTTACTGCAGCCTTTAAAATCCAGACTTATGGCGACCTCCCAGAGGGCGTTCTCTGCTGTCGCCCCCAAACTCTGGAACGACCTGCCGGATGAGATCCGTCAGTTGACATCACTAGACAGCTTTAAAAAAGCTGTCAAGACGGTTCTCTTCCGGCAGGCCTTTCCAGATTAATTTTCTCCAGTTCAACCATCCCGGCTCGGGCTTCCTGACGCCCTCATTCCCCCCGTGGCCCCATCATAAGTGTTGGTTGACGAGCTCCAGAGGGACACTAGGGCTGTTAGCCCGTTTAATTATGTTTTATATTTTTGATACTGTATTTTAACTTGTTATATTGTTTAATACTTTTTAAGGGGGGGAGGGACCTTAATGTTTTATTCTTATATGATGTTTTTTATATTTTTTATTGTTAACTGCTCAGATTGGTTCGCCACAGGGCGGTATACAAATAAATATTATTATTATTATTATTAACATAGGCTAGTGACAAACCATCTTGCTAATTCATGGGTTTAGTTCTGCACCCTCAGTTTATGAGGATCAGCCTCTAGTGAAGACAGGAGCAGCTATATGAGCCCTGGGATGATGGTGGTTGTGGCAGGCCATGCAGACGGGCCTCCCCAGGAGTGGGTGGAACCATTTTGAAGATATAAGTGCACACAGGCCCCAGCTCTAGGAAGAGGCTTTCTAAAATCCACCTGAACGCATCTGGTGAAAGTGCAGCTGAGTTCAACTCTTTATTTCCAAGTTCTTAATCCACCCCCCTTGATGTTTGGGGCTATTTGATATGATTTGATTTCACTTCAGAAGAGGACTGGAAATTTCTTCCTCCTTGGTGGCAGCCCGTGGAGCCATTCCAAAATGGCTGCTGGGAAAGGGCAAAGTAGGAATGTGCACAAATGTTCTACACATTTGAAATTTGATTGAATTTGATTGAATGTGGACATTCAAATTTGAATAGAATGTTTTCACCTTCGAATTTAAACATTTGAATGAATTTCGAATGTTCCAGAACATTCGTTCAAATGATTCAAAGCATTCGAACGTACAGATAACGTATGTATTACATATGTATCTGTACGAATCTCATATGTATCTGTACGCATTTGCGCTTACAATATGGAACGAAAATGGGATGTTTACAGGATAACATGGGACGCATACGAAATGTGTACAGACACATATAACACATACAAACGTTGGTGACATTCGTATCTTCAGATACGAATGTTGTTGAAACTCATATCTTCAAATTTGAATCTAACATTCGAAAGAATAGATTCGAATGTATTGGATTTGAATTGGTTTTTGTTGCATTCAGATTCTAAACATTCGACTCAAATTTGAATCCAAAAAACAACACACATTCGTGCACATCCCTAGGGCAAAGCTCCACTGGAAAACGGTCTTTCCAATCTTTCCATACTTCATTTTGATCACAGCTTTTGGGGAAAGAAGACTGGAATGTCCACTTTAATACTTCCTCAGCACTAATCTTTATCAATTCTCTCTCTCTCTCTCTCTCTCTCTGTTGTTATGGCTGCAGTTCATGCCCAACATCTGAGAAGGTAATATATTTCCCCTCTGAAAGGGATTTTCTTTTGTTTCTTTTCTTTTCTTTTCAAAAAGCAGAGATTTCATCACTTCCTCAAAAACTCTTCTGAAGAAGGTAAAGCTAAAATGATTATTTATTTTTATTTGTATAAGGCAGGAATGCTGAAAGCTACAGAGGGTTGTTGATAGTCAAGAAACCCAGTTTATCTTGCATTTAATAGTCTAATTTTCTGGTAGCAACCCAAGTTTCTCTTTATTCTTAGTGGTCTTTTACCATTTTCCTATTTCTTTTCCCCTCCAGGGATCAGATTTATTCTGCTTACTTTTATATTGTCTCCCCTGCTTCTGATTTTTACTGCTGGTTTCCCTTATAATATATCAAAACAGGGTTTTTTTTATAAGTATTGTTTTTTGGCAGTTACTGTGGCTTTTTAAATGACTCAAAAAGATTTTTTAAAAAAGAAATTGCCTTAATGGATTTGCAATTCAATAGAGTTCCTTCCACCCCCATATATTCCACCAAATGGAGGTTTCATTACATCATTTCTCCATAAAACCTCAGAACTTCCTTTCCTTATCCGTGCTGTTGCTGCAGACTTAGCCTTTTAAACCATTTTTACATGAGTGGCACAATTAAAAATCAAATCTGACATGAAAATAAATAGCTGCAGTTATCCAATATTTGTTGCCCAGGACTAGAGTGTCCTACCATTGAACAGACTGTATGCTGTCTTCCTCCTTCCTCTGATTTATCTTCGTCTCCTTTTCAGGGTAATAATATAATTAATTTCAGCAGCCCCTACACATGCTTTCTCGCATTAAGTAATGTAAGGAGCTGTCAGAGAGAGCTATGATATAGCTTGTATAGCAGAGGAAGTAGAAAACAACAACAATGCCAATTATGGAAAGGAACATAAAGTGAAGTGCTTGCTTTGTATAAAACCACATGTACTACTGAATGGATCTATGAAGGCAGATTGTAATAAATCAGTGGTCCACTACAAAATGTGCATTTGGTTTGCCTGGTTTTTCTTTCTATAAAATATTAAGCAGCCTGACAACCATAAATCTGGCCTCATAATTTTTTTAATGAGCCCACTGTAGATGCAGCATCTGGCTTACCCAACTCCATTTTTAAAAATGACAGCTATGTTCACTGTATACAGTTTCCGAGGTTTTAATGCATACAGGATATTAGATCAGTTGCACAGCAGCAGCCTGTAAGTCTTGCTACTCTCCCTATGCTGAATGATTTATCTGTCCCTTGCATACTTTAGAGGTGTGAGAATGCAGGTGTGAAATTATGGGGGAAAGGTATTTTGCCAAAAATTTAATGGGAGAGAGACAAGTTGAATGATTTTCTGAGAAATTAATGTTGAATGAAACTCTGTTGCTGGCTCATAGTGGTGGATAATGAAAGCAAGGAGTGCCGAAGGAAAAGATAATGGAGAAGGATTTTGCTTCTTTCAAGAATTGTTCAATAACCTTAAACAGCATCAAGACTGGATTCAAAGTTGAAGGCAAAATTCTTTGATGAGGCTGTTTGTTTATTATTTATATTTCTATCTTGCCCCTAAACCCAAAGGTCTCAGGGCGAGTCACAATAGAATCACAATTAAAAACAGACAAAAACAATAACAGTGTCTGCATGGGGAGGGGACAGGATGTTATTACCTTAGCCAAAGGCTAAGGCAGAGAGGTGTGTCTTCGCTAATCATCTGAACATACACAGTAAAGGTGCCTGATGCCACTTAGAGGGGAGACTATTCCATAACCTAGGGGCTATAACCAAAAATGCCTTCCCATGCTTTCCCACCCCCTCTAACTACTGAGGATGGTGGGACCTCCAAGAAAGTCTCACCAGCAGATCTTAGGGTTCCAGATCTTTGTGGCTCACAAGGTGTTTAAAGTTCAGAACCTGTTATTTCCAAGGGTAACTTAACCCACATAAGCTATTTAAGGAAAAGGCTCACTGGCAAAAAAGAGCACCAGAACCTATCTTGAGTCCAGTTTTGAAGAATATATCCCATTTATACTAAAGTAAGGTGGTTGAGATTTCTAAATAAACATAATGGTTTAATATTGAGTATTATATGTGGATATCATGTCTGCAATATAATATGGGCAAAGTTTCAGATCTCACTTTGTAAGAAATCTTCCCAGCAAAAGCCAGATCTGAAGTTCAGCAGCATCATTTTTTGAGTTCCACTAGTTCTTTAAATCAAGTGAAAATGAACAAATTGCTCTCATGAGCAGTCTAAAGAATAAATCTCCACATGTCTCTATCGTTGAACATTCCACTGGGGCTTACAAATCACACTTTCCTTCAGAAGCAGATTCCATTAGCAGCCATATAGCCTTGTCCAAGAGTGTTATATGGTTCTCTGTAGCAGTTCAGTAAAATCAAATGAAACCAGCTGAAAGAGTGACATTTACTCTTCAACTTCTGCTAAGGGTTTCCATACATGCATATTTTTCATACAGCTAGGGAGATGGCCACCAGAAATTATTTACCAGCGGTTGGATGCATGTCCCTTCTTATATATATATATATTACATTCATAGTTGTGCCACCAGAATGGGATGCTGAGCTTCAGTTTTGAGTGTGTAGTCTATCAAGGGAAGCCTCAAGGGACTGAACATAAGAGGAGCCCTGCTGGATCAGTTCAGCTCATCTAGTTCAGTGGGCCACCAAGTGCTTCTGGGCATCTCAAGCAGAAGACAAGGGTAAAACCTTAACCTGCTCTCGATCCAACCCGGAGGCAACAGGGGGTGTTTTTCCACCACGCTCCTTAGATCCGAATCTAAGAAGATCTGGATCTAAGGAATGGGTACATTCCTTAATCTGTACCTAGTAGATCCGGATTAAGGGAAGCAGCCTGCCTTGGAAACACCTTTGCACCCATCTGGGGAATCCGGATCAACCCCCAAGGAGTCTGTCTGTCACCCCAGGTGTCTCGGGGGACAGGGGTGTGTGATCTTCAAAGTCCCTGCGAAGAGACCGGCACAGACTTCGGAGCCACTCTAGAGTCCCTTCGGAAGTATCCGAAGTCAGCGCAAGACAGCCACAGACTGCCCACGATGTCAGCGGGAAATCGCTCCGGAGCACCTCCGAAGTGTGCACTGATCTTTGGAGAGACCAGCGGCAAGACTCCGGAGCCTTTGCCGATCACTCCAGAGGGACTTCGGAGGGAAGGCTGCACTGTCTTCACTAATAGTGAATGACATGCAGCGCAGCTCCAGAGCAGCTCCGATGTCTCTGGCGATCTCTTCGGAGTGATTCTGGAGTCATTTTGAAATCATTTTGAATGACTCCGAAGTCACTCTGAAGCTGGGATTTCGCGGCTTCCCCATGGGTGCACCCCTCCCCATAGCCTCCTTTAGACCCCATTATCACAGAAGTGTGGAAACAGGCTCCCTTTAATCTGGATTTCCTGGCTGAAGACCCCATTGTAGACCCCATTGGGGTCTACAGAAAATCCGGATTAAAGGCCAGAAAGTACCCATTTGATCCGGATTTCCTGAGTGGCAGTGGAAACCATCGGGTCCCAAATGGGTGCTGTGGTGGAAATGGGGTCATCCGGCTCACACCCAAATGGGTCCTTAATGGGTGGAAAAATGGGTACTTTCTGCCAGTGGAAAAATACCCAGGCATTCATTCTAGGAGCCATTGATACACATATCCTCCATACATTATATAATCCTTTCTGGTTGCTTTCACCACCTCTGCTGGTAATAAATTCCACAGACGACCCTCTGGGTGAAAAAAAAATGGTTCCCCTGAAGTGGAACATTACTTGCAGCAACCCCCAAATACATCACAATTGTTCCCAGGAGCCAGAAGTACAGATGAGCCCAGTGATTGTGACTGTGTGCTCTGTTGCATCAATAGATCTCAGATCTCAGATCTATTGCAGGTAAAAGCAACCCAACAACATGCAAAGTGTAAAATGTATTTTGACAACACAAACAGATATGTGAACTCTAATATCCATAATTGAAAAGCTTACCAGCAGGTGATGTGGTAGTCTTCGGTGCTGGAAGTAAACTCCTGCGAGTAGCTGGCGTGGCGTTTGATGCCTGCGGTGGATTTCGGCTGGTTGTCTTGAGGGCATCCTTAGAAGGCTCAGCAGCCTTAGGAACAGTTGGCTCATCATTTCCAAAGCTTGAACCTGTAGGAGGCCCAAACCATACTACTTTGAACTTCATAAAAAATAGAAGCAACTTGCTATATTTGTATTTGTCATTTCAAACTAAATAGAAAATTAGTTACACCTAAACCGTTAGATAAACTTACTGTGGTAAGTGGACTGAGCAATAACAACTGAGAAGAAATATCACAAAGTCTGTGGTCACACCTTCACTTTAAACCTTCTACAGTCCATCTTCTGGTTTGACTGCTCAGCCCTTTTCATTTCTAGCAGTTTTATTTGTAGTCTTTCCGTCTTCCATCCCCATCTTTCCATCTTCCATAAAAAAAGATAGGAATGAAAAGAGGTGAGCAGTCAGACCTGAAGATGGACTGAAGAAGGTTTAAAGTGAAGGTGTGACCACATCCTAAATGCAAAGGGAATTGTTTCCAAACACTGGGAAAAAGACAAAACTTTTGTGAAATAGACTTGTTTGTAGACAAACAGGCAGGCAGGCAGACAGACAGGCAGATATCTCCTGTATCTGGAGATCATAGACGTTTTCGCACGGGGCTGATCGGAACGCGGAAAAGACAGCTGAGGACACGTCATACGCATTGGCCGCGCGCGGCTTGCGTTCCGACGTGTCCGCAGCTGTCTTTTCCGCGTTCGAAATGTAGAGCACTTCGAAGTGCTCTACACGCGTTCCAACGCGGACGAGCCGCCCTCAGCCGTTCGGGAGAAGAAGCGTTCGCGCCGCTTCTGTCTCCCGAACGGCTGCCGGCGCGCCTCCGACGCCGCGCGGCTTTGACAATCAGCTGTTTCTCAAACAGCTGATTGTCGATCTGCCTCCGCGGCTGCCGGCGCGCCGCTTGCCGGCATTTGCCGGCTAAGGCAGCTTCGGGCGCTTTGACCATTCGCACCCAGACGCTCCGGAACGCGTTTACACGCGTTCTGGCGCGTCTGTGTGTGAACGGGGAAAGCGCCCGAAGCTGGCTTAAGCTTTCCGCCTGAACGCGTTCCGTCTGGAACGCGATTCAGTGCGGAAATGCCTCTTATCTTGTCCTATAATTGGTGGGCGGTTTGCAATAAAAACTATATACAATTAAATACAAACAGATAAAATTAATTTGACTAACAATGCCTGAAAGGGAAGGAGAAACTTTCTTCAGCCAAAAGCCAAGATATAGAGCTGCATCTTCACCATATGTCAATAGGTAGGTAGGTGGGTAGGTGGGTAGGAGGGTAGGTAGGTAGGTAGGTAGGTAGGTAGGTAGGTAGGTAGGTAGATAGATAGATAGATAGATAGATAGATAGATAGATAGATAGATAGATAGATAGATAGATAGATAGATAGATATCTCAAAGCCTTCCGGTCAATTGTCTTGGCTAATGACAGAATTCTTTTCTGGAAAAAGCTTTTTACTCTTGGGAAGGGCTGTAGCTTAGTGATAGAAAAACTATTTGTATTTCTGAATGAAAAGAAGAAATAGAAAGTCGGTCACTTCCTTTGCCCTCTGTTCCTGTTTTTTTCTGTTTTTAATTGTATTATCAGTTGAAATGGCTATATGGCTCTGATCAAATAACATTTTATCTATCTATCTGTATTGAGCACTAGGGAATTAGTCAAGAAGGGAGCTTTTCCAAACTCTGGCTAGATTTCATTTGAAAGCTTTCCACAGTTAAGAACCAAGTTTTCTTGGAAAACCCCTTACAATATAATGTGTTGTCTAAAGATACAAAAGAGAACTATTTCCAAATGATCTCAAGCACTGCCAAAGGTTGGTTAGCAAATGGCCATGTATGCAACCAGCTTACAGCCTGCCCCTGAGGTGTGGAACCTGCCCTTACAGTTGTTCTAGACTTAGGGAAAGAAAAGCTACTCCACCAGCATCTAAGCAGTGAAGGGGGTACAGTGAAGGGGGACAAATAAGCTAAATTAACCATCCAATTTCCCCATATTAGACTGGAAATGGCCAACTTCTTGGGCCACTTATAATCTATTCTGAGACTCCTGCCTCTGAGCTGATCATTATCATAGCCATATAGGTGTTGCATTCATCTCCTGTTCAGGGGGCTTGGGCTGTTGGCAGGAGACCCATCCAGTTGAGAGATTAAGGGGTGGGCCAATAGTGTAACTGCCTAGAGGCATCAAATTTGGAATAAAGTGCTGAAGGTTCACCTTTATCACTTTGGAGTGAACGCAAGAAGCATGTGTATTTCCACATGTTGAAAAAGAAGTGGTAAGGGCGTTGATTTCCAGAGTAGTGTCCACATTTTTTAAAATGAAATTGACAGTTGTCTATTTAAGACAGGATTATGTGTGCCAATGAAAGAGTGGTTGGGGCGCTTTGAAAATCCTTGGCAGCACACATTGGATGTAACATGGGGCACTTTGTTTCCTTGGCAGCCCATATTGGATGTAACATGTGGTCTATCACCTGAAGATTGCCCGTGCCTTTGGAGGAGGGGTTACCCTCCTGTAGCTGGGAATGTCAACCCTCCCCTTAGTGTTCTGATTGGTGGATGGTCACTACACATGGGAAGTTTTAAAAAAGGAGCTCATAGGTCCAGATACTCATATTCTTCACAGGCTAAAAGGAGGTTCCCTCTGTGGGAGTGCATGTGGATTGGAAATCCCACCATATTACTCTTTTATCCAAGGATCTGGGTATCTAGATTTTCTAAAAGTTTGAAAAATGAAATAAAATAAAGCCCACCAGGGAATTTTTTTTAAATTCCCAGAATTAATGACGACTATCCTGCTAAAATCCGCAGAAAAAAAGTCTTCTCAGAAAAACTGTTCTCGGTCCCATTTAGGAGCCCAGTCTGCTTCCCCCCCCCTTTGGGAACGCTAATGGACTATCCCAGGAGGGGGTCAGCCTTTTGGACTGCCCCCTCCCGTGCTTCTAGCTAATGCATGAGGCAGATGGGTGGGATTTCACATCTGGGAAAGTCACCCCCCTCCCCTTGCCATGTATGCAATAAAAAAAGGCTTGGATTTCCTCTGAATGCCACAATAACTATATGAGAGGGATATTAAAAGCAACAGTGTAGCAATGGATCACAGCCCCTCCAATTGGAAAGGGAGAGATCAGTAGAACTCTCTGTTCTTTTGCTCTCCTGCTTGTGCACAAAGGTTCCTTCCCAGTAATGTGAATGGAGGAAGGGAGCTTCTGATATGAGAGGGAGAGTGGATGCTTTGCCCTGTGTCTGTCTGCTGTCCACCTGGCAACGTGAATAGAAAGAAGGAGCTTCTGATTTCAAAGGGAGCGTGAATGCCCTGTGTCTGTTGTTTTGCTCATTCTGAGCAGGGGAGACTTACAGGGTTTGCACAAGGGGCAGAGATTAAAAGATCCTGTCTTTCTGTGCTGAGAATGTGTGCAGTTTGAGTGGGAATGGCAGTATTCGAATTCAGCCCACGTTATCCATAGGCAAATGGGGACAGCCAGATTGCGCACTAGGTCCTGAAGCCAGATTTTAAAAGTCCAATCCAGATTTTAAAAATTAAGTGGGAACACGGCCTATGTGAAAGGGGGAAATGTGTAGGCACTAGGGGTGTGCGTGAATGCAATTTTCCAAATTTGATTTGATTTGAATTAAATATTTGAAAGTTCGAATTTGTACAAATAGAGAAAAAATGAATGTATTCAAATTCGAACCAATTTGAATACATTCATATCTATTCATATACAATATTCAAGATACAAATGTCAACAACATTCTTATGTGTCCATACGCATCCGTACACATCCCATTTTTATCCCGTATGCATTCCATTTTCATCTTCTATGTATTCATACAAATGCATATGGATATGAATAAGATTTGTACAGATACATATGCAATGAGTGTGTATCCGTACACATATAGATGTCTGAATAATTTGTACTGATGATTCAAAACATTTGAATTTGTTCGAATGTTAAAAAATGAATGTATAGACATTTGATTCAAATTCGAATGTCCAGATTTGAATGAATAAGATCGAATTATGAATGTTTTGAATATTCTTGCATGTCCCTAGTAGGCACGTTGATTGGTGGGAAATGGTTCCTAAGCAGGTGATGCTGTGAATGAATGAAAATATGATATTTTGTTAACTAATCTGAGAATCAAATGCAAAGCAGAATAGAAATCTATTAAATAAATAGATTTGTGTCTGGTTCAAGACAAGGCTGAGAAACATACTCATTTCTTTGCTTCTGGCTTCTAACCTGCAAACATGTTAACTGTTCAGTCATATGATCATTTCCCCATCATTACAGCATCAAGGTTTTTTAATGAAAAATATTATCAGCTTCCACCTGTACATCAACTTTGATCTCATCCTTATAGTTAATCACAGACTGTCAAGGTTTTGGTTGAATCTCCCAGGAACTTTCACAACTACTGGGCACTCCCTTTTCTTTCAGCAAATCTTACCCCACCCCTAGAAAATAATCCCTTCTTGCATATATGTGGACATTATTCCTTTCAAACCATTTTCTGAAAATGATGGCATTGGAATAAATTGGATGCCAACGTGGACTGAAAAATTACAGTGTTTTACGGCTTGAATGTTTGCAAGAGAATAAGGAAAAATAGGCACACACAGAATTCCACAGGAAGATTATTTTCACCACATCAAGGGGAAACGAATAAAATGCTATTTATGTATTCCCTGCTGAGAAAAAAAATAAGATTATTAAAGTAACAGACAGATCTAAGTCTTCCTTCTCATCACAGGGAAGAGGTTAGGAGAAAACAGTTTCTCAGTTTGGTTCTTCACATTTTAAATTCTGCTATAAAAAGCAACTCCTCACTGGTAAAGTTTGATTATAAAAAAGATAGAAGATACTCACTCCCTATAGGAACAATCACTGGCTGTAACCAGATTAGCGGAATAAAATCCGCTGTTAGAGAAAAAAGTGTAGCTTACCTGCTGCAAAGCCACGATGGGCCATCTGGACTCCAGCTTTCTCAGAGAAAGCTGTGATACTTCTGTGGTGCGCATAGTTAGGCACACGTCACATGGGATGGGGTAGCTGTTTTCGCCATCCTGTCTGGAATCGCGGGAAACTTTGAATTTACCTGATACTGTGGAGCGAGTGCTCATCCTTCCGCAGTAAGTAGATTTGAAGTAGTGGTGGCATAATGTGCCACCACTATGTCAGGTGTGATGTCCTCGCTCTGTAAGTCCAGCCATACCCCACTCCTAAAGGGAACATTTCGCTTGTGTGATATGGATGGATATGCTTCCTCCTTGCCCTGGCGCCACCACCGCCTGTCATGCACAGCCTTTGGGGGAGGGGATCAGGCGGCGGCAGAGACGCCTCCACCGCTGCTAGATTCCACCTGCCCCTGGAGGCGGGGGTGGCGGGGGCAGTGGGGGGGAATGGAGGCAGCTGCCATCTGCCCCTCCTCCCTGTCTGGGGGATGGAGGTGGCGGTGGCGGTGGCAACATGGCATTGCCTCCTCCTCCTCCCCTCTCTCCAGTGGGCAGACATCAGGCTGCCCCATCACTGGAGAGCAGCAGCCACATGGTGGGGTGGGAGCAGCCCCAGCCCCGCCATGTAGTTGCTCCAGGAAAGGGGCTTTGATGACAGGTGTGGGTGAAGACCCATTGGTGCACCAGGGAGGGTGGAAGGAGGCAAACCAGCCTGCTTCTGCCCTCCCCAAGATGGCGGGCACTGGGACATCTGGCCTTCGCCTCTCCATGTGTGGAAGCATCCTGCTTTTGAAATGGATTGAGGCGAAGAGCCAGATTAAGACCTAATTTTTTAGGTCTTATATTAGGGTAGGATTTCGGTGGCAAGACTGGTTTTAGAAACCGGTCTTGCTTGCCAAAATGCGGAAGCGCCCTCCTGGAAGGGGCTCTAATCTGGCCTCCTGCATGGAAGGTAAGTCTAAATACTGTCTGTATGTGTCCTATATGTGTGTCTAATTCTGTTTTTAGGGCCAGTGTGGAAAGGCCTATTGTCTCTTCATGCAACTGTTAATGGAAGAGGAACCTTTTCCTCTTTTTCACTTGGTAACCCTACACATGTTCCCAATTTACTTCTCAGATTCTATGGTGGGCCTTCAGAGCCCACAATTGACATTCTACCAAATTCTTATGTAACCAGGCACTGAAGCTATAGTCAGGTTTTCATGCTCAAACTGTGAAATTGTGTTTGTAGCCTGGCAAGCCTCGGTTATCGATTCAGACTTCGGGTAAATATTGAGTTATATCTGCTGTTTTCTTAAAAGGATTATAAAGAGATAAAGGGTATGGAAAATGGTTCAAAAAACTGTTTGAAATAGCTCCAGTATAGCTCACTTTATTAAAGCTAAGAGCAAATATAGGCCTTTGGGAGTGCGTCTGCCACAAATCTGCCACTTTCCCAGGACTTCCGGGCCACATAGTGAGGAAGAGGAGGAGGAGGAGGAGGAGAAGAAGAAGAGTTGGCTTTTTTACCCCCCTTTTCTCATCCAATTAAGGGGTCTCAAAGCGGGTGGCAAAGCTTTCTATTCTCCTCCCCACAACAGAACAGCCTGTGACGTAGGTGGGGCTGTGAGAGTTCAGAAGAGAGCTGTGACTAGCCCAAGGTCACCCAGCTGACTTCATGGGGGAGGATGGAATCAAACCCGGTATTCCCAGATAAGAGTCCGGCTCCTTAATCTACTGGACTGGTGTGTACTGAGAGGCCATCTTCACTAGATGAGTTGCAAAACTGGAACCTTAGCTGGTTTCAACTTCCAGTCCTGGGCCAGATTGTTCAGTTGAGCCCCAAAACAGCTCAGGGGAGTGAGGGATAAGATAATATATGCAGATATTGCCCAAGTGTCTGTGGCGGGAAGGGAAAATAATAACTGGTGTGGTGTTTATATGCAATATATCTAGTTGCTTGCAATTAACCAGATTGATTCCAGTGCTGGCAAAGTGCAGTTTGGCAGATCTGTCAAGTTATAATTTGATTAGACCTTGGTTTACAGGTTAGGGTTAGAGATCCAGAAGAGCAGAGATTTACAGTTAATTTTTCTGCTGCTCTGCCTAATAGTGCATCTTCTTTTTGTTGATAAATTGAGAACATTTTCATGTAAATAATCTAATCTCCAGTAGACAATAAACTTTCATCAAATTCAAATAACTGAAAGGTTTTTTTCAGGAGGGAAATCTTTATTATGATCATTTGCCAAGTAGAACAAGTCAAATGTCTTTTAAAAAGAATGGAACTTCATGTGCTTATCTTGCATTCTCTTATGAGAAATTTCTTTTACAGAGTATTTCAATTAATGAATCTGGCTCACTTCCAACATGGAAGTCATTTTCCTATCTGAAGTAAAAGATGTCAGGGGAAGTTACATAATCATGTCTGAGAAGTCTTTTTTATTACCAAATGGGGAAGAAAAATTCTGTAAATGGACTTTGTTATTGTATCATTACTGTAAGAAGAAAGAAAGGCAAACTAAAATGCAACCTATTTACATACCAAGCAAAAACAAGCAAACAAAAATTTCCTTATATGCAAACTCAAGTCTGTATCTGCCTATGTGTACTCTAGATTAGTACATGGGCAACACAGAACAGGGCATGTTGTACTTCCAGAAAAGACGGTATTTTAAAAATAATTGCTATGTTCTTTACTTGATGAAAATCTTGACATTTTGAGGTGAATGCTGATATGAATAAAGTTGCAAAGGATAATTACTAACAAAACTTGTCCTCAATGGGATTGTAATGCTCTGGAATCTATGAAATCTGGGAGTGTTCTTGGACTCTGTACTAATGCTTGAAGCTCTTGGAGGCCACTGCCAAGAGTGCCTGTCCCCAACTACGGATGGTTTGACAGCTAAGGCCCCTTCTGGACAGAGATGACTTGGCCATCCATGCCCTGGTAACTCCCAGACTGGACTATTGTAGTGCGCTGTACTTGGGGCTGCCCCTGAAGACAGCCTAGAAGCTGCAGCTGGTGCAGAACACAGCTGCTAGACTGCTGACCAAAACAGCTGGCTGGATGCACATTGCATCAATCTTAAAAGAGCTGCACTGGCTGCCAATTTGCTACTGAACCTGATTCAAGGTGCTAACCTTAACCTATAAGGCCCTCAATGACTCGGGGCCCAAATATCTAGGAATGCCTTCTTCAATATCAACCTACCTGTGCCCTAAGATCTTCAAGGGAGGCCTTCCTGGTTGTACCACCACCCTCAGTAGTAAAAGGAGTGGGCATCCGGAATAGAGTCTTTTCAGGAGAGCTGTGAAGACACACCTCTTTGCCTTAGCCTTTGACTAAATGAGGAAATGGCTTTTCCTCCGCATCTTCAGGCACTGTTATCATTTTAATATGTTCATTTTATATGTTCACTGGTTTTTAATGTTGTAACCCACCCTGAGACCTTTGGGTATTGGGTAGGAAAAAATATTCAAATCAATAAATTAAAATAAAACAATATCTGTTAACTGGATAAATGTATTAAAATAGCATAGGAGTTCACAGTTCTGCAGGTGTAGCACAGGTCTTAGAGAAAAAAAAATCAACATGACAAATATAGTTTAGAGCTACTTTTCCATTTGGGATAGAAAGAGATGACTTCAATAGAAGGGAAGCAGATTGTTTTGGGAAACGGGAGAGAAAATGGAACAGAGAGAACGATACCTTTCCTTATTGGATATTGATTTGAAATGCTGCAGGCAGGACCCCAAAATTAGCAGCACAACAGCATGGACAGCCAGTTTTCCTAAGGCAAACAACTAAAAATATAGTCCTTGGTTTCTGAAAAGCCAGCCTAAGGCTAAGGAGATTTATTTAGGTGAATATGAAAATTTGAAAAGGAAGAGGAAAGTAAATAATAGATTATCCCCAGAGTGGTAAACAACTATGCGTTAGAAGTTATTGATTAGCTTGGGTCCAAATAAGGAGTTGGGATAGCTCCCTGGATGGAACCTCTTCATCTAGTGGTGACAAAATCTATAGAGATATGGATTAAACCTTCATTCTGTTGAATATCTTTTTGATACATTCATATATAAAAAACCAGGGAGGTCCATTCCAGCTTACACAGCAGTTGATGGACTCAAAAGACAGAAGAGAAACAACAGTTTATGAAAGCTTATTCTCATCTCACCCTGACAATCAATAGAAGGGAGCACTTCATCTAGGCCTATTACTCAGTCTAAGGTATCAGTATGAGTAAGTACAACCAGAAGCCCTTCCCCCTGATGAAAACTGACCCATGAACTTCTTTTGAAGACTATGCAGCCCTAATAGACCTTCCTTTGATTGGACCCAAGAAGGACCGGTTGGTGTTATATGGACTTTGAATGAAGCTCAAGAACCGGCTTCTAACTGCACTTACCTGCACTGCCTGTCACTGCCCACCAGTCTCAGGGGGCCTTTCTGCACTTGGCCTTTGTGGTGCCCAGATGTGGCCTTCCATAGTCTGCATTAGCATATGGGCAACAGTGCCCTGTCCTAAGATATATTCTAGAATAAGGCCAAGTGTAGAGAGTGTGTTAAGAGTTTGGACCTGATCTTAACCTGATCACGACATATGTTGACTGAGTGAACAAGGAGAACCATCACTGTCTAGAGTACTTTGTCATGCATATTTGAAGATTATTAAAATAAGCATATAATAGGTAGAATACCTCTGATGTTTTGTGAACAACAAAACTTGGATTTAGAACTTAAAATGTCAGTTTCCTTCATTATTTAGAAAAAAATAATGCCTCAGACTAACACACATTGTTCCCATTCAGCCTACGCAGTTAGACCACATGAGGGAAAGGACAATTAAATAGAAGAGAAATTAGTGGCAAACATTTTCCACTCGCATAAAGCAGACGGTACCAGTAAATGAAATTCTTGAAGTAATAATTTATTTTGGATATGAGAGTTCTGATGAACACACAGAAATCACACATCTGGAATATCTTTTTCTTTTTCTATAGAAGTCACTGAAATCAATGGGCTTTCTGTACTTGCTGCTGTTTCCCTTCCACATATTAATGCAGAACATGGGAGGCTTTGCCCGCTGCTGGTATGGTCTGTCAACATAGGACAGAGCAAAATCCAGATCAGAGCAGGGGTTGATATGGATTGCTGGGAGATCTCAATATCAATGGTTACGAGTGGCCTACCAGCGGCCCTGTTTCAGTGATGCACCAAAGCACACTATTGAAACGGGTTCCTCAGAGGCTTCAAGACTAGGAACTTTCATTCCTAACCCTTTGGAACCTTTAGAGTTTGTGTGAGCTTTGGGGTGGGTGCAGGAGGTGGTTTGGGCCTGCACCATCATGCAGATGGCACTGTTCCAGACAACTCCTTGCCATGGTCTAAACCAGCAAGCTTCAATAGTCCACACCAACTGGTTCAGATTATGGTGAGGCAATGCAGAAAGTGGAAGAATTCATGTGTATAACTGAAAGAAGATGAAGATGGATTTTAGGAAGAAGCACCACAATGCAATTTTGGACAAACCATGGCCACATCCCCATTACAAGCCTATATCGGTTTCAAACAGTTTTCAATCCTCGCAGACCCCACGTCAGTTTGGTTTAACACATTTTACGCGTGTTAAATCGCCCCAGAGCGTTGTAAATGTTAATCCTAATTTCAACAGGTCTCACTCCGGTTCATGCGCTTGAAACGTTTTACATTTTTTACTGGGGGGACCATTCCATGTTAAGAGATGAGAATCCATGTTTAGGGTTTCCCTCCCCCAATAGCTTGCTTCCAAAGACAGTGATGTCAGTGTAAAAATCCAACCTTCACAGCAGCCGCTACACTGCAGCAATCTGATAACACTTCACACCTGATAACAATGTTGCAATTTTGCGCAATTCTAGCTCTTTGGAGTTCTGACCTTTAAAGGGGAAAGAAAAGCAGGGGCAGATTACGGGAGATGTGTGAATGTTCAAAGCAAGGGGGCTTGAGTTGCTGCTGCTGCTGTGTGCCCTGGGCAATGGGGAGAATCGCTGGCTGCCTGCTGCCATTTTTCCTCTATCCAGGCAAGTGGCAGCCACCCAGCTAGGCTCCGTGAAGGGGTCTGTTATGGGTGGCACATTCACGCCAGGAGGAAGAGGGCAGGACAGCCCCGAAAAGCGGCTTTTAGAAAGTAGCCACTTGAGTCCCCCCTTGAGTCACGTACGCCACGTAGGGATCCTCAGAATCCAGATCGAACGCAATTAAGCTGAAAGTAATGGGAACAGGCAAATTCACATTTGCATCCGGTTCTATTATTTCGGTTTAGGGAAACTGGATTAAGCTTGTAATGGGGATGCGGCCCATATCTTAATCTCTGTAATCAAAACTGCTAGCATTCACTCTTAGAGTTTATCAACCAACAACCAAGGACGCTTACCATCTTCTGAATTTAAAGTTACAACAGAGGGAGAAGGAGGGAAGAGAAGAGTTCTTAAAATGAATTCTTTCCATCAGTCAGTCAATCTTTATTGATTAGTCATTTGACCATATCAAATTTACAAAAAAGCATAAAAGCATATAAAGCATACCAAGATAAAATGAATTCTTTCTACAGAATTGGACTGCTGAATATATCTTTTGGGAGGTATAAGTTCAGAGCCCAGGATAAGGGAGAAGAAGGTAAAACAGAGGCTGGTCATTACATTCCATAGGCAGCTAAGTATCAATTCCTGATTTCTTGGAGTCAGAGTTCACATTCTGAGATTATTGAAAATGGATGTACATTTGCAAGAAAACACCTGTGCAGCATCTTAGAGCTTTGATCAGCATATAAATGAGGCTCTGTGGAGGTTCAGTTGTAAAATAATGTACCATTTTAGATGTTACTGGAAACTTTAAAATGTCCATTCCAGTGTAAAAGGAATTAAGGACTTATGCCCATATCTAAATCGTTATTGCATTCTTTCCTTCCTGAATACACATTGAGACAGACTAGTTTATTCATTTATTTAAAATATTCCAGCGTCACTTCCCAAAACTTGAAATCATGGATCAGCACCATCTGCCCAAGCTCCCCTGTGTCTGACCATGGTCACACCTTCACTTTTAATTCTTCTTCAGTCCATCTTTGGAGCCCACCTTTTTAGTTCTATTCATTTTATTTGTGGACTTTCCTCCCTTCAATTGTTCTTTCCCGAGTCCTGATTTTTACAAGTCTCAAGCCATTATAGAATGTTAAGCTGTTTTCATTTTGGGGATGTGTTTGAGGAAGATGACTAAACGGGCTGAACCGTATTATAGTGGGTGGATACTGCATGAATTGGCTTTCCTTTTCATCCAAGGTGTGATTATCCACTGTTGAGTCACATAACTTTTATTCTATCAGAGTGCAGGGGATGTTATGGCAGTGGAGAGGGGTAGAGATCTAAACAAGTCTTGCAAAGTAGGGTGAATTCCCATTACAAGCTTAAAATGGTTTCGAAATGGTTTCGATCCTCACAGTCCCCACGTCAGATTGGCTTAACATGCTTTCCACATGTTAAATCGCCCCAAAGCATTGTAAATGTTAACACTCACTTCAACAGGTCTCGCTCTGGTTTGTGCATTCAAAACATTTTACATTTCTTACTGTGGGAACGGTACCATTTTAGTGGGATGAGAATGCATGTTTAGGGTTTCCCTCCCCCAATAGTTTGCTTCCAAAGATAGTGATTTTACTGTAAAAATCCACCCCTTACAGCAGCCGCTACACTGTAGCAATCCACCCACTCCACACCTGATAACAATGTTGCAATTTTGCACAATTCTGGCTCTTTGGAATTCTGACCTTTAGAAAGGGAAAGAAAGGAAAGCAGCTGCAGGTTCTGGGAGATGTGTGAATGTTTAAGGTTGTGGCTGTGGAGGTGAGCGGGCAAAGGGGGCTTGAGTTGCCGCTGCTGCTGTGTGCCCTGGGCAATGGGGACAGGAGGGTAACGAATCGCTGGCTGCCTGGTGCCATTTTTCATCCATCCAGGCAAGCGGCAGCCACCCAGCCACCCAGCTAGGCTCCGTGAAGGGGTCCCGTTATGGGTGGCACATTCACGCCAGGCGGAAGAGGGCAGGGCAGCCCCAAAAAGTGGCTTTTAGAAAGTAGCCACTTGAGTTCCCCCCTTGAGTCACGTACGCCACGATTAAGTTGAAAGTAATGGGATCAGGCAAATTCGCGTTTGCATCCGGTTCTATTATTTTGGTTTAGGGAAACCGTTTTAGCTTGTAATGGGAATGTGGCCCTAGTCTCTCAGGATGGGAACAGAAAAGATATGAGCATAGTGACCCAAACTGAGGATGAACTGAGGAAGGATTATCAGGTATTGGGGGTGATCAGGGTTAATCTGGTTTGAGTTCAGCTTCTTGATAAGACAGATTACAGACCTGCCCCTATATCCACTGATCTGGTTGAGTAGAGCTGCGTCCAGACATGTTTATACTGTGCAGCAGAATGCACAGTCATGAGTGAGGAGACACACACAACGATCGATGGATTGTCATGGTGTTGCATTATCTGATTGGGACTGTGCACTTACCTTGCTGCTAGTAAGGTAGCTAGCGGCTCACCAATTGTTTTTAGGCTTTAAGCAGAAGACAAGGGCAAAACGTTCACCTGCTCTCGAATCCCTGCAGATGGCCTTTAGAGGCATCCTGCCTGTCTCTCAAACCAGGAGGATGTACCTACCAATCAGTTCTAGTAGTCATTGATACACCTGTCGTCCATTAATTTGTTTTACCCTTTCTTAGAGCTGTCTAGGCTCTTCCGGTGTCAAAGTCCATAGACCAATGAGAAGCAAAACAACTGGCACTTAAAACTTCCCAAATACTTGCTGGTGAAGCATCCCCCATCTTCGTTCATAGTCTGTGCACTACAAAATAATGTATTCTTCCTTGATTGGAGCAAAGACTGTTGGTTTCATCATAGGCTGATACATGCTGCCAGGAGTATTGTCATAGACCAAGTAGATGTGTTGAGATGTTAAGTATAATCCTCCAAATAAAAGCCATTTTTAAAAAATATATTCTCCATGACATCTAATTATAGGGTTGTTGGGTGTTTTTTTTAAAATGTATACACGTGGTACAGGAATAATCAAAGTAAAGAAACAGCTTGGGATGCCATTTTGACAGGACCCAAAAGTCCTGTTTATGTTGGTCCTCTGACATGCTATACATCAGCTGCCATCTGTCAGCATGGCAAAGTGCCCACTCCTAAGCTGCTGTCCCAGTTTTAATAGAACAGATGCATCAATGAAAATATTTGAGGCCACATCTCCTCCGCAAGAAGCTCTTCCTGTTGGCAAGAAGAACCAAAAATAAGAGCCAGCTGCATATTGCGTGGAAAGGCTTCTATTCAGATGGTATGCCCCCTGCTTCTCCCATTCTAAATTGAGAACAAGGTACCCCTCCCAAACCCTCAAGCAGAACGACCTGCTTTGGTACAGGAGATACATGCTTTTTGGTACTTCCAGTCCCACAGTACCAAACAGAAATATTCTGTTTCTGCATGTCTGCGGCACAAATATCTAAGGAACGCCTTCTCCCATATCTACTTGTATGTGTCTTAAGATCCGGAGGGGAGGCCCTCCTGGTTGTCCTACCACCTTCAGTAGTAAAGGGGGTGGGCACTGGGGAGAGGGCCTGCTCAGTGATGGCCCCCAGGCTATGGAATAGTCTCCCCCTTGAGGTGTGTAGGTTCCTTCACTGTATATGTTTAGGAAGACGCAGGGAAGACGCACTTTGCCCTGGCATTTGGTTAAATAGGAATACAGTATACTGTCTCTTCCCACTTTTACTGTTTTAATATATACTGTTGCTGTTTTAATATATGTCTGATTTTAAATGTTGTTACCCACCCTGAGACCTTTGGGTATAGGGCGGGATCGAAATACAAATACATCCACGGGACAGAAGGGTCTAGGCTAGGCAGCCTGTACCCAAGGCAAGCATCCAGGCCATTTCTTCACTGAGCCTTATTCTGGAATAGGAACCTGCCATCAGGGTTCTGATGCACACTGTGGCAACACCCACTTGGGCCCTGCAGTAGCATACACTGGCATGCAGACGGAAGGCCTTGATTCTGGGATATAATCTGGAATAAGGCCTAGTGCAGAGAGGGGGGCACTTTCCCTCCCAGAAGAAGAAGAGTTGGCTTTTCTACCCCACTTTTCTCACCCATTTAAGGGGACACAAAGGGACTGACAAAGCTTTCTATTCTTCTCCCCACAACAGAGCACCCTGTGAGATAGGCAAGGCTGTGAGAGCTCAGAAGAGAGCTGTGACTAGCTCAAGGTCACCCAGCTGGCTTCATGGGGGAGGGTGGAATCAAACCGGTATTCCCAGATAAGTGTCTGGCTCTCTAACCACTAGACCAAACTGGTTAAAGCCTTTTACACACACACATAAACACACAGATTAGAGTAGGACAAATCTGGTCTGGGATAGGCAATCTGTCCCAACCTGAGAAAGATTGCTTGTTGCATGGATCAATGCTGTCTGCACTGCAACAACCTGTTTTGCACCAATTCTTGACCTACTCTGAAGCTCTCACCAACTTCAGAGCCATTGAGGTGCCTATTAATGCTCTGAAGGCCAGAGGCTAGGTCCCCTTCGAAAGTGGTAGGATTCTATTCAATATGAACACAAACACATACTATCCGATATGTATCCAATACGCATCCCATAACATATCTGGTCTGAAAGCGTCAAATTCAACCTAAATCAGTTTTTAATCCACTCTTGATCCATGTTTAATGCACTCTGGATCTGTTGCAGATGTGACAGGCGCAGCCACTTTCCCACCTCCCCAGTTTCACGAACTTCCAAACTATTCATACAAATGTCCGGAAACATTCGTATTCGTACGAATGTTAATATACAAATTTTGTACCATTTGATTAATGTATGAATACCTGAATTTGGCTGAACTTGTACAAATAACGAATGCTATGAATATTCATGCACATCCCTCCCAGGAGCACAAATTGCTAGGCTTTGGAATGGCCCTGAGGGTCATTGTGGCAGCATGCCTTGTTGCACCACTGAAACGTGTCCCCTGTGGTACACCAGGCCACACAGGCATGTTGTCCTCAGGCCTCCATGTTTCTGTATACCAGCTGTGATATGCTGATTGACTGGGCGAGGATGCCATTTTGGGTGCCCTAGTGCAGACTATGCTCTACCCAACAAAGAGGAGGCTGGACCTCCCTTAAACCACACCAACATGCAAAGGGAGGCCGTGGTCCCTTTCCTGTTCCATAGTTGTGATAAATGCAAAAATGGCTTCAAGCTACTGGTAGGCTACAATTCAGTTTCAGTTTCCCACCCGCCTTTTCCCTAATGAGGCTTTTGTTGTTGCTGTTGTTGTTGTTACCATTGTTGTTCAAATACGACTTTCGGAATGCTAATACAGTCTGCTCCTGCAGGAATTCATACACTCATTTTTCATCTTGTTCCCTATGCATTTCTCTGCCATGTGTGCAGTGTATATCGAATGAAGATGGATGGCTGCTTGAAACTGTGCAGACATCCATAGATAACATAATGAGGTTTCCACTTGAGCCAGTGTTGTGTCCTGCCAGCTCATCTCCTTGTGGGTCTTTCCAGTTTGGTCTCCCACCACTCTTATGTGTGTTAGAAAGACTTTGAACAGAGAAGTGTTTGCTTGTGTCATCATCCTAGCTTTGGATTCTGCTCACACAGTTATGGGATTAATTAAAGCTTCAGATTTGTGAAAATAGGTTTTTCTCCTTCATCATACACACTCCCAAAGTAGTTTTTTCAGGGTGTGCCATATACTAAATGGGGAAGGGATGCGAGCATCCACATTATGATGTCAGAGTTTATTTTGTGTTAAAGGAGCATCTAATTTTATATCAACTTGGACCATGAAGTATTTTCATGTCCTCATAGTCCAAATCATTAATGTATTTGTTTGAGAAGTACAGCCCCCAGGTTTGCAACTTGTGATACCCCCTTTGAAGTCCCTCCAATTTGATAAGGAAACACTGCTGAGATGCCCATGAGTACAACATTTAGTATATGGCACACCCTGAAAAAACTACTTGGAACATCCAAGATGGGGGGAGGGGGAACCAGGGCACTTCTAAGGCCATTTGCTGGGATTCTAGAGCAGGAATAGGTTTGTCCTTGTCTCTGTTTGAGATGCCCATGAGCATTTGGTGGGCCATTGTGTGCAACAGGATGCCAGACTAGATGGGTTGTGGCCTGATCCAGCAAGGCTTCTCTTATGTTCTTATGTAGTTCTTAGTTCCACTCCTTAAGAGTGTTTTTGCAGAGCTTCTCAGTTCTGTCAACCTAGTGGTGAACTGAATTCTTGGCCCTTTCTGCACTGCATCTTATTCCAGGGAATAGGGACCTGCCATCTGCATGCAAATGCAGACTAGGGGTGTGCGCAAATGCAATTTTCATGATTCGATTCAATTTGAATCTTTAAAATTCAAATTTACCCAAAAACTGATTCAAATTAAGCAAATTCGAATCTATTCGTTCAATTTTTTATCCCGTATGCAACCCGTTTTCGTCCCATACGGATCCCTGCAAATGTGTACAGATGTAGGAAAATGCGTACAAGCAAGTATGCATCATGTGCAAATCCATCCACATACGAATGTCCAAATAATTTGAACAAATAGATTCAAAAATTCAAAATTTGTTCGAATGTTTAAATTTGAATTTATGGACATTCAATTCAAATTTGAATGCCAAAATTCTGACGAATTCGACCGAATTTCAAATGTCTTTGAATATTCGTGCACATCTCTAGCGCAGACTATGCAAACCGAAGGCAAGACCTGTCATAGTCTGCATTCAGCCTTCAGATGGCAGATCTTTATTTCAAGATATAATCCGGAATAAGGCCTAGCGCAGAAAGGGCCCTTGCTCAAGTATTTGGAAGACTAAACAAAGCAAAACACAGGCACTGGCACCAGCAAAATAACAGAGCAGTCATGGAGCTTCCAGACTGTTTGCAGCATGTGTGGGTCAGATAAGACAGATGGTGAGTTGGCTATCATTTAAGTTTTAGCTCAATAAAAGCCAGTCTGATATGTTTTAGCTACTAAGTTAGGGTAAGGCTAATGCACAAAGTCCATTAAGTTGGGAGTGACATCAGCCATTGGACCTTTTTGAACCTGGGGAAGTCTGGGTACGCCTTAGCACAAGGCACAAGCACTGCGCAGAGCCACTGTCCCCTGGCTGTATAGATAGTAGCCACTAGGCTAGCACAGCCTGGCCTATTCCGTTCACAGAGCGTGTGACTGGGCAGCACAACCGCGGTCTCTGCATGCCCTTTGCTGCAGCCTGGTGAGCCTAGCACTTAGGGAAGTGCTGAGTAAGTGTAGAATGGATCTGGCATTCTGAAGTGCGGGTGCTGGATCCATCCCCCATCTTCATTTCTCTGGGACACATTCCCAGGGAAGTGAAGGTATAAAAATACCCTTTAAGGCCTTTGTTGCTCTCAGCCTTATTCTGGATTATGTCTTAAAATAGGGACTTGCCATCCACTTGTTGATGCTGTCTCCACTAACATGCGGATGGTAGGAGGCAGGTCCCCATACCAGGATATAACGTAGAATAAGGCCCAGTGCAGAAATGGCCTAAGGCTGCAATAATTTTTTTTAAGTGCCTTTGGAATGTCTTGGAGGTGGTAGCATGTGGCATCACACTGAACCAATATAGAGGTTCTGGGTCTTTTATGACAGCTGCTCAATGAATCTTTAAGAAAAGTAATTCAGTGCTGGGTTTCTTTATAGCATTGTCTCAAGTTATTGAAATATACAATGCTTTATTTAAACTATTTGCAACTTTTATGACTCTAAAACCACCTTTGAGTCAATCTCCGGGGGCCTTTTCACACTTGGGTCAGTAGTTATTCCAGGGAATGCTCCCAGATGGAGCATCTGCAGTGGAAAGATTCATTTCTACACCAGAAACGGCTTGTTCAGTACAGAAGCATTCCCCAGGTTAACTACATATGGTGCAAGTTGAACCTGCACCATGTGTTGACATAACTTCTCTAGTGCCAGAACTGATAAGGTTGTGGATGCTGCATTTGCGTGTCTCCCCGGTGCTGGAGGGATCATTGACATGCCACACAATGCACCATGTGATGTGCCACACAAGTGCACATTGTGTTACGTCATAGTTCCCCTGGTGACAGCAATGGTCCCAACATCAGCAAAGAAGATGATGGTGCCCGGACACCCATTTGCTCTTCAGGTAGGTGTATGGACACATGGTGGGAGGGATTGTGTATACATAGCAGTCACAAGTACTAATGGTTAGTGCATGTGCAGGCAGGTTCATGCTTTGCTTCTCATGTATAAGAAGTAAAGTGCAAACTTCCCCCGGGTCTTGGCTTTGGCAAAAATTTGCTTTCTTACCAGATTGATTTGTGTTGCTACTCCTTAAAGCTTTACATAAAGACAATTTGATGTAGGTTAATTGCAGCCATGAGGATTAACTTACAGAAGCTGTAGTCATACAAGCCTGCATATTAGCCCTTAACATAGCTTAACATCACAAAAAAAGTATCCAAGAAACCGACTGCTAGTACAGAAATATGGCAGCTTGTTACTGATGCCACACCAATATATAATGAAGACATTGTTGCCCACCCTGAGACCTTTAGGTATAGGGCAGGATAGAAATACAAATAATAAATAAAATAAAATAAATAAATATTCAAAGCAGGAAAGGGTTTATTACCCTTACCCTTAGATGACTTCATTAATTCTTGGAATAAAAAAAGTTTTAAAACTCACTCAAACAAGAATGTGTCCTGATTGTCTCTTTCAAAGAAGATTTCAGTCAGCAAGACATTAAACAAAGATTGTGAGGCACATTTAAACAGCAAATGTCAATGCTTCTTGCTCAACACCTCAGGCTGGGATTACCTGATAAAACCAGGGTTTTTTTATGATAACTTATCTTAACACTCTTAATGTTAGTTGCTAGAGAATGGCATTTACTAAGGCCAGCTTAAAAGTCTTTTCCTCACAGGTTCTTGAAGCTGGATTCAAAGGAGTCCCTTAAAGCTCTGAAACTCTGTTTATGTAGCTGCCAAGATGCTGAATTTGTTTAGCCTATACTTTTCTGTGATTTCTATGTAGGTCTTTTGCAAAGGTTTGGCCCTTTCTGCACTGGGTCTGATTTTCAGATTAAGTCCTGGAATAGGGATCTGCCATCTCCATATAAGTACAGACTATGGCTGTCTACAGTAGTGCAGCACCAAAATGGGTCCCCAAGGGCTCTGAGGCCAGGAACTTTCATTCCTGTGTGCTGGAGTTTGTGGAGGCTGACTATAAAGCTCATGTGAGCTTTGGGGGATGGTGCAGTGGCTATCCCAGAACAGTGGTTCTGAAATTAGGGATGTGTTCGAATATTAGTAGGCATTTGAAATCTGATTGAATGTGCCAAATTTTGATATTTGAACTCAAATAGGATGTCAAATTTCAAACTTCGGATCTATTCGTTTGAATTATCTGGACATTCATATGTGTATGGGTTTGTACATCATGCATACTTGAAGATCCACATCTTTCTCGCATCCGTACGCATTTGTAAGGATCTGTACGGGACAAAAATGGGTTGCATACACTATAACTACGGGATGTATACAGCCATGTACAGATGCATACAGATGTGGGGAAGATGCGTAAATGCACATATGAATGTTGTCGACCTTTGTATGTGCAGATTTGAATCAAAAATTTGAACGAATAGATTCGAATTTAGTAAAGATGAATTGAAACTTGTTAAATTCGAATTTAAAAGATTCAAATAAAAATGGATTTTGGGTGTTCTATTTGATTCAAGCAGAATGTCAAAAAAACATTTGTGCATATTTCTAGTCCAAATGAAGATTGCATTGTTCCAGGACACATGGACTCATCCAGCTGATGGACCATTCCAGATGGCTTAGTGTCACTGGAATGGTCTAGAAATATTAAGTCCAGAAACAGCCATGGTAAAACATATTATATTATTTAGTAATCGTTGGCTCTTCACTAACTATGCATTTTTGGAATACTGTATATTCTGGCGTATAAGACTTCTTTTTAACCCAGGAAAATCTTCTCAAAAGTCGGGGGTCGTCTTATACACTGTGGGTCAACTTATACGTTGAGTATATACCAAACTCTATATTTTAACTGGAAAGTTGGGGGTCGTCTTATATGCCCGGTCGTCTTATACGCCGGAATATATGGTCCTTTAAAAAAAAAAAATCCACCCATTTGTGGTCCCCATCCTCCCATCCTACACTTAGCTGGCTTGCTTAACATTCTTGGCAATTATTGTTTTAAATATGAGTTAGCCTGTGTTAGAATGTGGCTGGAAGAGGTGAAGTAGGAGTTGGCTTTTATACCCCACTTTTCTCACCCTTTAGGGGGATTCAAAGCGGCTGACAAAGCTTCACATTCTTCTCCCCAAAACAGAACACCCTGAGGTAGGTGGGGCTTTGAAAGCTCAGAAGAGATCTATGACTAGCCCAAGGTCACCCAGCTGGCTTCGTGTAGGAATGAGGAATCAAACTGGGAGATTACCAGATAAGAATCTGACACTCTAAGCACAAGACCAAACTGGCTCACAGTTCAAATTGCCATTTCAAATTCTTTTGGAACTTTTGATATAGCCACATCTTTCTTAGATGAGGGCAAAATTTGCTAGGTGAAACATTGAGGGGCCACGCATTACCACATTGGGCCATGTGATGACATCAGTGATGGGGTCATTAATGAGCCTGATGTGATTTTGGATCTGTAAGGCCTTTCTCTATTTCCTACAGGATTCTAAACAATAACAAATGTCTAGGTGGGGTAGCTGAAGACTAAGACCCTGGTCATATTATTTATTTATTTTATTTTATTTATATTTATATTCATATCCCGCCCCATACCCAAGGGTCTCTGGGCGACTTATAACATTTAAAAACAAACATATTAAAACTGTATCACGCTATACTAAAACCAGTGTAAGGATTAAAATCCAGCATGATAATAAGAATAAGAATAAAAACGATAGAAAAACAATTTAAAAAACAGTGGTGTTTGCAAGGAGGGAAGAGTAGAGAGCATTTAGCCAAATGCCTCAGTGAAGAGGTGCATCTTCACCGCCTTCCTGAATGTAAACAGAGAAGGGGCCTGACGCACCTCCAAGGGAAGACCATTCCACAGCCTAGGGGCCACTACCGAGAAGGCCCTCTCCCGGATGCCCACCCACCGCTGAAGGCGGTGAGATAACCAGGAGGGCCTCTCCTGCAGATCTTAAGACATGGGCAGGTTGATATGGGAGAAGGCGCTCCTTTAGATATCTGGGGCCCAAGTCATTTAGGGCCTTATAAGTCAAAGTTAGCACTTTGAATTGGGCTCGGTAGTGAACTGGCAGCCAGTGCAGTTATTTTAGAACCGGCGTGATATGCGTCCGGTTAGCTGTTCCGGTCAGCACTATGGTAGCTGCATTTTGCACTAACTGCAACTTCTGAACCGTCTTCAAGGGAAGCCCCATGTAGAGTGCGTTACAATAGTCCAACCTGGAGGTTACCAGAGCATGGATAACTGTGGCCAGGTCATCTCTGTCCAAAAAAGGTTTCAGTTGACGCACCAACCGTAGTTGGGAGTAGGCACTCCTGGCCATGGCCTCCACCTGAACTTCAAGTGTTAGCGCAGAGTCAAGGAGTACCCCCAAATTTCGCACCTGTCCCTTCCCGGGTATTGCAACCCAATCAAGGACAGGGTATCTCCCAACTACTTGGACCCAAGAGCCTGTAACACACAGCACCTCTGTCTTGTCTGGATTCAGTTTCAATTTATTGGCCCCCATCCAGCCCATTACCGCCTCCAGGACAACCTCAGGTCATCTTCAGGCCACGTTTCAATTTGTTTTCCAAGCCGGCTTATCCCCATTAGATTGTCCTCTTTTTCAGAGGACTCAGCCCATCCTAGCATTGTAGGCCATCATTGCTTCCTAAGTGTGAGCAGAGGATGGGTGGACAAAAGGAGGCTGAACCATGCTATGGTGGGTGGGTCCAGTCTTTCCTTTCAGCCAATGTGCACACGTGGAGTTCATGAGGCACCTCACCTTCTCTCCTCAGTTTATGTGTATGATTCCTCTACCTAGCGTTTTTACACAAATTTATTATTTTAAAAATTAATCACATGGAGAAGAAAAGCACATAAAAATGGAATGGGGCATGGAGGTGGGGGAGCAGACTTAAAAAAGAACTGCAAATACACATCCTCACCTCCCTTGAGTGACACAACAGCATCCAATAAGAAAGGAGATAGCTTTGACACAGCAAAAGGGGTAGAGAGCCAATAATTCTGTGGAGGAGGCTCAGGTCGATTGCAGAGAAAGATGTGAATGATGCACCCAAAAGCGAAGATGGGCTGAGGCTGACCTATAACAATCTAGGTGTGAACAGGACTGGTACAACCTTAGTTCAAATTAATTAATAGGACATCTTGTCTTACACTGGTGTTACCAGGGTCTAAGACTTTGTTTAGACATAATAACGTGGTGCCTCAGGGGTACCTCAGAGAGACAATATGTGGCCTTCATGTTCCCAACCCTTTTCTAACCCACCTTTTCTAGCACAGAGAGGAGGGTCAGACTGGTATGTAAACATTCCCATCATCAAGCATTTTCTACGTTGTGCCTGATCACAGCCTAAGTGAACTATCTACTGTGCCCCAGGGACAGGTTTGGTAGGTATTTCACCTAGCAAACTTCATCCTCATGTAGGATTGTGACCATTTTGAATGCTTTGTAAGGCATCTGAAATGAATTTTTGCATACTCAATTTTGCTTTCTCATTCTAATGTTATAAAAGAAAGATTGCAACCATTAGGAATGAATTTTATTCTAGCTGTTCTTACACAACTTCATCTGATGATTGAAGAACGTACTTTCACGGCTAAATTTCCAGAATTGGTTTCTTTTTTAAAACTTCTTCCTTTTGGCATTATTTCATGTATTAGTTTAAAAAGCAATTCAGATTCTCCAGTAAGTAATTTAGTTCCTAATCTTTTGCCTTTGGAAAACAAGGTACTAACATTATGAACAGGCATTTATATAATTATACAGCTCCTTACCCAAGCTGGTTTTCTTAATTAGAACATTGGCTGATAAATGCTTTGTTCATCTACTGCATGTGAAAATTGTAGTATGGTATTATGTAGAAGTATCCTATTAATTTCAGCTCTGTGCAATTTTGACTAGTTCAGACCTTGAGAAGACTATTGATTGTCTTGCATTTAAGACTTTGAGGGGATTATTAATGAAAAACATATTAATATATAGGACTACTGAACCAGAAATCTTTCTGATTTTGTGCAACTTCACCACTACTTTTCACAACAATACAAGAAATTCTGGATGCAATCAAAGGTGGTGGAATAGATTGCTTTAAACAAGCATAAAGAAGAGTTAAAGTGCTATATAATTTGTGCTATTTTAAACCTTTAGAAATCACTTTTTCTTACTGGAGCTATTTAACCAGCTATGCCAAGGACAGCACTCTAGATGGGTGGTGGGGAATGCAGGTGGAAATGGTGTTACCTCCTGTTAACTGTTTAGCCCAAGCTATTTAAATAGTCATGTTTAAAATAACAGGATCCTGTAATAAGTAATATTCAAAAGATAATCAGAAAACAGAACTAATCAGTACCTAGATGGGAGAGCCATGACAGATTTCTTTTATGTTTTTATGAGTGTTGTGATTCACCCCCTGAGACCATTTGGTGAAGGACAAAATATAAATACATATAAATATTAATCCAAGCTGTGAGTCAGTCTGGCCCATTGGTTAGGGAGCAGGACTCTTATCTGGGAATACTGGATCCAATTCTGCCCTCCCCCATGAAGCCAGCTGGGTGATCTTGGGCTTGTCACGGCTCTCTTCTGAGCTCTCACAGCTCCACCTACCCCACAGGGGAGAAGAGTAGAAAGCTTTGTCAGCTGCTTTGAGTGCCCTTAAATGGGTGAGAAAAGCGGGGTAGAAAAGCCAACTCTTCTTTCTTCTTCTCCTTCTTCAGATTGGACTGTTGCAACATACTCTGGGTGGGGCTGCCCTTGAAGACAGTTCGGAAGCTGCAGCAAGCCCAGAATGCACCAGCAAAACTGCCAAAGGGCATAGTTGGTGGGATGCACATCATGGCAGTTTAAAAAATAAACCTGCACTAGCTGCCATTCTGCTACCAAGTCCAATTCAAAGTATTTACTTTGATTTATAAAGCCCTATAACAAGTTGGGCACCAAATATCTGAGGAAGCATCTCCTCCCATACAGACCTGAAAGGAAGCAAAGCTGAAATGTTTCAATGTGTGCATGAGAGTTGGTGTCAGCAGGACAGGTTTCTATCTATTACATGTTGGAGGACATCTTGGGAAAAGGAGGGATAGGCTAAACTTGAACCAACATGGGATCTAACTGATGGTATCCACCCATGAGTTACTAAATAGCTCAGTCCTGAGATTGTGTACTCCCTTGTCACTATAAGCTTCTGTAGTCAAAGACTCTAAAGCCCTTTCTGAACTGAGCCTTATTCTGGATTTTATCCTGGAATAGGGACCTGCCATTTGCAAGCTACTGCAGATTATGGCAAACTTCAGGTGGGTCCTGCCATAGTCTGCATCAGCATGTAGGATATAATCCAGAATAAGAGCTAGTACAGAAAGGGCCAATGTAAGCTAACATAATTCCAGTTTTTAAGAAGGTCTCAAAAGAACTCAAGAAACTACAGGCCTATCATCTTAACAGTTATCATCTTTGGAGAGACCAGCGGCGAGACTCTGAAGTCCCTCTGAGGAGATCGGCAGAGACTTTGAAGCCACTCCGGAGTCCCTTCACAGTGCCTCTGAAGTCTGCGCTGATCTCTTTGGAGAGACCAGTGGCGAGACTCCGAAGTCCCTCCGAAGAGATTGGCAGAGACTTCAGAGTCTCGCCGCTGGTCTCTCCAAAGAAATCAGCACAGACTTCAGAGGTGCTCTGAAGGGACTCCGGAGCAGCTTCGAAGTCTCTGCTGATCTCTTCGGAGAGACTTCGGAGGGGAGTCCATGCGGTCTGCGCTAATAGCGCATGGACCGCGCTGACAGCTCCGGAGCCTCTCCAAAGTCCTTGGTGATCTCTTTGGAGGGACTTCGGAGTCATTTCAAAATGACTCCGAAATGACTCCGAAGCTGGGACTTTGGAGATCGCCCCCCCCCTGTCCCCAGAGACACCTGGGGTGATGGACCGACCCCTCGGGGGTTGATCTGAATTCCCCACATGGGTGCAAAAGTGTTTCCACGGCAGGGGGGTTCGCACCCATTGCTAATGGGTGCTACACCTCCCATGGAAACACATTGGGTGCTTCCCTTAATCTGGATCTACTAGATCTGGATTAAGAAATGTACCCATTCCTTAGATCCGGATCTTCTTCTTAGATCCATATCTAAGGGCTGCGGTGGAAAAACACCCTTGGTTGAATTTTCAGAACCTCTAATTTGGGAGTGTAGTTCTATCTCTAGGAAAAGGAATTATATCCCACGATATTTAGCGAAGTAAATTGCTATGGAAACATAAACAATAATCTGAAGTAGTTTAGATGAGAAGAAATCATTGGGTGTTTTTCCACTGTCACTAGAAGTACCCATTAAGTACCCATTAATGGGTACTAAATGGCATTTTTGTACTCATTAATGGGTACTTAATGGGTGCTTCTAGTGACAGTGGAAAAACACCCATTATCTTGTTCTCTATATTTTATACAATCATAGATGGAACCGCTTCCATCAAACTGCCATGGCTTTAGCATTACAACACTAATTAATTAATGAAATCCACCTTTATCTTGGAACAGCTTTCATTTTTTAAACAGTTTGTGGCAACTACTGCTGTCTGCCTGGAGGGAAGAAGACATGCTACGCAATGAGTAATTCATGAATTTAGACAGGAAAGGAATAAATTGTTCTGTAAAATATTTATCAAATGCTAGTAGGCAATTGTTCACCAGATTTAAACAACAACCAAAAAATGAGGAGGTGCCTTTGAAGTTATTTTTAAAACGCTATAAATTTTGCAGAGTTTGAAGAGAAATCATCCCATGAACCATCCCACGTTCATCCCTTTACAGCTCATGGAAGTTCTTCCTTTCTCTAAGATGGAAACTTTGACCAAGCTGATTGCATGGATATAGCCAGGTAGAAGTAGTGAAGCAGGATTGACTTTACATGTTGGGATGATAAGTAGGACCACACATGATCAAGAGAGTAGCTCTCAGACAAGGTTTACCTCACATTAAATCAGATTCAGGATTGGTGAAATCACATTAAAATTTTTAGTGTCACAAATATGCAGTATTTCTCCTGTACTTTTGTTTTGTTTTTTGCAGAGTGCTTTTTTTCCTTCATGGAAAAATATGTTGCTTCTTTCAATGCAAGTTCTGTGGGGTTTTTTTTGTTTTTGTTTTTTTTTAGGGTGTGCCCAGATTGTGGATTTATAGAGCAAGGAGGTAGATGTTCTAGGAGAGGACAAGAGAGCATTATCTCAATTTTTCCCCTTATGGAGAGAATCAATCATTTATGGTAGTAGAAACTTCATTTCCACCTTTTGTGGTTGTATTTGCAGGGTTATGCAGGAAGGCATCTGAGGACTGATTTTAGGATTGCCGGTTTACAGTTTCTGCAGAAGCACATAGGAACATAAGAGGAGTCCTGTTGGATCAGGCCACAACCCATCTAGTCCAGAATCCTTTCTCACACAGTTGCCCAGCAATGTCTTTTGGCCATCCTGCTCTCTACTCCCTGCAAATGACCTTTAGAGGCTTCCTGCCTTCTCTCCAGAACCAGTGCTATTGAAAACAAAAAATATTACAGTCAAAATCTTGAATAGGCAAAGAGTGCAGAACTTTCAAGACTGGAATTCCCATTAGTAGTCTAGATGCTTCATAGTGTATTATTTCCAGCTTTCAGAACATCTTCAAATATAGCTGCTGCACAGAGCACATTATAGTAATCTAGAGTTCACCAGAACATGAACCACTATGGACAGGGTGCATCTGTCAAGGAAAGGCTGAGGTTGGGGAACCAGCGATGATCCTAGGCATGCTATAGCTATTGGATTCTTGAGTTTCTTCATGCCTAATCTGCATGTCCAACAGTCAGGGGATGATGGGAGGTGAAGTCCAGGAACTCCTGGAGACTTGTGGATTCCCTAGGGACTTGTAACTGTTGCCTGAAAGAAGGTGTGTTATAACCTTCTTTAACTAGTCACATGCCACTGCAATTATGCAGATACTACAGCTGCCAGCAGTTCCTCTGCATTTTCAGCAAATCTTTTCTGTATCTCAGGGAAAGCAGAAATAGCAAAATAATGCTTTGGCTGTGGCAGCAGCTTCTGGCGCATCTGGAAAAATTTCCAATTTTAGCAAAAAGCAATTGGGGTTCATCAAGAATCTTTCATGTGTTCTAGTTCTTCAGTCCTGGGAAGACACAGCCAGATGTCCACAGTATTTGTTTTTCCAGCTGTTCTTTTCAGCATTGCTTTTTTAGTTGGCATGCCAGCAATTCGTTCTCTGCTTAACTATTATGTGCAACCATTATAATAAAAGCTTAATGAATTTAGAAAGGAAACCTCAACTGGAGCCTTTGCCATATTACACTTCTACAAAGTTCTCTGCTGTGTGAACAGAGCTCCACACGATCATCCATCTGTCTGCTTTCTTGTCATGGGAAGCTTCATTATGTACACATAGGAATGAACTGTGTAGCTTTAACTCCACAACAGGTACAGTCTGGAAAACCATACAGTTTTTGCTAAGGCAGCTGCATTATATACAATCTTTCCCTGTGTTCTGGTTCCTGCAAGTCCTGTATAATACAAAGCTTTGTATGTAAGTAACTCCTGTCTACGGAAAACTGCGGCTGAACCATTGTAAGTCAGTGGCTCCACAGGCACCAAATCATGTTACTGGATGTTTTCAGAATTGTAATGACTATGTAATGAATGGAGTACTAGCCTGGCCTTCTCACAGTTGCGGATGCACTTGCACACTCCAGGATACTCTATCTGCACACTCTGGTACCACCTCTGTCCCAGACCATCCAGAAGTGTGCAGGAGTGTTCCAGTCCTCCCAAACCGTGGAGCAGTTATTAATGCACCACAGCTTTACCAGCAGCTTCTAGGGAGCTCCAGACACAGCATCCACACTTACTTCTTGGGTGGATGCTGTGGATGGGTGGGGTGGCTGTGACTGTGCAAATGCACACTGCATCACACTCAACCTGGGAACAGCCTGGCATATGTGATCCAGCAGGGCCAAAACTGTCCATTTGCACTTCAAAGGCTGGTGGCCAGTTTTGGGAACTGCAAAACCATCCTCGTTTGTCGCAGGCTGATTTGCATTTTGACCCATAGTTTACAATTAGGCAACATCTGGGCAGGTGCATCTGCACTTACTGGAGGTGCTTACAGCCCACAAGTGCCCCTTGCCTGCCCAGATGTTGTCTAATTGCAAACTAGCTCTGGTGCACAACATCGTGCACCACAAGCAACCCAACCCTCCCCAATTATGTGTCCACCCAGTGACTATCTGCACTCTGGCTAGCTGAGGAGGTCATCTGGGTTGCCACACAAGCATTCTGGCAGCTCACATGACCCCCTGACATGACTGCAATGGCACAATGTGTCAGTGTCACTGTAGCAACAGTGCTGACGTATGCACAGTCACTCAGGTCATCACATTGAAGATGGTGGTGGCCTGTGGAGAACTGGGCCAGCAACTGAACACAGGTAAGTGGTGGATTGTGCAGGGTCTGTGCTGTTGTTGACTAGTGTCACGATGCCCAGCGATCCAGTCAGTGCCTGCCCTCTCTAGGAGAAGCTTGGCCCTGTTAGGATGCTGAGTTCGTGCAACGGCCAAGTGAATACTACAGTGTGGACACAAAACACTGGTAGCAAGCGTTTCAACAGTAAACAAAAACAAGTTTATTATTATACACAAGCAATACTAAAAAGATAATAAGGTTCAGGTAGTTGTTGGTTTAAATTTGCAAGTCTCTTAAAGCTAGGAGCTACCCCTTTCTCTAAAGGAAAATAGTTCCCATTTTAAAAGACAAACCTCTCCACGTTCCTCCCCCTCTGACTTGCTCAGCCACAACTCAAGCCAAGCCAGTGTACCAGAACGTGGCCCTAGATGATCACAAGGCCCAGTCTGTCCTTGCTTGTCTGATCATCCAGCGTTGGATAGTTGCTAGCGAAGTCTCCCTCAGAGCCCCAATCTTCCTCGATTGTCCCCTTCAGAAATCACTCAGCCAACAGCCCAATGGTCAGCTACTGGTCCAGCTCCCTCAGGATTCAGCTCTTTTTCTCCTTTCAGCTCTTGTCCCAGCATGAAGACATAGTCTGCTGTGTTCTCAGTTCCTTTATACACACATCCCTGACCCTGATTGGCTGTAACCGCAATAAAATGCTGCTGGAGATTCCTAACAAAGGTTGCTGTCCCTCCAGCCTGATTGGTGGGAACTCCTATTCTAGCCCCTCCAGTACTCAGATCCCCGGACAGCTTTTCCCTCCAAAACCTTACTCCAGCCAATCACTGCAACAGGGCCCACACAGGATTTCCCGCTCTTTTTGCAGCCCAAATCCCAGGGTTTGCAACAAGCTGTTTGCACCAAGGCTGGCTATTGCAGCTTGCAAGAAGCCTGCAAAGCCAGAAAGCAAAGCAGTTTGTAGCCTGTACCCTGAAACCGTCACAACTAGCACTCGCAAGTCCAAGTTCTAGTCAACGTTACTCTCTTGCACGTCTTTCCTGTCCATGGGACGGGAAGGGAAGTGCCAAATCGCCATCCATCTCAGCAGCTGGCCTATAGAGCCATACTGCTTCCTCTGTCATAGGAAGTTACACAGACATCAGGAATTGTAGCCACAGATTGTCCTGTCCATGATGAACCAGTTCAAACCATTTTTGAAGACCTCCAAGCTGGTGGAAAGCACCCAAACATGTAGTACTGAATTCCAAAGTTAACTTTGCACTGTGTGGATAGTTTTGTCTGCTCTCACTGTTCCAAAATTCGGTACGTGTGGCCTCTACTTCTGAAGTTTTGTGAAGAGGAGAAAAACTTCTTATCCACTCTGTCTACACTATGCATAATTTAAAACCTCTATCCAGTCTTCCCTCACTTGCCTTCATCTTAAACTAAAAAATAGGAAAAAGAAATCCAAAGCTTTCAATCCTTTGTGGTAGGAAAGTTCCTCTAGTTCCTCTAGTTCCTTTACCATTGTAGTTACCTCCTGTGAAACTTTTCTGATTATATCTTGTTTTGAAATGTTATGGTCAAATCTCTATTCAGTATTTCAAGTGCAGCTGTACTATAGCTTTATACAGCAGCATTATACAACAGATAGTTTTATTTCCAACACCTAATGGCCTTGGTTCCCCCCCCTTGTTTTTCACAGCCTGTGCACACTGGGCTGATCCTGACATTAAACTATCATAGGCCATTTTCTTGTATTTTGGAACTAGGGCCTTGATTTTCAGCCTGAAGGAAGCTTACTAAGGTTAGATTTTGATGGCAGTGGGACAGAAGAACAGAAAGTGGCCTCTGAGTGCTTTTTCCCATTTTACCAATAAAACTGCAGTGATAGTCCTTACGGTGGGAGATTAGCTCAATGGATGTGGGATCTCATGCTCTTTGAGCCGTGGTGCTATTTTAGCACCTCATGGGTCTTGCCTAAGATCTCTTTTCTGGTCAGTCACAACTAGCTCATAATCTTATTTATACTTACTGCCCTTCTAGCCCCCATTACTTTACATTTGTTTGCATAGCACAGGTTTGTAATCTTGACACATGTTCCCCCAATCTGCAAAAGTCTGCACAGTTTGATGACATCAACAAATTTGACTTTTTCTGCCTCATTTAGGCTTGGCAGAAGGTAGAGAAATTTCAGGCAGAGCTGGATCTCTAGTTATTTATTTACATTTGGCAGTAGGCATTCCTTCAGATATTTGAGGCCCAAATCATTTAAAGTTAACATCCTGAATTGGGCTCTGTAGCGAATTGGCAGGCAGTACAACTCCTTTAAGACCAGTGTGATGTGCATTTGGCCAGCTGTCCCAGTCAGCAGTCTAGCAGCTGCATTCTGCACTAGCTGTAGCTTCTGAACATCTTCTTTGGCTTCTGTCATGATGTCACTGAATGCCCAGTCTCCTCCTGGTTGCAAGAGCAACTAGGAGAGGCAAAAGGAATGAGGAACCAGGATGGAGACCAGATAAGTTTGCTTTGTTATCTTGCTCACACTCACTTCTGTCTTACCTGCACCTCAGCTTTTCCATATTGTGATACTGAGCTGGGCTTACAAGACGCAGGGCCTTCTAGTCCTTTGGGTGACTCAAAAGATCAAAGCGTGATTCAACACAAGCCTACCTGGAACTATGGATCGCTTATGTCAATGTTAAAAATAAGTGCCCCTCATATAGAACCTTGGTGCTCTTGATTCTGAGAAATGCCCATTTTATTCCTTCCCTCTGCTTTTTGTTTTTTTAACCAGTTGCTTATGCATAAGAAGGCTTGTCATTTTATTTTATTTACCAAGACATCTTTGCTGAAGGACTTTATCAGATCTCTTTAATTCCACCTCTTATGGTTAAGTAGATAGAGTCCAGAATTCTGTCTGGGCTTCAAGCAGAAGACAAAGGTAAAATCTTCACTTGCTCTCAGTGCCCTGTAAACAGCCTCCAGGGGCTTCCTACCTCTCTCCCCAACCTGGAGGCAGCACCTGGGCATCCATTCTAGTAGCCATTGATACACCTGTCCTCCATAAATATATCTAATCTTTTCTTAAAGCCATTCAGATTGGTTGCTGTCATCACCTCTTCTGGTAATAAATTCCACGGACTGATGACCCTCTGGGTGAAAAAAAAAGAGTTCCCCTTGTCTGCCCTAATTCTCCTGCCTATCAGTTTTTTAGAGTAACCCTTGGTTCTAGCGCTGAGTGATAGAGAAAATAATTTTTCACTATCCACCTTTTCTACACCATGCATGATTTTATATACTTCAATCAGGTCACCTCTTAAACACTGCCTTTCAAGGCTGAAAAGACCAAGACACTGCAGCCTGGTTCCATAAGGAAAGTTTTCCAGTTCCTCAATCACTCTGGTTGCCCCTTTCTGCACCTTTTCCAGTTCCACAATATCCTTCCTTAGATGAGGTGACCAGAATTGCACACAATATTCCAACTGTGGTCTCACTGTAGATTTATAAAGAGGGAAAACTACACTTGCCAGTTTGATTTGTTCCCTGATATATCTCTAAAGGTCATTTACTAGGAGACAGCGAGCAAGTAAATAAAGTAAGTCACTGGGCCCGTGGGCTTCCATATAAAACTTGCAAGATTTCCCTTGATTCTCCAGGAGGCCTAATTGAGCCTCTGAGGGGGGGGGGGGCGTGCAGTGGCACTGCAGTGGACAAAAGAGAGAGGAAGGTTTGAGGTGGGACATGGAGGGGGTGGGGGTTCCCTTTATGCCCAAAGCTGAGGCTGAACATCCTCCCCCCTTTAATTTGAATCAAACTGAAGGAGGGAAATGTGCTTCATGTACTGTACATCTCTATTGCAGAAATATTGATATATGTCCTTCATATTTCAGAAAGCATTTTTAAAAAACACTATGAGTTTCAAAATTCACAAAAATCTATGGAGTTGCTGAACAGATTATTTCATGTCCTTCAGTACTTCTGAGATGAAAACCCAGCTGTCCAGCAACGGCAAACTAGTAAATTATAAGTGACGGTCACAAAAGTCTACTCACAAATATGCAAAACCTGTACTATTTGATGGGACTGCTGTAAACCTACTCTTACAGAGCTCTCTTTATTCATGGTGGCAGGGTCATGCAACTTTTTTTAAAAGAAAGAAATCGACTTTTTAAACCTTTATGTTTATTTTTGCTTTTTGGCCAGTTTTCAGAAAAGCAGGAGAAAAGACGCTTTTGTCTCCTCTCAGTTTCTTCTCTAGCTGTTTATTTTCAAATTTACAGTCCTATTTTTCAGCTCTTTTCCAAGGATGTTTTTCCACTGTCACTAGAAGTATCCATTAAGTACCCATTAATGGCATTAAGTACCCATTAATTAATGGGTACTTAATGGGTACTTCTAGTGACAGTGGAAAAACACCCCAAGACCCTATCAATCTACTTGGCTTTGCCGTCCAATTTGACACAGATTGACAAATTCTGTTCCCAGCATCAGCTTTCTCTGGTCACCCCCCACCCCCTCAATAAGAACTGGCCCTGGAACTGTATCCCCCCAATTTATAATGTCAACTGCTTAAAGTCCTTTATTAGCCCAGAATGTTACTGATTCTTGTCCCCTACTGTGTTAACTAGTATGCATAATCAATTTACAAACTTGATAGAGGAGGCATTTAAATACATCTAATCAAATTTATTGAGCAGCATTTTTTTAAAATAAAAATCCTTATCTATTTGATCTTTTCTTTGTTGTTGTTGTTATTGTCTTGGTGTATCTTCCAAGGTATTAATAGATGTTTACTGTCAAAAACTTTTTCAATTAACTATTCCCTTTTCAAGCCACTAGAGGTCAGGCATTAACCTGGATAACATTTAGGAAATCTACACTCAGATTGTATAATTGCTTTTGCTACTTCAGCCACAAATAGATCCTATGGGATAAATCTTTACCAAACAGGTTTGGTGTAAGATAACAAATCCTTTAGAATTGTACGGAGTACCTGCATAATTCATAAACCTAAAATGTAACATGTAGATTTAAAAGGTATGGGGTCTATTTCTCCTTTTTCTCCTGGATTTATGCTTCATCCTCCACGGTTGTTTTTTAATAATTCTATTTGGATTTAATTTATTTGGGAAAAGATCATTTATGCCCTAGATATTTTTCCCACTCCCAAGCTAGTTAATGGTGAAGCACATTTCCTCTAGCTAATTAGCTTAAAATACAATTTTCAGTGTAGGCATAATCCTCACTGCAGATTATTGGAGCTAAAAAAAATTGCTGCCCTTGGTATGTACAGCCCAGACTGTAGCAAAGATTCTGGCAGGTGGTGTAGATTTTGTGCTTCTTGTGAATATAGTTATTTTATGATTTTATAGGTTTTGGGGTATTTTGTGCATTGCTTCAGTGGCACAGGCGGAGACTGTTCCTACATGAAGCATACATACTGGAACTGATTCTACAGGTACCCTAGCTAGTAAAGCCCAGCACACCTCTGTTCGCACTTCTTTGAGGGAATGGGACTTGATGTGGGCTGGCAGAGCTGTGATTGCATGCCACATCACCTGGTTGCCATGGCAATGGCACTGGTTATGCCTATGGCCTCAGTGAGGCGGTTGTAGCAACGGCACTTACCCAGCGATTGGGAATGGGTGGAATAAGTTCCAGGGGCATTGGGCATTGCAAAGTGCACACGCCCAATGCATCCCAGAAGTTCACTGGCTTGATTACCTACATAAGGTGTGAAAAGGTTCTCTGAGTTAACATTGCCCCCTTGCTTTTTCCGGTGGAAGCTGAACAAATACATTATTTCTGATTCATACAAATACATTCTTTTTGATTTACTGTATAAAGGAGAGTTGACTGCAGACACGAAGGTGTCTGCAAAGGAAGTCTCACAACTGCAAGAATCTCATTGCCCAAAGGTTTGGTGGGATTCTTTTCAACTCCATTGGTTTCCCTGCGTTGTACCAGGGGCTCAGGAAGGCCAGGAGGCCCTTCTGGAGCTTGTGCATCTTTTCACCCTCGGTCCAAATGACATGAAGGAATCATGTTGTTTTCTTTTCCAGGGTCCCATTTCACCCAGTCATATACCCATCCTTTCCCCAGAATAAATCAAAGGATGGGCTTCTTCAGACCTGGTGATTGCCCACTCCTGTAGACAATCCTGAGATGCTACCATCAAGCAAATCCCATCTCTTCATAAAGGTTTTGTGAGACAAAGTTTGTCCTAAAGGCTTTTCAGTAGTTTTTGTGGGAAAGGTGAATTCTTTCTAACCAAGTGCATGATTTGTGCTTTTTTTGTTTGCGTCCTTCATTTTATAAATACATTACCAAACTTATATTCCAATATAACATGCAATGCAATACATTATTTTCTATTAACTTCCTTCCCTCCATGGTGCCAGGTCCTGAAAACTTCACTTACCTTGATTCTACTCTAGGCTTGACTCAAGGGTTGTGTTACATTAAGTCTCATATGTTTTTATATCTTGTCTCTCAGGAAATCAAATAACATTTGGTCTCCAGTCTAGTTACGCCATTCCTTCAATTTTCTCTCATTAAGGGTTTTCCAATAATTAACTATTGTTCCACCATATACCGATTTTGTGATCTGTGCAATTGTTGCACAAACTGTATACAGATAAAGTGAACATTGGTAACATTTTGCACAACCATAGTACAAAAGTGTGGCTAACATCAGTTCTAATCTTCATTACTCAGCATTTGCTGCTGTTGTTGGGTATTATTGAGTCACAGCTAAATTCTGGTTGACACATGGGCATCACTGTGCAGTTTTCTTGGTGAAGGTATTGAAGTGGTTTGCTTTTACTTACTTCTGGGGAGAGGACGAGGATCGAACCAGCAGCTTTCTGCTTTCTAAACACTGTGCTCTACGACCTAGCTGCAACCACTTCTGCACTCAACGTTGGTATTTCATTTATTTGAAGACATACGGTGCCCTCAAACATTTTCTGGTCACTATTTTATTATGCGTTAACATAACACTATAATAAATGATCTTATTATACAGATTTTTAACCTTGATTTATTACCCCTGGAATTTTTGACAGAGAACATTATGCATATGTTTAAAATAAATGATGGTTAAAAACATTAAAGCTACTGACTTAAAGGTTTTGCCTGAAGCCTTACTCACAAAGCAGAAAACCCTCTTAAACACTGTGGGACTTGCATATAGATAAAATGGACTATGAAAACTGTGCTGCAAGAAAGCAGTACACTTTAAGAACAAAGTCACAAGTCATAACAATCAGAACATCAAATGCACTTGCCAATTAAATCATATGTAGACCAAACCCCCTTGTGTTGTGGAGAAAGAAGAGAACTTTACCCAGTAATAATTTCTTGCTCATTTAAAAATAAAATTGATTGAGGATTTGGGGGACAAAAGCACACTATACACAGTAATTCTTAGGCTTGTCTTCAAGCTGTTTTCTTTTATGCAAGAAGGAAAAAGCTAAAAGAATTATCTTAGAGGCAAGCGACTGTATATGCTATTGTAGCTTAGCTGTCAGAATTGTTTTTAAAGATCAAATATGTTTGACCTGGCATAGCACTTAAGCAGACATGCAGTTCCAAGCACATGAGTAGATGCACCAAGAGTGTTATGCCTTTGCTCAGTGCCACAAGGGACCAGAGACCAAAATATCTGCATTCAAATTGCATGCATTTAAGGCTTGCCATATGGGACCAGATCAATGGGGCTTCAAAGCATGAAACGTGACTCTAATAACAATCAGGCTTTGATGTTTCAGGAAAAGGGTAGAAATCTCCTAACAAGCATGGGCAATTGTGCAAAAGCATAACATGGAGATATTTATTTTAGGAGACTGGGATGGATCAGATTGTTTGCTTGTGTATGTGTGTCAGTTGATTACTTGATGGATGAATAGATGGATGTTTAGTGTTCCTTTCCTTCAAATATTTTATAGTTTGGCTCATTTTAGGGCATTTTTAGCTGCTTCTTAAACAATAGCTAGGTCATTTTTAGCTCTGGTTTTACATAAAAGGCTTGCTGACAGTAATTCACGGTACCTCATGGTCTGCTTAAAAATATCCACATACTATCCCATCTCCTGGTGTTGTCACTGTGATCACACAATATCACTCTTTCTAATATAGCATTGGTTGACTGGAGGAACCAATCTCATGTGCTATTTAAGTTGTTTTCATTAAGAAATGCAGCTTTCAAGGCTTGAAATTTATCCTGCAGAGAAGGAAAGAACTTGCTCTATAATCTTAGCGATTCATGGGCTAATTCATTTGCAGCATCTAGCGCCTTCCAATCAAAACAATATGGTTTTTATTCTGCAAAGTAATTTTTGAAACTTGTACAGGGAAAAGAAAAAAAAATCTGAAGTTACCATGGAAAGGTCACATCATTAAAATCAATGGATGCCGCAAAGGAACAAAGAACACACCATTTGCGAGTGAACGGCTTGATTGGGATTGCAGGTGGCAGGCACCTGTTTGTTGATAAAGCATGATGAAAAAGAACAATGATGTTGGGGGTGGAATAGCTTGATGCTTACTGCGTTTATTGGAAATGCCACATTTCAGAAGTGCGATTTGATTTTCCAGTCATTTTCAAAAGCTAGGTGACATACTTAGATACTGAAGCCTAAAATAGAAGGAAGCACATGTCATCACGGTGGAAAGTATTTGATGCCAGGTCTTTAGAAAGTAGCCAGTTCTAGTAATATTCAATGCTGGATACTGCTAACTTAGACCATAGTGACACTGTGTGATGCTCTCACTGGCTGTTTCTGCATTTACCTTACTGAGCCACTCCAAAAAGATTGGGTAGGACTGGAGTTGTCCAGCAGCCCAAGGAGCTCACATGTCTCAGAACAAGGCTTTCTGCATTTGGATGGTTGTGCTCGGATAGCTGTTGAGGAGGTCCTGAAGATCACATGATCTTCAGAGAGATCCAGGCAATCGGTGGGCCACTATGTGAGACAGGATGCTGGACTTGATGTGCTTTGACCCAGTCCAGCAGGTATCCTTTTATGTTCTTATGTGAAAGCTCTTCTTCCTTCTCTATGCCAGTTCTTTGAAGACACACCATGCTGTATTCTTTTCTTTCCAGAAAAGTAGGTTTCTTTTTACATAGGAACCAATCTATTCATGTGTTCCAGATGGAAAACAGCTCAGACTAGAACAACACTTGGCATCCTATCTCCTGTCTTTGACCAACCTAGGAAGGAAATAAAGACATCTGGACTAGGCATGTGCATGAATATTCGTAACATTTGGAATCTGTACGAATTTAGCTAAATTTGGACATTCATGTTCAAATTGAATGTTGGCACATTTGAAGATAGACATTTGAATTCAAATCAAATGTTTTGATATTCATGTGAAGCTTTGTATGGGATTCATATGCATTTGTATGGGATTTGTATGAGATTGAACATCCATATCAACTTTGTATCCCACTACATTCAAAGGGGATCTATTCAAACAAATACAAATTTTCTTGCATTCGATTCAATATGAATCAAATACAATAAAAATAAAAATTGTGCACTTCCCTAATCTGGACTGCTATTAATTAGTATTCACAGGATTTGATCCTGAAATCCTGTGAATTAAGAAGGATAGTTAAGATAATTAAGAAGGAAGGGCTTTAGGGTTCTGGTTACAAAGGTGACTTGCAATTACTTGTGGCTCCTTCCTTCTGTTGTCCCCATTGAACAAACTGTGCTGTGGTCTTGGAGAAAGGCAATGAAAATGCAGAGAAGATTGAAGAAATTTTCTAGAATAAAAGGTTTTTATTTATTTTAATAAACCAGCTTATTCTAAACTTGGCCTGGCCTGGTTTTGTGCTCAACCTGGGCCCAAGTTTTTTTTTTAGTGAGGTTAGCCCTTTGGCCATACCTATCATCACACAGAGCCTTTATTTTCTCAGATGTGCTATGCAAACCATCTTTGGATATGAAGATGCTACATACTAAATTAGGGACCACACCCATACAAAGCCATGTGTGAAGGAGGAAAAGCTCTTCCCCAGCTGAATACTACAAAGGAAGAAAGTTATTTCTGATGCAATGAGTGAAAGATGTTCCATGGATCTTGCATTGTGATTTATCTTCCTTCCTTGTGTTTCCACTGCCAGGCACCTTGCCCCAAGCAACTAGCTTCGTATCTTCAGGAGGGAGGGAGGGAATCAGTTCGGGGCATCACCTTCTTTGTCATTCCCTTCTGCAATCACCAGTGCAATTATTTCTGCAGCTGTGTCCTATACATTCCCCAGGATTGCTCTCACAGCATATCCACAAGTGCCATTTCAAGTGAATCAATATATCAACTCAATAAGAGATTTTCTCAGAAAAAATAACAAAACATAAAACCAAAACAGCATATTTAGCATTGCACACTTATGTGGTAGATAGATGATAGATAGATATAATGTCTTTGAGTGTTGGGGTGAGAGAAAGGATGGGAAAGATAAAGACCCATTCTGAATCAAAAGGTATCCCAGATAATTAACAAACACAGAGCAAGCAATTGGAATATTGGCTGCATATACTAATAAGATATGCATGAGCCTCAGGGGAAAAAAAAGGAAAGGAAAGGAAATAATCTTCTGTTTTAAAACCCAAACTATGTATTTTATGTCGTTTATTTTGGATATTTCCAGACATGGCCAATGATTGTCCTGGGACTATATTTGGGAATGCCAGATGTGATCACAGTGGAAAAAGGGGGCAGAGAAAAATGCTTTTCTCTATCAGGAAACATCATCTATGGCCCTGTCCGCATGGGGAAAAAGTTGTGAAGCGATCGCGAGGTTGCTTCGGGACTGTCCCCATACAAAGCCTTAATACGTGGCACCCTGGTGTCTAAATACATATTGTCAGGGGTAATGGGGACGCTCCCAGGTTATTTGGGTGGAGCTTGGCAGCTGTTCGCCTCTGCCCCCTGTTCCTGCCCTGCGCGCTGCTTGATAGGCAGGAAACAGCTCAACTGCACCTTCACACAGGTATCCCTTTCCTTTAAAAGCATAACCCAACATCTTTAAAAGCATAAGCATGAATATTCTTAACATTTGGTGCCCTCCGGGTCTCTGTCAGGGAGGGAAAGAGAATGAGAGAGTGCCATGGCAGGATTTAAGCATTAGCAGAGGTGCGCACATGACAAAAACCCAACTCACAACCGGCTAGTCATTCCCGCTGTCATTCCCGCCATGACATGCCCGTTGCTGCCCCGTTGCTGGTGCTGCTGCCCCTGCCACCTCCGCTGTCATCCCCATCCTCTGTGGACTCAGAGCCCAAAAGGAGCAGCCCCAGCTGCCGCCGCCGCCACCCCGAGGCTCAGCTGCTCCAGTCTCAGCTGGCCCTTGGAGCCCGGCGTCCGCAGCAGCAGCAGCTTGGAGAGTGCTGCTGGTGCCGGTGGGCTGTGCGCTCTCCATGCCGTGGGATGCTAAAGGTGATTGGGGAGGGTTGGTATGTTTGTGGTGCATGATTTCATGCACCACAGCTAGCATGGGATTAGGCAACATCTGGGCAGGCAGGGGGCGCTTCTGGTCTGTACATGGCTCCTGCAAGTGCAGACACATCTGCCCAGATGTTGCCTAATTGCATACTATGGGTCGTAGTGCGAATTCACTTCAGATATAGGTGAATCTTCACATGCAGCTGTAGCCAGGGAGGAAAAGATAAAACATTTTATTTGATCTGAATCACTTCTGTTTTATAATTTGTTATTAAGATCCCTTTGATCTTTGATTGCTCTGCTCTCCCATCCTCCTCTCCTAATCAATTTACGGGATTCTTAGAGCATTAGCAACTCAGAAGTACTCAGGCTTTGAAATGGATGAAAATTTTTGCTGCAGTAACAACAGGGCTAAACAAATTTGTAGCTTGAATACTTTGATCACACTCATCTTCAAATAGCGTGGAAACAAACAAGGTAAATTGTTGCTTATAATAATGTTCACAAACATACTACTGGATCTAGTTAATAGGCAGAGGAAAGGAAGCACAGGCAGTAAGGAGCTTTAATTTTTCAAAGCTGTCTGATATGAAATAAATCCCACAGAAGCTTGAAATAAGGACAAGAAATTACTTTCATAAGCTTTCTCTCTATAGTTAGGGCCTTTTCACACTTGGGGTGCTTTTCCACTGTCACTAAGTACCCATTGAAGCACACTTTAAGGACTTATTTGGCTGAGAGCCGGATGACCCCATTTCCACCACAGACCCCATTAGGGACACGTTTGTTTCCACCACAACTAGATAAATCTGGATCATTATGGGTCCTTTCAGGATTTCATGTAGACCTCATTAAAGGGGTCTACAATGGGGTCTTCAGCCTTAAAATCTGGATTGTAGGGAGCCTGTTTCCACTACAATACAGCAATGGAGTCTAGAGGAGGCTCGGGGGTGGGGAGGCACCCATGGGGGGTGCCCCAAAGTCAAGCTCAAAAATCCTTCAGTAGTTTCCTTCAGAGATTTCCATGCTTGGAGGTAACAAAAGAGATGCATATGAATGAGGCTGACTCATCAGTGCTCACAGGAGAGATGCAAGCAAGGAGCTAATTAATATGCACCTCTCTGTAAGGAGTTTGTCTTCAGAGCCTGTACTAATCTCCGAAGGCAACTTTGGAGATTACATCCCCTGTCCCCCAAAAGATGATGTATAGATTTGCCACATGGGTGCTCCGGTGTTTCCACAGCAGGCAGGCTAGCACCCATTGCTATTGGGTGCTAGACCACCAGTGGAAACACACATTGGGTACTTCCCTTAATCCAGATCTCTAGACCACCAGTGGAAACACACATTGGGTACTTCCCTTAATCCAGATCTACTAGATCCAGATTAAGGGAAGTACCCATTCCTTAGATCCGGATCTTCTTAGATCCGGATTAAAGGAGCGTGGTAGAAAAACACCCTTGGCCCTCCAGGATGGCATTTGCACACCATGGAGCTGCTTCTGTCCCAGAGAAGCTTCAAGTGTGTGTGACTTTAAAAACTTTTTAAAATGTGGTGCAATAAAATCTTATTCTACAACTAGTCCAGCCCTGCATTAAGCATTTGCACAACAATGCTGCATGGGCAGGGCAGTTATGGTTGCACAGTTCTATGCCATGTCACACAATCATCACAGCAATGGCTTGGTGCACATGACCATTGCTGTGGCAGGATGGACACTTCCAGATGGGAGTGTCTGCACTTCGACAGCGCTCAGGTAAGTGCCAGGTAGCTTTGGGATAGTGAATACTGGCCACTGTCTCTTTACTTAACCACAGAAGTTAGGTATCAAAAGGCCCTTAGACCTGTACCACATTGGCTACTCACACATACACCCATATTTTTTTGCCATATTCTTCTACTATCTTTTATTTTCTGTTTAATATCTAAATTAGTCCACTTTTTTCATTTAAAATTAAAAATCTACACATCATGTATAATCATCTTCTTTACTGTCATAAGAAAATAATATGAGAGGATCCTTGCTGGATCACGTCATAGTCCATCTAGTCCAGCATCCCATCTCACACACTGACCCACCAATTACTTTCCCCTGCTCTTGACTCACTGCAAATGGCCTTCAGAGGCATGTAGCACACTCCCATCATTCCTTGCCCTTGGACAGATTGGCAGAGGCTTCTGGTAGCTGAAGTTCAGAAGTATCTGGAGGATCATAGCTTGGCCATTATTGCTAGATATATAAGCATTTGAGGTAGTGATGCAATGTAACCTAGCCACTAGTATACTGGTTGAGACTGGGAGACAGAGGTTAAATTCTTTCTTAGGCCCTGGTCACACCTTCACTTTAAACCTCCTTCAGTCCACCTTCAGGTCTGACGGCTCACACCTTCTATCCAGTTTATGAGTGGACTTTCCACCCTCCATTTGGACTTTCCTGAATGGAAGGTCCACAAATAAAACAGACAGAAAAGAAAAGGTTTGAACAGTCAGACCTGAAGGTGGACTGAAGAAGGTTTAAAGTGAAGGTATGCCCACGGCCTTACTCAGGTCTTAGATCATTCTCATCTCTGTACTATAACAGATTATTTGTGAGGATACAATGGAAAGAAAATAACTTGGAAGAAAAGATCAAATAAAATTGTGGAAAAATATAATAAATATATTCTACTTCCTTATTAACTAGTGGGCTTTTTCTATATACATAGAAAATTACATGAAATCTTTAATATTCCTTGATCTCCTATAGGCAAAAAAGAAAGATCTACATATCCTTGGATGGTTTTTAATAACAAAAATCAGTGGGATTATTTTTATTTAGACCTACTGTATATAGCTCACTCTTACCTCCGGAAAAATGAATATAAGGAATATCAGAGTGTGAAAATTTTAGATGTGGCAGGGTAATTTAAACAGGGCAATTGCCATGTTGCCAACTTTTTTTGTTAAAGTGAAACAAAATATTCTAATGCCCTTGCTGTCTGTTTTATGTTGGCATCACCACTAGGGTCCTAAAGACATGCATTACTGAACATTGCTGCTGTATTTAAAAAGGGGGAAAGCAGAGGTTCCCTTTGTTGAACATTTTATAGAACTCCAACACTCCTGACTTCAGACTAATTTCTTGTCCTTAGATAAATTAGGATATGGGACAGGAGGTGTTAAAAAATAAGAACAACGAATCTTTAAATTAGGTACTATATTCCCACATGGACTGAATGAGGACATTAACTGATCTGTATTCCATTGGGCAAATTGGTCATTAGTCATAATGACTTCCACTGTTTGTGTAATTATGGATAACCTACTTCCCATCAACTCAATATCCCTTTCTTTGTCCTTTTGTTAGTTGCTAAGTGTTAATAGGATTATCGTCCTATAGCCAAAAGTAGCAGCCTTAACGTTACAAATAAGGTATGGTCCAAGTTATTATATACCTTCCTGTGTGATTATTGTTTTATTGTTCACTGAAGTTTTTCTACTTTATGTTAATTTATATTTTGTAAACTTGTATACTTTATTGGTATATGTTGTAAAAATAGATGCATTTTGTTCCAGTAGAAGTGCATTAGGATATAGTTGCAAATTGTGTCAGTGAAGACCTTGGAAAGGACAAAAAAAGCATTTGGTATTGGTGAAATAAGAGTAAAAAGCCATCTTTCAAGACTAAGGAGGCCTACATGTCACAGATTGATTTTGTAAGAATGTGTGTCCAAGCCCCTTGATCATTCACCTCTTTCCATACTTTTTCCATTCCACAATATACTGTATACAAAATTGTATACAATATTGCAAATGTTGCTTCATCATAGATTTATAAAGAGACACAAAGACACTTCCTGACTTATGTTCTATAGCCTTCCTAATTATCCTTAGGACCAAACTTGCTTCTTCTTTTTCATTTCTGCTCCACACTGGGTTGATACCTTCACTGAATTGTCCACCAGAACCCCAAGGTACCTTCCTGGTCTGCCACAGAAAGCTCAGTCCCCATCAGTTTATAGGTGTAATTAATTTTTTTTTGCTCTGATGTCATCATTTAAGTTTTACTACTGTCGTTGTTTTTACATTTTTGTACCATCCTCTGGCAGAAAGGGTGGTAGAAATAAATGCTGCTGCTGCTGCTGCTGCTACTACTATTAATTATTATTAGTTTACACTTACTAAGATTAAAGCACATTTGCCATTTCATTGCCCATTCACCCAGTGTCAAGAGGTCCCTCCAGAGCTCTTCACAATCTCTTTCAGATTTTACTTCCCTGAATAATTTAGTGTCACCAGCAAACTTTGCTACATCAGTACGTACCCCTAGTTTAATTTATGAATAAATTAAAAAACACCAACCCCAATACCAAATCTCAGGGGAACCCCACTTTTTACTTCTCTCCACTCTGAGAATTTTCCATTTAAACAGTTCCTTCCTCATCCCTGTATTTCTATTTCTGAATCAGTTTTATATTTTTTTCTGCACTTCATGAAATCTATTTTGTGTCTGTCTCTCAAAATTCTGTATGTATCTACAAGTCTACAGAAATTACTCTAGGTTTCCATAAAATGTAATGTGATATATCTGTTATATTTTTACATAATCTAGGCTTATACAGTAGGCCAAAAACACAGAAAATCTAAAAAATTCTATCATTCCGAAAGAGCACTGAGGTGGATACTAATATCTTTCACTGTTTCTCCTTAATGATTTATCACACCACAATACAAGAGTCAGAAAAACCTGCTAATTTAGCAAGGGTTACCAGCAGTCTGCAGTAGGAAAAAAAGATACTGGTTTAACTAAAATATTGCTGAATTTTTTGATGGTAATAATCAACCCGCATGTTATATTTAGCACAGGTGATGAGAAGATTTCCATTTAAAACATAAAGTATTGGAAACCACAGATAATTTCCCTTAAGAAGAAGTTACGTAACCCTGTATTAGGATCCAAACACATTTGGTGGATCCTACTGATAGGGAGATTCTGGGCCTGATCACACTTTCCTCAGTGGAATGGTATAATAATAGTATAATAATACCATTCCACTGAGGGGAAGATCAGGTGCAAAGGGATGCATTCATACTTCAAGTACTAGTACAGTCTCCATCTGATATAAAGCAAATGAGAATCTGGGTGTTGTAAGGGTATGTGTCTTGGATAATTAACTAATAACTGATATACATATAAAATAACAGAATAAATAAATAAATAAAATAGTATTAAAATATTATAAATAATAATATAACAGGTTAAAAACAATATAAAAGGGAGTAAAACATATTAGAGATTAAAATATTATAATAGTCCAATAAGGGTCTTTTTTAATGGTCCAGTGTAAAGATGAGGGATGCTTACTACTTGGTTGTACTGCTTATGGTAGTAAGTTTTCAACCAGGTTGGTAAGATGGTTCCTCCCCCTTTGTACATTGTACTGGATGAACCTGGAATGTGGATGGCCTGTCCCAGGCAGGCTGAATCACCACAGCAATGGCTGTGACAACATCCAGTTTGTGCCAGGCTTTGCCATGGGGATTGGCACATGATGGCACAGCCACAGCCACACTGTCCCACCTGCTTGCAGCTTTGTACCCAAAAGAGTATGCGATCACTGCTGGCCAGGAGCTCCCCAAATGCTCGTGGTCGAGCTGTGGAAATATTTTTTACAATAGATGTGAAAACAATGATAAAAAACAGTAAAAGCCATGCATGCATAGGTCTTTGGCCTAAAACTTTAGGAGAACTAGCATGATGGCAGGGGAACCTCAGTTTTGATCTTTGAACTGAGGATCAATTGTGGTTCCGAAAGATCAGAGGTGAGACTGCCATTGTACTTTCATACCTCTGCCACCACCCCGTTGCCTCCACTTCATGTTAGTCACAAACAAGGGGCCTTTCTGCATTTCCCATCCTGTTTGGGGGATAGAAATAGCGCGTGTCCACTGGCGTATACTAGCATTTGCACTCGCAAATGCTAGTACACACCACCACCCTGAGTCGTCTGGAAGCTTAGCAGATGTGGAGATGCATGTCTGGGTGCCATCCTCTGGGGTCCAGGTGCTGCCATTTTGGGTCTGGATGCCAGCATGACTTTGTGCGCGCAGGATGATGATAATGTCCCAAGGATGTGCACTCACATTTTTGGTCACCTGGTGTGCCAGTATGTTTGTGTGTCACCTCAGATGACCCCTGGCACCAGGAAGAGGTGTGAATCATTTCTCTGGTGGCTGGGAAAGGTAAGCTTACAGATTCATGTGATGCATGATTTCATGTGGATGCTGGGGTAGCTTCTGGGATAGCAAGAGACATTTCTGGTTTGGAAACACCCCTTGCAAGTGCAGATGGTGCTTCCCAGAAGCTACCCCAACGTGCACTGGCAGGCCAAGTACAAAAGAGCCTCTTTTGTTTTTCTGTTGCCTGGCTAATAGCTACATTTTACAGTTAAAAAAGCGTTTTTAATGCTTTTCACTTCCCAGAGGCTGTGGCAATAGGTGTCTAATAAATGTATAGGTTCATTGTCATTATTACAGGATTACTAATAATGAAACCCTGCATTTCTGACAAGACAACAAAACTCAAGGCATATCAAAACAAAACCCCACTTGTCACGATCTATTCCTTTACTGGAATTTGGTTGACAGATCTGGCCCTAAAAACATTCTTGCTGCAAACATTTTCAAACTTTTATTAATCACTTGCACCACCTGAAAAGCTGAGCTGGAAGCAATAATCCAAAGTGACACCAACATAGTTTCTGAACTTCTTTCACCTGCCGCCTGTGGTTTTTTTTAAAAAAAAAATCACACAAACAAAACCCCTCACTCTTCAGAACAGCACAATGGAAAGATAGGTTAAGGCTATTTATTCCCAGGATTAAACAGAATATACTGGAGGGGGAGGTTTAAAAACAAACTTAACCTTTGAAGCTTTGGAGAAGTAAAAAGCAAGGAGTCATATGGGTGAGCAATTGTTTCTGTTGGGAATTGACTGATGCTTTGTGTAAACTCAGCACAGCCTTTCTCTATTCCCTTGCTACTTTCAAAAAGGCAGCTTGGTTTCTAAATAATATCTAGGTTTTTCTTTTTCCAAAATATCTGCTGGCATGATGCTGTTCCAAACTCAGTTTCAAGAACATTTTAAACTAGTGTGTTAACCACTACCACTTTTAATTTGAATTCAAAACTAAGTTCTTCTACACAGTTTCTTTTTTTGGGGGGAGGGGGGTGACCAAACACTAAAATTTAAGGCCCATCGGCACTAGGGGTGTGCAGACCACTGTTCCAAATGCTTCATAAATCCTTAAGACAGGCCACATCTTTATTGCATTGGCTGCAACATCGGCAAATGTGGCCCGAGAGGAAGGTGAGGTGAGATACAGAGCCTCGGTGTGCTGGGGAACTCCGGGGACACATAATAATTACAATAACATTCATTTATAATGCTTATTCCACCAAGGGACAGTACAGGATAACCACATAGTGCATCTGCACTATGTCAAAATGCTCCTGGGTCTTCAACAACACTTCCTGTTGGCTAAGTTTCACATGGTTTGGGCATCCCAAGGTATAGACTTCCAACCATTCCGCAGGACTAGTATTTGCCTCCCTAGGACTAGGGGTGTTCAAATTTTGATTCATATTTGCAAATTCAGTCAATTATATCCTATTTGCAGATATTTGCATCAAAATGAAAATTCAGTTTTTGATCAAAACAAATCAATCTGCTTGCAAAAATGAACAATTCAATTGAACATTCACATTTTGCTGTTTTGGGTTGTAAAAAGAAGGAAACGGAAAGCAAATGGGAAAAAAATAGTATCTGTAAAAAAGTGCAAAAATCAATGCAAAAACCTGGCTTTTCTATTAAATGATTCGATGGGTTTTTACTTCAATGGCAAAGTGAAGATGTATTTTTTTTCATGTGCACCCCTTGTACTCAGTTCAGCTTTCCTTGCTCCTGGCTTCCCCACAAAGCCTTTGTTGAACTCTAAAGGCCTGGCAGGGGCTGATGGAAGGCCTCATGTACTCAAAGTGGCATTGGACCACGTGAGGTCCAATATGACTTGTACAGTGGTAGCAGGTTGTGCCTACCTCAGATCCAAAGAAAGTTGGGAGGGCTGTGGCTGTTTCCAGTGCTTCATGAATGATTCAAAGCAACATTTTTCACATCCCCAAACTGAACTTTTTGGGTGTTTCCGCATTGGCTGCGGAAACTGTTTTAACCCCCCATTTAAGGCCCATTTAAGACTCTTGTGTACTTACCTTCTGCACTGGAAACCTCTTTAGTGACCCATCCAGGCAGCCACTTCTGCATTTCGGTGCATGAGATCCGTTTCTAAAACAGATCTCGCTGCTGAAAAATGGATTAAAATGAAGACCTTAAAAATTACGTCTTCATTCTGTCCCTTCGCCTGGATCTGTGTGCAAGTAGGATGCTTCCACACATGGCCAGGTGAAGGGATGGATGTCCCTGCGGCCACCATCTTGGGGAGGGTGGAAGCAGGCCGGTTTGCCTCCTTCTGCCCTCCCCCAGGCACCGCCAGAAACACACGGTGACTGGCAGCTGCATGCTCCAGTCCCGCAGCTCCGGGGATGGCGTTGGCAGCACGGGAGGCCGGATGCCCTTTAGAATGGGTGCTGTAGTTTCCATGCAGCACCCAGACCTCCCCACACGTGTGCGGACACGTGAGGGCCCTTTTGATCCATCTGAAATAGGGATGGATCCTTGAGAGGCCGGATCGCTGAGAAACGGCTCTTCTTTGAGCCATTTCTCAGTGGCAAATGTGGAAGCACCCTTTAAAACTAGCATCTTGCTATGGGAGAAAGTAGCAAGTAAGCAAGCAGGGCAGCTGGCCAATCAGTAGTACACCACTCACATGGGGATTGCAAGGAGTATCTTAAGTAGATAAACAGGGATTCTTGAATTTTGATGACTGGCATTGGAGTATCTACAGAAACAAACCGTGCTTTGCTACCTGCCTCTTATGTGTAAGAAAGTGGGACAGATGAGGACTTGAACTGATGCTGAAGTCAATATCAGTTCTTTGGAAGGCAGTCAGCAAACAATCCTCTGTGGGCAAGTAGCATCTGGGCAAATAGCGATTATTCTGGAAATGCTTTATTCTGGGATATCTCTATCTTGCATAGAAGCTAGCTGCTGTCTGGAGGCAGCCTTAGTAAGTGAATGCCACCACTTCTTGAATTATACAGTGGTACCTTGACATACGAGTTTAATTCGTTCCGTAACCTTGCTCTTATGTCAAATCGCTCGTATCTCAAAGCAATTTTCCCATTAATCCATTCCAGCTCCCAAAACACCACCTCAAATGTTTTTGTTATGTACTGTACTGTATTTACATACTTGTATCTCAAATCTTGCTCTCATTTCAAAGCAAATATCACTCGCTCGGTGGCTTGTATCTCAAAACACTTGTATGTCAGGGCACTTGTATGTCGAGGTACCACTGTACATTCAATTATGACTGAAGAGATCGTTTGACTTCCCCTTTAAGGCTTGATGATTTTAATGAAGTGAAATTTTTGACTGTATTTAATTACAGTGCTTTTATTACAACTGGCCCTGAGACCTTACAGGACAAGTTACCTATGCAAATAAATAGATCTAGAGATAGACAGAAAGACATGTATTGCCTGCAGCACTCACTTCTGACTCCTCTCCAATCAGGCAGTGTTTGAAGCCTTAACAAAACCAAAACTAAGGATCTATCTTGGCTCTTCTGCCTCCTGATGTAAACAAGGACTGAACATAGATAGACTTGGGAAGATTCCCTGTGCAATGGAAAGCAATAAATATACCAAGCTGTCTTCTTCAGCCTGGGTGGGGGCCACTGCATTCTGCACAAGCATGCAGATGGCAGGTCCCTATTCCAGGATAAAATCCAGAATAAGGCTCAGTGCAGAAACGGTCCATGAATGATAAAAAGACAGACTGTTGCTAGGAGTAGGTTATCACACATCTTTTCATCTTGCATGCCAAATGGCCTACTTTCCTCAGGAAGACCTTTTAATTTTGGAAATGTAGGTCTTCTTTTTTCTTTCCAACTTAACACATTCCCTCTAGTATGTCAATTTCCATCTTTCAGTTAGCAAATCCCTCCAGCCTTTCTGAAGACATTTGTAAGGGGGAAATGTATTTTGTGAAGTTATATTAATGAAATATGAATAAATAATAGGAATTCAAGTCATTTGGCCTCTTTCTTATTCTGTAAAGTTTGAGTAATGGAGATCTCTTTTGAAGACAGACTCTTGAGAATGGATCAAAAACATTTAAAAATAAATGCACTCCACACATTAAAGAAACACAATTAAAAAGAAGTCTCTAACTAATGTGCATATGGATAGTACACAGTATGAACTACTTTTGAAAGATTAAGTGTCCTATGCATTTGGAAGTTCCACAGTTTGGTCTCAGCGCTTATTCCTCAGTTATTTGAAAAGTTTGTGAACTGAACAATTCTAGCTGGTGAAGGTTCAGGGGGGCTTGAAAGGGATGGTTCTGTCCCTCCATCAGAGAAAAGAAGGGGATGCCTTCTTGTGAAGCCCTCCCTATAACTCCTCCAACTTCAACTGGGCACTGGGCACAAGAATTTAGGAGCATTCCCGGGAAGGCTGAGTTTGCAGATATAAAACAGCAGGTGCCATAGGATCATTGGACTCCAAATGTACTGCAGTCAGAATATGGATTTTTAAATGGATTTTGCAATAGTGGTAGTTCTTGGTTCAATGGTTTTAATATTGTATTGTTTTTAGTATTTTAATGTTCTTTTGAAACAGTTATTTAAAAGGACCAGAGATCTTTAGATAAAACCTAGGCCAAAGATTCTGGATGATGACAACAACAATAAATGATATAACCCTTAATGGCTTTACTGATGAGGGAACTGGCACGACATTGAAGCTTGATCTGTGTGGACCTTTCCAGCTGGAATGGCTCCAATTGGAGCATTCCAGCAGGTCCAGAACAAACATAGGTAAAAGCACAGGTGAATCATAGGTAGAAAGCACAGGTGAAATTTGTAAGCCTTCTGCCTCAGAAATTAGATAACAAGTCCATGACCATTGGGGTTGACAGGAGTTAAAGGCCCTGGTCACACAAGTAGTTTAGGTCAACCTCAGATCATCTTCAGGTCATGTTACATTATTTTGGGTGTATTTCCACTGTCATTAGAAGTACCCATTAAGTACCCATTAATGGGTACTTAATGGGTACTTCTAGTGACAGTGGAAAAACACCCTTTAATTCATTTTTCAAGCTGGCCTACCCCCGTTAGATTGTCTTAGCCAGAGTCCTCATTTTTTGAGGACTCAGCGCATCCTAGCTTAGCAGGACATCTTCACTTCCTCATGGTGAGTGAGGGAACAGGCTAAAAGAGGCTGAACTGTGCTCTGGTGAGCAAGTCCAGTCTTTCCTTTCAGCCAATGTGCATGCATGGAGTTCATGGGGCACCTCCCCTTCTCTCCTCAGTTTATGTGCAGAATGGCTTTCTGCAGTTTTTTAAAAAATTAATTGCACGGAGAAGAAATGCACATAAAAAAGGAAGGGGGTATGGAGATGGGAGAGCAGGCTTTAAAAAGAACGGCAAACCCTGAGTGACACAGCAGCATCCAATAAGAAAGGAGATAGATTTGATGCAGTAAAAGGGATGGAGAGCCAAGAGTTCCATGGAGGATGCTCAAGTCGATCACAGAGAAAGGTGTGACCGATGCGGCCCAAAGTGAGGACTGCCTGAGGATGATTTAGGTGTGGCCAGCACTGGTACGACCCTAGTTCAAATTAATGAATAGGCCATCCTGTCTTAGACTTGTGTGACCAGGGTCAAAGAGACCAATACCCTCTGTATTAAATAAGGATACTGACCTGCAGCCTAGTAGTTATTTCTGAACAACAGCTGTCATTATTCTATGTCAGCCCCACCCATTCAACACTGGATTGTAGGATTTGTTCATCAGTTACCTTGAGGCACAATAAATTCATCTATGGCCTTATTTGCACAGTGGCCAGTGTTCACACTGTAAGTGCCGGCATCAGCTCCAACATATTTTCAGCTTGTTGCAGTGTGGATAGCAGACCTTGAACTGTCCACATTGCCATAGCAACAGGCATAGCAACTTCCACTGTGCATAGGGCCGTTCCTATGGCAATTGTGACATGGTGCACTCCTGTGCAGCCGCAGCTGTGATACCCTACCCCTACACAGAATTAACAGAAGGATGCAGTGTGAATGCTGCATCTGGGGCTATAGTGAGAGCGATCTTGATAATGCTTTGGAACAGTTTTTATCCCACAACTACAGAATGTTAGGATGGCCCCACACACTCTGGGCTGCACTGGAATGGACACAGCCCTGCACAGTGTGGAGACGCAGCAACCCAGAGTGTGCAGGGCCTTCTTGATCTTCCAAGTGTGAAAAGGCCCTATCTTTTTTTATTTACTTCTAAATGTTAGACTGGCATAAGAACATAGAGGGAGTCTTGATGCATCAGTCCACAACCCATCTAGTCCAGCATCCTGTCTCCCATAGCGGCACCAACTGCTCATGTGCATCTCAAGAAAAAAATAAAGACAAAACCTTCACCTGCTCTTGGCTCCCAGCAAATGGTCTTTAGAGGCATTTTGCCTGTCTCTCCAGCCTGGAGGAAGTATCTAAGCATCCATTCTGTTAGTGACTGAATCATACCATCAGGTAATTTATAAAAACACAGAGCTCACAATAATTAGTAATGGGTTTTTACTAAGCCCAGTAAGCAACAATTTATTTGTAAAAAATTAAATTACACCCCCCCCACACACACACATAAACAGAAAAAAAGTCTGTCATTTAGTTGGATAAAATATTTAGCTGCTACATTCCTAACTGTCTTTCTTGAAATAATCTTTCAGCTAGTGCCTTGCATGTTTCACCCATTAAATGTGATAAGCAATTCTGCCAAAATGCAATGACAGAATAGAAGGTAAATCTGAAACAGAATATTTTATTGTCACCAAGGATTTTCATTAAATAGAAAGTAATAGAAATATTTTAAAGCCTCACAGAACCAGTAGGATTCTGGAAACTAGACTATGTGGTGCAGCAAGCTGTGTGGAAGGTTATTTTAAGTATGTTTTATAGTATGTTATTGATTTTTTTTTACTACTGTTACCCACTCTAGGACTTTTTGGTAAAAAGCAGCAAAGAAATACTTAAATTGAATGAATGAATGAATGAATTTATTACAGTCACAGATCACAAATGCAAAACAAATTTAAACACAATCACCAAAGTATTCATGATGTGGATGATATATACAATGCAAATCAGCAAATTAAAATCTTTAAAATATTTTCTATGTTAAGAACATAAGAGGATCCCTGCTAGATCAGGCCACAGTCCATCTAGTCCAGCATCTTGTCGCACACAGTGGCCCATCAATTGCACCTAGGCATCTCAAGCATGGTCAAAACTTCCGCTTTGAAATCCCAGCAACTGGCCTTAGAGCAGCAGTTCTCAACCTTCCTAACGCCGTGACCCCTTAATGGAGTTCCTCATGTTGTGGAGACCCCCAACCACGGGGGTAGAGCAGCTGGGAAATGGGAGGGAAGGGCGGTGGGAGACTTGTTGCGACCCCTCTGAAAGGGTAGATCGACCCCCAAAGGGGTCCCGACCCCCAGGTTGAGAACCACTGCCTTAGAGACATCCTGCTTGTCACCTCAGCCTGAAAGACATACTTAAGCATCCATTCTAGTAGCCATTGATACATCTCACATCCATAAGTTTGTCTCTTTCTTGAAGCCATCTAGGCTGGTTGTTGTTACCACCTCTTCTGGTGGCAAATTTCATAGACCGAATACCCTATGGATGAAGAAATATCTCCCCTTGTCAGATCTGACTCTCCGACCCATCAACTTAATATAGTGGCTCCTGGTTCTAGTGTTGTGTGATAGAGAAAATAATTTTTCTCTATCCACCTTTTCTATAACATGCATGATTTTATATACTTCAATCAGATCCCCTCTTAAATGCCATCTTTCCAGGCTGAAGAGGCCTAGACATTGCAGTCTGATTTCGTAAGGGAGGTGTTCCAGCCCCTTAATCATTCTGGTTGAATACTGAATACATAGATTTGACAGATTTTATAATAAGTATGCTGTAGATGTTCCTTAATACATTTTAAATCCAATATGATCAGAATTATTTTGGCTAATTATGAAACAAAACTCCTGTGGATGGTATTTGGTCTGCAGTTTGTTCCAGCAGCTGCTCCAGAAACTTGGAAGCTGGGGGGCTTCTTACAACCCCGGAGGGGGGCTATTTGGCAACGTAATTTGGTGCGCTGTCAAAATGGGTCCCCCTGCTAAACCAGAACAAGGGGGCATGTCTACCAATATTCCAGACTAGGTGGTCATTTTGGCTTCATGGATCAGACTGCACCCTGTCCAATATGGATAGAGTGGCCTAAAGAGGAGACAGAGTGTGGAAAAAAGGGCCCAGAAGAGGACCTCACACTATCCGGTTCTAGAGGTAAGTGCAGAAAAAGCCCTAGATTGATTTCCTCAAAGGAAAGATTAGGACTGTGTTCCAATCCACAGGGGGACATTTTGTACGTCCTTTTCTAATATTAATCAATCTCACTGACACGGTTTCCCGTGTTAACATTTGCTAACAGTGATAAGACACTGTTTTGTTATTGGCTGAACAAGAATCAATCTGTTCAGTTGCAAATACACAGTTCTAAACACATTATGGGGAAATCTGTCCCATTGATTTCAAGAGTGAAAGGCATTTAACTCTGCCTGCTGTTCTTGCTGGATGGATAGAAGTTAGTTTATTGCAACATCTAAAAGTCACTTACTCCCAACAATTTCGTTTCCAAAGAAGCAATACTTTTTGTCTTTGCTTTGAGGTGCAGTGCAGTTCACTGCTCAGAGTCTCCTAGAAGCAAAGAGATTTAAGAAAAAATCCAGAAAAGGTTACCAGGGCCCTTTCTGAATCTGCATGTACCATGGTTAATCCATATTAGCTAGATCGGGATCAACCACAGGAAGAGGCATTTGAACTGAGTGGGCTTTAGAACTGCAAATGTGTGCTAAAGAGTGTTAACATGAATGTAGACCATATTGGACTTTTCACGCATGCGTCGAGCTGGGTAGACGCTAGCTTAACCCGCTCTCTAAGTAATGAAAAGAAAGGGGAAAAAAATCTGATCCTCCAATTGAAAAATGAAGCAGATAATTAACTAAAGAAGTTGTAAAGTAGTTAACGATATAGTGTCAAAACGGCGACTGGAATAGTATCAAGATTGATCTGCAAGAACAAAGGAAAGAATTCCTCCCTGCGGCTGAACTCAATAGGGGATGAGATGGCGGCTGGAGCTGTAGAGATTTCCGGAGTGGATAAAATGGAGCAAATGTTTCAGCTGATTCAAAACATCTCCATAACTGTGAGTGATCTTTCCAAAGACATGAAAACAGTGAAGGAGGAGTTAAAAAAGGCAAATAAGCAGGGAGAGAGTAATTCGTTTCAACTTAAAAAGCAGGCAGAGGATATTAAAGCAAATAAAGAAACTTTGGATAAGTTACTACAGGAAAATAAAGAGCAAGCAAACCGAATTAGTAACTTGGAGGACAGACAGAAATGCAAAAACTTGAGGCTCAGAAATTTTCCAAACTCTGTACAGGGGAATCTTGAGCAGATTATAGTGGACTGGTTAAAACAAAATAATGTGCAAATTGAAATGTCTGATTTAGAGAGAGTTCACTGGATTTCAAGAGGTCCAGCCAAACCAAAGGACATTATTATACGTTTTGTAAGGGAAAGACAGAGGGAACAAATATTTCGGTTGCTGAAGGCAAGAAAAGATTTGGATTTTAACGGCGTTAAAGTATGGCCACTCCTAGATCTTTCTCTGGGCACAGTACGGAAGAGGGGAGAATTAAGGGAAACGATAGAAATATTAAAGAAAAACCAAATAAAATTTCACTTCGCGTTTCCCGCATTATTAATTGTATATAAAGATGCCCGTAAATATACGGCGGCAAGTAAAGAGGAGGGGATGCAGATGATTGTGGATCTTGGTTTGCAAGCCTCTGACTCAAGCGTAATAAATGAAGAGATCCCGGGAACTTCTGAAGCTCAAAGAGAGCCCCGTTTAGTACATCAATCAAGAGAGAAAGGACAATCGGACAGTGATTCTAATCAATCATCAATTGACAGTCTGGAAACACAAAATTTGCAACACTTAAGAGATTTGGAGAGACAAGTTAAAGAACTTAGAAAGGAAAATCCAAAAAAACTTAAGTCGATCACCAGACGAGGGAAAGCGAAATGACCTTTAAGAGCCTCAAGATGGCGGCAAATAACAAGTTATATAAGGGAAAAGAGTTTTATATATGGAAGAGAGGGGGGAAAGCAGGGTGAAAGTCCGTGAGTTTTGTTTTTTCTTTTCAGCCTGGAAGATCTAAAGTTGGAATATAATGTCAAAGTATTTATTAATTTTGTATGGTATGGGCTGGAAAAAGGGGGGGGTAAAAGGGAGAGGGTATTTGGGAAGGTAAATAGAAATTCTTGGGATATGGGGGATGAAGATGGGGAAAAAAATAAATGGAAGACTTAATAATATTATCTTTGAATGTAAACGGGCTGCAGAACCAAACAAAAAGATATAAGATTCAACAGTTAATTAGAAAAGAAAGGGCACAAATCATTTTTCTACAGGAAACACACAAACAACGAAATGGAAGACCATTATTACCTGAGATAAGATGGAAAAATATTTATGAATCAAGAGGAACGAACCAGGCACGAGGAGTAGCAATTATTATAGGTGAAAAGGTGAATTTCCAACTGTTGGGGAAAAAAATTGATAGAGAAGGGAGATGGATTATGTTAAAAGGGAAAATAAATAACGAAGTGTTTACTTTTGTTAATATATATGCTCCAAATAGAAATCAAAAAAGATTTTTAAAAGCTGTTTTACAAAAGATGGAAAATTATTCAGAAGGCGAAGTGTATGTGGCAGGAGATTTTAATTTTAAATGCATAGAAGGAGGAAGGGAAACAGGTAGGGATTTAAATATTAGACGATATGGGTTGGAAGATTTAAATTCGATGGAAGATCTGAGTAAAAGGAAAACATGCTACTCTTCTAGGCATGCTTCATATAGTCTTATTGATTATTGCTTAGCAAAGATTACAAATAGATGTCAAGTGATTGAGGCTATAACATTACCAATATGGATATCGGATCATGCGCCAATAAAGGTCAAAATTAAATTAGGGGTAAAGAAAAGGGAAAAGATATGGAGATTTAACCCATGGGTATTAACTCAAGAGAGAGAGTATAATATTTTAAAAATGGAAATTAGAAATTATTTTTTAAATAACAATGGGACTGCTAGTACACAGGTTGTATGGGACGCAATGAAGGCCACAATTCGAGGAAAATGTATTAGTTTGGAAACTGCTAAGAAGAGAGAATGGTGGCATAGAAGGGATCAATTATTAATGCAAATTGAACAGGAACAGGCGATTTATATAAGAAACATATCATAAGGCTTTTCAGATTCAGAGGGTATTAGAAATACAATATAGAGATGAAATTTGGGTTAGAATAGAAAAAGAAATGAATAATATGAAATATAAAGAAATTATATATAAGGATTGGTCATTAGGAGATGAAAGGACATGGGTAGAACCATTAAAGGGTTCAATGAAAATATGGAAACAGGTAAAAGGAAAATTAGTTAGGGAATTAGGGAAATTAGCCCCCATATGGATAATAAACAAGAGTGATGAAAATAGTATGAAAGGGGCCTTAAAAATATTATATAAGCAGGGAATACAGGTCATTGAACAGTTATATACATCAGATAAGATACCTTATGACATAGTGAGAATAGAAAATTGGTTAGGAGGTAGATGGCTCCAGGCAAGGGGGATATGGACATTTATAGATGGTACACTAGTAAAACGGTTGATAAGAAGGGAGGATACAGATTTTGAAAAAATAATTAGAAAAATTTTGAAAAGAGAAAAAGGAATAACAGGAGATTTATATAGAATGTTAATAACAGTAAAAGGGGAAATTTATGAAGAATTGCAAGGATTATGGAATGACGATATGAATTTGAATATGGAAGAAGTAAAAAAGGAGATATTTAGAATTAAGAATTGTAACTTTAACAGAATGAAAGAGACTAAAAGAAAGATAATACATAAATGGTATAGGACACCTATGCAATTAGCACATATTTTTCGGAATTTGCAAAATATAGATGGTAGATGTTGGCATGGATGCCATAATAGGGGAACATTCAAACATATGATATGGGACTGTGTTGAGATACAGAGATTCTGGGGAAGGATTGAAACTATGATAAATGATATATTCCCGATCCAAATTGTCATAACAGAAAGGATGGCAATCTGGAATAGAGATTTAGACGATATAAGACCGAGAGAAGTAAGGGAGGTGATTCATATCATAATTATGGGTGCACAAATAACGTTGGCAGGAGGATGGAAAGATAAAACGAAATGGGAAATGCAAAAAGTATATTATTATATTATGGAAGCAATGGCGGTAGAATTGACCAATTTGAAGGCAAAGTGTGAAAATATTAATAGACTGAGGAATTGCAAACGAAAATGGTTCCCAATTAAGGAATATTTACAAACTAGGATTGAAGAAGCCCGGAAAATGAAATTACAATTAATTATGCAAATATGACCCAGATGTATCCCAAGAGGTTACATGTAGAAAAGGGGGTGGGGGGTGGGTGGGAAAAAAGGAGGGGAGGACATATATGTAACCAATTATACTGTCTGTAAATTATAACTTTAATAAAATAAAAAAATAATTAAAAAAAAAACATGAATGTAGACCATATTTACCTGGCTTACCACTAATCTGGATTAGTGAGCCCTTAGCACAGTTCTGATCTGGATTTACTCTACTCTTGTGCAGACAATGTGTTCTTGGGAACTCCTTAATCTGGATTTCTGTGCAGACATTGTGTTCTTACTGGCTCCTTGATCCAGATTAACAAGTAAATGCAGAAAGGGCCCAGGTCAGGGCTGCTTTGCAAAATATTTATTTATTTTTTAACATTTTATCTCCCGCCACCATATACTATATACTCTAAGATTTCAGGGCTGGCTATAACAATAAAAATATGCTACATAAAATAGAAATTAAGAATAGTTTTTTAAAAGTACAGTACCTAAAAGACAACAAGGGCTGTTTTTCCACTGTCACTAAAAGTACCCATTAAGTACCCATTAATGGGTACGTCATGACATTTTTGTACCCATTAATGGGTACTTAATGGGTACTTCTAGTGACAGTGGAAAAACATCCAAGAACTGCTTCTTCAGCCAAAGGCACAGTGTGTCTACATCAGGTATCTAAATGTAAAAAAATAATGGTGCTTGATGCATACAGCAGGCATTCTACAACATGGGGCGTTCACAAAGAAAGCCCTGTAAGAAATCTTTCCCACTTTAGTTTCTGATGATGGTGGCACTGCCAAGACTAGAACTATATGGAAGGAGGTGTTTTGGCATTTACGGTCCAAGTTATTTAGAGGTGTATTTTTTGTTTATTTTTTATTTATTTCATTTAACATCATTGTGAATATGCTACATATTTACAAAGGCCTATATGCAAACATCTTCCTATAAACTTGCTCTCCAGACATCGGTTACTTAGAGTGCCTCCAGATACAACAAAAGCTGTGAATTCCCTCTGCACCCACTCCAGGTTAGACAGATGGGATGATGGGAAGCACTGGAGGGAATTTGAAGGGAATTCACAGCCACTTCCTGTTGGTCAGACAGGAAGCTTCGATCACCCACAGGATCCCCACAGTGTCCCCCGGAAATTCCAGAGTACTGTGGGTGATCAAAACTTTCTGTGGGTGATCATGTCTGGAGGAGCTCTTAGTCTGCTATATTTGGACATTCCAGAATAAAGCATGTATGTTCCAGAACATCTATGCATTGTTCCAGAATATCTAAATATCCAAGTAACTGGCATCAGGATGCAGCCTTATAGATCAGAGTAAAAATCTTACAGTGAGGTCAACAGAAAATTTTACATTAGACTATGTTTTAAGGCAGTCTTTGCCAACGTGGATTTCTAAGCTACTATTTCCTTCAGCATGAGCTAACTCAATTTTTTATAAGTACAATGTAACTGTATTTATTATATTACTTAGTGTGGTTAAAATGCCAACTACAGGCTGATGCACATTCCTATACTGATGAAAAATACAAGAACAGAAGCAAACTTTAGGAATTCAACTAGGGGTAAACTAAAGATCTAAGGATTTATTTAGATTCTGGTCACATCTCAAAAAGGATATTGTGGAACTGGATATTGTGCAACTAGAATGATTAAGGGGCTGGAACACCTTCCTTACAAAACCGGACTGCAACATCTAGGTCTTTTCAGGCTTGAACGATGTTATTTAAGAGGGGACCTGATTGAAGCATATAAAATTATGCATGATATAGGAAAGGTAAATAGAGAAAATGTCTTTTCTCTACCACACAACACTAGAACCAGGGGCCACTCCATGAAGCTGATGAGTAGGGGAGTCAGATCAGACAAAGGGAGGTATTTCTTCATCTCTAGGGTCATCAGTCTATGGAATTGCTGCCAGAAGAGGTGGTAGCAACAAACAGCCTGGATGGCTTTAAGAAGTGGTTAGACAAATTTATGGATGAGAGATGTATCAATAGCTACTAGAATGGATGCCTAGGTACATCTTCCAGGTTGAGGGGATAGGCAGGATGCCTCTAAGGTCATTTGCTGGGATTTCAGAGCAGGGGAATGTTTGTCCTTGTCTTCTTTTTGAGATGCCCGTGAGCAATTGCTGGGCCAGTGTGTGGGACAGGATGCTGGATTAGATGGGCTGTGGTCTCATCGAGCAGGGATCCTTTTAAGTTCTTATGTAGGCTTATTTAATTATTTATTTAGACTTTATATGGCAAATATAAAGTAATATTTGTGTAATATTACTTTAATATTTGTGTTTTTTTCTAATGTCTGTATTTATATAAGTGTTTCTATTTGGTATTCATTAATAAATCTTTTTTAAATAAAATTTGGCACACCCTATCATCTGTAATGTTATAGTTTTCACAGTTGAAATGTTTGATAATTATACTGACATAGAGTAAGAGCTCAAAAGATTGTGCATTACTTGATATTTTGGACACTGTCCTCAGAAATTGTTACTTGCACAACAGGTTAGCAAAATACTTTCCAATCAGCCACCTTCAAGGATCCTTTAATCAGTTGTACTGACAGTTACCCTGTTTATTAGCTGAACAAAGAATTTTAGGAGCCAGATGGAAGGATAGGAGGCACTGAGTAGATGCCAAGAGAGTTGTTTGTTGTCAGTCTGATGCATGACAAAACCTTCTCACAACAAAAAGGAGACCATGCCCATTCTTTGTCACTTCAGATTATTTTCCCCTCAACAGTAAAACACAAAAAAAATAGCCCTATAATACGAGACAGAGGCTGGATCAAGGCTCTGATCCTATACCCATTTACCTACAAGTGAGCCTGGCTGAAACTGGGCCTAAAGACAGAGCGATTGAGGAATCTGGTCTTACACTGGTAATGAAGTATTTGCAGGTGACAGTACCTGTTAATTACACTAAGAGCGCGTCTTCACGGGATGCCTTATATCGTTTCCCTGAAACCGAAATAATTGAACCGGGTTGAAACTGTCTCCATGGCTTTCAACTTGATCCGATTCATCCGCATCCCGAGGGCATCCCGATGGCACCCTTATCTCGGATTCAATCCTCGGAGTCCCCACAGCAATCCTTCCTCCCTGCCCATTGCCAGTCATGGTGCCCACCCCCTCTCTCTGATTGGTGTTCCCTCCCAGGATCAGCCCCTCTCACTTAGTTCAAAGTAACAGAGATCAGACCTTTCCCCCGGCTGATGGGGATGGTTGAAAGGGGCAGGGAAGGAGGTGAAAAATGAACCAGATGTATCGGAAGGGAAATTTAACAAGAGATGTGTGGGGGGGAATGTAGCAAAAGTGTCTGATTTTATAGCTGTCATGAAAGCCTGCCTGCTCCCACCCTCCCTTCCCTGTGCCTCGTCCATGCCTTTTTTGCCTCTTTGTTCTGATCAGCTGTAGCGATCATGCACTAAACTCTGTAAAATTCTGTCTGCTTCCTCCCGCCCTCATGGCTGTGCAGCTCTCCGCCTCCTTTCCTCTACACCACCTTTCCCTCCCCCTTTTCTTCCAGCTTTGTGCTCTTCCCTCATCACCCCCACCGAAGAAGTCTGGATCCCCCTTTCCCACCTGTGCTTCCCTCGCGCCGAGAGGCTGGACTGGAGAGGACCGAGGGGCTTTTCCATTGCTCAGGGCACACAGCAACAGCAGCAAGTAAAGCCCCATTCCTTTAAACATTAATACAGAATCTCAACTGCTTCCCTTCCCTTCACTTTCTAAAGGTCTGAACTTTTGAAATTGCGCAAATTCGCAATATTGTTAATCGGGAGTGAAGTTGTTCCCTTGCTGCACTGTAGCACTGCTGTGTGAAGGCTGGTCCAAGAAGTTCAGGCTTACAAGGTGGAAACTTGGGGTGCCGAGAGAAGCCTTGAGGCCATCCATCCCCTGTCCTTGCTTTGGTCTCCTGAGGGGTGGAAGGAGATCGGTGTGTGTGTGTGTGTGTGTAGGGGCAAGAAAGGTGCCCGATCCTTGGGTGCAGAGGCCAGGGCTGGTCATCTCTGCCTGCATCCGGGTGCAGAGAGGCAAAAGGGGAGAAGAGGTTTCTATTTAATCTTACCCGCTCTCTCTCTAAAGGGGCTTCTCTTTATTCTCAAAGGGACTCTCAATCACCCCCTTTTTTAATTAAAAGGGGACCCTGTAAGGCATCAATCAGAGAGGAGGGATCCCTCGGGAAGCTTTTCTCCACGTGTCTTGAATTTATTTTTTTAATAGCCACTGAATGCGCCAAAGGGAAAGAAAAGGTGCATGGAGGATCCGCCGGGCAAATGGAAAGGGGAGAAAAAGGAACGGAGGGGCCAGACGTAGGGTGGCTTCACCAGGCTGTTCTTGCCACCACAGCCACTGCCGCCGCTGCCCCCGGCTGCTTGGAAAGGGCCCTGCTGGGGAGAAGAAGAGGAGGAGGAGGAGGAGGAGGAAAAAGCTGGGGCACTGGAGGGTCATCATTTCCTCCATGCCTGGCTTAGCTCGCCCCAGTCTGGAAACCCTAAACACACCCACCAATGATGTGCCCAGAATACGGACAGCCATTGGATACAGTGCGAGTGGGGGAGGAGCACCCTGAACATGGAATCTCATCCCTGAAAACGGTACTGTCCACACAGTAAAAAATTAAACACGTTTCAAGTGCACGATCTGGAGTGAGACCTGTTGAAATCAGGATTGAGATTCAGAACGGTTTGGCGTGGTTTAACACAGAAAAAGCGTGTTAAGCCAAACTGCCGTCTGGACTCGGAGGACTCAAAACGTTTTGAATTCGAAATAACGTTGCCATGAAGACGCGGCCTAAGAGATGAAACTTCAGCAGTATGATGAAGGGCTGCCAAGAGAAGGCAAAGTGAGCTTCCTGAATCCTCTGAGCAAGGAAGGAATTAAACATTCTGATCTTCACAACACCTCAGTACCTGTAAAAGTCCAATCTTTCAGCAGCCATACAGGCTTACACAAATGTAGCTGCTGCAACTAAATGTAACCAACATCAGCTCAGTGATCTGAATGGCTGAGCGTATTATGTATCTGTCTTAACCCGTATATTTATGAGTATTCTCTGAGACGTACAGTATATTTCCATGTAAATTGAAAATAAAATGGTGGTTGATGCTGTTTATTTTTTTACTCTTTGTCATGGTGAAAGGATAAAAAACGTCCCTTTTATTGGAAAAATGCTTTTGTTTTTTGCCAGGGTTGAAACTGTATGAAACCCAGCTAATTTACATAACAGTCTTGCCCTTTTAAGTGGTGGCATGTGATGCAGAAGTAGGACTTGCAGTAGTTCTACAGTGGCAGACCACAGTCTGGGCAGTAGGGAAGTGGTGATGCCTCAGGGAGTGGGGAATTGGTAACACCTCAGGCAGTGGGGGAGTGGTGAAAACACCTCAGGCAGTGGGGGAGTGACACCTCAGGGTGGTAGAGGAGTGGTGATGCCTCAGGCAGCGGGGAATTGGTGACACCTCAAGCAGTGGGGGAGTGGTAATGCCTCAGAGTAGTGGGAGAATGGTGATGCCTCACAGCAGTGGGGAAGTGGTAACACCTCAGGACAGTGAGGGAGTGTTGGCTCATCAAGGCAGTAGGGGGGTGTTGACATGTCAGAGTAGGGGGGGGGAGTGTTGACATCTTAGAGCAATGAGGAAGTGGTAATAATGAACTGACTTCCCAAACCAAACTTTCATTTGTAGAGACCAAAGTCAGATTGGTGAAATGAAAGGAAGGCTTGCAATTGAAGCCTTATTCCTCACCACCACCACCATTCTGCAGTCCCAATCTCTGGGCTCAGCTGATGGTTAACTCTGATATTCTTGCCTTCTAACTCTGTTTGTGAATGGATGCAAAATGCTGTTGTTTAAAGTACAGGGGACTTCTAGACAACGATGGCTTCTAGTCATTCTCCAGAAGCCTCAAGCTGCTTGAAGCATTCTATGTGCAAAAGACACACAAGAAGTTATGGAGGTGAGAGAAAGGAAACAGTAGAACTGACATTCAAAACTTTCCCCCTTTTCTTGGGATCTTGGCTGAAGTCCTTCAAGAGTAGAGACTGGGGCAACACTTGCATGACTGTTTTTGCCTTCTCAAGATAACATGGAGAAAAAGCCCCCCAAGAGCTGAGAATGTTGCTTCGGTCTCAGCCATCTTCTGAGAAGTTACCTCTGGCTTGGGGAATGATGGAAAATTAAATGCAGTTTGCTTCCCCCAGTCAGATGGAGCTTCCAGTTGTCTTCCCATAAGGAAATGCCCTGAGAGCTCCTTATTATAATCCACTATTAAGGTGCAGAAGAGTGGGCTTTTCTACCCCACTTTTCCCACCCATTTAAGGGGACTCAAAGTGGCTGACAAAGCTTTCCATTCTTCTCCCCACAACAGACACCCTGTGAGGTAGGTGGGGCTGTGAGAACTCAGGAGAGAGCTGTGACTAGTCCAGCTGGCTTCAAGGAGGAGGGAGGAATCAAACCTGGTATTCCCAGATAAGAGACTGGCTCCCTAACCACTAAACCAAACTGACTCATAATTTCCACTTCAGGAGAAGTATTTGGAGAATACTTTCTGCAAAAAGAAGGTACAGAAGTCCTTTGTCAATGGTGCCCCTAAGATGACCCCAGTGTCACAAGCCAACAAAACCCTACAAGTGGATTTGAGCATGGATTCAGTGGTGACTCACACCATAGAACTGGCAGTGTGGTGGAGGATCAAGGCTCCAGTTGTAACCTTGCTTTTTATTTTTGTGCAGTGCATCAGAACACAGTTCTAAAGGGTCAACTGCAAGGCTTCAATGGGGATCTTGGCCATTCTCCAATGGTTCTGTTGGACAATTTGGCACTAGGCTGCACTTCACCTCACTGAAAGGTACCTATTTGCCTGTGATGCATAAACATCACAATAACCTCCAAAGTTTTTAACATCTTTCCACCCAGTCAAGATCAAATGATATAAGAAACCAACAAGATTCGAGCAAGCTGTATAAAATTGCAGATTCTGGTCTCTCTTCTCTGTCTGATCCAACTTATTTCTTTATTATAAACTAACAGAGACCCAGCATGAACTTCTGTTGAACTTTGCAGCCAACACTCCTGAAAATGCCAAATGCTTTCATTTAATATTAGGACAGAGAACTGGGGAAAATGTACTCTTGTAACAGTTAGTTGTAAGTATTAGCACTGAATTTCCTTCAAACATTTTTTTTCCTTTAGCCGTGGAGGGTAAATAAACAAGTGGAACCTGAATATCACACAAACTCCAATATATTTGTTCAAATGTACTTTCCCCCAGACTTCCTTTATACAGAAAAGTATTTGCTAACATCAGAGAAGTCTTTGTGCACCACATAAGGGTAGCTTAAAAGAGCAGTACTAAAGGGTATTTTTTGCTGACATCTTTCAGTAGTGCTGAAAGTAGAAATATTGAAGGACACAGTGGAACAACTGAGGCAGATAGAACTAGAGGAAAATACTAATTTTAGACTAACTGGGTGATGGGGCAGAAAATACCTGTGAAGAGAATGGGGAGAAAGAGCTGGGGGGAAGGGCAATTGAACACTCCCATATTTGCAAAACACTGTCACTGTGGACCTCTAGGAAAGAAATAAGCTATAGATGTACCTAAAATATAAAATCATTACATTTCCTTTAATCCTTTTTATCTTTAAAATAGGGCCATTAAGTAACCATGGCATAATTTGCTTGAGTACATTTAAAGTGCATAAGGTGGTTTCCTTGTTTTACAGATGGACCCTACGTACACTCCTGGAAGTGCAGCAGAAAAGCTGAATGGTATGTTTGCCACTCATGTTTGCTGCTCATAATATGTGGCAAATGATACTTTGATTGGGGAAGCTTTGGAACACTCCATCGATATGCTGTGGCAACACCTCTGTCCCAGAGCGTTCCAGGGTGTCCTTGATCCTCTGAAGCTGTGGAGATCCTTCTCCATAGGTTCATCAGGAGCTGCTGGTGGGTGGTGGGTGGGTTCTGGTGAGCTCCTGGACCCCGCATTTGCACATTCTTCCAGTGCAAACACTACATGGGGGTGGCAGCTGTACAAATGCATGTTGCATCATGATCACCATGACTTCTCAACAGAACACCCTGTGAGGTGGGTGGGGCTGTGAGAGCTCAGAAGAGAGCTCTGATTAGCCCAGGGTCACCTAACTGGCTATGTGGAGGAGTGCTCCCTAACCACTAGACCAAACTCCAGTTCTGTACATACCTCATTATTGAGGAGTAAGTCCCATGCAATTTCATAGGGCTCGGCTCTAAGAAAACATGCTTTGGAACATCCCATTCAAGATGGAAAGCTTGACACATTCACGTGTAATAAAGTGAAGTATTGGACAGAGCTGAGTTTGCTTAATGCAACAGAACATGTCATTAATTTGTACAGCGTTCAGTGCTAGCAAGGGACACTTTATTCTCACACTGGATCACTGCTGCTTTCTCCATAGAATGTGGATGGCTGTAACAGTAGGAAATTTTTACAGTAATTGTCAAAATATAGCACCATAACAAATTGTAATGTGTGTCTTTTTCCCCCCATGCTAATACAAGCAAAGAAAACATCAAACACATTTTTCTGGAGGTAATGTAATTTTGTAATTCCCTTTAAAGTCCCACTGCAAGGATTTGAATTAAGCAAGTGTTTTGGTTGTCATATTTTGGAATCAAATATTTTGTGTATCCTTTTGAACATGTTAACCCTTAACTGAAATGCAAAAGGATACATCTTACCATTCAATTGCAGGTATCTTCCACATAGGAAATTTGGGGCATTTTCAGGACACCTGAGTAGCAGTTCCCCCTCTGCTCTGGAAGAACCTCAAAACTACTCCTTCAGTGGTGAAAATGCAGCTTCAAAAAGTTTTAAAATGTGCTAGATTTCTCATGGACCTCTTCCAGTTTTTCTCTCTTGGGTGGAGGAGGGAATGCAGCAGATTAGGCAGGAAAGCACTGGAATTGGCGCTAAATGCATGCTGTAAAGACATTAAAGGTGTGTCCAGACAGGTATACTTTTCAGGGTCTGTCGAGCACTTGTCAAAGTGCCAGACAGCTTTTAGAATGTTTTGCAGTCCCTGTGAAGCAAAGCCCAATGCTATGTAGCAAAAAACTCTGACTAGGGATGTGCACAATTTTTTTTTCACATTCTATTCGAATAGAATACTCAAAAATCCAATCCAGTTTGAATCTGTTAAATTCGAATTTAACAAGATTTGATTTGTTTTTACCAAATTTGAATCTATTCATTCAAAATTTTTTGACAACATTCATATGTGCCCACATGCATCTTCCTGACATCCATACACATCAGTACACATCTGTATGCATCCTGTAGTTATCCCGTATGCAACTTATTTTCGTCCCGTATGGATCCGTACAAATGCGGGAAAGATGTGGATCTTCAAGTGCGCATCATGTACGAACTCGTACACATATGAGTGTCCAGATAATTCAAACAAATAGATCCAAAATTCAAAATATGATTCAAATGGTTACATTCAAATTTTGGGACATTCTATTCAAATCCGAATGTTGAAATTCGGCACATTTGATCAAATTTCAAATGTCTGCAAATATTTGTGCACATCCCTAACTCTGACTTACCTCAGCATTGACTTTGGATTTTCCATTTTCCTGAGTGTTTGGGTAAGATCTCAGGAGATCTTGTGAGATTTTGCTCTCATCAGGAAACAGCAGGCTTCTCAAAAAGGCAGGAGGCCTCTCAGAGAGGGAGTGGTCAGGCCTGCTGCTTCAGAGCACTAGGAGAATCTGGGAACAATCCATTCTCCCTGTGTACTTTTTTACTCTGGAGAAAAGGTAAGCCTTGCATTTTTTTAGTTATGTCTGGAGGCACCCTAAACACAGGCTGACTTTTTGTGGTACCTTCTTGCTGCCTTTAAGAATGTGCCCTTCCACAGGGACATGTAAATGGGTCTTCTTTTCACCACAGTGGCTAGAGGATTGGGCTACAACTGGGGAAAGCTGAAAGATTTCTCAGTGGAAACTCACTGAGTGACCTTGGTCTAGTTACTAGAATCTAACAAGATTCCTCCACAGGTGTTGGATGGCTTGCTCCTGGAGCTGTTCCACTCTGCCTGTGAGTCCTTCCTTGTGCTAATTTGGTGGCCAGGGAATCAAAGTTTCCTGGCCTCAAAGTTTCAGTCCAAGACCATTGGGTGAGGCCTCAAAAATGGCCTCAGTAGTTAGCTTTTTTTCAGAATGCCACCAAATACCACCAATCTCCAGAGCAGAAGTGACACTAACCTTGGTGCTCCTGTCATTCCACACAGCAGTGGCAGGCATGAACCTGGCTCATGACAGCTTTACAGAGTGGTTTTTCCCACTGAGAATAGGCTGGGTGCCATACTCTTGGAGACAGGTGATGTACAGTCACTGCACCATTATCACTTCCTAGTCAGACAGTGCTGGCCAGGGCACTGTCTTTGCACATTTAAAGTGATGCCCAGAGCTGGGTATTCAGCTGGCACCAAAAGCCAGGAAGTGTGTGCAGCCACCACTGCACATGCATGGGCATCAGTTTTCCACATGTACACAGTGGATGGAGCTATGATGGTGGCTTCATTCAAAAGGTTTGTGAAAGTGCTATTGCTGGAAAACCCTCCACCAGTGCTAGGTTGCTGCACTATGCTGTAACCATTTTTGGTTGAGTCATGTAACTCCTGTTAAGAGCAAATAGTACAGTTGAAAACGGGTGCAGGTGGGGTGGGTGTTGGTTAAGCTCAACACAGCTGTATGACTGATGTCAGGTGATTCCCGGGCAGAGGCAGTAAGTTTTTGTTGTTCTAACTCTAATAAAAGGAGACTCTTCAGAGAGACAGTCTCTCTGGAAAGAAGGCTTCCTTTCCCCCCAGTGTTTGCTGTAATCTTCATTTGCACCAAACCTCTTTCGTTTTGCTTTTCTACACTGGGTTTTCCAGCAATACTATTTAGCACGTTTTAAGAGGAATATAACCCCACCATAGCAGTGCCATAATGGTGCTATATTCCCCCAGAGTCATAGCCTTAAGTCTTGTAGAAGATCTGTAGATACACAGCTAATGGTGGAAATGGGAAACATGAGAAATTCATATGACAAAGGGAATAACAGAGATATATTTAATAAATGTGTATGAAAAATGAGTCAGAACCAGAGCAATTCATGGGATTGGGTAACAATGATAGACTTTGAATATGAGAAAAATGTTAACTTTAAAAAGAACAAAAGAAAAGAGAAAGTTTACCCTAAAAATGACTTTATCTGTCAAAATGATTGCCCGGTAATTCTTTGGGGAAACAGTGACACAGAAAAGATGAACCGGGAATACACATTTTATCGGTATTAATAGTTACTATTGCTCCAAACAGAATTACATGGTATATCTACTTTAAAGACTGCTTTAACATTTCCAAAATTCTCTGCCTAGCTTAATACCTACCCCTTTCTTTTACAAAACTGGGTCAACAGCTGTCAGTAAAATGGGTAGATGGTTCAGGGAAGGAAGGAAGGAAGGAAGGAAGGAAGGAAGGAAGGAAGGAAGGAAGGAAGGAAGGAAGGAAGGAAGGAAGGAAGGAAGGAAGGAAGGAAGGAAGGAATCCTTCAAGATTTATTTCTACAGGGTGTATAATGAAATGTCTGCAAATGAAACTGATACAGGTGTATAGTCTCTGAAACAAAGGATACATCATGCTAGGGATGGGCATGAATTTTTTTTGGCATTTGATTCAAAATAAATTGAATATTCAAAAATCCTTATTCGTACAAACATTTGATACATATTGGATATGAACGAATACATATCCAGTTCGTATCTGATATGAACAGGTATGTGTCCAATACATTTCCCCAGTTTAATGAATGTCTGAACTATTCATATGAATGTCTGGAAACATTCATATTCATTCAAATGTCACCATACAAATATTATAACATTCAATTTGAGTTTAAATGTCCAAATTCGGCTGAATTTTGAATGCTACGAATATTCGTGTATATCCCTACATTGTGCGCATTTGTCATTGCTTCTGGCTGTGCAAACATTGTGGCTAGTGAAGTCTGTTCCCCAGTCTGACTAGGCTCTTTGAACACAGGAAATGACCCTGTGGGTGGTAAAGATGGGACCAAGGCAGGTGGTGGCTGTGGCCCCTGGAGAAGCACCCTTATAGTGCTTATTCTCACTTGCTGTTTACAGTGTTCTGCTATGATTTTACAGTGGGATGGTGGCTAGTTGTATGCAAGGACTCACATATAGGGATGTGCATAGATATTCGAAAATTTGAAAATCTGATTCGAATCCATCAAATGCTGACATTCAAATACGAATCAGATTTTTGAAAATCCGTATTTAAACATTCAATCAGATTTTGGATTTTCAAAAATCCAATACAGATTTTTGAATAATTCAAATGTGTAGATTCGTATATAGGCACATCCCTATTATAAGCTTAATCCAGTTTCCCTAAACCAAAATAATAGAACCAGATGCGGATTTGCCTGTTCCCATTACTTTCAGCTTAATTGCGTTCGATCCGGATTCTGAGGATCCTACGTGGTATACGTGACTCAAGGGGGGACTCAAGTGGCTACTTTCTAAAAGCCGCTTCTCGGGGCTGCCCTGTCCTGCCCTCTTCTTCCTGGCATGAACGCACCACCCATAACGGACCCCTTCACTATTGGGGGAGGGAAACCCTAAACATGGATTCTCATCGCTTAAAACGGTAGGGTCCCCACAGTAAAAAATGTAACACGTATCAAGCGCACAATCTGGAGTGAGACCTGTTGAAATGAGGGTTAACATTTACAACCCTTTGGGGTGATTTAACATGCAGAAAGCGTGTTAAGCCAAACTGACGTGGGGTCTGCAAGGATTGAACCTGTATTGAATCCAATATAAGCTTGCCATGGGGATTCCCCTATATCATATATGAACGTGTGAAAAAAATACATATTTGTGCAAATAATGCGGGATAAAAACAGGACACATGTGGGTTGCATGCGGGATAAATGTGCATTTTTGACATTCGTATATCTGGATCCGAATCAGATTTTTTAAAATCCGGACCTTTGAAATTGAAATCGAATTGAATATTTGAATATATGATTGGAATCGGATTTGAATGTAAAAAATACATTTGTGCACATCCCTACTTGCATATATTGCACTCAGCCAGGGCACATGTTGTGAAAAGCGGGCAGAATGGAGCAGACCCTCAACCTCCAGGCTGGGTATCTGTTGAGATATTAGCCCCTACAAATTAAATGGACCTACTTACTCCCAGGCAAGTATGTAGGATTTGCAGTTATATTTATCTCATATCTAACATTTTAGGCTCACTGTCTGCTGTCCCATGTAGAAAGCGAGACCACCTGCTGGGAACTTGCATGGTTGAATGCTTTTACATTAAATTCAGCCTTAGCTCTTATGAAGAAGGTGAGGAAGAGGGGAGATGTCTTTTTTTATTTTATTTTATTTTTGATGGCTCCAAACTATTTTGATGCATAGCAGATGAAAGTGTATTTTGGTGCGGTCAAAGGTAAGGTGCCAATGGCTGCCTGTCAGGAGCTGGTAAAACTGCCAACTAATAAGAAACTGGAAGCTTTAGGTAGCCTTAGATCAAAGAAGCAGCTTATTAAGATTGATGTTTTCCTTCTCTGAGGTTAAAGAGCTTTCTGTTGCTTCACCACAGATTAAAAACATCTGAACCCCAGTATTTGGTACCTCCCTCTGCACCTCACCTTGATAGCAAGAGATGTGTTATTCTTGCCCCTAGAGCACCCACTCACCTTGCCCTGGGTTTGCTTTGCATGCCTTGATTCCATACCTCCTGAAACTTTGCATTCCTGCCTTGTTATCCTTTGCCTTGCATCTTTTGTGAGCCAGTTTGGTCCAGTGGTTAGGGAGCCGGACTCTTATCTGGGAACACTGGGTTCGGTTCCGTCCTCCCCCATGAAGCCAGCTGGGTGACCTTGGGCTAGTCACAGCTCTCCTCTGAGCTCTCACAGCCCCACCTACCTCACAGGGTGTCTGTTGTGGGGAGAAGAACAGAAGCTTTGTCAGCTGCTTTGAGTCCCCTTAAATGGGTGAGAAAAGCGGGGTAGAATAGCCAACTCTTCTTCTTCTTCTTCTTCTAATCTGAGATCCCCAGTCTTTCCGCTTTTTTTCTCTCAGTGGTAAGTTATCTTCATTTGGACTTTTTAATTCAGAAGTCTGGACTGCTTACTCACCTTTCCTTCAGCTTCTGGCTTGCAGTGAGCCATTGGCTTTTGATCCAGCTCTAGAAAGACTTGGTCCTGTTCGCACTTACCTGCTAGTGAGTGGCGGTTCACTCTGGAGCAATCTAGCTGTGGACATCCACAGCTTGACTGGTAGATGCTACCCTTCTTCTGGACAGCAGCAGTTGCACCCTCTTCTGGGTGTGGGTCTGTGAGTGTGGCTGTGCAGTTGTGAGCAGTGTCCAAATCACAATGGCAGTAACCAGGCACATGCTGAATATTGCCATGGACCTTGCCATGGCTATCTGACCATCTGCACTTTGAGCACTGCTGGCCCCATAAGGAGCTTATTCAGTGGTAGAGTATCGGATTCTTTTCTGGAAGTCTCCCAGTTTGAGTCTGCACTCCTACATGAAGCCAGTTGGATGACCTTGGGGGTAGTCACAGCTCTGAGCTCTCACAGCCCGACCTACCTCACAGGGTGTCTGTTGTGGGGAGAAGAACAGAAAGCTTTGCCAGCCTTTTTGAGTCCCCTTAAATGGGTTGGGAAAGTCAGGTAGAAAAGCCAACACTTCTTCTTTGGATGCTGCTTCACAGAACCAGGGGATTCTTTATAAACTGCTCTGAAGTGTCTGATAGGTGGAGACTGTGTGCATATTCCTAGCAGCTGACACACTACTCTAGATTGCTTAAAATCACCCCCCAGTTAAATGGGTTGCGTGCTTCACGGAAGACTTTTGGTTTATGACAAGAAGTCAATCCAGGCATGAAAAAGAAGTTATGAAATGCAGGCCTTCAAGGAATAACGTCGCACTCTAATATTCAAGATGTGTAAATTATTTAGCTTTACTTCGCAGAGTTTCATTTTTCGGCAGCGGGAGAATTGTACTGTGCTCTCAACATTATGAATACTGGACAGATATGAGGAAATGTGTCCAATCTAACCTCACCATGTAAACCTGGAAATAGACACTATTATGTTCAAAGCAGGCAGGACTGGAGTTTTAAATTGATCCCAAATTGATCTGTTGATCCCAAAGGTTCAATCTGAAACTCGTACAGCAACTAGGTCTGCCTGCACACTTGCCCGGCCTGGCCTGTTCCAGCAGGACTAAGTCAAGCTGGAACAGTCCAGCAGCTGAAAGTGGCCACCTACACCAGAACAAGCAACTACATTTGGCCAGCTGTTCTGGGACAGATGCTGTGCAGGCCCTGAAATCAAGCATCTCACAACTTCACAGCTGAGAAGTTGAAGGGACCATAAAAACAAACGACAACAAAAAATAGAACTGCAGAATCAGACTATAGACAGAAAGCAGACTGCAACCACAAGCAGTTCTGATAAATCATCCTTTTGCAGTTCTGTGCCCTCTTCTGAAGGTGCCCTCAAAAAGAGGAGAAAGGCTGGCATAATGGATACCTAAGAATGAACTCATTCAGAAATCTGAGCCACTTGACCACACTGCTCTTGAATTATCACACTGAGTCAAGCTGGCTGACTCTTTGAGATCCTTTGTGGATCAAAATGCAGTTTTGGGAAGATCAAAGAAAGGCTGCCACTCTCCAGACACCCAATCAATGCCCAGGTAGCTACACTCTGGCCTGGAATGCTGAACACCACATTCCATCTGCCAGGCTTTGTTGGTTGTATATGTGAACAAAGAAATTCCTCTCCACTTTTTGTGTATCTCTTATTTATTTATTTATTTATTTGGTTCAGGCTAGAAAGACTCTCAGAGTGGCTCACAATGTGTAACCTTACACCTACTTGTATTGAACCACCACATTTGCAGTTTATATGGCCACTTCCTACTTTATAGTGCATTTTGCATGTTAACATTGTTTATCCCTTGAATACTATTTTGAAATGCCATTCTTTTCTGCACTTCCATTTCTTGAACATATAAAAACCACTAGTTCTTTTAATTCAGTGCTTAGTTTTCCAGAGAACGGCATTTCCAATCCAGTTTCCTAATGTTCCTTTGAATAACAATTTTTCAAGGTTTACCACCCCCTAATGTGTACCCCCTCCCACATATGGTATTACGCTTGGGGATTTCTATATGATCCTCTTGCGCTTTCTTTACAGAAGATGTGAATATGTTAAATTCCCTTAATCTTTCTTCTTAAGTGGTTTTCACTAATCCTTATTAGGTCTATATTTGTGTCATTAAATTCCATCATACTTTTTCAAAAAATAATGAAACTGGAATTTTACATGTTACTTAAACATGAGTTTATTGAACTTCAATAATTGCTTTTTTCCATACGTATATATTTCACTTTCATTCCATCTGTGTTCTGTTTTATTCAAGTGTCAGCCTCTGAACTTGCAAACAAAGTTAATGAATTAGTATTTTTAATTGTTCTCAAGTGCAGTTGTTTCTGTTTGCTGAAATAAATGGCTATGTCAACTTGGTCTACTAGGCCAGCTTTTGCATGTTTGTTAATAGGGATGAGCCTGAATGGTTTTTTTGGGCATTTGATTCGTAAGGAATCAAATGTTAGAAAATTTGTAATCATTTGAATAGATCCCCTTCAAATGTGGTAGGATTCTATTTGATACAAATGTATTTGTATGAATTTGTACAAATATCTGAATGCATAAATATCCGATACGTATCCTATACAAATGCGTACATAATGGATATGGATCCCCCTTCTGTCTTTTACACACACACACACACACACACACACACACACACACACACACACACCCCTCGCCTCTCTCTCTGTTTCTCCAAACCTGTGTTCCTTCAGTTTCCCCCCCCCAATTTAATGAATATCCAAACTATACATACAAAAGTTCTGAAACATTCGTATTCGTACTAATCTTAATGTACGAGTGTTGTGACATTCGATTCATGTACCAATGTCTGAATTCATCTGAATTAGTACAAATAAATGTTATGAATATTCGTGCACATCTATTTGCTAAACACATATGGGGAAACACAGGGTGTTTTTCCACTAGCACTAAGTACCCATTAAGTACCCATTTGGCTCAGTGCAGGAAGACCTCATTTCCACTAAAGGGCCCATTAGAGCCATATTTGTTTCCAACTGTTCTAGGGAAATCCAGATCATGTGGATCCTTCAAGACCTATAATTCGGATTCCCTGTAGACTCCATTAAAGGGGTTTACAATGGGGTCTTCAGGCATCAAATCCAGATTATACAGAGCCTGTTTCCACCACAATCGGGCAAGGGGGTCTTTTGGGCAGCTCGGGGGGTGTCCCCATGGGGGGGGGGCAAACTCAAAGCTTAGAAGCCTGTGCTCATTCTCCAAAGCCAGTTCCGAAGTTCCTCCAAAGTTCCTCTGAGGTTGTCTTTGAAAAATAGCACAGGCTCCGAAGAGGACTCCATGTGGGAGCAATGCCTTTGTCAAAGGCTCTGGAGAATCTTTGAAGTTTGCGGCAGATTGCTCCACAGATTCTCCAGAGCCACTCCGGAGGATCTTTGAAGAATCCCCCGAGCGTCTACGGAGATTGCACCCCCTGTCCCCCAAAACACCTGGGGTGACAGGTGGGCCCCATGTGGGTAGATCCAGATTCGCCACATGGGTGCTCCGGCATTCCCACTGTGAGCAAGACAGCACCCATTGCTATTGGGAGGTCAGTGGAAAAAACCCCAAAGTGTCTGTAATCCAGGTTGTAGATACACAGAAATCCATTAAATATATATCATACTATCCTTATTACAAAATTGAAGCTCAAAGTTTGTTAGTGTTTTTGGTATATGTGGAGAACAGAGAGGACTCTGGAAGTTTCATTACTCCAGAAACCACCCATCCCTTGAGCACCATTAGGTAAGTTGGGGATGGTGCCAGACAGTGTGACGCTGGCCACTGTCCCTGAACTTAAGTTCAGTGGGATGGTATTAAGGGCTTTTTCGTACTTGATTAGAAGGGGAAGCCCAGATGTGCCCCTCAATGGGGCATACACACTATGTGGAACTGTTTCGACTCCAGAAGCAGCTCCAGGAGTGCCAGGCTGGTCCCTGGGTAGATACCTGTGGAGTGGCTATTACAGCCCAGCAAGCACATTTCATATCTCTTCTGAGCAAAGAGAGCATGGGGGCAGTGTTTCTCAGTTGTAGTCACACACTACATTGTCCCACTGCTGCAGCAACATCTAGTGCACCTGTTGCTATGGCGGGGTGCTTGGTGAAGCACAGGCTATGTTTGGGATGGATCAGGCATCGCAAAGTGCGGACACCCAATTCATCCACCTCTTCACTTCCCTGGGACGATTTCCTAGGGAAGAGGAGGTATAAATTCACCAAAAGTATGAACGCTTCAACCTGCCTCATCCAGTCAGCTAAAAAGTTCTACAACTGCGGTGTGGACCAGGGCCTCTCTGGTTGGGCCTGCGTTCTGTCTAATGCATTCCAGAATGGGATAGAGTGTCACAGATGAGGCCAAGAAGTGGAGTTCTTGGCACCTTAGTCCAGGCTAAAGGACTTGTAGACCCAAAAAGGAACTTCTTCACATCATAATACAGCCAGTATGTAGACAGGCCCTTTAAAAAGCAACTCAAAAGTAGCTTAGAGGTGGCAGTATGTAGTTTAGAGGCACTAGGCTGTGGATGCTTTAGTTCCTCCAAAATTCTGACTTTAATCCGGACTCCTGGTTGCTTTCTCAGCTCCCAGCAGTTTATTTATTTAAAATATCATTTACTGCCTCCCATTAAAAAGCAGATAAACACAGAGCAGTTTGCAAACAATAAAATAAAAATGTCACAGTAGAATCATAGCATCAGATGCTGTACAATAAAACACTCCACACTCAGCCACTTAATCTCATCAGTGAGCAGTAAACAGGTAAGTGCACAAATATGTTTTAAGCAAGTACTACAAAAACAGAGTTGGTGCCTGCTGCATTTCAGGGAGGAGATGCTCTTCAATCTGGGCACCACAGCAAAAAAAATTAAAAATAAAATAAAAAATCTGCCCTCCCCAGAGTGATCTTTGCATATAATGGTGCTATTTGAAAAGCCTAGATTGTGGCTGTGTTCAGACATAACTCAGAAACGTCACACCTTCACTTTAAACCTTCTTCAGTCCATCTTTAGGTCTGACTGCTTTCACCTTTTCATTTCTATCTGTTTTATTTCTGGACTTTCCATTCAGAAAAGTCCCAATGGGGGGTGGAAAGTTCACAAATAAAGCAAATGAAAAGGTGTGAGCAATGAGTCCTGAAGATGGATTGAATAAGGTTTAAAGTTAAGATGTGACCACAGCCAAAGAGACAAGGTGCGGCCTTTGTTTTCTCAAGCTTTCACGTTTGTCTTACACAGAAATTCAGAAGAGGAGGGAGGGGTAGATTGGTGAGTGAACAATCCCACATGAAAGCCTTCTTAGACTGCTGACTGCCATGCAGAGTAGAGCGGGGCAGAGCACATGCAAACACACACAAACACACACCAGATATGTGGTTAAGACTCAAGGCTTTTTTGCACTTTGGTGATGAAGGAAGCCTGGGAACATTCTGGCACAAAGCATCTATGCAGTGGGGAGTGCTTTCAGTCTCAGAGCGACTCCAAGTGTGTAGGGTTACCTCCCATTGTCCTAAGATGTGGACCAATAAAAACAGCTATGCTAGGAGTGTTATCATGCTCCTAATAAAGCCCCCTACACACCCTTCACACTATTTCTGTGAGAAGGGTGCATGGCGATGGATTGCCGGTTCACCCATCTCCACCAAACATGGCTGTTGCTACAGTGAGTGGGATGCTGGCAGACATTGGCACTCAGTGTTCACAATAAAAACACTGGGATTCTCCATCCTTGATCCTTGGGTCCCAGGGAAGTTAAGTGTGAAAATGATTTTACCTACTAGCTTCCTTCTCTTCTCTTCCCCTGCTACTTCTTATTCCATTCCTATTCTCTAACGTATATTTTTACTTCTTTTTATCTTACAGACTTGAGGCAGAATATGTCAGGTTTATTCCCTTTTATCTGCAGCACATAATTTCTAATGGTTTTTTTGGAAAGAAACAATTGCCAAAATTCCTGACATAAGCAAGATTTGCATGGCAGGGGAAATAGTGCTACAAGCACAGAACTTTTTGCCTTGTGATTTAAGGAGCATAAGGACATCAGAGGAGCCCTGTTGGATCAGGCCACAGCCCATCTAGTCCAGTATCCTGTCCCACACAATGGCCCACCAGTTGATCATGGGCATCTCAAACAGAAGATAAGGGCAAACCTTCACCTGCTTTTGAATCCCAGCAAATGACCTTAGAGGTATCCTGCCTGTCCCCCAGCCTGGAAGATACAGGCCATACAGGAGACAGATAGGCTTCCTGGAGAGCTTGTGGCAATGCACCAATAGTGGAACTCTTCCTACCACTCTACCATTCAAGTATTCTAAGGCCTCATTCAGACAGGGGGAATATAGAGCCATTAGGGCACTGCTATGGTGGGAGTGTCTCACACATCTGAGGAATTCCACCCTATTATCTCCTCCTTAAAAAGTGCTAGAAACCACTGCTGGAAAACACAGCAATGGTAATGGATTTTCCACCAATAGCACTGGGAGAAGCTACAGTCATAGCTCCTTTCACCGCCATTGTGTGTATGCCAAAACACACATGTGCAGAGGTGCTGATGGCTACATCCGGGTATTTGGGATGGTCAGATGCCTGGATGGACATGTCAGTAAAGTGCATGAAAACAGCACCAGCTGTGGTGTTCTATAGACAGAAGGTGGTGATTGCGGAAGGAGGATTTCCTGCATTACCACCTCCTAGCAGGCAGCAGCCAAAGAAATGCTTATTGTGGCATGGTAGCTGGATAACCATGGATGCATGCACATACTGAACTTGTTCGAGCAACTAATATAACATGGCCATTGCCCCTTTATGGTGAATTCATGGTGCCATAAAGATCCCATGCAGACCCTGCCATAATTTCAGCATTGTCAAGCTTGTTCTCCAAGTACAGTGGTACCTTGACATACGAGTTTAATTCGTTCCGTAACCTTGCTCTTATGTCAAATCGCTCGTATCTCAAAGCATTTTTCCCATTAATCCATTCCAGCTCCCAAAACACCACCTCAGTTGTTTTTGTTATGTACTGTACTGTATTTACATACTCGTATCTCAAATCTTGCTCTCATCTCAAAGCAAAATATCACTCGCTCGGTGGCTTGTATCTCAAAACACTTGTATGTCAGGGCACTTGTATGTCGAGGTACCACCGTAGTGAGGGTTCAAGTCCGCAGCAGCAAAGAGAGCAGCAGCAGATGAAGATATTTAGGAGAAAATAATTCATCTGAAAGAAAATTGCACCAAGATAATTGCTGAAGGAAACTTGATTGGTACTTTTGAAATACAGAGTCACACTAGTGAGCTGTTTTACTTATATGAATGAAACACAGGCCACTGAAGAAGACCAAGTTTTCAGGTCGAAACGCGTCTGGCCTCCTTATCTTTGCATTTTAATAGATTGCATTTTATCTTTGCCTTTTTTATTTTTCTATTATTTATTAAATGTCTTTTTAAGACTTATATATTTTTCAGTGGGGTATTTGTACCCTTTGAGTAATTAAATTTATTTTCATTGGTTTATATTTGATATTTCTTTACAAACTTATTTTTTAAGTATTTTATATTTTTAGTGGGGCAGATTTTACCCGTTGAGTTGTTACAATATTTGGGACCAAACCCTTTCTGTTTGGTTTTTTGGTTTCACCTTTGGGTTTTTGTATTAGGGATTTGTGTTGGATGGTTGCTTGATCCATCCATCAAAGGCAAAACAGAATGATGGAAGCTGCAGTGCAACAGCAAATGATACATCACAAATAGTAAGGCAAGCAGTTGAGCCAACAGGAAAACAGGAAGCTCAGGATGGATCAAAATGCAGTTTAGAAAGATCCAGTAGTGAGGAAGCATCAGGAACTCCCTGCTTGCCTGATGCCCCACTGGTCACACTGCACAGGTTGTTACTATGTACTTCAGTTTCCCTGTTGTTTGCCTTGACTTTGCTCTCTGGACTAGGGATTGATATTAATATATTTTTAAATTTTATTCATATTGAACTGAATGTAAGAAAATCCATATTTGTTTGAATAGATCCCCTTCAAATGTGGTAGGGGTCTATTTGATACAAATGAATCCATACAGATATCTGATATGAACGCATACATATCCAATACGTATCCATTATGTATCCTGTAACATATCCACTTTGAAAGCATCAAATCTGCCCTGAATCCACTTAGAATCTGCTCTCAAACCATGTCGAATTCACTCTGGATCCATTGCAGATGTGATTGGCACAACTGCTTTCCCACTTCCCCGTTTCAAGAATGTTCCAAAGCTTCGCACAAATGTTCTGAAACACTCATATTTATACTAATGTACGAATGTCATAACATTTGACTCGTATACAAACGTCCAAATTTGTACGAATATTGAAAGTTATGAATATTCATGCACATCCCTACTCCGGGCAGCCCTTTCCACTTTTTAACATTAATGTTGGTATTTCTGCACTCATATAATATTGCATTTTTTTACTTTAGTCTTCTGCAAGTCAGAGTGCCTTGAAATGATAGGGTAGGATGCTGTGTGAATGGAGAGATGACCGGCTAGCTAAATACCTGCTTCTCTCAACCTGAACACTGTTATTTGAATCTGCATCCCCTTTTTACGGCATTTCCTTACTGCAGCTTACTCTGTGAACGCTGGTGGAAAAATAAGTTCCAGTAACCTTTAATGTGTATAGTCACAACCAAACTGTGTCAAGTGACAGGCATCCATGCAAATATCGTCTTTCAAAAGAAATCTATCAGGATTACATCTGCACTAAAGATTCAAGTCTCAATGTGAATTTGCAGGGGTTTTTTTTAAGAAAAAGCATTTTAGATAAAATTACTTTACATGGGAAGAGGAGATCAATTTGTGAGCAAGGTACAAAAAAAAAGTAAAAATGACAGGGAGAAAAGATAGAGGAAGATATTTTCCCTCTGTGAAGGATTTTATAAAAACCCGATAGAGAATTGGAGGTGACAAAAAGGCCAAGGAGAAAGCAGGGTGGTGCAGCTAAAGTTGCTTCTATAATCCTGCTCTTTCAGATGGGTTTAATGAAAAATAAGGAGAACACTTGAATAAGGACAGAAATAAGTTAAAGCTCTTAAGACTGAAAGGTAACATGCAGAAAAAGATTTGGTCTGTGGGTTTTCATAATACCTTTTCTATGGGATTTATTCCAACCACAAGCCAAAGCTATATTTTAAAAGGCCACCAGGAAAAAAAAGCTAATGGCCAATAAATGCTCAGACTGGGGGGTGGGGTTAATGCAACTGTGTCGATGGAGTGTTCTGATAGTAGAGTAAGTAGGAAAGACCAGGAAGCTCAGGTCAGGCATGCTGCCTATAAGGGCGACTTGAAAGGGGGAACCAATTGGAGGGATTACTCTAAGAGAAGGGTGAGAAGGTCAGAAAAGCAATCCAGGGCAATTATGTTAGAGGTAGAAATAGTATATGGATTTGGCACATTCTACAGCAGCGAAACAAGCCATAGTTTCAGAATCTTTAAGCCCCAACCAAGGATTGAAACACTAAAATGAATGCTCTAATCTGTAAAGACCATCCAGCTCTTGCAAATGTAGCTGTCACAACAAGGGCCAAAATAGGCTGTTACCTGCTTATGAAGCTTTTGATGGCCATGCACTGATCATGTTCATATGATCAAAAAATCCTAGTTTGATGGACTGAGATATAAACCAGCTTCAGAGTGAGACACGCACAGCTAGATCTTTCTCTTATTCAGTGGTCAGAGAGACAGGGTATGTAATCAAACTTCATAGCAGGATTAGCCTTTGCTGCTAGACTATACTTCTGAGAGCCCCAGCAAACCCAGCCACGGCCAAGTGATAATGGAGAGATGTAATAAAGCTAGGAATGGGCGGAAAATGTTCATCACCTTCGCAATTTGTACAAATTGTGAATGTTTGAAACTTTGCATGTAAATTGAATATTTGCTATATTCGAAGACTGATCTTCACGTGCAAAGCAAATGTTTTTGTGCCTTCATTTGAAGCTTTGTTACATTCACAGATTCGGAGTGAATTCGGAGCAGATTCGAAGGCATGACTGGTGGCAGCAGGGATCGAGTGGGGTTTGCCACTGTAGATGAACATCTGATGAACATTCAAAGTAGGGATGTGCATGGATGTTCTAAACACTCAAAATTTGATTGAATGTGGACGTTCAAATTTGAATAGAATGTCTACACATTCAAATTTAAACATTTGAACTAATTTTGAATGTTCTGAAACATTTGTTCAAATGATTTGAAACATCTGATGTACAGATATGTATGCAATTACGTATCTGTATGAATCTCATACATATCTGTACAGATTTGCGCTGATAGTATGGGGCAAAAATAGGATGCATACAAAATGCATACAAATACATATACAAATGTTGTCAACATTCGTATCTTCAAATTCAAACTCTAGCATTTGAATGAATAGATTTGAATGTATTGGATTTGAATTTGATTCTGTTGCATTCGGATTCTAAACATTTGAATCAAATTCAATGTTTGGTATTCGTTTCAAATTTGAATGAAAAAAACATTTGTGCACATCCCTAATTCAAAGTGAATCTGAAGCCAAGCACATTTGAAGTGGCTCTGTTCCCTCCCACACTATTTTCCTTTTGTATCTTGTCTCTTTAGATTGTAAGCCTGAGGGAAGAGAAATTGTCTAAGATTAATATAATAGGTATAGGGCGGGATAGAAATACAAATAAAAAATTCACTCAATTGTGAATTTCTGTCCCATTCGCTCTGATGCAAAGTGAACAGGGGTGAAAACCATGCATATCCCTGAATCAAACATTTGTGGTCTGTCATGTCGACTAACCCTGCTCCACAGAATCTTTTAAGAAATTGCTTGAAAGATACAACAGGATCTTTCTGTTCAGGATGTGTGACACATTTTTATAAATGGCAGCTGGAAAACCATCACCAAAAGGCCACCTTTTCCTAGCAGCGCATCCTTAGACAGTGACTACTGCGGCTATTCTCCCCCTTTCCATTTTATCCTCACAATAGCCCTGTAATGTAGGCTAAACTGAGAAGCAGAGACAGCCCCAAGTTTGTCTAGTGAACTCTCATGGGTGAGTGAGGATTTGAATCTAGGTTCTGACACTCCAGCCAGTAGTAGCTACAATAGTTGATGCTCCAAATACATGTGTTCCTTGGATAGCTTCCACAAAAGAAACTTATTCAGTATCAAATAGTGATGGGCGAAAAATGTCATCTTGGCAATTCATTGTGAAGGTTCAAAACTTTGCATTCAAGACAAATATTGGGTATATTCAAAGACTGACCTTTCCATGTGAAGTAGAAGCTTTTGTGACTTTGTTCGAAGCTTCGGAGCAGATTAAGAGCAGATTTGGAATGGAATCGGCATGGATTCAGAACAGATTTGGAGGCACGACTCTTGATGGCAGAGATTCAAAGCAAATTTGAAGCCTTGCACATTCAAAGTGGCTCTATTTGCATGAATGCAAAGTTCCATCTTATTCACTTCAATGCAAAGTGAATGGGGAAAATACAATTGTGCAAATTGTAGTCTATCAGTGCTACTGCTGCTACAAGCATTGTTGCTGCTGCTCCTGCTGCTGCTGCTACTAAAATTAGCATGGAATGATAATTTCAGGATTTACAAAGTGGCTCTGTATTAGAAGGAATACACATTCTGGTTTTAAAATTATAGCTTTAAAGCGGAATAGTCTGGTGCAGCAAAATATTGTGCAAATGGTACCACAGTTCATTGACTTGGATCAAAGAAATAATAAATTCAGTGTCAATTCCTCTGGACTGATGACAAGCAAGGCATAGATCAATGACAAGACTGGCAGAAAATGGAAGTAAGCACCTGCACTTGACAGAACTACATCCAGAAAAAGTGCTGAATGACAGCGAATGTCTTCGATTTAGTACTAGAAGAGCTTCTGATGATTGCAATAATAGAAAAAATATACAACACAGTTTGTCAAGGGAACAAAGCTCCAGCTCCTGGTAATGGGAATAGTTAGCTCTCAGTGATGCAGCAGCTGCCTGGAAAGCCGGGGAGTCTCAGAATTGATTCCTGGCATCTTCCAGGAAGATCATAATGATAAATTGCTTCTATACCTGTCAAGAAATCTGCATGAGTGGGTCCGTGTAGTCATCAAGGGTGCCTTCCAGATGGCAGGAGGCAATTTTGTGGGATCTTCCTTAGAACCTCTGGCCTCCAATTCACTATGGAGCCCAGTTCAAGGTGTTAATGTTGACCACATGCCTGAAGGGGGGCTCCTAATATAGTAGTTGGTGCTCGGCCACACTCAGGCAGGGCCTCCCTTCAGTCACAGCAGCATGTGGAAGGGAGGGTCCTAGTACACTCACTAGTCTGAAATACTGGCCAGTGTGAAATCATTCCTTCATAGAATCATAGAATCACAGAGTTGGAAGGGACCTCAATGCAGGATTTCCTAAACCATCCCAGACAGGTGTAGGTCCAGCCTCTGCTTGAAGACCTTCAGTGAAGGAGAGCTCCCTACTTCCTGTGGCAACCTATTCCACTGACTGATCACCCTCACTGTCAGGAAGTTTTTCCTAATATCTAATCTGTATTTATTTAATGTACTAGTGTATTAATTTAATTTATGATGTATTACTTTGTATTTTTTTGTCTTTTTCATGGTTGCTGTAAACTGCCTTGAGTAATTTATTAGAAAGGCGGTATACAAATAAACTGAATGAATGAATGTATTGACTCCCTTTGCTCGCTCATGAACTGTTAGATTAACTTGTAGAAATGATGGGGGGGGGGAACTGCAGCCACTTAACATTTCCTGCAATAACCGCAGAAAATCACTAAATCAGGTACCTCAGGCAATCATTGGAAAACCTCTTTAGTATTAACCCCTGGCTAAGGGCGTAGTTGGTCAAGTATGTGCTTAGATTAGTAGACACCATAAGTAAATTCATAGCTAATGTAAGATTTGTGCCAGAAGTTTCTAGGTTCAGAGTTTAGTATATTAGCTGCTAAGCTACAGGAGTTTCCAGTAGCTTTTGCTATCATTGAATAATAATAATAATAACCCACTAAAATAAGGAAAATGGGCTTATTGTAAATCTGGCAGCAGGAGTATGGATTTCAAAACAAGTTTTGAACTTGTAGTATTAGGACTTAGAATTCAGTCCAAGTTTTTATCCGCTGTGTAAAATATTTAGAGAACCGTAATTTAGCATGGAAAGCTATGATTTATACTAATCAAGAAAACACAAAGTTTGCTGCTATTCCGCTCTTTTTTTAACATGGCTGTTAGCAGTGAGTGAAGGATTTCTCAAGGGTAACTCGGTAAATAAAAATGTGCCAACCAGAATGAGTCCCCTTCCCTTTTGTTGCCAGGAAATTGGTTTCCGATAATCTCCAGAGGTAAAGAGCATATATTTGAAGCATGCATCCAAAGAGCTGCCGTGTTATGCAAATAAATGATGCATGACTATCATTATGTGATTTGCAGAATGCACGGAAACATCTGGAGTCAGTGAAGCATATCTTTGAAAATTGCAAAGGAGTGTGCTGATTTTAGAAAAAGGGAGAATAGATGAAAAGATTAAGATTGATGCTTGCTTTCAGTTGACACTTGCAGAGAAGCAGATCAAACTGTGGTTTGGTGGTAGCTAGAAAATGTCAGACCCATTTTCTGCAGGCCAGAAATAAGGAAGAACATGGAGCAGAAACAAATGTCAACATACTTGAGATAATGAGATAATGATCAGGAATTCCACAAATCTTTGCAGTATCAATTAGGGAAGGGCCTAACCTGGCATTGAAGTCTCCCAGTATGATTATTAATGCCTTCGGGAACTTCATATGTAAGTCTTCCAGTGTTTCATCTAAGAGTATCCAGATATTTATAGGATAGTAGGGGGAACATTTGGGGGGCATATAAACATTTAACAGCACAAGTAATGAATTTACTGAGGTAAATATGGGGAGTACATACTGAGACACAGATCACTTCCTTGCCAACCAAGTTCTTCCTTGAATAAAATAGCTAGACCCCCAATGGGACGCCCTTTGTCTTTAACTTTCTGTGCAGGATTGATCCATGCTGTGAAACCAGGCAATGAGGGCACATTTTCATTATCCATAAGCCAGTTCTCCTGAGCAACATACTTACAATGACATGACACAAATTTTAAAAAAGGAAAGGAAGAAGACTGCAACATAAATTCAGGAAAATCAGAGTCTAGTTATAGGCTGCATCTACACAGGCAAAAACAGATGCCTAGAAATGGCCAGTAGGTGTGTGCTTTCCCTCAGTCATCAATCAGGCCTGCTGATCAAAGCATGGAAAAACTCTGAGAGGGCATTTGCTATGCTATCTTGCCTCTTCTGGCACCATCTGGAAACACTGTGGTGGCAGAGGTAATTTACTTTAATTGGTTTCTGTCCAGTGTGACAAAGGATTGATCCTTTTCCACAGCCATTTTCTGTCTGACATCTAATCACACTAGACGGAAACTAAAGAGGTTGTGGAACAAACATTTTGTGGCCAATGAAGAGCCTTTTTCCATGTACCAGTTTACGAGTTCCCAGGGAGGTGCGGCACACACCATCCACATTTCAAGGGGCTGCATCTTTCAGATGCAGCTCTGCACATGCGGCACCTTCCCTGAAGCGTGTAGATGCAAAGCAGTTCTAACTGCTCTATATTTATGCTTCCTGAAGCCAGTCGTGGCTCCATGCACACCTCTTGCTGCTGGGAGGGGTATGAAGGGGGCCTGGGGAGGGGCAGTGCAGTTGCTGTTAGCACTTATACAAACTTATACTGTTTGGGGGACATTCTGGGACACATGGAGCCATTTCTGGTAAGAAATGGCTCCATGAGGTGCGGATACACCATTCAGAAACTCCACCTACCTTGACTACCAAAAAATGTGAAAAACCCCACAGTCCTTTTCAGACACAATTCTATAAAGTGACTTTGGTTTGTAATGACAGATTATATATTGGTTAGATGATCCCTTTTTCTTTCTGTTTTCCTTCTTCCCTTCCTTCCTCCCTTTCCCTTCCTTTTTTCTTTTTGGATAGCTATAGGAACACTTAGAGTGTGTCTTCACGGCACCCTTATTTCGGATTCAAAATGTTTTGAATCCTCGCAGTCCAGACGGCAGTTTGGCTTAACACGATTTCCGCGTGTTAAATCGCCCCAAAGCATTGTAAATGTTAATCCTCATTTCACCCGGTCTCACTCCGGTTCGTGCGCTTGAAATGGTTTACATTTTTAACTGTGTGGACAGTACCGTTTTCAGGGATGAGATTCCGTGTTCAGGGTTTTCCTCCCCCAATCGCACTGTATCCAATGGCTGTCCATATTCTGGGGATGTCATGTTTAGGGTTTCCCTCCCCCAATAGCTTGCTTCCAAAGATAGTGATTTCACTGAAAAAATCCACCCTCAAACAGCCACTATAAAACTCCAGTCATTAAAGCTACACTGTAGCGCTCTAGGCACTTCACACCTTAATAACAATGTTGCAGTTTTGCGCAATTCTAGCTCTTTGAAAGTGCTGACATTTAAAAAAGGGAAAGGAAAGGAAAGCCCTGGAGGCTGTGGCCGTTTGAGTTGCTGCTGCTGCTGCTGTGTGCCCTGGGAAATGCGTGAGGTGAAGGAAAAGCCCCTCGGTCCCCTCCAGCTCAGCCTCTCGGCGCGAGGGAAGCGGGGGTGAGAAAGGGGCATCCAGAGGCACAGGGAAGGGAGAGTGGGAGCAGGCAGGCTTTCATGACAGCTATAAAATCAGACACTTTTGCTACATCCCCCCCCCCCCCACACACATCTCTTGTTAAATCTCCCTTCCAATAAATCTGGTTCATTTTTCACCTCCTTCCCCACCCCTTTCAACCAGCCTCATCGGCCGGTCTGATCTCTGTTACTTTGAACTATGTGAGAGGGGCTGATCCTGGGAGGGAGGGAGGGAACGCCAATCAGACAGAGGGGGTGGGCACCATCACTGGCAATGGGCGGGGAGGACAGGAATGTCATGCGGACTCCGAGGATTGAATCCGAGATAAGGTTGCAATCGGAATGCCCTTGGGATGCCGCCAAACCGGATCAAGTTGAAAGCCGTGGAGACAATTTAAACCTGGTTCAATTATATTGGTTTTGGGAAATCGATATAAGGCATCCCATGGGGATGCAGCCTTATTGTCTCTGCACATATGGCAGCACAGAATGTAGAAAACAATTTTAAACTTCTGGCGTCTTGATAGTCTGCTAAATCCACTCTGGAATTTGTCAGACTGCTTCAAAAAGATGTTCTATACTTTTGCATAAAAATTGGACCCTCTCTTGAAAGGGAGGGAGGGAGGAGGGAGAAGGAAGAAGGAAAGAAACTTACCCGTATTTTCCGGCGTATAAGACGACCCCCAACTTTCCAGTTAAAATATAGAGTTTGGGATATACTCGCCGTATAAGAAGATGACACCTGGTGTATAAGACGACCCCTGACTTTTGAGAAGATTTTTCTGGGTTAAAAAGTAGTCTTATACGCCAGAAAATACAGTACTCAAAATTTTGTTTTTCATTGGTTAGAAGATATATACCCAGATACCCATGTTCCTCATAGTCCAATAGTTTTTAAAAAGTACTTACCAGCCAAGATTTTCTACTTTGCTATGAATTTCTGTCTGGTGATTATTAAATTAAAACTGACATTAAGCATTCCACATTAAAACCAGCATCTGTATCTTTCCTTTTGGAGCTAAACAAGCACGGGAAAATGCCCAGCAAAGAGATGTTTTTATTTCACTGATATTCAATCTAACCTCTGTTTTACACATTTTCCTGTAATATGACTAAACAACAGTTAACCTTTTGGTATCTCTCCAAATCACTCTTACCACACTGATATTTATAATTCTTGCATCTGTTTATAGCCTTCAAACACCAGCAGACGCTCACTATGTTTTCTTTCCCCCACCCTCTGCATGATTGCTGCTACTGCTTTTATTTTTTTAGTCGAGCCAAACATATTTAGTGCCTTTCATCTTCCTGTATAGTGCAAGTTAATCCTTCCAGCCCCTTAATCAGTTCTGAAGCCCTTCTCTGAGTTCTTTCCAATTTGGTGGCATTTTAGTAATAATGAGGAGCTCAGGGAGGGGAATAAGAGAGCCACATCCATTACGCTGCTTTCTGTGAGCCAGTTAGAAGACAGATACAAGGTGACAAGTCCTTAGGTGGGATATCAGCATGATTGTCCTCAGGATACACAGTAAAAAGAGAACATTTGCCAAACCTGCCCACTGAAGAATTCATGAGCTACGAGAGGTGTGCCATAAGGGACTACAAACAGGATAGGACAGTGTTCAAGGTTAAGGGCTGTCATCAGCCGGCGATAAAAGCCTGCTCAGCTGCACCACTGGACAGCTCTAATGAGTTCAGTTTCACTCAGCCCAAAAAGTTCATTTTCCTCTAAACTGTGGGTTTTGTTTTGTATTATAGCAACACAAAAAGAAAAAAGCAGGATAAATAATACCTCTGGAAAATCTATCCCACTTTCTACTTTTATTCATTTAAGCTGGAGAATTTTTAGTCTACCTTTCAGTAAACATCTCAAGTCAGCCTCAGCCTCAAAGAAATAATAGGGAATAAATTAAACAATGCTGATATTTTAAATCCCAGTTCTAGTGGAAATTACAGATGTGCATGAACGAATTTTTTTTGCATTTGATTCTTATCAAATCGAATGTACAAAAATTCCTATTCATTCAGATAGATCCCCTCTGAACGTGGTAGGATTCTATTCGATATATATTCGTACAAATTCATACAATATCCGATACAAACTCATACATATCCCTTTCGAAACCAAGACATATCCATACGTATCCAATACATATCCAGTAACATATCCGCTCTGAAATGTCAAATCTGCCCTGAACCCACATTGAATCCGCTCTCAATCCATGTTAAATGCACTTTGCAGATGTGACTGGCACAGCCGCTTTCTGACCTGCCAGGTTCAGGAATGTTCTGAAGCATTCATACAAATGTCAATGTAAGAATGTCATAGCAATTGATTTGTACATACGACTGTCAAAATTCATACAAATTCATATGAATATTGAATGCTATTAATATTTGTGCACATCCCTAATGCAAATTATAGTTTATTACCAAAGAGATGGGGAACTACTGATCTCAAAAGTGGCTGACAGCTAATGGTACACTGAGAACATGGATCCATTGGCTTTTTAAAATACAGAACACACTGGGCAGAGATGATTTGGCTACAGTTATCCATGCCCTGGTAACTTCCAGACTAGACTACTGTAATGCGCTCTACATGCGGCTGCCCTTGAAGATGGTTCAGAAGCTGCAGCTGGTGTAGAATGAGGCTGCTAGACTGCTTACTGGAATAGCTGACTGGGCATACATTACGCCAGTCTTAAAAGAGCTGCACTGGCTTCCAATTTGCTACCGAGCCCAATTCAAGGTACCCGTATTTTCTGGTGTCGTATTATAAGACGACTGGGTGTATAAGACGACCCCCAACTTTCCAGTTAAAATATAGAGTTTGGGATATACTCGCCGTATAAGAAGACGACCCCTGACTTTTGGGAAGATTTTCCTGGGTTAAAAAGTAGTCTTATACACCAGAAAATACAGTACCTAACTTTAACCTATAAGGCCCCAAATGACTTGGGCCCCAAATATCTAAAGGAATGACTTCTCCCATATCGACCTGCCCATGCCTTAAGATCTGGAGAGGAAGCCCTCCTGGTTGTCCCACCACCCTCAGTAGCAAAAGGGGTGGGCATCCGGGATAGGGCCTTTCCATTGGTGGCTCCCAAATAGTGCATCTTCACTTTATGCATTTAGGAGAGCTGTGAAGAGGCATCTCTTTGTCCTGGCCTTTGCCTAAACAAGGAAATGGCTTTCCTCCTCACATTCAGGCATTCAGACATTGTCATGGTTATAGTGCTCATTTTATATGATCATTAGTTTTTAATGTTGTAACCCACTCTGAGACCTTTGGGTGTTGGGTGGGGATAAATAAATAAATAGATATTAATCCATTTTTGATCTGATGTGCTTGTGCAATTCAAGTGACAAATCTGTGCAAAGCATGTATGCCCTTCTCTACCAGATTGTGTGCCAGTTTCCCGTGGATGAAAAAGGTATCCTTGGATTCTCAGGCTGAAGGCAGTCCAGACTGGATTCACCAGTCATATGGGGGTGCTGCAGAATTTTCCTTAGATATTATAGCATGAGAACTGAGGATGCAAATAGGTCATCAAATCAAATATACTGTGATAGAAGGATGTAAACAATGGGGTTTACACTTCCTTCTTTGATGCTCATAACAAGAAATATTTTACATTAAATATGTAAATGTACTACATAAGAATACATCTTCAGTAGCATCCCCTGCCATGATCACCCTCTTTGTGGGCAGACACACATCACACTTGAATGTGATGCCAATGGGCAGGTGTACATAAGAACATAAGAGAAACCTTGCTGGAACAGGCCACAGCCCATCTAGTCCAGCAACCTGTCACACACAGTGGCCCACCAAATGCTCACGGGCATCTCAAGCAGAGACCAGGACAAACCTTCTCCTGCTCTCAAGTCCCAGCAGATGACCTTAGAAGCGCCCCGGTTCCTCCCCCACCCCAGTCTGAAAGATGCACCTAGGCATTTGTTCTAGTAGCCATTGATACATCTGTCATCCATAAATTTGTCTAACCCTACCTTAAAGCCATCTAGACGGTAGCTGTCACCACCTCTTCTGGCAGCACATTCCATAAGCTGATGACCCTCTGGGTGAAGAAATACTTCCCCCTGTCAGACCTGACTCTCCTACCCATCAGCTTCATAGAGTGCCCCCTGGAAATATCAGATGGGGCTCTCTGCATTCATGCAATGATGCGTGATGGCTGCCCCACCCACAGAGGGGGCAAGAATGGCAATGTTCATCATTCCTCTAAAAGCAAGTTCCTGCTCCTTTTCAAAGAAGCTCTCACCTACTTGTGAGTTGCTGCAGAGGCCAAGGAGGGGCCAAGATCATCAAGTGAGGCACCAGACAGGCCCTGGTCACACTAGTAGCTTAGGACAATCTTAGGTTGTCTTCAGGTCATGTTACTCAAATTATTTTTATTTAATTCATTTTCCAAGCTGGCATACCCCCGCTAGGCCGTTTTAACTGGAGTCCTCATTTTTACAGGACTCAACCCATCCTGGCATGCCATGCCGTCTTCTCTTCCTTAGTGTGAGTGGGGGGCTGGGCTAAAGGAGGCTGAGCCATGCTGTGGTGGGTGGGGTCCAGTCTTTCAGCTAATGTGCATGCACAAATTTATTATTATTATTTAAATTAATAACTTGGAGGAGAAAAGCACATAAAAAGCACATGGAGATGGAGGAGCAGGCTTTAAAAAGAATTGCAAACACACACTTTTACCTCTCTTGAGTGACTGAAGACTCAATAAGAAAGGAGATAGATTTGAAGCAGCAAAAGGGGTGGAGAGCCAAGCATTCTGTGGAGGAAGCTCAGGCCGATCGCGAAGAAAGAAATGCAGCCCACACGAGGTTGGCCAGAGGACGATCTAGGTGTGACCAGGACTGGTACAACCTCAGTTTGAATTAATGAATAGGCCGTCCTGTCTTACACTTGTGTGACCAGGGCCTTAGCTTGGTAGATGCCTAGTGCAGATAGCTCACTGCACTGGACTATTCTTAATGCAGAGGAAAGGAGCAGAATGCTCAAAGTGCTTCACCTCCTCCATGTGTGGATTCAGCCAAAGTCAAATAGCTCCATAAAAGACCAAAGCAGGTTAACCAATACAGTTTGTTACAGTATATATGTTAAGAATATGGATTTTCCCACATAAAGGATGCATTTTACTTAACAAAACATCAAATATATCTGTAATGTAGACTGAAAAAAAAAGACTAACACAAAAAGGGGGTTGAGTGGAACCAGCCATGAATGCCATCAAAAGGTACATGGAGTGGAACTAGGTTGCCAAGCCCTCCAGATGTAGTTTCACTCCAGTTTCCCTCTGCTCCAGTCAACACAGCCAGAGGTTAGACATGACAGGTGTTCTGTGAACCTCAAACAAATTAGAACACGCTAAGGCTGGTGAATCAAATCTGAACCGTCTGCAGCCTGACAATCCAATGATACCTTTTTCATCCACCGGAAACTGGTGCAAAAGTTCAAATATTTGGTCTTTGAAGGTATCAAAGCAATCCAGAGAAGCAGAAAGATAATGCCTTGCCACAGAAAACAAGCTTTGGCTTCAACAATCTGATGCTCAGCTCACTAGAAAGCAGGAGCTGACAAGAAAACTTCCTGCTGTTATATTTTGTCTTAGAAGAGCAAAAGCTTTCTTATGAGAATCTCTTTAGCAGGAAAACTCAAAGCATCCTCTTCTCTCTAAACTTTGAAAATACAATTTACTCCTGCTGAAATCAAAGACTTTGTGCACCTTTACCTGGTGTGGAGACTGGCTCACTTGTAAGATGCACTGGGAGTCTGCACTCTGCGATGCCAGATGCATCCAAAACCTACCCAGCATGATCCAAAGCTCTAGGTAAGTGTGATTTCTGCGACAACCTCACTGTGGTTGAACCGCCTCGACCTATCCTCCATTCACCCAGAAGAGGTGCAAACAGAATGTGCAGTGCTTTAGTAGACACACAGATATTATAGCTGTAAAGCACATTTTAGTATTCTAAAGTTAATGCCCAGGGGATGCTCCAGTTTGCACACAGCTGCTTCTGGGATAGAAGTGGCTCTGCACAGTGCATATGCTCTGTGTGCAACCACCCTCTGTCTGTCCCACTGGAGCAAATGCGGAAAGGCTCAAAATGCCTACTTGGGATGGATCTGATTTGACTGCTGGCAAGTTTCAGTTCAGTATGAACCAAACCTGTCCAAACCCCACCTGGCCCCTTAGTTTGCAATTCGTTAACATCTGGGCAGGTGCATCTGCACTTGAAGGAGGTGTTTACAGCCTATAAATGCTCCCCCCTGCCTGCCCAGATGTTAACCAATTGCAAACTAGCTGTGGTGCACAAAATTGTGAACCACAAGCAACTAAACCTTAATTAATCCTAACCCAAAACTTACCTTTCCCATCCAGGCTGTGAGCATTTGCTGTCATCTGCTGGCACCTCAAGTGACCCCAGATGTGACTGCACATGCACAGATCACCATCATCACCATAGCACCAGTGCAGTTGCTCAGGGCACCACAATCAAAATGGCAGCACCCTGCAGAAAATCGGTCATATGACTGGATGAAGATAAGTCTCCAGGTGAGTTGCGGGAAGGCTATTATGTACTAGTGTTCCATAATGCAAACGCTTGTACATTTTCGTTTGATCTGCACCTTCCCTGTGCATTGGACAGGAAGGCAAATGCATAAATGCCCCAATTCTTGCAGATCTGTAATAGTTAAAATATTTAGGAAGATTTTCCAAGCACTGCTTTTTGGGAACATCTAGTCACAAATGACTGGAGGTAACAGTTATTAAGGACCACACCAATTGGTATAATAATGCCATACCGGCATAATGGCAGCCATTTGCACTAGAAGCGCTAAATTACCCTCTACCTGACCAATAGAGCTTGTACGTTGAAAGAGAACATCTGGAGCAACATCGAGAGAGGCCAGACCTTACCATGGGAATTCGACAGTTTTGCATGACTACACAGTCACAGTCATGTAGCCATGCCCAGTTGCCACATCGCACCTGAAAGACAGTGTGAATCCACCTCCTCAGGAGTGATCCAGACACAGCCTTAGGCACCTCTGGGTAAGCCATGGTGGCAGCCAGGTGTAGATGGGCCCAACTAGCAAGTGGGCTGAAACTTACTAAAAGATAAGTATGAACAGACCCAGAGTCCATTTTAATCCCCAAATTGGACTGAATCCCAATTGGAAAGGGTTTAAACAATTTTTCTCATTGAGCTACTGACATCTTTATTACAGTGTTTCTCAAATTTAGCGATTCCCATACCAATTTATTATCATTTCCTCATGCCTATTGTATTACTATTTATCACTGAAATATTAGGAGTTGGCTCCCCTTTTTCCTTCAATAAATGGAGTTAATTTTTTTTAACTGTCATCTATGTAGCACCTAAAATAATCTCACGAACCAAATGCTGAGAAATGTTCCTTTATTCCCTACTCTTAAGTGAATTATTAAATTCATTCCCAATAATTATTTTGAATGTATGGTCCTTATTATAGGCCCTTGTTTAACAGCCAGGATATAACACTGAAGCTCAATTCACAGGCAAAGTGAAATAGTCTATATTCTACACCACTGCTTATTAAAATGCATTTCAAGCTCTTCAAGGTTACCATGATCTGAAACTGAACTGTAAATAAACTAGAGGAGGAGGAGAAAGAGAAAGAACTATTACGAAGGGTTAGATGGCCAACACAATCAAATGTAATCAGGGAACATAATTAAGCAGGTTCAACATATGTCTTGATTAAATAAACTTCCGTGTACCTCTGAAGAACAGCCATGCAAAGTTTACATCAAAAGCTAGACAGAACGCCAAAAGTGGAACTTCTTAAAAATGGGTTATAAAGGCATGCAATTTACTTGGATTTGCATAAAGCTATTGAGGAGGTCACGCACAGGGGAGTATTAATGAAAACAAGTAATTTTGCACTGAAACGTAGAGGCCTCTTGTGGATTAAAACTGAGAAAAGAAACACCAGGGGGGATTAAGTGGTCTTTTGCCATGATGAAAAGAAAGAGTATGTGGGTGCTCGAAATATGTTGGGCAATGAATCCAGCAATAATCTCAAGTATGAAACAGGAACGGATGGGCTAAAATATGCTGATGACACAAAAATAATTTAGGTCAGAGAAAGCTACTGAGGACTGAGGAATTCCAGAAGGATCTAATCAAACAGGGCGGTTTTGCAATAAGATGGCAGAGATAAATTTTAATGAAGGTAAAAAGGTACAAGGCAAATGCTTACGGAGAGAAATAGTTTCATTTTCAGCTGTTCAAAGAGACTGATTACCCAGCACATCTCAGCAGAAGAGTGCACGGTCCACAAACTTTTAAGTAAAAAAAAAAAAAAATCTAAAGAATTTGTTTTTCAACTAAAGGTTTCTTACTGCTTTGATAACGATAATCTTCTGTTAAACATGCGATCTTCGATTTGAAAACAGAATAGGCCAACTCACTGCGCATCTAGGAAAGAGAAGAAGGAATGTGCATAATGTAAGGCCATGGTCACATCGTCACTTTAAACCTTTTTCAATCCAACTTCAGGTCTGACTGCTCACACCTTTCCATTTCTATCCATTTTATTTGTGGAGTTTCCACCCTCCATTTGGACTTTCCTGAGTGGAAGGTCCACAAATAAAATGGATAGAAATGAAAAGGTGTGAGCAGTCAGACCTGAAGATGGATTGAAGGAGGTTTAAAGTGAAGGTGTGACCATGGCTTAAAATGTGTTGCACCAAGTTCAGACTCTGCCATGTCTACAGCTGTGGTCACACCTAAGGTTTAATCCAGCTTCAGTCCATCTTCAGAACAAAACAACACATCAGCAAAGTGACTAGTAATTTTCTTTCTACATCATCTATCCCTAAGGTGAAGTTTCTGAGTTATTTAACATTGAAAGAAAACAGCTTGTCACTTTGTGGTTGCATTCTCTCACTCTGAAAGTGGACTGAAGCTGGATTAAACCTTAGGTGTGACCACTGCCTAGCTACAGAAGGGCGGGGGGAGGTTCACTTGCCTAAAAGCTTTGCCAATCATACTTACATAGATGGCCTGTGGAAGTCATATATTCTCCAGAGAGAAAACACAGCACTCACTGACTTCTCATGCCAAGCTATAGGGAAGACACACAAGTAGGGATTTGCGCTAGCCATGCCCCCTTAACGTGCATCTGAGTTTGTTTGCCCCTCAGAAGGGTGAGCAGGTATTTTACCTCACCTTGTTCCTGGCTACCCCCTTCCTGGCTTCCTGTGGTGAAAGGCCATCCAAGGCTTCTCCTAACCCCTGCCAGGATTCTAAATGGTACATTTTAATAATGGTTTAATGATCTGGCAAAGGGCAGTAGAAGCCTGGGAGGCATGAAATTGTGGTGCACTTTCTGGTCTAGGTGGGGTACGGGTTTCCTTGTCCCCTCTAGTTCCCAAGAAATGAAAGAATAGAATTGGAGCAAAGGCTGTGTTCAGACATGACAAAAGGGGAGCCTCAGAAGCACCTCAGAGAGATAGTGTGTGGCCCTCATGTTCCCAAGCCTTCTCTATTCCACATTTTCTAGCCTAAAATGTTTAGTAGAAAAGGGAGGGGCAGACTAATATGTGAACAATCCCACTTTGAAGGCTTCTCTAAGCCGCCTCAGAAATGCTTTCTTTATTGTGTCTGATTAGAACCCAAGTGAATGATCACCTTATTCTAGGAGTGGATTTGGTAGGTGTTTCATCTTGCAAATCTGGTTCCCATGTGACAGGGGAATGGCCATTTGAACTGCTTCAAAGGATATTCAAAATGGCATTTTGCACATCCCTAATAGTCCAATGAAATATGGGGATTCTCCCTATTTGTGAAAGCAAAGTTGTGGTTGGTCAGATTCACAATGGTATTTACACCACTTGTACTCTAGCTTTCGGCTATCCCAGTTAATCGCATGCTATATTAGGGTGCACCTGAGACTACAGATTCCTCAAAAACAGGAAAAGGAAACCCACAGTTCACATTTTGCTGAACAGTTAACAGCAAAACATGCTCTACAATAGTACTGTCCTGTATTTATAACTTGCCTTCAATTTATAACAGGATCAGAATGCCAACTATGTGTCAGTCAGACATACCATCCCATATTTTAAGTAGATCGTAATCAGCAACTTCTCCTTAAAGCAAATTTCTGTTGGTTAATTAGCAAAACATTTGCTATCAGCAACACTAATATTGATTTGTCCTCAGCTGCAAAAACTGGTATCCTCTGTTCAAATAAGTTTGATTTAATGAATCACAGTGTTTTATTAGGCTTTGCTTCCAACACCCAGGCATGTAAAGATCTGTCAAAAATATAGCTGTGCAAAGAGCGTTACTAAAGTAAAATGATAACTACTGAAAGAAATATTAGAGATGTGAGGAAAAGCAAGAACTGATAAATACAGAGAAAACGAAGTCAGGGAGATAATCACTTGATTTCCTAATAATTAAAAAGTTAAAAAGAAATGGAAGTGATAAACACAGATTAAAGACTTCTAGAAGAGGGATAAGCTAGAGTGTTTTTGTCATCATTTAATACTATTTAATGCTTCCATGTACATAAGCTTAAAAATGGGAGTTTGGCTCCTGATAATCCAGGCTCCCACACTGAGAGGTCAGATGGGGTGGGCTTGTCAAGCTGCCCCCTGCTCACTGAGTCACTCCCACAGCTCAGGTTGAGCTCACCTGACTAGGGGAGATGTGATAGCCTGCCAGTGACAATTCTGCCATTTCCTGTTTCCTCCCTTTGTCTAATCACAACTTGCCAGGCCTTATGCTGCCTCCCTCTTTTGGGCCTCGCTGCTCTTTGTACTTCTAAAACTTCCCAGCTTGAATCATGATTGGATCTACAGGCCAAGATAGAAGGGTTGAAGCCTAAAAGTCTGCAAGGACCTATAAGCCTTTTCCACACTAATGCATGGGGGTGGCAGTCCCATGCTGAAACAGTTCCAATTGCCTGGATTGTTCAAGGACAGGCCCCATTCCACTCCAAAAGTCATGCAAGCTTCAGAGCATGGCATGAGGGCTCTAAAGACCAGAAACTAATGTTCCTGGCTTCGGACCCCTAGAGGGATCCATTTTGGTGGTACAATTTGGTGTGCCATATAAATGAATCTGCCCGTTCAAGTAGAGCAGGCAGGTGTGTGGCCACCTCCTTATCTCCCTGTCAATCCTAGGCAGCCATTTTGGTGATCTAGAGTGGGCCATGCTGCGTCCAATGTGGATGTACCATGCCAAGCAGAGGCCAGGATCTCTAGTCCACATCAGAGTGCAGAAGAGGGAGGCCCAGAAGGAGGCTAATGCATGCACTGGGCCATTCCTAAAGCAAGTGTGGGAAAGGCCCTATTCCCAGCATAGGAAGGTGCTACATGATGACATTTTGGGATAGGCCTCCAATATAATTGGTCATACCAGGCCTAATGAACCAGGGAGGGTTTTTCAGTAAGTCAGCTCATGTTGTCCTCCCCACTTCCATATTTTTGCTATGTGACGTTGCATTTCATTCATTTTAGAAGCAGCAGTGGTCCACAGACTGGGAGCATCACTGCCAAGGGAAAGGGAAAGAGGCCTCTCTTTACCTCCTCACAACAGTATGGTTTGCAAGGAGCCACTGTGTGGTTTATTTATGTACTCTCACTATTACCTCTTGGCTTACAAAAAATAAAACATTAGATAATCTAGCTAAGTTACACAGAGATAAATGCTGGAATGAACAAAAATATGCTTGTTCTTTCAAAATGCAAAAAGGAGCTGCCCTACATTCCCTGGAAGTTTATTCTACAGGGCTGGTGCCACCATAGAGAAGGCTTGGAGATGAACAGATGCCTTAACCATTTGAAAGTTAACTCCATACGGCTCAGACTATTGGAGTTATTGATAGATGAGGTACTCTTTTAAATATCTAGGGTCAATTAAGGTTTATAAGCCAAAACGAACACCTTGAAATGGGTACCAATGCCATGCACACAACACAGGAAGTAATTAATATGTAATCATCTTCCTAGTTCATGTACCATCTTGGCTACAACATTATACACTAGCAGTCCCATGTGACACACATTGGACTATCCCAACTGAGAAGCTGTTGGCTATAATTACGAGTGAACAATCTGTAAATTTGTCTGGCCCAGGAGATAAGTACTGCTGTGTATATCCACACATGCTGATGACCACTCAAGAAAAGATTTCTCAACCTGGACTAGACTGCTTTAATAAGCAATTTTGGCCGCATCCCCATTAGAAGCTTAATCCAGTTTCCCTAAACCTAAATAACAGAACTGGATGCAAATGTGAATTTGCCTGATCCCATTACTTTCAGCCAGAATTGCATTCAATCTGGATTCTGAGGACATACGTGACTCAAGGAGGGACTCCAGTGGCTACTTTTTTAAAACCGCTTTTTGGGCCTGCTCTGCCCTCTTCCTCCTGGCATGAACACACCACCCATAAGGGACCCCTTCACAGAGACTAGCTGGGTGGCTGCTGCTTGCCTGGATGGCAGCGGACAGCCAGCAATTCTTTCTCCTCCTCTTCTCATTGCTCAGGGCATGCAGCAGCAGCAGCAACTCAAGCCCCCTTCACCTTAAACATACACACATCTCCCCAAACCTTCAGCTGCTTTCCTTTCTTTTCCCTTTTTTAAAGGTCAGAACTTTCAATGGCAAGATTGTTATCAGGCGTGAAGTGCTTGGATTGCTACAGTGGATTGCTTGGATTGCTACTAGGGCTGCTGCTTTAAGGGGTGGATTCTTACAGCAAAATCACTATCTTTGGAAGCAAGGTATTGGGGGAGGGAAACTCTCATCCCTTAACACAGAAGGGTTCCCACAGTAAAAAACGTAAAACGGTTCAAGTGCACGAACTGGAGTGAGACCTGTTGAAATGAGGATTAACATTTACAAAGCTTTGGGGGAGATTTAACATGTGGAAAGCGTGTTAAGCCAAACTGATGTGGGGTCTGCGAGGATTGAAAACGGTTTGAAATCGAAATAAAGTTGTAATGGGGATGTAGCCTCTATGTGGTATTCAGTCCCCACTGAATCTTATAAATCCTCCTCCCCCATGTTTTAAATTGAATGCAATTTTGCACTCATTGATTTTTGCTGGTTTTGTACTGTATTTCACAGTATAATGCTGCCATTAAAAATATAATATTATCAAATATGTCTCACGCCATATGCTGAAGAAAATGTGCATATGGTTTGCATGGTTGCAAGCAGTATTTTAAACAGAACAGATTCTGATGGACAGAGAGTAAAGTTTTCCAAAAAATCTATCTTATAATGAATATATACATGCCACTTACATTTTGTCTGCTTATTTTTCTTGCTGCATGCAGGAGCATTTTCAAACATTAATGAAAAGAAAGGCACGACATAAAGCAAAATGCATATGAGTATCCCAAGTATCTCGTGCATAAAATATCCATCCAAAGGAACTGTTGCTATCATTCTTTCAACCTGTTGTTTCTGGATCAAAAATTGTGCTGCTGAACATCAATTCATAACTGTTCTTCCTGGTGAAACATATAACTAAGAAACGATGATCCTAGCAACCTAAACAAACAGATTGCACAGGAAGGAGAAGATCATTACTACATAGCAAACTTGAGGCCTCTTCGCACTATAGCTAAAATGCTGTAGAATGCTTTGGCCCGAACTTTCCCATCCGCACTGGTAAACACGTCTTTTGCCTACCTACTTGTGGATGGAAGATTGTTCCGCCCCTGGCCTCCCCCACTGGCTCCTGTGGAGGCAGGAGTGGACATCCCTGGTGCTTCCCCTGCCTGTGGTCATGCACACTCCCTGGGGCTAGATCAGCTTCCTGGAGCCAGCAGGACCCCCACCCAGCACCCTCCAACCCACCCCAGGGGCGCGCATGCTTGAACAGGGCTTACCTTTTTGGTGCCAGGCAGCAAGTGGGGCAAAGAGGCTGGCCGCGTTCTGCGCCTGCACTTGGGGTGGTCTCTGATTTGCCAGGTACCCGCACCTGCGCAGATGGCCAGCCGTTCTGGCCCCGGGTAGTGTGCGTTACCACAGGGAAGGGAGGTGCCAGGGCTGTCCACCCGCCTCCACAGCAGCCAATGGGGGAGACTGGGGGCGGAGCCCAGCTGTAATGGAGGGAGAGCGTGTGAATGCTTTCCCTCTGGTACAGCTGGGAACGCACTGGGACAGGCTGAATGTGCCAGGACGGCTTCAGAGCACTTCTTTGTGCTCTGAAACTCGTAGACATGCTGGGACGAGCCGAGGTGGCCCGGAATGGAGCCTCCAGCCCACAGGAGCGAACGCTTCACCCCAACGCATTCTACACACATTCAAAACCCCTCGTGTGAAAAGGCCTTTGGTTACAAGCTTCAAAAAACCCCACAGAGGCTTTGAATGGAAATAGAGCAAAATTGATCATTAGTCTTATTTTCTACAACAGGATAAATACATTCTGTGGTATTTCCCCACTTCACACAAAAAGTATGCACTTTGCATTCTGCCTGTAAACTAGCAAATAACTGCATTATGTTCATGCGACAGAACTGAAGGTCCTTTTTGCACTTACTGTCTGTGGGTTCCACCGTTTTGGATTACATGGAGGCCCACAGACCCAGACCATTTGCACTGACAACGTTGATCTGGCTCACATTCTTATTAACACTCTCAAATAATTTTAACAAAGTACATGTAGCACACAAAATTCATCTTGCCATGGCTGCCACATTACAACTGTAAGGCAAACTGGTCTTAAAGCTGTGATGTTTCTAGGTCAATGAGATGTCTAATGGACTGAAAATAGTGGACTTGTGGCTATTTGTGCAGAGGAATGCGAGCAAGCACGGCTGATTTTTAGCAAGGGAACAACATGGATGTGCAGTGGCCCTAACTCAGAGCCCTTACAGCTTACGGGTAAAACACCCCCAGAACCAGCTATGGATGTTCAGGACCAACAGGTGCATCAAGTACCCATGTGAATACACCATATGTATGTATGCACATTTGAGCATTTAAATATTTGTAAAAACAAAAACAAAAAAACACCTGTGCTTTTTACAAAAATATTTTGTTTTCTTCACTAGGGATACCAAGCTTCCACCAATACTATCAAAATCCAAGTAAAAGCCATATTTATATTTTAAAAGTATTACATTGTTTTCTTGTATTTTGTAGGTTGTTTTTAATTCCTATATTCCATAAGTATTTATTTATTTATTTATTTATTTATTTATTTATTTATTTATTTATTTATTTGTATTTACAATGGGTCTCTGGGCAGCTCACAGCATTTAAAAACAGACATTTAAAGATTATATCACCCATAAAATCAGAAACAAGTTTAAAAATGCAAGTTTAGAAAAATACAAAAATAGGTAAAAGCAACAGTGATTTTCAATGGGGGAAGTGTGAAGAGGAACCTTTTAACCGCCTTCCTAAATAGGGACAAAGAAGGGGCCTGACGCACCCCGAGTGGGAGACCATTCCATAGCCTGGGGGCCACTACTGAGAAGGCCCTCTCCCGGGTGCCCACCCGCCTAGCTACTGAGGTGGAGGGATCACCAGAAGGACCTCCCCTCCAGATCTTAAAACATGGGCAGGTCAATATGGGAGAAGGCGCTCCTTTAGATATCTGGGGCCCAAGTCATTAAGGGCCTTATAAGTCAGAGGTAGCACCTTGAATTGGGCTCGGTAGTGAATTGGCAGCCAGTGCAATTTATTTAAAACCGCTGTAATATGTGTCCAGCTAGGTGTTCCTGTCAGCACTCTAGCAGCTGCATTTTGCACCAGCTGCAACTTCCAAACCGTCTTCAAGGGAAGCCCCATGTAGAGCGCGTTACAGTAGTCCAACCTGGAGGTTACCAGAGCATGGATAACTGTGGCCAGGTCATCTCTTGGACAGGCTAATTCCCTAGAATCAGATGTAATAAATATTTTAAATAAATATTTTGGTTTGACCTATGAGCTTAATTTCATGAATATAAAAAAAAAATTGAAAGAATGGAAGAGAGGAGGAAGATGGGGCAGATATTCATATCAAAGGCATGCACAGCCAGGATTCTTAAGGCAATAAGCTTTTCTTAACCTCTACCTCTCTTGTTGTGGGAACTGAAATTCACTCAATTATAAGAATATAAGTAGGTCAATAAAATGGGGTCACTCTTCCCTAGTAAGTCTCACAGAATAAACTGTAAAGAGATTACTGCTACTTTGAAATGGAATTCAATTTAGTCTTCAGATTATGATCATAATTCAGAGACGTTTTATTTGTTTTCTTTTGTACCATTTGAGAAATGATTTTTTTTTAATTCCTGTAAAATTTCCTGTAATTTTATTGAAGGAATATCACTGATGCATCTCTACCATGTCACTGCAACCTTCAATCTGAAAAATCTCTTAAGACTTATTTTATGCAAAGAAAAAAACTTATACTGAATACCTCTCATGCCATATGACAAGACACACCCTACCTTTGGTTTGTGTTGGCTGTGTGTAGCATGCTCTGTAACCTTATAGATAGAAAAGGCTTCTATCTTGAACTGAGCTGGCTCTTGGGAGCAGGCAGGTACAGGTGAATAACAGTTCTAAGTAGGAACTTGGAGGTAGGGAAGAATAGCTATTGAAAAGGCTGCAGCGACACATTAACTATCATCACTGCCATATCTCCCAGAAAACAGACTAAGGCCCCATCCCCAAGCAATAAAAAGTATGTTAAAAAGGTTATTTTGCTTCTGAGCACCCCCATGCACGGCTTTTCTCCGAGCTTTCAGTGGCACAAAAGGAGGAAAATGTGCGGTAAAAGACTGCCATTTAAAGAAGAATACCAGAGCACTTTTTGGAAGTCACGGGTATTCCAAGCAACATTGCAAAAGACGCTCCATGGCAAAAGGGTGACCAAGATCTTTGAAAAAAGCTCCCTGGTTCTGCTTCTGCTGCCCACCTGCACACACACAGCCTTAAACACTCACACATCTCCCAGAACAGCAGCACCTTCCCTTCCCTTCCCTTTTTAAAGGTCAGAACTTTTAAAGAGCCAGAATTGTAGAGAATTGCAACATTGTTATCAGGTGTGAAGTGGGTAGATTGCTACAGTGTAACGACTGCTGTAAGGGGTGGATTTTGACAGTGAAATCACTATCTTTGGAAGCAAGCTCTGGATCCCAAAGTGATAAATGGCTCTGGTGGGTTTTGCACCTGGGGAGACGAACACAGAAAATGTAAATATGGCTATTTTTCTTTTGGACTTGTCGGGGGTTGTCTCCCCGGCACCCTATCAAGCAGAGAGGGGGCAGGCAGAAAAAGATGTGGGCAAACAAAACACGCTTCCTTGGGGACGGTGGGTGCATTTAAAATGCGTGTTTTACTGAACCTCATGGGGACACTTATTCCGGAATTGAACGGCACTTTTAAAGTCCGGTGGAATAGAGGGACAGTAGAGGAAAACTAGAGAGGCAAATAAGTTGCTTGGGGATGCAGCCTAAAGGAAGCATATAAGACTCAGGAGCAGTTTCCATGTTCTTCAATGCATGGCCCCAAAAACAACTGAAATTCTGGAAAGGAGAAAAAGTGGGGACTGTCCTAGCAGCAATACCGTCTAAATTTGGAGTTAGGTTCTCTGGCTTACAAACTTGCAGACGGAGAGATTTTCTCAGCTCACCACAAAAGGCCCATTTGCAGAACCTGACAAAATGGCACTGGGTCGAAGCACTACTTGGGCAGATCTAGCCATTCACATGGTTGACAGCTGGACCAGAGCCCAGCAGGGAATACTGAGGTGAGTACTTTAAAGTGGTCTCCCTCTGTAACACTCTCTGGCATGATTTCCATGCTGGCTAGAATGTTTCTCAGGAAGCTGCTTACTGAGTAGACTCCACATTTCCTGGTAGCAGCCAGTCCAGCTATCAGTACAGAAGAAGTCTCTAAAATTTTCCTGTAGGGGATTCCAGTAAAAGTTCACCAATGAAGGCACAGCAGGCAATGTGCTAATCTTCATTATACCCCCTCCTGCCTGTATCTGAGTTTTCCCCTTTTTATAAGCTATAAAAAATCTCTTATTAAAACAAGAGACAAGCTAGAGATGAAAATATAATTAAAGTCTTGATAAAGAAGAAAATTGTAAATATTTGAAGATATTACAATGGAAGATACTCAATATAAGCTACTGAAAAAGTAAACAAATGTAGAACTTACAAAGGAGGTTTATAAACTCCTGGAAAAAATCTTAATGAGCAAATACAATTTAGGCCATAAAGGCTGGAAAATACCAGTTGCTCAAATTGAACTATATTCATTTGATCTCCCACCCCCTCACCCCAAGATTATGAAAGTAAATAATACATTGCATCCTGGAAACAGTGTTGATCATTGGCTAGTAACCAAAGAAGAGAAAAAAGATTTTTGTAATTCCATGGAGCAAAGCAAAGAAAATATGTTAATGATGTAAACAAAGAGGACATCTTGAGCCTTTCCACAATTACCTTCAGACTGAGTCAGCAAGTGGTTTAATCAGGAGGCCACACCTGCTGCTAATATGCTACATCCATAATTGATGTACTGTAACCTAGGCAGCAAAATGGCTATCATGTTTTAATAAGCCTGCCTGTAGTCTAGTGGGTGCTAAAAAGGCCCAGGACGCATGGAGAAGGGTGCATGCCTCCATGTGCTGGTTTAGCAGGGGGACTCATTTCAGTGACACACAGAATTGGGTTCTGTCCTGAAACAGCCTTCCAAGTGCAGAAGGCTTCTTCTGGGCTGGCGGGAACAATCCAGCAGCTGAAACCCGACCAGGGTAAGTGCAGAAATGACCCTTAAGTATCAATGGGCTTATTCACCCCTTTGCTTCCCTGGGAAAGCATCCCATGGAAGTGAAGGTGGGGAGTGGATCTGGTGTCCACACTCTGGGATGCCGGTTCCCTTCCAAACATGGCTGGCACCTCCCCAAGTGCCAGCTTAGTGCCAAGTGCTTGTGAACCAGAGGCAATTGCCTTGGTGCAGCAACAGTGCTAATGGCCATACACAGCACTGTTGCTGTGGCAACTGAGCTGCTGCATTCACCTCAAAAAGCTGCAAATGGAGCATGCCAGGCTTTATGAGCCCATGGCTAGTATAGCTGTGGAGCACAAAAATGCACTCCACAGCTATGTGGGCCAGGTGACACCCCAATATGTGCAGAGGTGCTTCAGGGATGGAAGTATCTCTGCACAGTGTGTATGTCCTTTCCTGGGGCATAACAGGAGTTCCCTTTTTCACAAAGTGTCAATATGCCCAATGAAGTAAAGGATTTTTATAGAAAGGGAAACAATAGAATATTAGGTAGAAAGCTCTAAAGAAAAACAGGGTGCTTCCACACTGGCCGCCAAAAAATGGATCTAAGAAGATCCATTTTTCGGTGATCCGACCACCCGAGGATCTGTCCCAAATAGGGATGGATCCAAAGGGCCCTCATGGGTCCGCTGGGCCGGATTGCCTGGGTGCTGCGCAGAAGCCGCAGAACCCATGGCTGAAGGCAGCCACGCCCCCCGCCACCAATGCTGCCCCCAGAGCCGCAGGACTGGAACTATCAGCTGCCAGTCACCATGTGTTTCTGGGGAGGGCAGAAGGAGGCAAACCAGCCTACTTCCGCCCTCCTCAAGATGGCAGCTGCCGGCACATCTGGCCCTCACCTCTCCATGTGCGGAAGCATCCTGCTTCTGGCCGGATCGAGGCGAAGGGCTGGAGGGAAGACCTAATTTTTGAGGTCTTCCCGGCGGCTGGATCTTTCGGCAGCAAAAACCAATTAAGAACAGATCTTGTGCACTGAAATGCGGAAGCGGCCGCCTCAATCCGACCTCCAGTGCAGAAGGTAACATTACATGTGGTCTGTGTGTCATTAATGTGTGTCTATATGTGTTTTAGGGTGTGTGCGGAAGCACCCATAACTTCATGGTTATTTGAAAGCATTGAAAGAAAGCTAGGTAAAGAAAACAGCTGGAAATGTCTGCAGAATGGAATACTGTAAAAAAAAAAAGCATATTCCGGTAAAGCAAAAACTGGGGGTGGGGGGGGGATCACAAATGATGGGAAGTGCAGATTGTATAAAAGAAAAAGATGAAATGTTATATAACATAATTAGCCTGCACAGTATGACTCCATAGTCTAAAAATAGAAACTGCCAGTGTAAAGTTGCAACAATGTTACATTGGAAAGATGGTAAAACTTACACCTTAGCAGATGGGTGGAAATGAGACGTAAGTGCAGAAAATTATTTGAAAATAATGTGATGAAAATACGATGAAATTTAAAATTTGGTCCAATAAAATCTGTCTCCTAAATATGTCTGACATTGCTGTGGTTGCAAGTACATGTACTCAAGTTACTTCAAGAGATGCAACCATCTACTGTAGGGTTTGTTACATGATAAGCTTAAACTGCAGAACATTATGGCCGCATCCCCATTATAAGCTTAATTCAGTTTCCCTAAACTGAAATAACAGAACCAGATGCAAACGTGAATTTGCCTGATCCCATTACTTTCAGCCAGAATCACGTTCAATCCGGATTCTGAGGACGTATGTGACTCAAGGGGGGACTCAAGTAGCTACTTTTTAAAAGCCACTTTTCGGGGCTGCCCTGCCCTCTTCCTCCTTGTGTGAATGTGCCACCCATAAGGGACCCCTTCACAGAGCCTGGCTGGGTGGCTGCCGCTTGCCTGGATGGAAGAAAAACGGCAGCGAGCAGCCAGCGATTCTATCCCCTCCTCTCCCCATTGCCCAGGGCACACAGCAGCAGCGGCAACTCAAGCCCCCTTCACCAGTCACCATCACAGCCTCTAAAACATTCACACATCTCACCCAAACTTTGGCTGCTTTCCTCCCTTTTCCCTTTTTTAATAGTCAGAACTTTCAAAATTGCAACATCGTTATCAGGTGTGAAGTGGTTGGCTTGCTACAGTGTAGTGGCTGCTTTAAGGGGTGGATTTTTGCAGCTTGCTTTGGAAGCAAGCTATTGGGGGAGGGAAACTCTCATCCCTTAACACGGAACAGTTCCCACAGTAAAAAATGTAAAACATTTCAAGTGCACAAACCGGAGTGAGACGTGTTGAAATGAGGAGTAACATTTACAACGCTTTGGGGTGATTTAACATGTGGAAACCTGACGTGGGAACTGCGCAGATTGAAAACGGTTTGAAACTGAAATAAGCTTATAATGGGAATGCGGCCTATGTTTGGTGGATTGGGCAACCATATTAAAGCAAGGTTCTCCCTGGGAAAGGAAGATGTGAAAACGCCTCTAGTCTGCCTAAACCCACTGTTAAGCAGAAGACATGCAAATGCAATAATACATAGATATGGCAAGAAGACAACGTGGAGACACAGGACCTGTTTGCACCTTCACTTCCCTGGGAAATCATTCCATGAAAGTGAAGATTTGGAATGGATTGGGTATTTGCATTTCAAATATCCAATCTATTAGAAACTTATCCGGCACATCACAAAGTGCTGGGCAAGTGTGAATGGTACTATTCCAACAGCATTTGGCCTCATCGTAGCCAAGTCCACGTAGGCCAGGTGTTGCTGTGGTCACAAGGCAATGTCACATGCAACCATGGCTGCAGCATCCCATCCTGTGCACCCTTCACCTTTAGTGCTCCACGGTTATCTGGCCAGAACAGAAGCAGCTCCATGTGGTGTGCATGCTCCGTGTAGGAACCTTTTTGTCTAAATATGAAAAGTCCCACATTCAGGTGAGAATGGATACAGGGGAACTAGTCTGTACTGTTAATACAGACAAGAAGATAAGACCTCTAGCATTCTGTCTCACACAATGTCTCACTAATTGCTTCTGGGCATTCTCAAGCAGAAGAGACAACGTAAAGATGTCATGAACTCAAAGTCAGCTCATAATGACATTATGCAATGTTCTTGGCAGTGATACAGAAATGATTCAGCATTGACAATATTGAAATGAGAGCTTAATGCTTTCTCAGACAACAAGGACCCATGGCATCCAAACATCCCAATGCCTGGGTTCTGGAAATCCAGATTTCCAGGTCCCACACTGCGACAACCCCCACGCAAGTCAGCCTTACTGTAACGTGCTTTGAATTGCTGAGTGTGTCTGCACTTGCCTTCCAAGAGTGCATTACTGTAGAGACTAACATGTACTAGCATTTGCACTAGGGAACGCTAGTACATGTTAGCCTAAGTCCCAAGTGATCAGATACTGGTTGCATATCCAATCCTCCACAGGGTGCCACCATTTTTGTTGTGGCACTGTGCGCGCCTCTGCATGCATCAGCGCTGTTGTCATGACGACAGTGATGCTCTGCACATGCTCAGTCGCATCAGAGGTCATCTGAGGTTTCAGCGCACTTATGCAGCACCTCAGATGACCCCTTGCACAGGAAATAGTGCAGATGGCTGCCAAGTAGATTGAAAAGGTAAGCAATTGGTTAGAATTGGGGAGGATTGGGTTGTTTGTGGTGCATGGTTTCATGCACCACAGCTAGTATGCAATTAGTTAACATCTGGGCAGGCAGGGAGTGTTTGTAGGCTGCTGTAAATACCTCCTGCAAGTGCAGATGCAACTGCCCAGATGTTGCAGGGACCTGTCTAAGATTAATATAATATTGTACAGCACTGAGTACATGTCCAGCACTTTAGAAATAAACTATAATAATAATAACTAACTGCATACTATGAGATCAGGAATCACAGTGACAGAAAATGGGCAACCTCTGGTGTCGTTTCTTGCCCATCCTTCTGAGTTCTTGCTACTAGCACTGTTGCTGAAAGTTCTGCTGCAGCAACATTCTTAGAAAATGAGGACCTTCGCTGGATCTGGCCACATCCCATCTAGTCCAGCGTCCAGTCTCATACAGTGGCCCCCCAATTGCTTCTGGGCATCTCAAGCAGAAAACAATGGCAAAACCTTCACCTGCTCTCAGATCCTTGCAGATTGTATTCAGAGGCATCCTGCCTATCTCTCCTTCTTGGAACTGCCCTAAATACACTAATTGTGCTTGCTGCTTCTGCTGCCTATGTGGCACCTGTTGGCCCCTGCCCCAGACTCCATTCCTGACAGGAAGCTTATGGATGAAGCCACTGTCCTCTAAAAAAATACTGGAGATTGAGCATTGAACTACTGCCACTTATTTAGTCTCGACAAAGGTGTATTCAGTGCAATGTTCTGTCTAGTTCACATCAGTTCTGGTGCATGTTTGAAAGTCAGAGCAGTTGAGTCAAAGGGAAACATACAAATGGGCTTTTGAGCAATTTTAAAAGTCCTCTCCACTTGAATACTAACTAGGTCTTTTAATATCATATTTAGTAATGGGTGAATTCTTCTCAGCTTGATTGAACAGAATTGCTATAATAATTACTAGCTTTCTCAGAAACAAGAGTAAAGCCTCTTTTCTTCTGCAAGTTCTGTCTTTTCTCACTCATAACACAATATTATATATGCCAAGGCTTCTACTTTGCTCGTTTGCTTGATGCCATCTAATTGTAGCCAGCTCTTGGTAATCTTATGGATTGACTTCCTACAGAATGACCAGTTTTCATTGATGTTATAACTGAGAGTCTATCAACCCACTAACTTGCCATCCTCTTCTTTCCTCAGTTGGTTTGTGGTTCACAGTGATCCATCCAGTTTGCAAATGTTACATCGAATCAAACTTTCAGTTGTATGAATATCCAACAATTTGATCAAGCCAAACCATTCCCCCACTTGCAAATGGGAACCGTTCAGTCAAACTGTTCTCATCCACTGTGGTTTTGTCCTTGAAACAGCCTTTATACAATGGAAAAAATAATAATATTTCTTGTTTTCAAAGAAATTCAAAATTAAACATGAACAACCATTTGTTCAATTAACCAATTTACTGTTGAACCAAACAAATGGGTGTTTGGTTTGATGGCGAAGTGAGTATGCAATTTTAATTTGTGTGCATCTCTTGTGGTGTCATTATAAAGTAAAAATAAAAGGGCTACTAAATCATAAGGTAAAAATAAAAGGGTGGTCAATCAGGGGTTGCCCCGCACGCACACGCAGATCGACGCCAGCTGAGCTGGGTCACTTGGACCCCAGACAGCCATGAGGTAGGTGCTGCACACATCTGTGTGCAGCCCTGGGCCAGGGGGCTGGGTGGTGGGTGCCCAGGGGGGTCCTGCCAGCTGTAGGGGACCCGATCCGGTCCCCTACAATGTGCATGAACCTGGGGAAGGGCCCTGCCAAGACTGCCCGCCCCTGGGTCTTCAGTCACCCAATGGCAGACAGGCCTGGGAGGGGCATCCCACCTCTGGGTTGGCCTTTTCAGGCTAGGACAGTTCGGTTTTCTCCTTTCACACGTAGGCAGGTAGGAACACGTGTAGACATGTTCCTTTCCTGCTTCCATGTGAATGGGGAAAGCGTCCCAGAGTGTCCTAGCCTAAGTGCACTATAGCCGTTCTGGCTTAGTGCAAAAAGGCCTCAGGGGCCTATTCACACTTGGTCTCTTAGTTTATAATTAGTTAATATCTGAGCATGTTCATCTCCACTTGCAGGAGGTGCTTACAGCCTAGCTGTGGTGCACGAAATTGTGCACCACAAACACCCTAACACATCCGATTCCTTCCCTTTTTCATCCAGCTGGCGACCATCTGTACTGCTTCCAGCTGACAGGGCCATCGGAACTACTGTGCAAGCGCACTGGCAGCTCAGATGGCCTACTGACGTGATGTCCTGCAAAGGAATGGATGTGCGACCAGACACAGGTAAGTGACCAATCGTGTATGGGCTAGCCTATCATGTCTAAAACACTTTCCCCGTCCAACTGACAGGAAAGCAAGTGCAGAAATGCCGTAAGATCTGGAGAGGAGGCCCTCCTGGTTGTCCTACCACCCTCAGCAGCAAAAGGGGTGGGCACTTCTCAGTGGTGGCCCCTAGGCTATGGAATAGTATCTCCCTTGAGATAAGTCAATTACCTTCACTGTACACATTTCGGGAGGCAGTGAAGATGCACCTCTTTGCCCTGGCCTTTGGTTAAATGGGGATACACTTTTCCCTTCCCACTTGCAGATGTTATTGTTTTAATAATGTTTGATTTTAAATGTTGTTACCCACCCAGAGACCTCCAGGTATAGGGTGGGATAAATAAATAAATAGTTGTTTAAAACAAGCTGCCTGAAGTGTTGCTGCCTAAATGTTAGACTAATTAGAAATTGTATCTGCCAGCAGTACTAGATGTAAACAGAATACTATACAAAGTGTCTTATAAATGTAACCAAGGGTGTTTCCACACTTACCGCTGGAAATCTGGATTTTTGAAATCTGTCCCTGGGAAGATCCGTCTGAACTAGGTATGGATCCCAATGAGGCCTAACGCATCCGCACTCGTGTGGGAAGCACGGATAGCGAGGAATGCATCATGTGTTTGCTGTGTGGATGCTGGAGAACCAATATCCAGAAGGATCAGGCTCCTCTGTGGCCCTGCCACCCAAGGTGCCACATTATTGGAGCACTCAGCCGTCAGTCACCACTCGTTTCCACCGTGCATGGGCATGTCAAGGACAGACTGCCCACCAATCAGTGACATGCCTGAGATCCTGTGGCTGCCCGGCTGCATAGCCTGCTTTTGTGTAAGGAAACCCCACATTTGACAGGCCTCACTCGACATGGCGACTTCCAGTCCCACCCACATGCATTCCCACTCCTGTCCCTGTGTGGAAGCATCATCCTTTGATCTGGAATTTGAAAGCAGGAATGGTCTGAAGACCTAATTTTTCAGGTCTTCCCGAAAGCCAGATTCGGCAGCTTCTCATGCGAGGCTGTGCAGAAGCGGCATCCTTGAAGGGGCCCTAATCAGTCCCACTGTGCAGAAGGTAACTTGCAGATGTGTGCCATATGTATCCTTATTGGGTATTAATAGGGTCTTAACGGCCTGTGCAGAAACACCCCAAGGATCAAGAAAAGTGCGCTGACTGACATTGAAACTGACTGAGAATACAATACATGTTGCATAACTGTATATAATAAATTATAAGTTTTTTGTTTGAAAACTGTACCAAAAGAACCCATTGCATCATTTCATTTTTTAATTCAACTAAACATCCCCACACTCCCCAATCCATTCTAATGCCACCATGCACAAGCTGCAGAAAGGGAATCTGACTGAAACCCTTTATTTTATCTTACCAAACCACTTTTTGATTTGCAGTTGATTAAAGCACATCTGGGGGGGGGGGGAAGAGAGATCAAAGGAAAGATTCCAATTAGAAACGAGTCCCTTCCTCATTACCCTTATGGTCCAAATCCACAAAATTCTGGGGCTGTGCCTCCAAAATGTCCTGCTCAGCCTGAACAGACACAGATGTGTAAAGTTTCAGTCTGAACAGCCAACGAATGCCTTTGGAGGAAAATTATGATTAACTTATATTGCATCTAAGCATCCCAAGCTGGACAAATCCATATTTTGAATTGGGTAATTAGAAGCATTGGCAGTATCTCAAATGTGCTTCTATTTAATTCTAATAGCTGAAGCTGACTGCAGAGCTCTATAAATGGCACCCAACTAGGGGAAGAAAATGGGGGGAAATCTAATATTCTTTCTGCTGTACTGCAGTTAAGGGGAAATATTATTTGAGAGTTGTGCAGTTCATGCTAAAAAGCTTCTCTCTTAACCTTCTGAATTTTTGCCCTTGCATATTTTATAGAATTAACACAAGTTATCTTCCCTAATTAAAAGTAGTAAGCTGATACACTGTAGCTTACGAGGAAGTGTGTAATAAAGAAAGCCAAACATAAAATGAATATTTCAGGATCTTCTAACTACTAGTCAAAATCTGACAGGCCATGCATCAGCTGTTTACTGACAAATATGTTGCTAGGTCAAAATTCAACAACCAGTGTAACTAGGCTTCTACTGTGTAACAAGAAGAAAGAGGAGAAAGTCTAAATGCCAACCCTTCCAACTTTTAGGTGCTGTTACCAGTTCTGCTCCAGTAATAAACTGGAAGCAACTGTGGAGGGAGTAAAATTTGGATAATTTGGATTATTTTTGAAGCCCAAAGAACACCAAATTTAAACTTCCCAGGGGAATCAGTAGCAAGATCTTTCACAGGTTTTAATAACGAGGAATAACCAGTAAACAGAGACAAAACCCATTTTAGACTCAGAAACCAGTGTTTCTTGTTAAACCAGAGCAAAGAATTTATTAGGAATACAGAAAAGAAGTTGAAATGAAATATAAAGCCATATCAGAAGCGTTTCTAGAACAGAAATAAACATGCAACAACTGCAAAACGACTAAAGAAATGAACATCTCCCACTAAGAAATCTTTGTGAATTTAACTGAATTTATCCCTCTTTTATTAAAACGACTAATTTATAGTTATGCAGCAAAAGCTTCCTAAAAACCCCAAAACAAATTGCTTTTCATTAGTATGAATTAAGGAATGAGAATAAAGTTCTCATTTAGAAATTGCAAATATAAAACAGCCAGAAAGGGAATGGAAAACTCCTAATACTAGAAAGAACCCCTAACCTAAAAAAAAAAGAAGTTCTAAAGAAAAATAAGGGAAAGTGAATAGAGGATACCAATCTTCTGTCTCACCAATGATGTCTTCTCCATGTGCAGAAGTTTGAAGTTACAGGGATGCATGACCACAGCAAACTGCATCTCTTTCAGGAACCCGAAAATGACTTAAAAATTGGGAATCCCTTCAGTCTCAATCAGACTGACCCCCAAAATGGACAAAAATCCAAAAGAAATACATTAAAAATAATCTTTATAATTGCCTTTACAAAACCAGCCAAATCCAGAATGCAAAAGTTTTAAACTGCAGCTCTTGCAGCAAAACTCTGTAGCAGAAAGAAGAAAGGGGGGGGGGGGAAGAAAAATTTCTCCAGGTCTCTTTAGCATCCCATGATGACCAGAAGAAGAAGACCTCCCTCCTCTGATGACCAGAAGGAGAAGACCTTAAAACCATCTCTTCTCTGCCATTTTTATAGCAAAAATTGGAACCAAAAAACTGCTGATGTTCTTCCCTTGTTAATGAATAAAAATGTGTATTTGACTCCAGTCTTCTCAACATTTCCAGTCAGTGCATCTCCTGACCTCTCCTTGACACCCTCAGACAAAAGGTGTGAATAGCGAGTAAACTATTGTATCCCTGTTTGATTTGCAAAAGTTTACCTTAAATTAACATTTTAGCACCTCTACTGACTCTCTTAATCCTTTCAACTAGACCCAGTGTATGTAGATATCAGCAAGCTCTTACCCAATTCTTTTAGGGTGTAAACAAAGGTGTAAACAGTGAGTCATCTCCAACATCCTGCATCCTAATACTGGTGAAATGAGCCATTTGCAATTTAGATAGTAATTCCAAATTCTGGTATACTTATTTTACCCAGATCTCTTCCAAAAATCCATTCCATTTTATTCTTTATTATTTTATTAAAATTAGACAAACCAATCTCTGTCCCAGATTCCATGGTTTTATTTCTCCTTCATTATTTAAAAATCTGTTACCCCAAAAAGAGAAAACAAAGACTTTTTAGGTGCTAGGACTCTGTCTTGACTCAATCAAGATTAAATCTCAGGCTGTGTTTCTTGCATACATACTTTTATCTTTTGCAAACAGCCAGCTTGTGACTTGAGAAAACTATGTCCTTTTTTTTTAAACTCCAGGCTTGTCTTTCTCCCAATATGGCTATTTTAAGGCCTTTCCACGTTTCATGGTCTGCCTTTAGCTTTTAATTATGACAATCATAAAGCCAAATTCATATGTCAAAACCCGGTATATTTCAAGTTCCGGTTTCGTAGTTAACATTTCTTATGATACCTGCACCTCCAAAGTTGATCTGGTAACAGTGCCAAGTAAAGACCTGCCTGTTTATTAGAGACTTTGGACATTAATTCACTCAGGCATTATTTTAATTTTAACTTTAGCTTTTAACGAACTGTGATGTTTAATACTGTTTTAACGGGGTATGTATTTAATGACTTGTTTGTATATGGTTTTTTTATTGTAAGCTGCCCAGAGGTCCTAGGATATGGGGCCGGATATAAACATGTTAAATAAATAAATAAATAAATAAATAAATAAATAAATAAATAAATAAATAAATAAATAAATAAATAAATAAATAGAATCCAGTATAGAGAAATGACAAACCATATGTCGGGCTAAAGCGAGAAGATATTCTAAAGATGAACCTCATGACAAAACATTCCCTGGTAATCCTGGAACGTGGAGGCATGACAACTGCCCACCTCCCATGTTCCAGAGCAAGGCCTTGGTCCCTCTGGTGGACCTGATTAAACAGGTCTTTAGAAATCCATATTAAGGGCCTCTTAATCTAGATATGGTTCTGTCTAATGTAGATGGAGCTAGACCAGCAGGGGCAGATGGAAGGCCCAGAGCATGGAGTTTATAGCTCCTTGATCTGGATTTCAGGAAGTACAGAAAGGGCCTATGTCACACACAGCCTTCAGGGCTAGTAGCCATTGTCCATCATGAACTGGTCCAGCCACTTTTGAAACCTTTGAGGATTCAGGCCTTGTGGTGGTGAATTCCAAAGTTTAACTGTTTGCTGTGTGAAAAACTCATATTCCTCAAGTGTTACCAATCTTTTAGCATCATATTGGGCCAGTTTGCATTTTCCTTCCAGAAGCAGTCTCAGCCACTGTCACTAGCTGTGGACAATTAAAATCTTGTTCACAGCTTGATGAGGAATGGCTAGTGAGCTCCTGGTCATCAGTGTTTGCACCCTTTTCTGGATGTAAAGCTATGAGTGGGTGTATGGGTATAGCTGTGCAGTTGTGCTCTGCAGGAGAATCACCATGACAATGTCTGGGCACAAGCTAAGTGTTGCCACATCTGTTGCCATGTTGATCCAGGCCATCTTGGCCAGGTCATCTGCACTTCAAGTGCTGGTGGTCCGCTTGGGGATTGTACCAGCACTCGTAGTGTAGATGGCTCCCTTTGCATCTGATCTCCATCTCAGTAGAATGATATTATTATACCACTCCACTGGGGAAAATGGGAACAGGTCCACTGTTAAAGAAAACAAATAAAAATACAAACATCTGTTCTCAGATCTTTTATTATCAAAGAAGTAGCTAAATTACAAAGTGGTGATGGGGAGTTTGATAACATACCGCACATAAGCAAAATGTTTTACTTTTAATACAATTTATTTATTGGGACTGGATTCAGACAGATCAAAACAGCAATATGACAAGGAGGATTCCAACTGGAATCTCTTGGATGCTGCAACTCAATTGGAAATTTTGGAAGCTGCTAAGTTTTGTTCCCAGTCCCTAAAGTTGTCAAGTGGAATGGGATTCCACAATATGGATTGCCTTTTGTCCATGCCACCAGATGCCCTCTAATCTTTGGCCAGATAGCATAGCCTGTGCATAATCAACACATGTTGTGTGGAAATAGCCTTTGGCTCTTTCTGCACTGGGTTTTATTTTGTACTGTTATCCTGAAATGGGACCCTGCTTTGTGCATGCTGGAGAAGACTACAACAAGCCCCAAGTAGGGCTTTAGTATGGGGATGGCAGGCCCCTACTCTGGGATATAATACAGAATAAGGCCCAGTGTAGAAAGGGCAATAGTTTTTTACCTCAACAGCTAGTCTGGCAGTCTAGTTTTGAGGCACGGTATGTGGTCTTCTGCTTATTTGCATTTTAAAAAATAGAATTGATGGGAGGTGCCCAGTATCTTGGAAACTGTTTTGAAAAGTTTATTTTTCACTTGTCCTTTTAGATACACATCTGAAGTTTCTGAGAGAGATATAACACTAATTATATGTAGAATTTATTTATTTGTCTGTCTGCTGCCGACTGAACTTAAAAAGAGTTTATTAAGCATTCGAGGTCCTTCTTGCCCTTTATCTTATTCACTTTTTATGTTTAAGCAGCCTTGCTGAGATATGTCATGAGAAATCTAATTCTAAGCTGTAAACCATGTTAAATTCTAGACAAGCTACCCATTCTCTAAATGCCCTGCTATCGATCTTCTAAGAAAAAGTCCCACTAAATATAACAGGACTGGTAACTCGGTATGGATGTGTGAAATTGCTAGGGGTAATGGCATTAATTTGTAAAAGAAATAGCAGTATGAGGCGGTAGATATAAATTAAAGTTCTAAACTGGGGAAGTCAATTGTGATCTTTCAGATGTTCCTCAACTACTATATCCCAGCATTCCATGCCATCCCTAGCAATTAAACACTGGAAATTTTAGTTCAGGAACAACTGAAGGGCCAAACTTGAGACCCCTTGGCCTCAACACTTCAAATATATAATCTTTTTCCCCTATCATATGCTGCATTTAATGATGATCATGATGATGAAACCACGTTGTAACACCATTTCCCTAAACACAGTCAGACTCAAGAAGACAGCAGGGAAAAGACGAGAGAGAAATACCTATGGCACATGTCTTGGAAGGCCATGGCTTTTATGGCACATGATGGCCACAATTCTCCATACCCAAAAGCACGTCAGAGGAAATGGCTGGCAAGTAGTCTGGGCTGAGTCCCAGTTCTTACCATCACTTGGAAGATAAGCAGCAGTTCCAGGAATGGCCCAGGGCCTAAGGCCCACTCTAGCTAGCAGACTGTGTAGAAGCTGCTGCAATGTCTTATCTACCATTGCCTCTTCCTATTTTAATGCTTGGTACCATTTTCAGCCAATACTATATAGGCAACATTTGGCCACATTCCCCAAGTGACATTGATGACAGTAGATTGTTTTATTATTATTATTAAGCAATATTATTATTCATAAAATTACACTATTGAATCTGATAGTTAATATACTTAACACAGTGGTAATGTTAGTAATAATGCTATTAATGGAATAAAAATATCTTATATACTTCCTGTCTAAAATACATGAGTTGTCCAAACCTCAGTGGTTGTTTTGCTGCAGAAATCTCCACCTGTAAGTATTACAACACTGAGCTGAAGCCTAAGAACAAGATTCTTTAAAATAGAACAGATCAAGAAATATTTTATACTACTTCCCCCTCTTCTTTCTGTGCTTCTACACCTGGAATAGTTAGTTTGGAAAATCAACTATATGATATTGAAGGGTTACCAAGCAACAGAACTCTCCTACCACCTGTAGAAAATCCATTGTTAATGTTTTATTTTTCTTCCCAGTGTGCAGAGTTGACTCATGCTATAAAAAAAAGCAGAAACTGAATGCTGTAAATGCTATAAACAAGAACTCGATAAGGAACAACACATTCTTACTACAATATGCAGTCCCCATTTATAATTTTGGTCTTTTTACAGCCCAGGATATTTCATCAGTGTGCAATAAATCAAGTTGATCACATTCTTTCTAGCCTTTTAGGGTTTTTACTCTAACAAAGGGCAGGGGCATACAGACCTGAAGTTATTGTGCAAACTTTGCTCTTAATCACACCAATTTTGGGCTCCATCCACATACCAGACTCTTGACCACAATTTCAACAGATTAACAAGTCATTAGCAGGCCTCAATTTGCGTGCTATATTCATGTGGCACTGTGAAATGCTCATGTCAGGTTTTCCTTCACTTTCCCCATTTTGTTAGGTTTTCTCTTTATTCCAAAATAGGAGTTAGCTAAGATGGATTTGTGCAATCAAGCTTTTATTTGACAAAATTACCTCAAGCCTGAAAGCAACCTTAGCTTCATTCAAAATCCCAGGGGAAGTAAAAGGTCCTTTACTGTAGGCACAATGTCTTACTGTTAATAGCACAATAAAATGATATTTGCAACCATCTCTGCAGAAAGAGGCATGGATGTGAAAGAGGTGTCACTCTGGATTCACTGCTTGAAAAATACAATGCCAGCCCAATTTTGAGCAGATTTTTAGGGGCCTGCATGGAACAGATTTTCTTCTGTATAGATTTCCTTCTGCTTCGCCCCCTTTTCAATGAATACCTGGTGAATGCAAACAAATCACATCTGAGCACAAGTTCCCATGGACCCACTAGAAACTGCAAGGATGGGATATGGGGGCTTCGACCCTGCTCCAAGCACTGAGCTGTACTGCTGAGAGACTGCTGTTTGTGGCTGCTAATATCTTCCAGTGCCTGAAGGACACCTGTCTAGTTGCTCAGGCTGCTGCTGCTGAACCAGAAATAGTTACCCCAGGGACTGTAGCCGGTGCAGAGGTCCAAGACAAGAGCCAAAGGGCATCAACTAATAGGGGTGTGTGGAGGATATGATTAGAAATGGTTCAGGTTTCTAAAGTTTGGGTATGGTTTTCTACCATCAGGTGCTCTACCCAGAACCACACTGTCTGGCTCTGCTCTTCTTATTTCTAACCCTGTGCTACAGATGGCAAGATCCAGATCTACTGTAGACCCAGTTAATGGGCAGTAATTGATGGGCAGCTAGCAAAACCATCATATACACTGGAAAAATAAAAGCAGGAGCACGTGAACATTTTCAATATATTCACTAGATACTGCAAAAATAATTGAGATTTGAACACACCTATACCTTAAAATGAATGCCTAGCTGCCGCCTCCAGGTTGGAGAGACAGGCAGGAGGCCTCTGAAGGTCATTTGCAGGAATTCAAGAGCAGATGAATGTTTTGGCCTTGCCTTCTGCTTAAGATGCCCAGAAGCAATAGGTGGGTCACTGTGTGAAACAGGTTGCTGGACTAGATAGACTGTGGTCTGATCCAGTAGGGCTCCTCTTATGTTCTTAGAGTATTGATGGCAGTCCAAATAACTAACATACATAAGAAACTGTAAGTCCCCAAGCAATTCATCTGGTTCTTCAACTGAAGTTGTTTAAATATCAGCCTTTGGCATTTATGCCATAGTGATACAACAGCTTCCCATGATCCTGGCTTTCAGAACAAAATCTTGGTTGAGGATAACAAGACAATAGTACTGAATATGGGCATAGTGGATGCTGGGTTTTTTTAAAACAAAGATGAAGGGATTTTGAATTGCATTTTATTATTTGCTTCCAGGCTAACACCTATGGAAAGCTAAAGTTCAGGACCTGCTTCTCCACAGTCTGTCACCCTTCTGGAAGTGATTCATGCACTATTGCTGGCTAGTGTTTACCTCTAGTTCAATTTAGCAGCAGGTCCAGGGCTTCCCTTCTGTATATTTGCGTGGCTTAAGGGAGGTCCCATCCCCTTCTGGTAAGCTTTGTCTGCACCAAACACAGCAAAATCCCAGATCAAAAGACTAAAAATGGCTCCCAATTGAGACTACTGGTGGAACTATTTAAACAGGTCCATGAGTGTACTAGCTGGTGGTAAATTGGACCAAAGAGACATGCAGACGCCATATGCCTCTATGGTCCAGTATATTAATGACCACTGAAACTTTCTCAAGTTGGCTCTGAAGGTCACATGAGCTTCAGACCCAGCACATGGACTGGGGTGGAACAGCTGTCCCGATGTGGTTGACCAAGGATGTTTCTAAACTAATGTTGCCTAGTGCTTGCACTTGCGAGCAGTAGTACGATAGCCTAGCCCATTTACAATAAGTCACCTGTGTCAGGTTGTGCATCCAGTCCTCTGCAGGGCATTGCCATCTTGGTTCTGGTGCCATACATGACTGTGTATGCACCAGCACCAATGCTCTAGTGATGCTGATGCTCTGCACAAGGTTGGTGTGCTTGTAGTGCACGCTTTTAGGCTGTAAGTTCCTCCTGCAAGTGCAGATGTACTTGCCCAGATGTTAACTAATTATAAACTAAGAGGTCAAGTGCGAATTGGCCTACAGTCCAGCTCACAGCAATCTAACACAGATTGTTTGATCCATACCACCATGATCCAAATCATTGAGGGCTAAGTCCAGAAAGGCCCAAATAATAGACCTCCCAAAGTGATGATCTATCCAAAAACAGGGCCTACTTATCTCCTAGCTTCTTGGACATACACCCATAATTTTGCTCTGACCTCCAAAGTACCACAGATTGACCCACATCTAGAAGATGAAACAAGGCCCTTCCTGCACCGGTCCATATTCCACATTATGCCCTGTAATAGAGGCCTGCCATTTGGTTGCTAGTGCAGAATACAGCGAGCCCTACCCAGAGCCTGTTGTAGTCTGCCACAGCAGGCCCCTATTACAGGACCATTAACGATTAGGATTTATACAGTCCCTTTGCTTTCATTATGTCTGTCAGGGTATTGCTCCTTCCCAACACAATAAGCCCAACATCTTTTGTCTATAGCCCAAGAGAAAAACTTATAACTAGCATGAATTCACCATCCATAAACAAAAATGATACACTAAAAATGTATACATTAATCCCAACTTACTTTCAGTGATGGTATTGGCATGGAATTTGACATTTTTTTGTATGTTGTGCAGCACTATAAAAAACAACTAATCTCTACGGGACAACTGATGCATAAAAATAGTAGGCTGCATCCAAACAGCAGGAAATGAGCAGCTTTGGCAAACCATCATGCGCTCATTGGGCCTACAGGCTGTCCCAGGTGCCCAAAATATGCCCTTGGAGCCACCCTAAGCACAGGGCAAGACGAAGGCCTCTGAGGCCATACTGCGTCCCCTTTCACCTACCTCACTGCTTGTAGAGTAACAGTGGTGAAAAGGGGAAATTATCAGGCCTATTTCATAGAATCATAGAATCATAGAATGGTAGAGTTGGAGGGGACCTCCTGGGTCATCGAGTCCAACCCCCTGCTCAAGGCAGGATCTCCTAAACCATCTCAGACAGATGGCTGTCCAGTCTCTGCTTGAAGACCTCCATCGAAGGGGAACCAACCACCTCCCGTGGCTGCCTGTTCCACTGGTTGATCACTCTTACTGTTAGAAATTTTTTCCTAACATCTAAACTAAATCTTTTCCCCTGCAGTTTCACCCCATTGTTTCTAGTCCTTCCTTGAGAGAGTGAGAACAGGGCTGATCCCTCTGCCTTGTGACAACCCTTGAGGTATTTGTAGACAGCTATCATGTCTCCTCTCAGTCTTCTTTTTGTTAGACTAAACATTCCTAGTTCCTTAAGCCGTTCCTCATAGGACATGGTTTGCAGACCGTTCACCATCTTAGTAGCTCTCCTTTGAACCTGCTCCAGCTTGTCAGCGTCTTTTTTAAACTGGGGTGACCAGAACTGGACACAGTACTCCAGATGAGGTCTGACCAAGGTAGAGTAGAGGGGGATAATAACTTCACATGATCTGGACTCTATGCTTCTCCTAATACACCCCAGGATTGTGTTTGCCTTTTTTGCAGCTGCCTCGCACTGTTGACTCATGTTCAGTTGATGATCTACCAGGACACCCAAGTCTTTTTCACATGTGCTGCTGCTCAGCCGAATTCCTCCCATTGTATATGTGCTTTTTTCATTTTTCTTGCCCAGGTGCAGAACCTTGCATTTTTCTTTGTTAAATACCATTTTATTAGTTGCAGCCCATTGTTCGAGTTTCTCTAAATCTTTTTGAATCCTCTCTCTCTCTTCTCTGGTGTTTGCAATCCCCCCTAGCTTTGTGTCATCAGCAAATTTGATCAGTTTCCCTTCAACTCCCTCGTCCAGATCGTTTATAAAAACATTAAACATAACTGGGCCCAGGATAGAACCTTGTGGTACTCCACTTGACACTTCCTTCCATTTGGATGTGCAGCCATTTAAAGCCACTCTTTGAGTACGATTACTAAGCCAGTTTTGAACCCACCTTATAGTTGCCTTGTCAAACCCATATTTGATCAATTTTTCAATGAGGATCGCATGAGATACAGCTGTGAGGTTTACAGAATCTGGGAGGTGCCATCATGTCACCAGCCCAGCCCCCAGCTCTGTGATGGGATTGGAGCCTCCTGTTATAGAAATGGTCCTTTCTTGGCTTTCTGGTAGAGATGTGCAAGAATATTTGTAACATAAATTCGTACAGATTCAGCCGAATTCAGACATTTGAATTCAAATGGAATGTTTTGATACATTTGTACGAAGATTTGTTACAGATTAGTATGAGATTCGTATGGGATTTGTATGGGATTTGTATAGAATTCAAACCCTGCCACATTTGAAGCAATTTACTTGAACAAATATGAATTTTCTTGCATTCAATTTGATACAAATTGAATTAAAAAAAATTGTGCACATCCCTACTTTCTGGATGAAGCTATATACTGTGCACAAGAACCCCTGTATTGGGAACAAGAAAACAAAATACGCTCACAGTTAGGTCCCAACATAGGCCTGAATGAGAAAATCTTTCTGAGCCATTTTACCAGATGTCCCACGCAACAGAAAGCAGGCTTCTGCCTTCTCTATGTAAGATATTTGAAAATCTATCTAAATGCATATAACCTATATATCTATATTAACAGCAGTTGTGAATATAAATGTGCTGATGACAAAATTTTGTTTCTGAATGCATCCAGATGGAGATGTTTGGGCAGAGTAACTGTAGGTGATTTTCTTCCTCTGGCATGGGGAAATCTGGACTAAATCAAATAAAAAAGGGGCTGTCAATTTGATGAGGATGATGTCAAGTGCAGACAGAAAGACCATCTTCATAACAACGATAAGACCACCCTGCCTCCTTGCTCAAGGGCTAACAGAGTCTGGATAAGCCAGAAATGACATCAATGATAGAAACAAACTGATTAACATTTAAATTGAAAATTCCCATTCCCAGTGAATACACAAATTTGTTCTCTGTGTGTGATGGCCTGGATTCAGACATTAAAACTGAACATATATCTATGCTAGTTATGCTAAGTGATACAGCCTCCTAAAGCAGCGCTTAAGCATAGTTGTAGAATAACAGAAACCAAGTAATTTTTAAAGAAAAATTAATTGTAACACAATACCTGTCCCAAATCTCTTCCAGGGGCCTATTCACACTACAGCCCATAGTGCATGATTAGAGAGCTTCTGAGGAAGATCATCTGCACCTTGAGGAAGCTCTCACAGCCTCCAGGCACCCACTGCCTTCCCAGGAGTTCCCTAATCATGCACTAGGTGTGGAGCACGAAATCAAAGATGAGACTGCACGTGCACAGGGCATCAGCATCGTCATGGTGATGACACTAATGCACGCACAGTCGCAGAGGGCACCACAGACAAAATGGTGGTGCCCTGAAGAGGGCTGGTCCTGGAATCAGTCACAGGTGAGTGACCAATCGTGCAAGGCATGGGCTGAAGTTACCTAGCACTTGGAAGTGTGAGCACTAGTTAATGCTGGATGATTACCCTCCTTTCCCATTCAACAGTGGGAAGGGAAGTATGAAATTGGCCCAGGACTTATAGGTAAGTTGTGACCCGTCCTCAGCAGATGACTCCTGAGGGAATCTCCCTCTTAGGAGAAGTTTCACAGGAATAGCCCTTTGGTCCTCTGTACCATTATTATAGCGGTTTACACACTTTAACCAGATGTCTATAATCAGTTTGGTTCTCTCATCATTGGCTCTTTCCCAAAGACTAATAATCAGAGATATCAGCACAGTATGTGGGCTGTACCCATTAGTGCTGGTTTCTGTAACCAGTGGATCATAATTCTATCAAAACCCAAGGTGTTAGGGTGATGTTCCAGATCTTCTGGACCTGCATCCAGGCCACCAACGTATGTTGGAACCATTTTTGCCATCTTTTGCCAGAGAAGCTCAATTTCAGTTTTCATGTCTTTATATTTAGTAAGTTTCCCAGATGTTTCTCCTCAACTTTATCATCATTAACAGTAGTCACAGCAATAATCCACACATGCTTTTCCTCAACCACTGTTAAATCAGGAATATGATACATTGGTTTGTAATTAAAGAAACAAAAAACAAAACACTACAATAATTTTGCCTGTTCATTTTCTGCAGCTTTTCCACATTAAAAGGACCACCAGCATAAACTAAGCTATACTTTTTTCTGATGACCCAGGACCTGTTACAATGCAGGGGTGCTCTGGGATGCTCCATTTGCACACCATGGTGCTCCCTCTGTCTCAAAGCATCCCAGAGTGTCCTTGATCCTCTGAAACTGTGGAACCGTTTTTAGTGCTCCACAGCTTCTCCGGGAGTTGCTAGGGAGCTCCCTGTGAGGTCCAAATGCTGTATGTGGGTGGCATGGGGTGGGGCAGCTGCACAAATGTGCACCAAGACACAATCACCATGGAAACAGCTGAGCACATACCTGAAGTTTACAACCTCTTTATAACCAGCCAGTGTAAACTTGCAGCAGCAAATGAATGCACAAGTACCACTTCACTCACTCACTCACTCTCTCTCTCACATACATACACACACACGTCCTTATGTGACTTTCGAACCTTTGTCTTAATGACACATGTTACTGTTCACTATAACAATACTTTGCATTTTGCCTTGTACAGGTTTCTATTCAATTGCACTGCTTAATGTTCTATGTAGTTTGTAATATGTCTTGGATACTCATTGAAAGATGATATACAAATAAGAAGAGATAAGCAGTTAATAGCTTGGAAAATTCTCCGCCCCTGTGTGACAGCTATGGAAAAACTAAACCCCACCCCCCATGTTATGGTTCCTTAAGAAAGAGATGAAAAATAAAAAAGTGCTATTATCATAATGTCCTGATATAAACAGATTTTCTAATATAAACTGACTTTCCAATGGCAAACCACATACAGACACCACACATGGTGTCCCTAATAACTACACAGAAGCTACTCTGGCTAGGAATGTGTATGAATATACTCTCCAGCCCCTCTGTCCCCACGCCCACTCCTGCCCCACTGGGGGTGAATCTTCAAGTATATTCAAGGAACTGCAAGTATATTCAATTGATCTATCAAAGGGGGATTCCAGTATTCTGAAGAAACTTGTGGTTTGGGGGGAAGGTGCAATGTACTATTATGTAAACTCTGAGCTTGTTCTGTAAAGCCAAGGAGGAACTTACCCTCTTTCCCTGCATCCATGATTTAAATGTATACTAATAAACGGAGATTTGCTGTTAACTGAGCAGTGGTCAGAATTTTCTTTGATAGTTCATCACATTCACAATTCACATAAATTCATATCAATTTGGACATTCATATTCAAACAGAATTCACATTCAAAAAAGATTGCAAAGTGAATGCTTTTGTGCATTTGTCTGAAGCTTCAATTTACTGGTGAATGTGAGGACTTGCTCTGGCCCAGCAGTGTGGTAGCACCACCTTAGCAGCATGGCTAGCAAGTGGCTGCCCAGTTGGTTCCACAGCAGATTTGGATCTGGCTCGGTGCTACAAAAGTGGCCAGCTGTCAGAGAGCATTCTAAGCATGCAATTGGCAGTGCTTCCATTTGAATCTTATCTGGAAGTGATGCTGCCCAGTTGTATGATTTGAATCCTGGTGGTTGGTGGGTTTCACCAGTGGTACCAAGCTAGATCCCCATGTGCTGCAAATGCTCTGCATATGCGGCAAACATTAGCCAAACATTTGCAACAGATATGAACCAAATGCAAATGTCACTACATTTGAAGTGGTTACATGCATGCCAATGCATATATCCTTTGCACTCACATTCACTTCAATGCAAAGTGAACATGAAAACAAAATTGGGCACTTTCCTAGCTCTGGCTTCAAGGATAAAAGCAAAGTGGGATAGAAAAGCTAAAAATAAATAGCAATAAACTCAGTTGAAAATGGTTGGCAGCAAGGTAATTTTGTTGTTGATGATATCAGACAAAATTAATGAATATTTACAGTTCACTGACTCTGCAGAATCAGGCAAAATTAACATTTGGGATGTTCTAAAAGTCACAAGTGAGGAAGAAATAGTACAAAAAAGATAAATTGTGGTGGTGGTGGGGATACAAGTTAGTAGCCAGTAACCTAGAGACTACTTGTTTGAAATCTAGGATTGTAGGAGTTGACTACTGAAATCCAGAATTTCAGGGACTCACCGTGGGCTACTAGAATGTTATAGTTATAAGTCTAGTTATAGTATGTCCTGTCATTTGCAGAGTTCCATCTTGCATTAATTCTGCCCTCCCAAAGGGTTGGAGCCTCAGGCCATTGTATCAAATCTGTGGGATACTCCCATTCCCATTTATTTTTAGCTTTCACTGCCTGCTTTAAATATATTTGGGGGTCCCTGGTCATGTTCTATAGATCATAGATGTTAAATTTTAGTATGTTTTTATTCTTGAAATTCTATTAAATTCACATTAAAGAGTATCTCAAGCAATTCCTGAAGAACTCTCAATGAGAGCTTCCAAGTAGCCAGACAAAAGTTCCCTACTACAATTTTTTAGAGACTACGGCTGAGTCCCCAAAAGACTTATTTACTTCTCTACTGTTACTCTACTGTCACTCTATTGAAGTGGACTTTAAAAGTGCCATGCAAATCAGGAATAAGTGTCCGCATGAGGCTCAGGAAAATGCGTGTTTTTAACACACCTTCCGTCTCCATAGGATCCCTGTTTTCTTTGCATGCATCTTTTTCTCCCCGCCCCTGCTCTTGTTGATAGGGTGCCAGCGGGAATGAGGATACTGCGCTCGGCGCGGCCACAACCAGGAAGACAACCCTTGAAAAGTCCAAAGGAAAACCAGCGATCGGTTCTCTGTTCGTCTCCCAGATTTCCCCCCCCCCCGAAATGGCTTCTCGTGCTGGAAAACATTCACTCTCACCACTTTCCCTGTTATTGCTTTCAAAAATCCACCCTGTCCAGCGCACGATCGCTCATTCACTCATCACTTTCCCTGTTATCACTTTAAAATCCACCCCTAGCAATAATCCACCCATTTCACACCTCACAGCGATTGCAACAATGTTGCAATTCTGCGTGATTCTGGCTCTTTAGTTCTGAGCTTTAGAAAGTGAAGCTGCTTGTGTTACTGCTGTGTGTGCAGGCGGCAATCCCCGCCCCTTTTGCCACGGAGCGTCCCCAAGGTAAATGTAGCGAGGAAAACCCGCGACTTCCAGAAAGAGCGCTGGAAGTGTTGTTTAAAGTGCATGTATTTTGTCGCGCGTTTTCCACGTTTTGTAGCGCTGGAACCTCGTTAAAAACCCTGGCTTGGGGGCGCTCAGAGGCAAAAGGAGAGCCTAGGCAGACTTTTTATTCCTTGGGGACAAGCCCTTTGTTGGAGATGGGGCGGGGGGGGGGGGAGAGACCACTGTGGAACAGCAGCCCCAGTTCCCAATCCCCAAAATTGTTCTAGCAAGATACATGCATGACATGCAGTGTGGTCACTATGGCCCTTACTATTGGCTGGCTGGCAAGTAAAAAGGTTGGCATTTCCGCCAAATTTGATACTATTTTGCAGTTTTGGGCCGGCACTGTTTGGCAAGGTTGGCCAATTTTTTGGCAACATTTTTTGGCATTTTTTTTGGGGGGTGTGGTTTTGGGGGTGGGGCAAGGCAGAAAATGGGAGTGGGGCTATGGGCAAGGGTGGGGTTATGGCCAGGGTTGGGTGGGGCTGTAGGCAGAACAATTGGCCTTTTCCGGAAGTTTTTAAGCTGGGAACCCTAGTCAGATTTGCAATCCTGGCGTGCTCTTGACAGAGGAATCTGTTCCTCAGAGCACTCCTTTTGCAAAGCTGTAAAAAAGATTCTGCAAAAGGGAGTATGGGGCCTAGCCCCTTGTGTACTCTGACTGTCCAGGGCTATGACATGAGGTGCAGAAAGTGGCCTATTTCAGTTGGGGATGTGCTGGTCAAGTTAAGGGCCTTTCTCCCTGCTAAAGTTCTTGCTGCAGCCCAGCCACATGCACACCTTCCCATGCCTGAGGAGATCTTGATGTATTTTGGCTTATAAACATTCAGCAAAATGTGATGTCCTTTGCTTAATGAGGCTGTTAAACAAACCACCTTGTCTTAAAAACCACTGCCACAGAAGCACAAGTCAGCTATGATGTAGTAACCACAAAAGCTGCACAGCTCTTCCTCTGGCTTCCTTTTCTCCAGCCTTCCATTTCTCAAGCATCAAGAGCAACTATTTTCCTGTCCCATAAGCTTGTGGTACACCCTCAGCACCACCACGGTGCTGGACTCTTTCTACTCCATGCACTAGCCTTCGGGCATTAAGGCATCTGCAAGCACATGGCTCTTACAAAGACAACCCTTTTCTTCCTGTTTGAGGATTTTCCCCATCTCTGACCAGAGGATGTGGCATAAGAAGGACCTCTGACCTGCCTACCTGACCCAGCTCCACCAATTACCTCCCTGGATTGTGCCTTTACACCATTTCTTCCATGCCCCTATGGACTGCTGTATTTAAACCTGGGGAAATTAAACTCGTCTTTCTGCCCGTACTCTGCCTCCTGCCTGGTCATTTACCATCTTCCAGCTGATCGGTTTCACCATTAAACAAGTGGTGGACCTCAGGGAACAGGGATCTCAGACTGACCTTCGTAGCAGCCCCCAATCTGCTACCCAAATTCAGCAGTTTCACAGCAGCTCCCTTCAGCCTCCAAGGCTCCCTTTGCAACAGTCCAGAGCTGTTCCCGATTCAGCAGCTTCACAGTTGCTCCCCTCAGTCTCCAAGGCTCCCTTTGCAATGGCCCAGAGCTGTTTCCAGCCAGTAGCAGTCGCACTGTCACTTCCAGCTTCATCCTAGAGTCCTCCCAGCAGCAGTTCTCTCTGCTGCTCCCTCCCTGCCTCTCAGGGCTCCAGGATCCCAATAGAAAGGACAAGAGAATCACAACACTATGAGAAGCTGGCAGGCAAGAAGCACTACCAAGATGGCTGTCCCTAATGCAGTTTGCATAATGATGGTTTTCCAGAACAGAAGCACTGTTTTATATGAGGGAAAATTGTATTTCCTATTCTTCCTGTTTTCTTGAGATGTGTAAGAATATGGAGTGCTGGTGTTTTCCCCTCATCCTCCAGCCTGCAATTTAAATAAAAATGGCAAGAAACACAGAGTTCTGGAAAACTGGAAAACTGTGACATACCTTTGGGATAGTTAAAATTCCTTTGATACTTGGCCTTTATACATAATGCACTCAGTCAGCATTGGAACTGTCAAGAGTATGAACAGTTTACCCCAAGGTACTTCAAACCACCTAAAAATAACTTCTAGACTCAGTAAAAGTTCAGTTGTATTTTCACATGGGGAAATGCCTTTAATCATACTGTATATATAGCACCATACAATTCCATCTTTTTTAAAAATAATTTTTATTATCTTCATTAATTTACATCAACAACATAATCACCATCATAACAAAATCAGTCCTTAACCACAATGCCTGATAACCATTTGAAAAATAAAATGCTTCACATTACACTATTGCTTCTCTTGAATATAACCATTAGAACATTATATCCAGGAATAAAGCTAAGAGTTTATATTTTATAGCCAAAAGAGAAAAGGAGGAGGAGGGACATAGAGCAAAATTATCCTGGGCCTGGATAATTAAGGGAGACCATTTCTTAAGAAATTAAGCTTCTTAAGGCTAGGTGTGTCCTATTGATATGATTCTTGTAGGAAGTAGAAAGGAAAGAAGGAAGGAAGGAAAGGAAAGGAAAGGAAGAAAGAAGAGCCTTCATGACTCCTAAAAGGCAGGGAATTCCCAACATTTGCTCAGAAAAGAAGTCTTTGTTCTTCTAATGAAGAAAACTGAGCTGTTGCATATGTTCTTTTATTCAACAGGGCACAATGTTTCAAATTAGTGCTTGAGGTGAATGTTATTACTTCTCTGCTCAATGGCATAGCCCACAAGTTAATATAAGTCTGGTCTTTCGGGTTTAGAAAGAACACATGTTGTGAATGCTTTTAATTTGAACAAGGGTTCAGAAATTCACACAAGAAATAATTATTCAAATGTTTAATTATTAAAACTTACATTGTTTTGTAACATTATGTTTAATTGTGTTACTTTGTGAACCACTTCAAGTCTTTGGTAATGTTCACAAGGCACCTTCATGATGCTGTGACAATGCATTGAGGGACCAGAAATCTCACTTCCCTGCTCCCCAATGGCGTGGGGTGTGTGCTGGCCAACTGTGGCATCATTCATTGAACCTCCATCTCGGCATAAGTGCTCATTAGAGTGCTATAACAACAGGGGAGTAGGAAGGGTTCTGAGAGCCACCTAAGAGTGAATTGCCTCTCTTAAGGCATCATTGCCATGGCGACCAGGTGATGCAGCACAGAACCGCACCTGTTCCATTTCATCTCATTACCTGAAAGAGGTGCGGATGGAGCATGAAGGGTTTTCCCATTCCTGCTGCTCATATAATTGTGGCATAGTTGAAACTGCTTCATTACTACGCGGGCAGGGGAATCTCCTGTATGTGCAGAGCTATATCTCGTATAGAAGTGGCTCCGCATAATGTAGATGCACCATGCGGCAGAGTCCCTGTTCTTCCCCAGCCAGGTAAATACGAAATTACTCTTAGTGTGGAAATACAACTCCTTTTGTTAACATCTCTTCCTGTTCCAAGGAAGATTGAGGTGACTCTCTTTGGCTAAAAGGAAAAAAAAAATACTGTCTGGGGACAGTATCTTAAAAATGTGGCCCTTCACTGAAATTGCTCTTTTTTTGATCATCACCTGCCTAACTTCCAAAGAGAGAAGCCAAGGAAAAAGGCCCCAAGGAAGGTTCATAAAGAATCAAGCAGAAATGTTTAGGCTACTTACCATCCTATGACAATTAAGTGAACACAGGTTCCAGGATGCTTTATGTCTTCCCCATAATTCCAGTTTCACAGGGCTAAAGACTTGGTCTGCATCCAGATGTTATTATTTATTCTGCTATATTTAGATATTCCAGAATAACACATGGATATTCTACAAAATCCATACTTTATTTGAAAATATCCAATTAATTAATTAATCAGGTGTGACACCGCATGAGGCATGCCTGCCATAATTTCTGCCTGACCCCACCCCATGGGTGGGAAGAATTTAGGCAGGAAATGACTGTTGCTGGGCAGATCTCCCATTTAGGCAGGAAAATTGGCTTCACTGATTGGACACTCTGTACAGTGTAAATGTATAAACAGAATAGCTGCTGCAGGGGAAATCAGTTTTTCTTGCATTAGTTTGCTGTTTCATAAACCCCTTGGCTTTTTTCCAAGCATGGTCTCTTCTTATTCAACATTTACCAGCATCACACGCAGGAATCATCCCAAAATCTCAGCATAAGCCTCAGCGAAACTGTGCTCTCCAGCCTGTTTCTGGCCCCAGTACCCTAGGACACAGGTTCAGCAGGATGAGGCTCAGGTCTGAAGCTTCACTTTGATCTTAGCAAACTCTTTTCTGACTTTGAAAGACTTAGAGACAGAGCCCCTTTAACATCGGGATACAGCCCCAGTGGACGTCTGGATACAGCCTCAATATATACCAATACAGAACTCTCACTTTTGTACACACAAAAAGGGGTACATATGTCTGCAAAGCCTTGAATTTGGGGAGAGGAGGAACTATTAACATACAGCTAGAAACGGAAATACTTCTGCACATTATTTCTTTTTTTCTTCTTTTGGTCCAAAATGCAAGTTGATAACATGCTTAAAAAGTCACGTGAATCACACTGTGCAAATTAAAAATCACCAAGAATGCTCACACCATGCAGCCTAGCTTAATTTTCTCATCTGTGCTTATAAAGAAAATGGGGTCATGTTTCAATTGTTATGTGCAAACAAGCCTAACAGCTGCAAAATTTCCTTCTAATGATATTGAAACTGCAGGTACGCCTTGAGGCGAACTATATGGAAGTCCTGTTTGCATTTCCCTCCACTCTTGGATCCAAGGGAGCAGAATAAATGGATGTTAGCAACTGAAGGTGCTATTACTTGTGGGTGATGCCTGTGTCAGTTCCCAATGTGTCCTGGTGGCTCCCACCCTGGAAGAAAATTGCATACAATTTCCTCCACTGTATTCCATTTTGCACTTTTCAGTGGATCGGCTATGTCATTCTCTATCACTTTGAGATTAAGTTCTAAATTAGATGGAGAAACCAAAACCCGGTGAGTAGGTAGATGTTTATGACAACATGCTTCCCAGGATAAGTCTCCAGAGACCATCAAAACAGCAAGCCTGAAGGAGCAATTGTTTAAGCGGCCATCTCTCAATTTTCTATTCATGGGTAACAGGCTTGTGCCAGTTTGCTTCCATTTTAGAGCTGGTTGCTTGAAAAACACCCGGGGAACTCACAGAGCTGACCTAAATTTTATTTTGTTCAAGAAAGCCTGAATTTTTTTCATTGGTGAGATCTTGGATCACCCATAATCTTAGAAATAATTGTGTTCCTTTTTTGATGATAGCACTTTTGGTGTAGTTTCTGAAACACCATAAGAATCATGACACAAATATCAGCACATCTTGTCAGGTCAATACAACATCTGTCATAATTAACCCCATATTTTTCTAATATAATCAGCCTTTTTCAGACACCCTGAAAATGCTGGCTTACAGCATAAATGCTCAAATCACCACTGTATTCTGTTCTCCTTCCATGCTCTGTGCCAAGAGAATATTAGATGTAACTAATCAATTTTGCACAGTATTAAGGCGTGGTGACTAGTGACTGGAAGATTACAGGGTTTCAATCACAACACATAACTAGTAGGTATCATATACCCTTTTTATGTTGGTTATTACCAAGAAATCACAAAGTTATTTGATTTCAACAAGAAGGAAAAGTGAAGGATAGAAATGGACAAGCCTTCAGCTGTGGCTTTGAATTAATTCTGCCCATGCCTCCAAGTGGAAGCATTTTAGATTATTTTTCTAAGCAATTCTGAGAGGTGTAAAAAAATTAAAATATCCCCAAAATCCTAGTGTGCACAGCAATTGGAGAAGAGAGGGAAGCGCTTCCCCCTTCTATCTCCCTTTTTCTTGATGAGTATTTTTAGTTACCGAGATTTGTGATTTATGGTTAAAACCATAAGATGATGAAATACCCTATAAGTAAATGGCAGAAATAAGTGTGGCACTAATTTAGCTTTCGAGTACTTTCCTGTACTGCTGTTGCCGCAGCTCAGTTCTTGCTTCTGGGCATTTTAAAATTTGGGCCAGTTGGTTAGTTTTCCAACCACACACTGTCAGTATGTTGATGCTTGCAGGGAAGGATAATTGTTTTGTTATATCTGCAAGACAGGAAAAAACCAAACCCAAACTCAAAAGATGAACTAAGAAATGCACTGTTGGATTGGACCAGTAGCACATCTAATTCAGCAGCCTGTTGCCATAGTGACAAACCAGTTGCATATGGAAGCCCACAAGTGACACAAGATTATAACATTTTGTGTTGGTTGCAATCAGCACTTGGTCTTCAGGGACATACTATGCTCACTACAGCACATGCCCTTCCTGCACTTAACCCACATCCTCCCCGCTGTTCCAGGACACAGCAGGATGCCCTATACTGGAACAAGCAACCCATCCCATACTAAGATAGGTTGCCAATGGAGCAGGACAGGGACATCTGCACTTGGATGGACCATCCTGCTCCAGGCTCAGCCCATGCCTCTGAAAACCCTCAGGGTCAGTCCGGACAGAGACTAGAAAGGCTGGGAACTTTTGTTCTTCCTTTTTGGTGCTACTTCCTGCAGCACCACTGAAAAAAGTCCCCGGCATATTCTACCCTATGAGGGGCATAAAGTCCTCTGTAGTCTGGAATAAGAGTGTCGGCCTAGTTTGCTTAAAATACTTATATACCACGGCCCATTAAAATACAACCTCTATGCAGTTTATATAACATAGAGCGAGGGGAGGGGGGGAGAGACAAAAATCTAGCAGTTACCTAAAAATGTGATTAAAATCAAACATCTACTATGGAAAGGCCTGATATGGTGCATTTGCACATCACTGAGCCACTCCTGCCCCAGAGCAGCTCTGAGTGTGTGCAGACATCTCCGTCTTGGCTGAAAACTGCTCCACAGCTATACTAGGAGTGCCTGTGCTGCTCCTAATATAATCCCGCATACAACCTTCACGTTATTTCTGCGTGAAGGCTACAAGGGGGCAGGGTGGCATGTCTGCAGCTGCACCCGTGTAGTTGCATGCCATACCGCCTGATCACCATAGAAATGACACAGCACACATAGACTTTGCTGTGGCAAGGCAGTCTGTCCCTAACAGGACTGTCTGCATTTCAACCAGACCAAGTAAGATTTGGGCAATGTTTGGGACAGGCTGGCCCTCATAATGCAAACCCTGACCTCTGTCCCTGATCTTAATTTCCATGGCACACTATTCCACAGAAATTAGGCATGAAAAATCCCATAATAGCATTATATTGTGATTTTTCAGAACAAATGCTTCAGCTGAGAGTGACAGATATTCCATGCTACCTGCAAAACTCAAGCTTGTAAAAATCTACAGCGTGTAGTATCTATGCAAAAACATGAATTCAGTTCCTGAGATTTATAAATTGCACAATTAAGCATGCTTAATTCACAGCAATATTACCTGCCTGTTTAGAATGGAATTGCTTCACATTTTTCCCAATTATGAAAATCATGCTTGCATGAAAAAAAGCATATTATTAACAGCTTGTTCTCTTCTGTGGCAGTGCATTTAAATATTTACTGCAGCTAGCCTTCTTCGGGGCTACATAATTAGAGACACAATTCAACACTTTGGGGTGGCGAACAAGGGATATAAAATATTTTTATTATTATTATGAGACTTTTTTTCAGGCAGTATTTCTTACTGTGCTTTTATCTGTGTGCTTGGGGACCAAGAAAACTCACAGTACATATAAAAGCCTCTTTGCTTCAAAAGTTAGGGTACCTACTCTTACAAAAATGTTGGACACTGTATAAAAAAGAGGCAGGCTGCCAAAATATCCCTACACGAACGCACATGTTTGTTTCATAATGCCATTCATGAAATCATTCTCCTTGCAGTTTTGTTTCAGCAGGTTTATAGAGTTCATAAGTTTTCCCTCTGATGCCTTTATAATTGCAACTATGCCTACTGATCCCAAAAGATTGGTGAGCCTTGACAACAAAAGTTTTGCCTGATTCTTCCAGAGGGCGGCGGTGGTGGTAAAACTGCTTAATATTTTCAAGTCAGCTTAATCGCTAGATCAACTCTTCATGAACCTGCAGAATCATTTTTCAAAAAAGACAAATAAATCTGGAAGTTGTCCCCTGTGTTAGCTCTTTCCTGGATGCAAAGTATTATTGTTTGTAATTTCTGGTTGTCCTATCATACAGCGTCATCCGTTGACCCATCTGTCTGTGCCATTCATAATTCTAAACTCTATGTTACTTCTGCCTGAGATCATCTTTCTCCCAGTCTTAAAATTCTCAAGCATTCCAGCCTTCTTTCACAGACAAGATGGTCCAACCCACTTAGATAATTTTAGCTGTCTTTCCTCCGCTTTTCCTCTGAAGTACTTTAATCTCACATTCAGGTATACAACATGGATCACTGAAAGAATCATTTATTATTCCTGTGTGGATGCTAATTAATCATCTTCCACAGATATAAACTGCTGAGCAATCTACCTGCAGATGATGAATTATGGTCAAGTACACTATGGGAGGTCTTTGTATGAAACTGAAAATTGTATCCATGTTTCTTAAGGATAGAAAAAGGTTTTTTAAAAAACATAATAAGGGGTAATCCTTACTACATTAAGGCAGAAGCCAATTGTTGGAGAAAGGATATTTGCTTGAGAAGTAGTAGTAGGGAAATAAGACTCTTATCCCTGCTTGTCTTCCATATGCATGATGTTTAAATGAAATGGGAAACATTTTTGCACCTATACGTCCCCAGGAAAATCGCCCGAGGAAGTGAAGATGGAGGATAGATCAGGCATCCGCACTTCAGGACACTGGATCTATCCCTAACCTCACCAGCACTTTCCTTTGCAACCACAGGGAGGTTTGGGCCGAATTAGAGCCGTTAGTACAGACAAGCTGATCTGGCCCATGCCTCTTCACAATCCAGATCAGGAGACCCAGTTATTCCAGACCCACTGATCTAAGCCAAGTAAGCGCAGAAAGGGCCCTAGCTTCACTATTGTTCAGACAGCAAATATAGAGGATGGAGCATGAAACCCCTTTTTTGCACAAGCACTCCAAGATCCAGATCTTCAAGATCCGGATCCTGGAGATGGGGTCCTCCCAGAGATCTGGATTTCCAGGAAGATCCCATGCATCCACATGAGCCCTCTAGGACCCAAATGTAACAGGTGCTAAGGAGGGTGCCATGTGGATGCTGCAACATCCCTCCTAAGGCCCCGATTAGGCCCAAGGAGGACATTCTGCTGTTGCCTCCGCCCACCAGGGGCTTGGCAATGGTGATGTTGCTGCACTCAGCCATGCCCCCGAAGTGATGGCCACTCCTCCGCTGTCACCCAGAGTGGCAGAGGCGGGGGGGGGGGGAGATGGCAATCATGTCTTGCCACAATCCCCCAAGCCAGACATGATGGGGGGAGCAGAGGCGGAGGCAGAGGCAAGCCCCCACCGCTGTGACTAGCCCATGCCATCCAGCTGGCTTCATGGACAGTACAGAATCACACCTGGTATTCCCAGATAAGAGTCTGGTTCCCTAACCACGTGACCAAACTGGGAGAGACCAGCACAAATTCAGCTGGGGATGATTTGAGGAAAGAGTCTCAAAACTTGTTCTGCTTGCTTTATGATGCTCTTTCACCCTACTCCCTCCTAAGCAATCATTTTTAGGTTCACAGGATCACACTGGGATACTTCAGAAATAGAGTGGTGGCTCAGGTATTTCAGAACTAGGATGGTGTTCTCCCAGACCTCATAGCCTCTCCCCTGCATAAATGTGTAATCTGCAATATTTCCAAGGACCTATAAACCTGTGTTACAGGATATCATCTAGACACATGTCTTGGGTGGGGAAATTAACCAAGTCCAACCACAAACCAAAAAGGGAACTTTAGAAAATGAAACTTCCTGGCTTTAAAAATGATAAATTGGCAGGTGCTCTGTTTAGGGCAGTGCTGGTGAGATTAGGGAACTGTAGTCTGCGGCGCGCACATGCATGATTGGCACCAGCCCTGCCAGCCCCAGAATCGGGGTAGCGACGGCAAGGTAAGGGGGACGGCGCGAGTGCGGGACCCCCGGCGGGGTGGGGGTGGGAGTAGGACTCGCCTTCCCCTGGCCAGAGAGTGGCTGATCGCCACTTCTCTTGCCAGGGGGAAGACAGGGAAGCCGGCCACTGGACTCACCCATCTTTCAGAGACGCAGAGCATGCACTTTGCCTCTCCATTAGCTGGACATGCGCCAGCAATCCGACTTTTTCCCCACTGGTGCAGAAGCATTCACTTCCAAACCGGTTTAAGGGGAAAAGCCAGATGTAAGACCTGATTTCTTCAGGTCTTACATCTGGGTAGGATTCGGCAGCAAAACTGGTTTAAGCAACTAGTTTTGCGCGCCGACATGCGGACATGGCATCCTCAAAGTGACCCCAATTGGGTTCCCTGTGATGATGCCATGTCCAAATCCTTCCCGCATCTGGCTCTAAATCCGTTTTTAGAGCCTGTGCGGAAAAGCCCATGGAGTCTGCAGTGGAAATGTGGTCTTACTGCTCTGAGCCTAATGGGTCCCTAATGGGTATTTAATGGGTACTTAGTGCTAGTGAAAAAAAACCTAAACGTGCTACTGGACTCTTAACTGTTTTTGCTGCAGCACACCATATTAAGCCAAATAGTGAGGTCCTGTTTTGTAAAGAACACAGAATAGCCAACTTCTGTGCCCATTTCCTGGGCCTCCCAGAACGGTCCCAGCTTTGATGTTACCACAGCCAGGACTGCGAGAAAGCATGTGATCCCTGCTCTATGCAGCACTGTGCATTTTATTAGGTTTTGCCCAATAGTCCCTGGATTGGGGCTGCAATTTCTGGTCACATTTGGCATTAGTTTAGTCGGCCCATGTATTTTATATACCTGTCTGGGGGCTGTTAAAATTTATTTTAATACACAGTAAGGGTAAAATACATTGTTAGATGCTTACTGATTCTAACAGTGTGTAAAAAGCCAGGAAATAATGATCAGCATCAGTAGATCAAAGGCAGAATTAAAAACTGGGGGGAAGAATCCTTTCATTTATACTTTCATTCATTCCCCTCTTCATTCACCAGTACTGAAATGCATTTCCCTGCACTTTCTGGCACCTGCTTCCTTGCTGAAGCAGCACCAAATGCTGAAAAGAAGAAAGACAAAGCTTCCTTCTTTCTTGCCTCTTATCGTTAAAGCCACAAGGTAACTACAGAATTTAAGAAAAGTTAAGTTTGCCAATGGGCAAGAATAAAGTCGGTTTACATGAGAGCCTATTTGGCTGACTCCCAAACGAAGCACTCTCCATGAGCAGCATGCAGGCAGAAGCTGTGGCAGATGTAAGGCATTTTCGCATGGGCCCTGAAAAACCCCTTCAAGAACCCGATTGGTATGGATTTGGTATGCATTTGGTGTGTACCTTCCACACTGAGGGACCCATTAGGACCCCTTTGGGATCATGTTGTCCACTTGAGCATTGTAGAATTCCAGATTTAATGAGGTCTTCGGGCCCTTTAATCCAGATTAGCCATAGACCCTTTTAAACATGTCTACAATCTGTTCTTGCACCATGAAGACCGGATTTCAGAGTGCAAACCAATGGGGTCCAGGGGCGGGCCTAGAGGCCACCATTTGCATTGGGGTGGCTCCAGCTTTGCCCGTCTACACATACCCTATGTAGCCCCACACATCCTACATAGTGGTCTACAAAGCTGTCCACAACCTGTGTAGCAGCAACATAGTGATCTACATAGATGCCCCCATCTGTTTCTGACTCAGTAACAACTACACAGCAGCTACGCCCCCTCTTCGTAGAATGACTACGTAGATAAGCTATGCAATTGGTGGCCAGCACATAGCAGCTACGTAGGCAACTATGCAGCTGTCTCTTTCTGTCACACCCACTGTAAATGGAAGCTACTCTTGATGGACAGTGTCACGGGCCAATCAACCATGCCACAGGTGGAAATTCCTGCACAGGCCTAATCAGGGTCTCTGGATGCGTCCTATAGTGTCCACATGACAGTTCCATTTAGCACCCATTGCCATCAAGTGCTATAAGGCCCATGCAGCTGTATGGGTTCTTCATTTAGATCCAGAACTACAAGGAACAGATTCCCCAAGGAACGGATTATGAAGATCTGGATTTACGTAATCCAGATTAACTACAGTAAGTGCAGAAACAGCCAAAGTTCACCTTGATATGGCTCCTGGAGTTTTGGGAAACAAATCCTCTTCTGTATCCTCAAGGACTCTGGGCAGGATGCTTTCTGAAGCAAGAGAGGTATAGCCATAAGTTGGCCATTTTCTATGTGTCCTAAGCTGACATTAGGCTCATTAAGTCACCTCGCATAGCTGTATTGTGGAAGTGAGCCCTACTTCAAACATTGTTCTATGCATGGCTGAAGGTTATGTTGTATTATTGTATAACTACTAAGCTTTACAAAGCTTTCTCAGTTACTGTAAGCCTTTTCGCACTTACCCGAGTGGGACGGCCTCTCATGCTCTGAGACTCTCCATTCTCACACTGTGGCCCCGCCTCCATCCAAGAGTGGCCCAGTGTCCTGACCTTCTGTAGTTGTGGAGCAGTAAAAACTGTTCCACAGCTTGACTGGTAAGCTCCCAGATGCAGTATTCACACCACTTTCTGGGTGTGAATGCTGAGGGAGGTGGTATGGTTATGGCTGCTCATCACTACAGCAATGGCCTAGTATAATGACATGGCTATCGCTATGATGAAGTGAATGGTCCAGGATGGAATGGACTGTCCATACTGCGAGGACCACTACACAAGCAGGGTCAGTGCTGAAGCTCACAGTGTGAATGCTGACATCCATCCCTGAGCTTAACTTCAGTGGGACCGTATTCCACTGAAGTTAAATGTGAACAGGCCCTGTAATAACTACAATGAAAGAGTTAAAAAGTCATTAGGCTTAGTCATGGCCTATTTTTTGTTTCATTTATTGTAATTCATTTAAAATTATCATAAACACTTGAAGATTTGGGATTCTACAGCACTTAAAAGCCCCTGGCATTTTATGCAAGTTGGCACCTTCAATATAAACTAGTACCAGAGTGATAACAGTTGCTTTGAAATTGACACGGCTTGTGCAGAAGCTGGTCTTCAAAGGGAGGAATTGGCATTTAACACACACAAGCAAAAACATACAAAAAAATCAATCCAATCTGCTTTTGCTTCAAGCCCATAGCACATATACATTCCTCAACGAGCCCACATAGCATCATACAGTTATTTTGTACTTAAGAAAATTAACATTAGCTACAGAAAATAGGATTTGAGGTGACATTTCAGCCAAGAGTTCTTTTCTACAACTGAAAACAAGACAATGGGGGGAGGGGGAGAAGGAGTGGTAGCAAAACTGTGATCCTGTTTTAAATCCCTCCCATGGTTTTGCTAGTTTTCAAAACTGGTTCACCACGTGGAAGAGATGCAGAGAGGTAGACTGCTTATTTCGCATAATCTTTCCATGGAGCGCCTGCATTTTATGACTACCCTGTGCTGACACAGGGCATCTACTTGTGCTTATTTACTTACATCAGCTTGCAAGAAGTATAATTCATCAAATAGACAAATAGAATAGGAATGCACAACTACTGTATTTTCTGGCGTATAAGACTACTTTTTAACCCAGGAAAATCTTCCCAAAAGTCAGGGGTCATCTTATACACTAGGGGTCGTCTTCTTATACGGCGAGTATATCCCAAACTCTATATTTTAACTGGAAAGTTGGGGGTCGTCTTATACACCCAGTCGTCTTATACGCCGGAAAATATGGTATATTATTTTCTGTAAGCCATTAGAAATTATTCATCCACCATTAGTTCATAGAATTCAAAAGAAGGCACTGAGAGCTGCACACCCCCAGAAATGTGCCTCAAGATAGACCAATAAAGGATCCTCCCTTCCAGGAAGGAATCTTCTACTGGGAGTGGGGAAAATGTTATCTGACTTACGGTTGGCTGTCCTGCTGTGATCGCTCTGGATGCTGTCATTTGATTGGTTGCTTGAGATCGATGAGACGCTAGAGCTTCTTACAAAGCCAAATGCTGCCAGTTTAGCAGCTGGCAACCGCGAATAACCAGGAGGGCGAAGTCCAGACTGACATGGTTTGGGAAGATTTGATTTTGTGGCATTTGAAGTGGTGCCTTTTTTAAGATCAACTGGGAAGGAAAAAATAATAATGAAACCTTTGATGTTTCAGGTGGATGACAGGAAAAAAGGCATTAAGGCCTTGGATGTGTTGCATTTATAGTGCCAGCACCAGCACCATCCCCAACTGACTTCTCGGTGTGTGCAGTGTGGACAGTCTGGAACCATCATAGCATTGGCTGCAGCAACTTCTACCACAAGCCTGGCTGTTGCCAGGGTGATTATGACGAGGAAGGTGACTGAGCAGCTGCAGCTGTGCTGCTTCAACCCCACACAGCATTTGCACCTGGAAGTCTAGGAGCAATCAGAGTGACCAAAGCTGTGAAGAGTTTTTTGCTTCTCCATAGCTAGAAAAGATCAGGGTATTCTGGGACACTCTTGAATGCTCTGGAATGGAGGCGGCAGCCTGGCAGAGTACCCTGGAGCACCCCAATCCATGCTGCTCATATAACTGTGCAGGTCCTCAGTCTCTAGATCTAAACTAGATCATTCTTTTGGCCATCCTGCAGTACAGGAACATAGCTAGAGTAGAACAGGCCCTTGACAGAGAAGACATGCAATGTGGACTGAGATCCAAAATGTCAGAGGCCTTTGCTGCACTTACTGTTTGGTAATCCTGATCAGTGAGACCCACTGATCTGGATTACATGGAGACCCACTAATCCAGATTACTTGGAGGTGTGAGCCAGATCAGTGCCACCAATCTGGCCCACATGCCAGTGTGACTATGAAGTTCATGCAAGTTTTGAAGCTGCCCATATACATCTCTGAAGGCTAGGAATGACAGTAGCAGTGTGCATGAATGCAATTTTTGGCATTTGATTCAATTTGAATCGAGTATTTGAATGTCCAAATAGAGAAAATCTAATGTATTGAAATTCAAATGAATTTGAATACATTTGTATCTATTGGTATGAATATTTGATGCATATTTGATGATATGAATGTCAACAACATTTGTATGTATCTGTATGCATCTTATTTTTATCCCATACGCATCCTGTTTTTATCCTGTACGTATCCATACAGATGCGTATGGGTACAAATAAGATGCATACAGATACGTATGTAATGCATATGTATCCGTACACATACAAAATTCTGAATTATTCATACAAATAGTTCAAAATATTTGTATTCGTTTGAATATTTAAAAACAAGTGTCTGGACATTTGATTCAAATTCAAATGTCTGAAGTCGGCTGAATTCCATTGAATAATGAATATTTCGAATATTCTTGCACGTCCCTAAATGATAGTTCCTAGCCTTGCCGCCATGGGGCTGCTTTTCCAGACCCACTAATTCCAGCTAAGGGCAGGTAAGTGCAGAAATGGCCAATGATTGTTCCCAGAAAGAACAACATGGACAACTAGATGAACACTTGTGGGACTCCATAGTTTAAAGTCCATGAAGATGAACTCAAAGTTTGATGAGTCATCAAGATAGGTGGCCAGTCACCACATTGCAGTACCATGTAACCCTAACTCAGACAGGTTATCCCAGAAGGAAATCATTGAAATGGTATCAAAAGTGATCCAGCACAATCAAAAGGGTTGCAGGCCCCCGGTTCCTCATGAGTTAACCTTTTGAGATGGACCTTGGTTATCAGGGCATTTCATATCTTTGTCCTGAAAAATAAAGATCAAGAATGCAGCCAGCAAAGTGACTAGCTTCTCCTAAAAGCTTTTCAGCTATGGTAGCAACAAAAATCCAATTTCCAGCTGCTTACTTCCATAATGCATCCATCTTCAGAGAATCAGAAAGGGTTTAATAACATGACAAGGAAGAGCACATTATTATTTTTCAGCAGTAATAGAAATAGCATGTTCTGAAAATACTACAAAAACTAGTAAGCCCACCAGAAAATGTCTTGTGTCAAAATGATTGAAACTCAAGAGCCACAAAGGAAGATGAAATGAACTCCCAACATTTTAAACAGGGAAAGCCCAAAGTCTATTAGTTTTAGAGCTATTTAGAATGGAGACTGTTCTTTTACTGTTACAGTAATAGAAGCTGATTTTGCACATCAAGGCTGATTTTGCTTATGATAAGCTAATTTTGCTTATCATGCTTTTCCAAAGCTTCATACACCTGGCACTTTTTGTTCATGTTGGGGTATATTTTAAGTTAACAAGAAATAATATGCCCCATAGATTCTGCAGGTCAGGTCGTAGGATGACAAATCTTCCCACAAATCTTATGCCTTTATGAGTATACTATGGAAACAGATTAAAATGCAAGATCATTTGCTACTATGACCAAATCACTTAATCACTGTAATTAGACTTAATCACTGTAATTAGAGTGTTCTGGTAACTGGCCAGAGCTCTATTCATTTATAGATCAAATGGCCACTGTGACTCAATGACAAATGACAATCCTGATTACCTGAAGTGTCAGGATGGAATAGTGGTGGAGAAGTGGATACTGGTACTTGTGGGTGGATACAGCTTGTTGAGGATCTTTGACTAGCAATCAAAATCCTGCTTTTTGCAGATGGTAACCTGGAAACTGCACCGAGTCCTAATTGGGGCTTAAGTATCATTGCAGAACGATAAAAGTTTGGAGGCACTTCATAGTGAGTGTATGATGGAGGACAAAATTCTTCTTTCACAGTCCCTTCTCCAACCTGCAAAAATAAAACACAAAAAAACTTATTGCAAGGGAGACATTCCAAGGTATCAAGTATACAATGCACCTGCAGCCATTTTCAGAGTCGGTGTTTTTCTGCATGATCATTGGTTTGACATATTCTGCTAAAGGCTTAGGCTCTTTCTGCACCTACTTGTGTCAAAGTCTATGGAAGGGCCCAGGGGCCTGTCGACTGTATTCTATTGCAGGCCCTGATCCTCTGTAGCCTGCTTCATCCACAGTGAATGAAATAGTGTACCAAGATACAGAACCAAAATGGTGCAGTATCCTGGTCCTGCTGTGAACCTCTTTAAAGGGACAGACAACTGAGCCAGCATCCATATTCCAGACTATGAGACAATGCAGATAGCATGCTCCCATAGGTTAGACTATGATGGGGAATGCTTTTTGGCAAAACTCTGGAAGTACCACTGGAAGTGGGCACTGGTAGTGGCCCATCACTGAAAGGGTCTTCTGGCTAGAAATTAAGGGCGTTTCCACATTTGCCGCCAAAAAGCGGATCTAAAAATATCCACTTTTTGGCCATCCATCCTCCCGAGGATCCGTCACAAATAGTGACAGATCCGAAGGGGCCCTGCGTGTCCGCACATGCACGAGGAGGATGGATCCGGGAGGACACATGGAGTGGGTGCTTTGCAGATGCATCAGCACCCATTCCAAAAGTCCTCCAGTTCACACACCGCCCCCGCTGCCCCCGAGCTGTGGGACCAAAGCAGTGAGCTGCCAGTCATCATGTGTTTCCGGCGGCACCCGGCACACAGGGGAGGGGTTCCGGAGGCAGCCAGTCCTGCTTCCACACCTCCCAATATGGTGGCCGGAGGGACATCCGTCCCTTCACCTCGCCATGTGTGGAAGTGTCCTGCTCCTGCATACATCCAGGCAAAGTGACAGATTGAAGACCTGTCCCTCCGGATTTCGGCAGCAAGCCCCATGTCTAAGATGGATCTTGCATACCGAAATGCAGAAGCGGCCTCCGCAAAGTGCCTCCAATCTGGTCTGCAGTGTGGAAGCTACTCAAGGTAAGTGTTTTTAATCTGTCTTAGGGGGGTTAAACTGGTTTCCGCAGCTAGTGTGGAAACATCTTAAGACCCTTTCTACATGGGTCTCTAAGTCTCTTTCTGCATGGATTCTTTCTGAATAAACAAGCATTTGGATTGCATCTTAAAGATGCAGTAATATGTACATTTCCCTAGCAGAAAGTCTTATCAGATTAAGTATGACTTAACCTCTGTACAAGCATGTGTTAAACTCTGCTACTGCACAGGAATCTTAATTAACTGTTCTTTAATGGACAATAAGCTAGAGAAGTTCGTTCTCAAATTAATATTTGTTTTATGGAGATGAATAAGAAAATATTTAGTACAAAGCATCTAGACAGTAATAGACAGAAAGCAAAGATACCTTGATGAATTTATGCATTATTCTAAATGAATCTGTGTGGTTGTATGAATGAGTATTAAATGTCTCCATAACAACCAAATAATATTATATTGTGTGCTTAAATTATGTCCTGCCTCAGTGGTTCCCAGAACAACAATCTGATTTTTATATATATATATAAATATAAAATCCACAATAAACTATTGATTCTGCAGTGCTCTATAAATTGTCCAGAATTTCCACATACAATATCTCTACCATAAATATATTAAAGGGAGAAAAGTCTATTGACTTCATTCATGCTACAGTCCCAATCTATCAGGAGTTAAACACCTTTAAGGTGCAACCAGACAAAGATGCCTTCCAAGTTCCCTCACTGATCAATAACAAAACCATCTACCCAAGGCAACTCTTCCTGTCCACTGAAAGAGAGGGAGTTCTGAAATGAAGTTCCTTTTCGCTCCCCCTCTTCTTTCAGCCAATTGAAATTATTTCAGTTGAAAGAATCTCAATGTCGCAGCACAATCTATGCTGAATTCATGCTCCCTAAAGATTGAATTGGGAGGATAGTGCAAAAATGAGGTAGCCGCTGTGTTAACTTGCTGGGATCTCTGCAGGAAGGACCATAAGTAACAGGCTTTCTGACCACCCAAATCTATAAAAAAACAATTGAAGCTCTTTTATCGAGGCCGTAGGGCCATTTAGTCAAGCATTCCATTTCATACAGAAGCCCATAATTCTGGGCATTCAGAAGCAGAAGAGAAGGGTAGAACCCTCACCTGCTCTTGACTCCCTGCAAAAAGGCCTTTAGAGGCATCCTACCTCTTTCCCCACCTTCAAGGCAGTACCTAGGCATCCATTCTAGCAGTCATTGGTACACTTGTCGTCTATGACTTTGTCCAACTCCTTCTTAAAACTATCCAGGCTGGTGGCCATCACTGCTTCCTCTGATGGTAAATGACATAGATCAATAACTTCTTGTCAGTCCTAAATGTCCTGCCCATAAACTTCAGAGAGTGAACCCCCCCCTCCATTCTAGTGTTGTGCAACAGAGAAAACAATATTATTCTTTCCATCTTTTCCACATCATGCATGATTTTATAAAGTTCAGTCAGGTCTCCTCTTAAATGCCATCTTTTAAGGGTGAAGATGCCTACACATTGCAGCTCTTTGATCATTCTAGTTGCCCTTTCCTGCACTCTTTCTAATTCTTCCTGAGTGGAGTAATCAAAATTGTATTAAATATTCCAAATGCGGCCTCTCTATAGATTTATAAAGAGGCACAATGATGCTTGCCAATTTATTTTCTATTCTGTTTCTAATTATCCTTAGTATTGAATTTGCTTTTTTCACTGCTGCTGTGCACTGAGTCAACACCTTCATTGAGCTGTCCACCAGAACCCCAGCATCTCTTTCTTAGTTTGTCACCAAAAGCTCAGACCTCATTAATTTATAGGTGTAACTGGAAGTTTTTTTGCCAATGTGCATTGAAGCTCATTTACCACTTCGTTGCCCACTCACTCAGTGTCAAGACGTCCCTCTGGAATTCTTCACAATCTCTTTCAATTTCCCCTACCTGAATAATCCTATGTCATCAGCAAAGTGCTATCTCACAGCTTACCCATACTCCTAAATAATGTATGAATCAATTAAAAAGTGGACTTTCCAATTCTCAGTATTGGGATGGGGATTCCACTTTTTAATTCCCTCTATGTGGAGAACAATCCATTTATTACTACTCTATTTTCCTTGTCTTTTAGCCAGTTATCAATCCAGGAAAGGACCTGCCCCCTTATTCTGTGACTGATGTGTTTATTCAAGAGCCTTTGATGAGGGACTTCGTCAAAAGCCTTCTGAAAGTCCAGATAGATAATATCAACAGGATGAAATTGCAAAGGCAATTCATATCTAGATACAGATTAGATATTGGGGGGGGGAGGGAATCTTTCAGACAGTAATGGCAATCAGTCAATGGAATAGGTTGACACACAGGGTACTGAGCTCTCCTTCGCTGGAGGCCAATTCATACTTTGGCCCATAGTTTATAATTAGTCAACATCTGGGCAGGTGCATCTGCACTTGCAGGAGGCACTTACAGCCTACAAGCACCACCTGCCTGCTCTGATGTTGACTAATTATAAACAAGCATACCTCCACAATCCTGACCATATCCTTACCTTTAGCGTCCAGCGGGCCACCATCTGCAGAGGGATCGGAAGTGCAACTGATAAGGTGAGTGATCAGTCATATGGGGGCTAGACTGTTGTTGACTAGTGCTCACAAGTGAAAGCGCTAGTCAATGTTAGTCTATAATGCACCTTTCACATCCATGGGATGGGAAAGGAAGTGCAAAATTGCCATGGATATCTTCAAGCAGAGGCTGGACAGACACCTGTCTGGTATGGCTTAGTGAATTCTGCATTGACCAGGGAGTTGGACTCTATGATCCTGGAGGTCCCTTTCAACTCTTATCCTTCTATGATTCTGTGACCCCACCCTATGAACCTGCTGTAGTCTACACTAGTGTGTGGATAGCAGGCCTCTATTCCAGGATATCTGTACTAAGACCCAGTGCATATAGGGCCAATAACAAGAGCAAAACACTTTTCAGTTGGGAGCATGGAAGAAGAGGCCTGTTCCAAGAAAGAGATGTGGCTCCTGGCTTTTATTAAGGTCCTCTCTAGATTTCTCCCATAATTCAACCACTATCATCAAAGAACTATGTAGTGCAAACTGTACTCCATTGCCTTCAATGAGCAGCTTCTTATCCAGTTAAATTAGTGAGGCATCACTGTGAAGCAGCATCCTGTGTAGTTCCCAGGGAAAAATAAGTTGCATTGTGCTATTTTTGAGGAATTTCTACAATCTCTTTGTATCCAAGAATAATTAATCCAGCAAGTATTGCCATATTGCTTCCATACAGAAGAGATGAAAGAATCATACAACTTCATCCTGCCAACTCAGCTCTAGTTTTTTTAAAAAACAACCCTACCAAGCATCTACAGTACAGAGATGTTCTAAGGCAGCTGATGGGTACCAAGCAGGCTCACTCCCTTTTATTTGTTTTTGATTTTGGTAAGATGCTGAGCACTTGTAAACAGACTGAGTAGGAATGTAAGAAAGAAGCAGCAGAGCTCAAAAATGTGCAAGAAGGATCCTAACCATTTGGTTTGCTTACAGTTTCAATCATTTCCAGAAAAAGGGTCCACTCCAGCTGGTGCTGAATTTCTATTTAAGCTATGAATTAGTATTCAGCCACTATTTCATATGTCATTTTTCAGATCTGACTTCTGCAAGAACAGCTGGGAAGGAAGAGTCAAATTTATTTTAAAAATTAATCATAACGATTGCCAAAAGCTACATATGCAAAACTATCCAGGCTGCTTAATTAACTTTGCTGCTAATTTACGACACATTGTTGTGTCATGTCACCCTTTCCCCCCCTGTTTATAAATGTTCAGACAATGCAATGTAAGAATGGCTATAAATCATTTGATCTTTACATCCAACAACAGAAAATATTTGGAGTTTGCCTGAAATCTTTGTCACATAAACAACATAGCATTTTGACTACTGCGTCTTGACTTCACATTCATTTTATCAGGCTATTAGGGCCTTTTTGTATTTACCATCACTATTCCAGGGTGAGGCAGGATGCCCTATCCCAGAACAAGCAACCCATCCTAAGCTGGGGCAGGTTCCTACTGGAGCAGGACAGGGCCATCCGCATTCAGACAGCTTGTTGTACGCCAACCCTGGTCACTGCCCATAAAGAGCCCTTGGATGCAGAACCAAGGCTCCAAAGCCTGGGAAATTTTAAGCCGGCATTTTAAAAGGTACCTTACATCTGAGAGAGGATAGCAGCTACAACTTACGTCTCTCTCTCCCTTTTTAGGCAGTAACTTCTTGCATTTCCAAATACTGAGATTTGTTTAAGCTGCAAATCTTGAAAGGAGAGAAAACTGACACTCATGAGGGTCATAAATCTCTCTTCCAAGAGAGCTTTTCCCGGCCAACGCACCAGTTGTTGGAAAAATTCGACTCGATTCCGTTAGACTAAAGATAGTTTTATTTAAGAAAAGCAAGAAGTTAAAGCATTTGTAAAATATAAGAATTTTCTCCCTAACCAATTCCTACATCTCCCTAGTCATTGCAATGAGAAGTGGAGGGAGCTGGCTCTCTAGAGCCAACTCAACTCTAACACAGAAATGCAGAAACTTTTATAGCTTAGCCACCCAAATGTTCCCTCCCAGAGTCAATTTTATTGGTCTAGACAAAACTTTGGATTCTGTGCCAAGTGACACACCCCAAAGTTCATTTACATCTGATATATTCATCGTGGGGAGGAGATTTTAATATGTAAGTACCTTATTAAGGCCTAAAGTTCATGCCCCGGTCACCTACTTGGCTAGCCTTTATTTCAACTTCTCTACCCATTGCAGCTGCCTGAGTTTTCCTACGTATGCAGGCCTTCTCTTATCTCTATAATATACAGAGAGGCGCCAAGTATCTTCCTTTGTTCATCTTCAGATACCAAGATTTCCTGTACAGCAAGTTACCTTCCTTGAAGTGTCAACTTTGACTAATTACTAAAATTTCAAAAAGATTCCTTATCTGACCAGCTGTTAGAAGGGAACAGGGCATAGAAGCCCATTTGGGGAAAGCTTCTTACTCCATTTTAACTTTAGATGCAAGCATGTTACAGAAGCAAAATGGCTGTTAGTCACTTACTTTTGTTATTAAAAAGAAAAACTTTATCTTATTTCTCACAACACCTTCCACCCATGTTGGCATTGGCATTCCTTATATCCAATACCCAAGTTAACTCCCATCTTCTCTCAGGCTTTCAGTGGCCTTGAGATAACACTGGTTCCAATTGTTCCCCATTGGTGACAAGCTTATCTCTACACCAAAGGAATAGAGTCAGGCCATGGTCATACCTTCACTTTAAACCTTCTTCAGTCCATTTTCAGAACTAACTGCTCACCTCTTTTTCATTTCTGTTTTATTTGTAGACTTTCCACCCTTTATTTGAATTTTCCTGAATGCAAAGTCCACACAAAAAAGAAGAAGAAGAAGAAGAAAAAGAAGAGTTGGCTTTTCTACCCCGCTTTTCTCACCCATTTAAGGGGACTCAAAGTGGCTGACAAAGCTTCTATTCTTCTCCCCACAACAGAACACCCTGTGAGGTGGGTGGGGCTGTGAGAGCTCATAAGAGAGCTGTGACTAGCCCAAGGTCACCCAGCTGGCTTTGTGAGGGAGGGTGGAATTGAACCCGGTATTCCCAGATGAGAGTCCAACTCCCTAACCACTAGACCAAACTGGCTCACAGAAGGAAAGATATAAGGATAGAAATGAGAAGGTATGAGCTGCCAGATCTGAAGATGGACTGAAGAAGGTTAAAAGTGAAGGTGTGACCAAGGCCATAGTGAAATATTCAGGTAGGCCCTTCCTGCTATTTCAGAGCTTCAAAGATGGCAGAGAAGTGGCCATACTCATACGTTGCCCGCATACCTTTTGTTAGATATATAGATAGAGCACATGCTTTTTTCTAGAAGAAATCAGTGAAACCTAGTCTATATTATTCTTGAAAACCTTGTCATTTAAAAGACACGTATGTCTCCCTATGGGACAAGCACAAATATTCCCAGCTTTTGCTTCAATTAACATCTTTTAATAGCGCTTCATTATACACACACTGTATAATCTTGCTGTGTTAGATGTGAATGCAGCAACATTTTTTTTAAAAAAAAGAGGAACTCTACAAATACCCTGATAATGTATTTTTAATCAGCTTGTTTTATCTATGCAAGGCGAGAGGCATGGTTGTTTTTATCTTTTCTAGGTAGTATAAGCAGAGTTTCATATACATATGAAATGCTTAATCAGGTTTGAAGGCAAAATCTTCACCAGTCTTTTTCTTTCTTTTTCCTCCTTTGAAGGAAATAAAGACTGTTAAGTGGTATTTTTAATGCTTTATTTTTAAAAGCATTTTCCTAAGAATCATTTCCAGCGGCAGACTGTGAGAGTGTTAACAGGTGCCCCCCCCCTTAGTGAGGCAGGCAGTTCTTTGCTGTTCTTTTTTTTAAAAAAAACTCCCCTTGCTTCAGCAAATAAAAAAATTATTTCTGAAGTTCCCTCAGAGAGATTCCCCCCTAGTAATTTGCCACTTGTCATTTTGTAAAAAGGGCCCTTTCTGCAGTGGCCCTTATTCCAGATTATATCCCAGAATAGGGATCTGCCACCCCCATGATAGTGTAGAGCAGGCTAGGGGCCCTTCGTACCTTTGTTAGGTACAAAAGGTTGTGGATCTCTGGGATGGATTAAGCATCTGTGCTTCAGAATGCCCAATCCATCTCAGAATTACCTGGCACTTTATTATGTGCCAGGTAAACACAAATGTTGCAATGGCAGCCCATTGCCACAGTGACTTAGTGACATGGTGTGCAACAGCAACTGTGCTGCCCTGTCCCATGCACCACCTGGAAGAGATGAGAAAAAGGGTATGTGTCTTAGCCAGCAGCTAGGATAGTGGTGGAACACTTTATAGTGCTCACTAGGGGGGTGCACAAATATTCAAAGGTATTCAAAATTCGATTGAATCTGCCCGAATTTCAGAGCTATTTGTTTGAATTATCCAGACATTCATATGTGGACGGGTTCGTACACGATACTTACTTGCAGATATGCATCTTTCCCGTATCCATATGCATTTGTATGTATCCATACGGAAGGCCTGTATTTAGGTTCCAGAAAGCCTGTTTGGCATTCTGGAGGGCCTAGGAAGAGGTCCAGGACTGCACTGGAGCAGGTAGGGGGGCCAAGGGGAGATCATAGTGGGGGGGGGAAGGTTTGGAGGGAGAGTGACCAAGGGAGGGAGGCCCCAGGGCATCCAGTATTGGTAGAAGCTTTGACCGAAGCTTCTACGGATACTGGATTATCCAATTCGTGGACAGATAGGGCCTTACAAATGGGACCCTATTCGATCTGTCCACAAATCTCAGAATTTGGACACATTTGTCCAAATAGCACGAATAATCGTCTCATCATTTCCTCAAAGTCTCCTCCAGAATTTTTTGAGGGATTGCCTGGAATAAACACCTTGGGACTACCATCATTTTTAGTATTTTTATTCTAATCAGTGTGCTTCTGTTCCTTTTTGACATTTCCCTATCAACTAGGGATGTGCATGAATATTCAAAGACATTTGAAATTCAATCAAATTTGTCCAAGTTTCGACACTCAAATTCAAATTGAATGTCCATAAATTTGAATTTAAATATTTGAGTGAATTTCCAAATTTCCAAATCTATTCATTCAAATTATTCAGACATTCATATGTGTACGGGTTCTTATACATTGTGTACTTGCTCATACACACCTTTCCCGCATCAGCACGCATTTGTATGGAACCGTACGGAACGAAAACGGGTTGCATACGGGATAACTACGGGTTGCATACAGACATGTATGGAAGCATACCAATGTGTAATCATGCATCCAGGCACATGTGGATGTTGTCAACATTCGTAAGTGCAAATTTGAATTGAAAATTCAAATGAATAGATTCGAATTTGCTTAATTCAAATTGCATTTGGGTAAATTTATATTTGAAAGATTTGAATCAAATCAAATTTTTGGATATTCGATTCAAATCAAATCCTGAAAATTGCATTCATGAACATCCCTACTATCAACTTGTTGATTTTTAAATAATTCAGCTTTAACTCCTTCTTTCCTACCCTATATCCTTTTACTACTCTCACCCTCCTTATGCCATCTGCAAATAGTTCCATTGCCAGTATAAACACAGCCTTTGAGTATGGAGCCATCTTCAGATCACTCCAGTGCAGACAATCTTATTAATAAACATTCTACTGGAGCTACTATTACTTGCAGAAGTCCCAAATTTGAATCCAGTAGGCCAGAATGAGCGAATGGAGCAGAATTTGTGATTTCACAGTTCTTATGCTTATTTTTTGAAAAGACAAGAAGCTAAGGTGCTGCACGTTTCCTATTTTAATAGAACCGAAGTCTTATTTCACACTCTTATTGACTGTTCTTACTCTGGGAGAAACTCTGTATCAGTGTTCCCTTGGCAACTCTAGTACCCAACCCAGGCCAATATATTCAAGACTATTCTAAAAGTCTATGATGGATTTATTCATTCTCACCAGCATAGCCAATGGCAAGGGGTGATGGGAACTGTAGTTCATCATCTTCTAGGGGTCCATATATTCAGTGCACACACAGGATTTAATAAAGAACTTGAACCATCCAGGTTCACACAGAGGCTGTCCCCAAGGAATAAAAAGTCTGCCAAGACTCTCCTTGTGCCTCTGAGCGCCCCCAAGCCAGGGTTTTTAACGAGGTTCCAGCGCTACAAAACGTGGAAATCGCGCGACAAAATACATGCACTTTAAACAACTCTTCCAGCACTCTTTCTGTAAGTCGTGGGTTTTCCTCGCTACATTTATCTTGAGGACACTCCGTGGCAAAAGGGGCGGGGATTGCCGCCTGCACACACAGCAGAAACACAAGCAGCTTCACTTTCTAAAGCTCAGAACTAAAGAGCCAGAATCACGCAGAATTGCAACATTGTTGCAATCACTGTGAGGTGTGAAATGGGTGGATTATTGCTAGGGGTGGATTTTAAAGCGATAACAGGGAAAGTGATGAGTGAATGAGCGATCGTGCGCTGGACAGGGTGGAGTTTTGAAAGCAATAACAGGGAAAGTGGTGAGAGTGAATGTTTTCCAGCACGAGAAGCCATTTCGGGGGGGGGGGGGAGATCTGGGAGATGAACAGAGAGCCGATCGCTGTTTCTCCTTTGCACTTGTCAGGGATTGTCAGCGCTCGTGCGCTGGGCAGGGTGGATTTTTGAAAGCAATAACAGGGAAAGTGGTGAGAGTGAATGTTTTCCAGCACGAGAAGCCATTTCGGGGGGGGGGAGATCTGGGAGATGAACAGAGAGCCGATCGCTGTTTCTCCTTTGCACTTGTCAGGGATTGTCTTCCTGGTTGTGGCCACACCGAGCGCAGTCCCTCCCCATTCCCGCTGGCACCCTATGAAGAAGAGCAGGGGCAGGGAGAAAAAGATGCGCGCAAAGAAAACAGGGATCCTATGGGGACGGAAGGTGTGTTAAAAACACGCATTTTCCTGAGCCTCATGCGGACGCTTATTCCTGATTTGCATGGCACTTTTAAAGTCCACTTCAATAGAGTGACAGTAGAGTGACAGTGGAGAAGTAAATAAGTCTTTTGGGGATGCAGCCATAGTCACATTCTTTCTACTGAAACAGATCTGTGCATAACAAAGGACAATGCAAAAATCAAATGTGCCTTACCTCTTGGAGAAATTTTTCACCCATCTGACCAAAATGGCCCGAGGACTTAATGCCAGACACCACAAGTCCAGAACTGTACATCTGAGGCTTCTGCAGATCAGGTTTAAACTTTTCATAGAGAACGTTGCCTGGTTTAATATCTCCATCATTTGGAGCCTTCTGCTCTGTTGCTACTGGCCTGCTGCAAGTAGAGGGAACATAGGATAATCCAGCTGGGGCAAAGGTATGATCAATATGGCTTATTGCCTGGGGATTTCTTCTGATGTATGTGATGATCTTAGGCCTCACATGTTTGGGTTTAGGGACTTCTGGCTTTATCTCAATTTTGTCTTCGGGCTTCTCAATGCAGTTGCTCTCTCCATCATCCTTGGCTGGAAGGTAGCCCTTGGAATGGATGAGGATTGGTTTTGGAATGCCACTATTACTGGCAGTTTTGTTAGGCACTTTAGGAGATAGACTTAGCAACGCCGTACCATCAATGGGAGGTAGGACTGCAGAAGATGGCAGTTTGTCAACATGAAGCGCATAGAGATCCTTTAAACTGCTGCTTGCTACTGTAGTGTGATTAACATTTACAGATGCCACAGGGCGCAAAGGTGTTGGGGCACATAAAAAGGTATCAGTTCTTCCTGATATTTTACAGCTATGCAGAGCATCATTTGAAAGCTGCTTCTTTGCGATCACAGTCTTCTTGTTCTGAATAGAAACACCTGAAGTCTCCAAATCACTGTCTTGGTTATTATAATTATCCTCTGGTTCATTTTCTTCACAATGTGCTAGTGGTTGATTCAGATCAGAGGTGGGCACGGCAGCATTTTCACTATTCCCTTTGACCAGCACGTTCAGATATTTGCTGTCTGGTACATTCTCATTGTGCGCAAGAGAAACTGCTTGAACAAACTTTGTGTCAGTATCATGGAGGTTTTTATTATTGGCAGATATGAGCTTGCTCTCATGACTGACACCATCAGTAAGAGCACATATAGAGTTGCTCTCTTTCTCAGCTACGTATGTCTCATTCACCTGGTTCATTGCTCCATTGCCAATAGGTTTACTTTCTGGAGGATTGTCTCCACTTGTCACTCTATCATTGGCAGAATCATATCCATCACTTAAGTATGAATCATCTCCTTTTTTCCAAGGTTCTTGGAAGTGCAGTGGCTTTACTTTGGGTGTTTCAGAGCCATTACCCATGTTATGTTGTGCTACTGCATTGTTTCCCTCCATCTGACATCCAAGAAACCCAACTACCATGATCCTGTCTATTTTTTGTTGACACATACTTTTAGACTGTGAAGACAGAGGACTCCTCAACTCCACTTTCCCTTTTTCATTCCCCTGATGGTCTAATTGTGCTTCTGTTTTACTCCAAATATCACTGGATTTAATAGTAAAATGTAGATCTACATGAGGAGAGTGTGGTGTGCTTTGTTTGTTAAAATTTGATTGACTGTCCACACCTGGGTGCGTTGCTGGAACACTTTTCTTTGTTTCTGAGGTAGATGATGGCTTATCATAACACACAGTGTTTCCCTCTGAGGCGCCACCAGGTGGATGAAACACCATGCCTAAAAAAGGGTCTTTCGTTGATTCCTTCTGAGATTTCTTGATGTCCCCAGTCAAATGATGAGAAATGTCAATGGAATCCAGGGATGCAGAAAGCAAGCGCTTACCTGATACACGACCAACAAATTCTTTTCCAGAGGTTTCTGTTTTTGCCATAAGCTTCCTTGATCTCCCCAAGGAAAGGCGTTTTATTCCTTCTGCCTCAATCCTTCTGGGTGTTTGATCCTTTGAAGCATGCTGAATGAGATCTGCATCACTTTTTGAAAGGACCACTGAAAAGGTATCATTTGTATTAACCCTCAAGTTCGACAAACTATGACCTCGACTAATAGGCACTAGCTTTGATGTTTCTTTGACCCCATCAGTCCTAAAATCCTTATGAAATTCTCTGCCGGTGTTAGAAGGCAGCCTCAGCTCTGAGAGACTAGTCGTACCCTGAAACTGGTTCCTCTCTAAATCCAAGTGTGTGTTATTCGCTTGTTCACCACTGTTCAGGCTACTACTTTCTCCTGACACGTCACTTGTCCTTATCACTCCTGAAGAGGTTCTAATCTCTGATGTAATTTGGTTGGCATTTGTGTCTCCTGCAGTTATTAGGTCTTCATTATTATTTTTTATTTTGTTTCTGTTGTCTTGTAATAAATTATAACATGACTTGTTTGGAACAAGTGGTGTACTCATTTTCAGAATTTCAAGCTGTCACTTCTTCAGCTCTTCAACTCTGTTAACCATTAAACAAATTCTCCTACATTGGATTCAAGTTACAGAGTGATCAGGAGAATAAAATCCCTTTGCAAGGCTCTGAAGCCTCTTCTCAGTAGCATCTTTCTTGTGAGTCAATGGTTAATGGAACAGAATGTAGATCTAAGAAATACCTACTCCCTCAGAGAGAGAGATTGGCTTAATAAATGAGAAAAACATCCATGAAGGCCCTTCTGACCAGCAGTCCATTGAATCTGTAACAAAGGGAGAGAGTATTATGACACTTTATAGCACATAAAATGGTTACAACATAAGATGAGACTTGCTGGATCAGGCCACAGAGCTTCTAGTCCACCATCCTCCCTCACACAGTAGCCCACCAATTGCTTTGGGACCATACATTCTAAGGGAGAAGACAAATGCAAAACCTTCACCTGAGCTTCGTCCGGATAGCACTTACATAATCCACATTATCTGGATAATAAAACATCCAGATATATTTTATTCAAGATTATCCATGCTTTACTCCAGATTATCCAAATAATGTGGATTAAGGAAATACTCTCTGGATGAGACTGCTTTCAGTTCCAGTTTGGTCTAGTGTTTAGGGAGTCGGAATCTTATCTGGGAATACCAGGTTCAATTCTGCCCTCCCCCATAAAGCCAGCTGGGTGTCCTTGGGCTAGTCATAGCTCTCTTCTGAACTCTCAAAGCCCCACCTACCTCACAGGGTGTTCTGTTGTGGGGAGAAGCATAGAAAAGCTTTGTCAGCCACTTTGAGTCCCCTTAAATGGGTGAGAAAAGCAGGGTAGAAAAGCCAACTCTTCTTCTTCTTCCCTACAAATGGCCAATAGAAGCATTTTGCCTGTCACTAGTGAATAGTGCCACAAAATGAACATGGAACTGTAAAAATTCATTCATTTTAATTATTTTTAATGAGTATTTAATACATTATTATAATAAAATGTTATTATAATAAAAACAACAATAAATTAAAAAGGGAAAGGAAAATAATATATTTATTCTCTCTAATATATGAGGTCAAAATTCTTCCACTTCCTTGATGACCCATGAAACAGAGTAAATCAACAGAACAAAAGATAAAACTTCATCTTCATCTTTTGTGTGTCTGTTATTTAAGAGGGCAGTTTGCAGGTAGTGATGGATTTGACACACTCATCAGATCTGTAGATATCAGTTTCCATGGAACAAAGAAAGAGTTTTTCTATTCACAAGTATAATGAATAACATGAACATGAGCTTTTCTCGCCTCAGTTTGTCCACTATTATATCTTTCTGGTCCCTACTGAAGACATATGTCTTCACTGAGATGTTCCCACTATGAATGGTTTGTTGTGATTTTTAAGAACCACTATGTAGCCTTAGACAATAGTTTGTTCCTGTTATAATGTCCCTCCCTGTCTATAATATAGAATTGCTAATGTAATACCATTTGTAGCCTTGGGAAGATTACTGAGGGGGAAAAAACTGTTGCAAAGCACTTCAAACACTCAAAAATGTCATATAAATGCTAATTATTGTTATCACCATCATGTAGATGTTAGTTCCACAGCTGAAAGATAATCCTGATAGACCCCAAACGGAGTACGTTGTAAGCGAATGTTGCTGGATCTAAGCTGAGATGCATGTTAATCTAATTTTCATGAGGCCTGGAGTGTGTTCTGCTACTAGACTAAAGCTAATTAAATGAACTGATGAAACTGAACATGATCTAGGAATTTAATTTCAACTTTCATAAAGTATTTTTTCCTCCAGATTACTGTAGGATATTCGGTTTAAATGAATGTTGTGACCTATGCTAAGTCTAAATAACAGTGGAAGATCCTTTGGAAAACTAGTAGTTGTTAACAAATACTTCAGAAAAAAAGATAAGGATAGAGATATTCATCAGGGGAATCAGGCAAATTCAGAACATTCCAGGCTTTTCTAAGCTGAAGGAAGACCTTTATGAATTGGCCCAGAAGGAATTAGAAATCCCAGAAACAATCATATAGTATATATGCAAAAATATAAACATTCCCTTCCAGGACTGCAGTATAAAAAGAATGCCAGGCTGGGCAAACACTAGGGGTGATGCCACTGCAAGTTAACTAAGTATGGAGAACAATAAAGTACTCCACATGTAGACTTACTGTGACTTTTCCCATCCTTTCCCAGCTCTGATGGGGCCCACCTGTACTTCTATGGTACAAGGAGAGGCAAGTGACGCACCAGGAAAGCATGCTGGTGGGTTGTGTAACGTTCTGGCATCAGTATGCGTGCACAGCGCATCACTGTTGTCCCGGTGACTGCACACTGGAGGGGATATGTTACTAGCATTCACTAGTGTGAATGCATAGTGCATCACCAGTGTGGGCAAGTTCACCTTTTCCTCAGACAGCCAACTAAGCTAGATTGTGAGGAGGTGTGGATGGGATCAGGGACATCTACATTGATGGTGCTGATCTGGATTAGCCCGTGATGTGACTGTGAAGCTCACATGACATTCACCGCCAAAGGTTAGGAATGGAAGTTCATTGCCTTGGGGCCTGGGGAGGGTGCTTTTTGGTAGTATGCTATTGCTTGCCACTGAAAAGCACCTCTGGTAACCCAGAGCAAGGGAGGCAGCCTTCCACATACCTCTTGAAGGGCATGGTCCCTCTGGTAGTACTGCTTAAATGGTACTACCAGAGATCCAGATTAAGGGCTTCATCAATATGGAGTAGGCTCCCTCTAATTTATTTATTTATTTGTTTGTTTGTTTGTTTGTTTGTTTGTTTGTTTGTTTTTCTATCCCGCCCTATACCCGAAAGTCTCAGGGCGGGTTACAATATTATATTAATCTTAGACAGGTCCCTGCCCTCAGGCTTACAATCTAAAGAGACAAGATACAAAAGGAAAATGGTGTGGGAGGGAACAGGCAACAGCAAAAAGCCAGCACCTGAGCTCTTCAATTCCAGTTATTCTCTCCGTTTCTTATTGCTGGAATTTTCCTATTAACTTTACTTTGAATTTTCTCTTCATTGATGACAAAACAGATGATGGTGGAGATGGTCAGCCGGCATCTACTCAGCCCCACCCTGCTCGGCCTCAGGACCAGATGTTTTCTCAACTGGTGGATCGTCTGCCATAGTCTCTTTGCCATCTTCTGATGGGAGCAGTTGGAGGAGGGAGGGACACTGCTGGGAGCAAGATGGCAGAGCCCAGCCTGCTGCCTCTTCTCCACTCCTCTCAGGCGAGATGGTTCATCGCCTTGTGATGGCAGTTGGAGGAGGGAGGGGCACTGTTGGGAGCAAGATGGCAGAGCCCAGCCTGCTGCCTCTTAATGTAGATTAAGTTGAACCAGTGAGGAACAGGGCATCTTTGACCCACATTAACTTGCAGATACCCAGAGTATATACTACATGGACCCTTAATCCAGATTAGTAATGTGTACAGAAAGAAAAAAGTTTATATTGAACATAGTAGATTAAGTAACTCTACATTTTAATATGCACAAAAGAGAAAAGAAGCATTGTCTCAAACTCTAAGTTAATGGATGGAATAGTGCTTGCCCATTCTGCCCATATGAGTTGGTTCCTTCTGTATCTACCACTATTCCAGCAGCAGCCAGCAGCGTAAGGAGTGAGCAAAAGCTGCTGTGTGCTAGTTACTGTGAGCTTCTTTTTAGCTCCCACAGCGCTAGCAAATGGGCTTCTTTTGAAATACACATAGCAACTTTGGCCAACAAATATTCCTCCTGTGAGTGAGTGTAAACAAGTTCGGCGTTGCATAGTGGTGGTCCATCTAACCCAACCCCTGGAAGTGACCCATGAATTTCTACAGGTTTTATATAATGTAGAAAATTTGATTGACCGGCTTTTTTTTAACCAGAGTAGAAAAAACAGCCATCAGTTTTTAAAGGAAAGGGGGGAGGATCATTTGCCAGAAAAGAAACTGACTGCTGAGTTATTTTGCTTTTCCACAAAAGAAAGATACATAACTATTCACTAAACATTAGCGCCACCCATTTTTCTCTCTCTTCAAAAAGGATGGGAAATTTATGTGGCTACATATGTGGCATGAACTTCAATAAAAAGCTCTTCCCTTCATGGACTTCTTGAAATTGTAGAAGCAGAATTGCATTTAGAAACCCGCAAAAAGATTTTTAAAAATGCCATAAAATGAAGAGAATTAATATCACACTGAGGTCATATTGTAGCTCTGCATTTAGGGAGAAAGGAAAAACCCTGCCTCTCCTTCCCTTATATTTGGTTGACCTTATATATCTGCTGGATTGCAATTACTGTACTAGAATTCTGTGGGCAGAAGGGCAGCATTGAATTCTACCATGCCCCGACTCAGTATAGAAAGGAGGCACTTTATTGCTGTAGTTACTTCTTGAATAAAAAGTCTCACTTCAAGAGGACAGTGAGTAGTGACACCCTAATTTGAAAAAGAAATCTTAACTTTTATTGTACATGATTTTGTAATTCCAGAGTTACTTACGCCACCTCCAAACAATGGCTGAATATCCCACTAGCAAGCAATAACACAGGATACCGATTGCCCCCCATTACCACAATCACTATCCCTTGTGAGCCTGACAAAGCCTAACTGGCACTGTATTTGCATGTTTTATTAACACACACATGTGGGTAATTGGCCGGCAATGAATACCTGAATATGTGTGTTGGCTATATACATGAACGTCTGTTTCAGCCTCCACACATGCATGGGGAATGGAGCTATGATGGTGTCTTTGTCCAGAGGATAAGTAAAAAGCACTATTTATGGAAACCCTGTGACCAGCACAGGGTTTTACAGCAATAGTATTTAGCAATTTGTGTGTGTGTGTGTGTGTGTGTGTTGGGGAGGGGGAAGCGGGGCAATGTTGGGGTTACCTCAGATACATTAGGCAACCCTACCATAGCAGCACCATAATGGCACTATATCTTCCTCATCTGGATGGAGCCTTAATTGGTACTGTATTACAACATTCACTGTGCTTTCTCAGGACTGGCAAACAGTGGTCCTCCAGATGTTGTTGAACTAGAGTGCCCATAAATCTCTGGCATGGAAGGGGTTAATGAAAACTCTGCTTCCTCAACACTGAGTGTGTGTTTGAAGACCTTTTTTTGTTTGATTGGGGGGGGGGGTTGTATTATTTCTATTACTATGTTTATTTTGTATCTGTAACAAAACATTTTATATCATATTTATATATTTTTATTTGATTGCGCTTTTTTTGTTAGGCACCTTGAACTTCCTAGGGATGAAAAGAAATACTATAAATAATAAGCGAAACTAATTGAAAATACAAACATGCGGCTATTTTGTAAGTACAGTAGCCGTCCTTATATTTTATAAATTCGTTTCCTACAATGCTCTATGAATTGTGAAACTGTATAAGAATTTACATTAAGATAAAGTCAGGAATTAGGGGAACCGTGGCTAAAATCCTTACTGCCTACAGTGTCCACTGACATTATAACCTGCATTGTTCTAGCACACAGTGGCTTGCAGTAACCTTAGCGATGGCTAAACTCTGTTCACATCTTGGGAAGCCTGTGCCAGCCCAGTCCCAGCTGCCAGCAATAAAGCCTGAGCCCAGTCCTTAGAGCAAGTCCTCAGCCTCTTAAGGCCTTTGGAATTTCCAGGAGGGCCCTTTTAGACAGTGGGCACTTCCAGTGGGACCTCCTGGAGCACCACCCAAAAGGGTTCCCCATGGACCTCCTAGTATGCCAGTAAACCTCATTGTCGAGCTCTACTTGTAGAGAGGGACCAGGCACCATTTTGTCACCCTATCCTGCTCTCTTACTTTGTCCAGTGTGGATGAGACATTCTAGGAGGGGGCACAGCTTCCTCTATTCCTCCCAATCATGTGGAAGGGAAGCCCCTGATCCGCTTCTGAGGCTGGCATACCATCAAAGGCAGAAATGGCCTTTAAAGAGGAATTGGCCTTGTTCAGTGCAAATCCCTGGAGGAAAGCTGTCTGGATCCAAAATGCCATATCATAGCCTCTAAGCCAGTTATCCCCTGGGGAGCTCTACTGCAAAACTCAGAACAGACATGGACTGAGCCCACAACACATCAGAGTCCTCCTAGATAGGAGCGTCCCGCAGATTAGAACTTGTAAATGGCCTTCTTATAAAAATAAGTGGGAAAATGACTCTCAGGAGGGGTGGGATGCCTTGCTGTGACTTTTGATTTGGCTGCTTTGGTGCCAGCCTTTGAATAGGTATCATGTCTTGCCCTCCACCTGGGCTCCAGGCACACCTATATGAGACAGAGTGCCCTGTGCATAATTCAAACTGAGGTCACACCAGTTCTGTTCATGCCTAGGTCATCCTCAGGCCATCCTTGCTTTGGGCTGTATTGCTCACACCTTTCTCTGAGCCTCTTTCACGGAACTCTAGGCTCTCCACCCCTTTTTGCTGCATCAAATTTACCTTTCTTAACTGAATGCCATTGCATCACTCAAGGGAGGGAAAGGGTGTGTGCTTGTGGTTCTTTTTTTAAGCCTGCTCCCCTACCTCCGTGACCCCCTTCCTTTTTTATGTGCTTTTCTTCTCCGTGCAATTAATTTTTAAAATAATAACACAAAATTTGCAGAACAATGACAGTAATCATACACATATACTGAGGAGGGAAGAGGAGGTGCCTCACAAACTCCATGCATGCCACCCTCCCGTAGACATTGACCGAAAGGAAAGACTGGACCCCATCCACAACAGCATGGTTCAGCCTCCTTTAACCCATCCCCCCACTCAATCTGAAGAAGAGAAGATGGCCCGGTATGCCAGGACAGGGTGAATCCTCTGGAAAAGAAGACTCCGGTTAGAACAACCTAATGGGAGTAGACAGGCATGGAAAACAAATTGAATAAAAATAATGTAACATGACCTGAAGACAACCTGAAGTCATCCCAAACTAAAAGTGTGGCCAGGGCCCTGCTGAGCTGAGTGAGTCTAAGTCTGAGTCTGAGTCTGAAGTTGATGAGATTTCAGAACCTCTGGGACAGAGAGACTCAGATTCCTCACAACCCGGGCCTTTGGAGGCACAGAAGTGTGACTGTGATGCTTGCACAAGCTTTGCAGATGCAGTGTGAGTTAATCCAGAGCAGGCAGCAACATCAGTGCAGACCGTGCAGATCCCACCCATGACTCCCTGCAATCTGAATTAGTGGTCAGTCAAACCCATACCCACTAATCCAGGATTAAAAGCAGGTAAGTGCAGAAAAGGCCCGCATCATTATCATATGTTGTGCAGATCACAGGTTTTGTATCTCAAATTCAGTGAGCATGGAAGTACTTATTATGCTCCCTTGTCCATTTCTTTTAGACCATCTGAATATTGCATCTACCTCACTTTAGGTTCCATGAATAATGCTTTAAAAATGGATTATGAATGTGAAAATTAACTAGTGTTTTGTAGGAGGAAAAAAAACATTCAGATATAATACATATTTGATTTGTATTTGTGGGGTTATTCAAACATTCATAATCCCAGATTGATATAGAAATGAGATGAGCTTTAAATGAATATAGAATATGTCAAACTGACATAGACTGGATTCATCCCATTTATTAAAACATGGAGGTAATATTCTCTGGGAAGCATGACAGAGGTGTTTAAGGACCATAAAACCCACATTCCATCATGCTCCCTAGGAGACAGTGTCCAGGGGAATATGCTGACCCATGCCTGATTCCATGTCTGGCCTGCTCCGAGTTGCAAGAACTGTTCCTGGGAATCTTTGGGCCTTTCCACACATGCCACTGGAAAACGGATCTATAACAATCCATTTTCCGGTGAAGTGCGGGGCGCTGGCGGCAAGGCCAGATTGGGGGAAAGGATTGGGGTGGGTGCTGTGCAGATGTGTTTAGGTGTGAACACAGGACTGTTTCAGCACTGATAATAATGTTTAATCAGTACTACCAGAGGACCAAGGCCCTTGGTCTGGAATGTGGGAGTTGTGCAGCTGACACTCCTCTGTGTTCCAGAAGTACCAGAGGGTGATCTGCAGTGGGGCATTATAGGCATCTTAACCTAATTTTTTGAGTCAGTTGAATATTCAAAAACAAAACAAAATCCAACAGATGTTTCTATTTCATCAATTCCTGTCTTGAAACAAAAGCTAGCAGTTCCAGTGACAATCATCTCTATTTTTTCCTTCTACTTTTAAATATAATGCACATGAAGAAATATATAAATCCCTGGATATTACTGGAAATCTCTCACTCCAAGGCCATAATTTTTAATAATCTGTAAACAGATATTACATTTGTAATAAAAGCTCAACAGTATTGCTGCTTCCAGGGCACCAAATGTAATAGTTTTTTAACACTCCATTTTTCCTTCACCCGCACTGAAAGCCTGACATCCAAACATCTGGAGGTCCAAGGGCTATGCTGGCACATGTGCCCACATCCTATCACCTCCTCAAATGCCTTAACCCCCTTGGCAGTTGAATTAATCTTAACTCAACTTTAAATGGTCCACTTTAAGCATGTAGGCGGAAGGTGCAGTCTATCGCCCTCCAGACCAGAGACATGACTAGAACCTGACCATTTTCTGATCTTTTAGAGGATCAACGGTGGTACATATAGCTGAGAGGTAGATGGCATGTGACCACCAGGGCTCCTAATCCTGTGCTGTCTCTCAACATGCTTGCTGCAGAAAGCACACACCAGACTGTTGTGTGGATGCAGCTTTAGTTTCCCAGGCCCAAATCTAGGATTGAGACTGATGTTGGATTGAGCCACTGGTAGTCTGCTCTAGGTATGCTGGTGGACAATCTTTAACTAGCCCACCAATAAAGTAGGATATGGCTCCATTTTGTCATGTATTCTGCTCTGTGGCCTAAACTGATATGGACAGACCACTCTACCAGGGCCACCCTTTGGAGATGGCATTAGAGACTCCAAGGGCCAGAGTTGAAAGTTCCTAGACTTTGGAGTTCCTGAAGGGTCCATTTTGGCAGTGCATCCTCTTGTGCCACCAAAATACACACACCTACTTCTGTATTCTGGAAGAGGAGTCATGTGCCTTCTGTGCATGAAGGATAGGCATGAAGTACCCCAGTAGACCTTCATGTCAAGGTCTACTGGTAGAGAGGATAAGGGGCCATTTTAGGTGCCAGGTGGATGGAGTATTCCAGGAGGGGAGGGGCCTGTGCTGTCCCATGATAGCATCTGGAAGCCAGGCCTCTTAGACCCTCCTGGGCCATGTTAGGAGCCAGCGCTGAAGTGGCTCAAGTCAAGCTCTTAGCAATGCAATGGCTTCCTATTTAGTAAAGTGGAGAGCTCTACTGTGAGCAATGGAGGGAGATGAGACAGCAGTGGAGAGGTTAAGGGATTAGGCGGGGGTGGGGGTGTCAAGGCATTAAGGTCTCTCTGACTGACCTGACTTTGCTATTAGCAGTTACATAAGGTGCTCCCTTTAATCCACCCCATCTCCTTCTTCCTTTCTACTGCATCTCAAAGCCTTCCAAAGGGATTCTCTTCCTCCTGCTTCTGGGAAGCACAGGAATGATAAGGGCAGGAAAAAGCAGAAAATCACTATTATTTCATTGAGCAAACAGTACAATGCTTATAAGAATGTAATAACTTTAGAGCAAAATGTGCATAAGCTGTTTTTAAAATTTATTCTTTTTAAAAGGAATGAGCTTTTCATTACTACCGTGTTGTAACATGCCTCAGCAAAGGCTGTGGAAGATGAATATTTCAAATAAATACAAATAAATAATAATGTGCTGTTGTTGCAGCTGGATGAAACACATAGGCAGGATGGATGTTACTAGCAGTAGAGGACATTTCATGTGCTGGTGCTGCTGAAATCTTGTAAGATCTATCTAGGGTTTTAATTGCTTCCTCTGTAGTACATGTATATCTAATCATGTCTGAGCTTTCATCTTCTTTCTTTCCCACCTTACACTGCGATATTCCGTTCCCAAGACAAGTTAAACAGGAGTCTTTTATCTTAGCTCTGGGGAAAAGTATAGAGCCTAACTCGAGGTAACATAAAATCTATTTCCTGCTTGTATTCTCTTTATTAGCTGAAATCTACCCTTCAGGTTTAGATTTTAAAACAACAACAGCTTGCACACAAAATCTATTATAAGGGAATTGTCGGATATCACACAGATAATCAATCATATGTGTGAGCATGATATTATGTCCCTCTGCATGCCTGTTTCCCAACTTTGAAAATATGGCAATCCAAGGTTCAAGGTTAGATGTATGACATTTGTGTATACAAATTTCTATTCAAAGAAGTTCCTGCACAGAATTCAGCACTATGTGACTACAGGCAAATGGATTTCTTTTCCACTTTCTGCCACGTACTGTGTGAAGAGACAATCCAACAACAACTTGTGTGTGCCGGTACAGATTCCATCCATAACAGATTTTTACTTTTTGATTTTGTATTTTGTACTTTAGTTTGCTCTCCATCAACAGGAGCTGGTGCCCAAAGGTGTACCTGGAAGTACCCAAGGAACTGTAGCAAGATTAGCTGAGCTTGCAAGTAAGTGCTCCATTGCTTAAGAATGTAAAAGAAGCCCTGCTGGATCAGGGCACAGCCCATCTATGTTGGAATATTGTTAAAACAGGAAATGCTTGTTTAGCTATCAGTCTCACCAGGAACATTCTGGTAAATACCAGGTGATGTGTTATTTCTATATCTAGACAAAACTAAGTTTCTGCTTTCCTGTGGGAACAGTGTGGTTATCTCATCTAGGCCTCCACCTTCTAGAGAAGGCTAATCCTATTCCGGATAAACCAAATATGTACATGTGGAGGTTGAGCTTAGTGACTTCATGCAATCTCACAAGTGTTCATAGTGCCTTAATAATGCTGTGACATGTGCTGTTTGATTTGTATATTCCTGGCTAAAGATGTAGATGTTAGAGGTTCAGTTGTAAACCATGTATTTGCTTTCATATATCCACTCATATAACCAGCAATGCATTTAACTAGTGCCTATACTGCAATATGAGGACAATAAAGGTCTTCTGTACTGGAAAGAATCATTGTGTCTCCTCTCATGCTTGTGAATGTCATCTGCAAGGGGTATCTGCTGTGATTCTAGCAATGTGCAATCTCTGCAAATCAACAATCTAGTCCAATATCCCACCGCCCATGGTGTGCCACCATTTGCTTCTGAGCATTCTCAAGCAGAAGATGAAACAACTCCGTACAAGTAGCCTTTAAATGCATTCCACTTATCTCTCCAACCTCATATCTATTACCCACTGATATGACTGACCTCCACCCAAGCTAGTCACATGCGCCCCTTCATATGCTCCTGTGCTGTCCCCTTTGGCTCCTTAGAAGAACCAGTCCTACACACTACTCTTTCCGCATCTGTCATTTTTATTTATTTAGTTGAAACATTTCTATATGGCTTCTTCATTTAGAAAAAAGCCCAAATATTTTACAATATAACTTAAAATACAGTTAAAACCAAATAGAACCAATATTGAAATATTAAAAGAGTAACAAAAATGGGAATGCCCTGGGTGAACACATAAAATAGTAGGATCCTCAGAATCATCTGACAGGAGGGCATTTCAGAGTGTGGGTGTCACCATATAGAGGGTAGGGGTGTTCATGAATATTCATAGGCATTCGAAATCCAATCAAATGTGCCAAATTTTGACATTTGAACTCAAACAGAATGTCCTGAAATTTGAATGTAAACATTCAAATTGAATTTTGAATCTATTTGTTCAAATTATCCAGACTTTTGTATGTGTACGGGTTCGTAAACGATGCGTAGTTAAAGATACACATCTTTTCTGCATCTGTACCTATTTATACGGATCCGTAAGGGACAAAAACGGGTTGCATATGGGATAACAACGGGAGGCATATGGACATGTATGGATGCCTATAGATGTGTACAAATGTGGGGAAGATGCGTACATGCACATACGAATGTTGTCGACATTTGTATGTGCAGATTCAAATAAAAAATTTGAACGAATATATTCTAATTTGGTAAATTCAAATCTTGTTAAATTTGAATTTAAAAGATTGGAATTGAATTGGATTTTCTGGTATTCGATTCATTTAGAATAAAATAGAATAGGCCAGAATAGAATAGAATGTCAAAAAACATTTGTGCACATCTCTAATGAAGAGGGCCATGAGATAAGATGGCATTCAGCAGTTGGTTGGTGAAATCCATACCAGAACCTCCTCAGACAATTTCAGAGTAAATGCTCACACTGACAGAAATGCCAGAAAGTTTGCACTAGCAAACTATCCAGAATAACACAGAATAAGGCCTAGCGCAGACATTCCCTGTGTCGGCTTTTTGCCAGGTTCTCTTTCACTTCTTACTGGGCCTTCTTTCCACTTATTAATTATTTCTGCTTGAAGCTGTCTGGCAGAGCTGTGCCATGAAGCCAAGATGTCAGGACAATGCACTCTAAAGCCTTCCCTGAACAAAAGTGCTCTTTGTTTTGTTGTTGTTGGTAAACACTTCTGCTGGCATGCATCACTGCCAGCCCCCCCCCCCCCCAAGTCATATGTCCTCGCCCTGAACTCATGGAAATCAGGAACTTTCTAGAAGCACTAACAGCTTCATTACCAACATAATTTTTTACATAACATGCCTGCTCCATTTAACTATTACAAAGAATGGTGTAATCTACTGTCTCCACTATTTTAACACAGCCTTGTCAATTTTAGCACTTAATGTTCTCCTAGCAGGCATTTATGAATCACTAGGGTCAAAGACAACCATTCTTTAGCTGTTAGTGTTACCTCAGAAAACCGGAAGCTTTTATCTTCACGTAAAACAACAACAAAACTCTGCCTGGAAAAGAAACTCTGCCTGGAAAAGAAGTAAAAGAAACTCAACACTTTTTCTACAAATTGAACTCATATGGTTTTCTTTTCTTTTCTTTTTTTAACAGAACAAAGCAGACAGATGCAAATGACTACAGTAGAATGGTTGTGACCAAAAGAGATACCACATGCATCTTCAAAGCAACTGTTCTGAATATTTGTTTATAACTCTGAGAAGGTGCATAAATCTGAGACACTTACAACACAGCAACGGAATATGTTTGTGTTCAACAAGGTTGCTTCAAGTCAGCATCTCTACATGATCAAGCTGTGTGGCTGTCAGGAGTGTCTGGGTGTCATGCCCTGTTCAGCCTCCTCGGAGGAGGGAAGCCTGCCTGCAATGCAACCACAGGCTGAGGAGCAGCCACAGCAGGGCATTGCAGGCATGGAAGAGTTAAGGCCGAGTCCAGGTGAGCAGCCAGACAGCTCTGAGGATGAGTCCACTAGCAGTGAGCCTAATCAAAGACTCTCTCATCACCTGCTTAGGCAGCAGAAGCAGGTGAGACAGAGATCAGAGCGATTAGCCCAGCTGCACCGTGGGCGTGGCTCTGACTCCTATTTAAGAACAAGCTCACCGTGCCTCAAGTTGCTGCAGACAATGTCTTAACAGCCTCTTGTTACCTGAGCTTGAAATCCTGGACTCCTTGTGACCTGCTGACTCTTTGGACTGCCTGACCCTTGCTGACTTCTGGACTCCTAGACCCTGGACTAGAACTGACTTCGAGTATGCCTGGAACCTTTGGGACTGAGTAACTGTGCAAGTGTTTGCCTGTTGCCTGACTGACCTGTGACGTGACACTGGGATAAGAATCGGGAAACCTTACTACAGAGCACAGTTAGCTCTCAGGGGGGACTGTAGGTAGCAGGGTTCCCCTAGGCAAGCCATTATTCCTGGGCTGACCAAACTATGGCCCTATAGGTGTTGCAGAACTACAGTTCCCATAAGCCCCAAACAATTTGGACAAATGTAATGAGAGATGGAAACTGAAGTCTGACAGCACCCGAAGGACCACAGTTTAACCATCACTGGGTTAGCTGCTGCACCTGGAAACTTGTTGCATCTGCTTTGCCTTCCTCCAAGATATAAGAACTGTGGGTGCTCTTGGCTGGGAAGAGGAAGAGGACCTGAGCTGGCTGCTGCCCCTGGGTGTTTTCTGCCTCTGCCTTGCCCTCCCTCCAAAGTATAAGAACTTTGAGTGCCCTTGCCTGAGAGAAGACCTGAGTTGGCTGCTGCCCCTGGGTGTTCACTAATTCTGTCCTGCTTTCCTGTGAGATATAAGAACTATGGCTGCTCTTGGCCAGGAGGAGGGAGAAGACCTGGGCTGGCTACTGCACTTGAGCATTTGTTGCCTCTGTTCTGTCTGCCCTGCCCTCCCACAAATTCAGGAAAAGGAGGCTAATCAGCAGCACTTCAGGGACAGTACTAGAAAGAAGAGTTCTTCCCATGGGTTGAAAGCAGGAATGCTGATTGTTCTCATCACAAAATGAAAGCTGTTCTGTTGGACAGCTGCCTACTGCTTTGAATGTTATTTGTTGTAGTAGTTTACTTGTATGGTCTGTTCCACACTGTTTAATTTTGAATATTATGGATTGTATGATTTTTGTCTTTTGATTATTATGTAAATTTTTATAATGCTATAAACCACCTTCTGCAATATTCACAACGACAATGATTTAAAATACACAAAGCAAACTTTCAGGCATTTTATCATCACTCCTATAAACAAAGCGGCAGGAAGTAGCCATTTATACTTATTTCTTCTTTGCCCCCAGAGACTCATGGAATCTGACCGATTCCTGGATGTCCTGGGGGATTTTCCAGTTGGCATGGCTGATGCTCCTGTAGAGACTCTGGTCTCTCTCTGGAATCGAGAGATGAGCAGGGCTGTTGACACAATCTCTCAAGCACCCTTGGAGTACCTATAGAGGCTATAAGGCATCTTGGTATACCAGGGAACTACAGGCGATGAAACAGGAAGGCTAACGACAAGAGAGCAGGTGGCGTAAATCCCGCTGACCAAACATGGGTTAGAAGTGGTGAGTGCTAAAAGAAGGTTTTTCTCTGCCACCATTGTGTCCTTGAGTAGCCGACCAGCAGAGCTCTTTCAGAGTGGTGAACGGCCTTATAAGATCTAGCCCAAGGAAGTGTGTGAAATGGCCAGGCAATATCTACTGTGACAAATTTGCTAAGCACTTTGAGGGCAAAGTCACACAGATTCATGGGGGATTAGATGACACCATTGGGAATAGTCCAGAGGAGGTGTCCAAAGAACTGCCTGGTCTGGTTCTTTTGGATCAGTTGCAATTGTTGTGGCCGGAGGATGTGGATGAGCTGCTTGCGGGGGATCAGCCAACAACATGTTCTCTGGACCCTTGCCCTTCCTGGCTGATAAAAGCTGGCTGGCATGATATGGCTGGGTGTATCCAAGGAGTAGTGAATGCCTCTCTGATGGATGGGGTGGTCTCACCAACCCTTAAATTGGCAGTGGTATGCCCCCTCCTGAAGAGGGCCTCCCTGGATCCAGAAGATGTAAACTATCGCCCAGTGGCTAACATACCTTTTGGGGGCAAGATTCTAGAGAGAGTTGTGGTTGTTCAACGGCAGGCATGCTTGGAAGAAGCTGAGTATCTAGACCCAGTTCAGTCTGGCTTCAGGCCTGGCCATGGCACGGAAACTGCCTTGGTCACACTGTTTGATGATCTTCTCCGGGAGACAGAGAGAGGGAGTGTAACCCTGTTGGTTCTGCTGGACCTCTCAGTGGCTTTTGATACCATTGACCATGGTATCCTTTTGGAAAGACTACAGAGTTTAGGAGTTGGAGGCAGTGCGCTCCATTGGTTTTGCTCCTATCTCCATGGCCGATCTCAGACAGTGATAGTGGGAGATTCTGACTTGACACCCTAGGAACTCATTTGTGGGGTCAGTGAAGCCCTTTTTGGACAGAGATGACTTGGCCAATTATCCCAGGCTCTGGTAACCTCCAGATTGGACTTTTACATGGGACTTCCATAGCGACGTACCCATGCCTTAAGATGTAGAAGGGAGGCCCTCCTGGTTGTCCCACCACCCTCAGTAGTAAAAGGGGTGGGTATTCAGGAGAGGGCCTTCTCAGTGATGGCCTCCTCGTCTCCTGCTCAAGGTGTGTCAGGCTCCTTCACTGTATATATTTAGGAAGGTGGTGAAGACACACCTCTTTGTCCTGTCCTTTGTTTAAATGGCCACTTTGCAGACACAGTTACTATGTGTAATATATATCCAATTTTAAATGTTGTTACCTACCAGGTATAGGGTGGGATAGAAATACAGTGAGTGAATGAATGAATGAATGAATGAATATGCATTAGAACAGCAGCAACAACAACCTGGGGTACAACATTAAGGTGCTGCACTATTTATTTTAAAGCTGCATTCAGACCTAAGGTTTAATCTAGCTTCAGTCCACTTTCAGAGTGAGAGAACATATAAGCAAAGTGATAAGCTGGTTTCTTTTGGCATTACCTAACCCATAAAATCCACCTTTGGGTTAGATAATGTGGAAAGATAATGACTGGTCACTTTGCTGCTATTCCACTCTGAAGGTGGACTGAAGCTGGATTAACATTTAGGTGTGAAGACAGCCTCAGTGTGATATGAGTTATCCAATAAATCTACGTAGGTCATTTTCCAGGCTGACTTGATAAAGTGCCAAGATATTCGGAAAGGATGCCTTCCTGGAGACATGTGCCGTTGTCGTCTTGGCTGGCCATCCTTTCTGCTGTGGAATGTCATGAAGGAACAAAGTCCAGATAAATGCAGAACATGGCATATGAGCCTTAATAGAAGACCTTGTAAGAGCAGGGACGCAGTGGGTATTGCCTTTATTCTAAAGCACAAAGCTGTTGTCCTTTCACCTTAGCTACTTTAAGCAGAGTAAGCTTTTATTTTGGCAAACCAATGCAACTACTGTAGTCAGGCCACATTTATTTCTCCTCTGTAGGAATGTTCCTTCACAAAAAGAACTGAACAAGGCAGGACATCTGTTTTAACAACAGAAGTACCAGCAGGAGTTTGCAAATCCTTCTGCTTTGTATACACCTTAGGTGTCAAAAGACCTTGAAGACAAACAATAAAACAAGGTCAGAAGAAGTATGTCATGATTTTAGGTCTACACAAATACTCTGGCTTGTGTCAGTAAACATGTTTTGGCTGTACATATGCATTTGCTTAAATGTAGCTTAAATGTGGACATTTAAAACTCAAATTAAATTATACTGCATACATGTACTGCTACTTCTTTCTGCTGATTTTTCTGTGCCATGCACTAATGTGCAATTTCTACGGTGCAGTACCTCACACACAAAATCACACATGGAACACAGAATCCACTCAAGTAAGATCACATGGCTTTGTTAATATCCATTAAGTAGGGGGGGTTCCTAATAACTAGGGATGTCATGAATATTCATAACATTCAATATTTGTACGAATTCCGACATTCATATACGAATCAAATATTAACATTCATACATTGACATTTGTATTTGTACAGATATTTGCGAACATTCATGACCTGGGGAGGTGGGAATGTGGCTGCACCAGTTACATCTGCAATGGATCCAGAGTGCATTCGACACAGGTTGAGAGCAGATTCAAGGTGGATTCAGCATGGATTTGATGCTTTCAGAGTAGATATGTTATGGGATATGTACTGGATACATATTGGATACATACGTGTTCGTATCAGATATTCGTAGAAATACATTCGTAATGAATAGAATCCTATCACATTTGAAGGGGATCTATTTGAACAAATACAAATTTTCTTACATTCCATTCGATCCTTACCAATAATAGTTAATCTGAATACAAACTCTGTTCATTAGGAAAGGCTGAGGCTGCATCCCCATGGCAAAGGGAAAATGCCTAAAGAGTCAAGAGTGCTTGTTCCATTTGACTGTCCTCTGCACAGCACCCACCCAAGATTGCCATTTTTCTCTTTTGCTGCTGCTCTCTTAATAAAATCTGTTCCTTTATTGAAAAAAAAAACCCTGCCTCCTGGAATTCATCTTGCCTGCTGGCTGTGTAGTTTTGATGGAACACTTTCCCATTTATCATTTTTAAAGCCAAAAAGCACTGAAGATCTTTTGGGTCCATGATCAGACTAAGCTAGTCTAGACCATGACCCATAACAGGGGTAGGCCACAATAAAATCATTATAAAACAGACAAAATAAATTAGCTAAAGCAGTAATAATGCCTGCATTGGGAGGGGATGTTCTAGTTCCTGTAAGTTGTTCTGTGCAAAGGACCAGATTATCAGTAAGTCAGTGGTACTGTAGAAAGGAGGCCCAGTCTACCAACATGTCCCCTCATACACTACGGAGGAAGGGTCTATTCTACCAATATGGGTCAGTGTCCCACTCAGAAGTAAATCACATTATTCCAACTTTGTGGAATTGTACTAAACAACTTTACCAACTCTTTGAAAGCAAAAGCAAGCAGCTTTGACAAGTTTGTAAAAATAAACGCATGCTGCAAAAATAAAAATAAAATAACACGAAGACTACATTTTCTCAGCTATATGAAAGCAAACCTGTGTTTTACAAAGCCGTATAATAAAAAGGATCTCTGTGTTTGTCACTCTGCAGTGATTGGATCCTTCTGTTCTTAGAAAGGGAAGTTTATTAATTCAGGAAGCAGTGCCAGTGGTTTTAGCAGCCAGTAAAACAGCATTAAGATCATAGCTCAAAATATGCAAAGGCATCCTTGGAGACTTGTGTCAAGAGTGTGATCTAAGAATGTTATACACAGATGGTGACAACGTGGCAGTGTGCCAGGACACAGCATTGTCAGAGGCACCACAATTAATGTTTTTCTTCTAATAGCAGAACACCTCACAAATGTACTGAGATCCTGAGAAACTGTCAATGGTATTAATCTAGGAAATAATTAGCCTCATCAAAGTCCTTCTATGCCATTTTACCAGATGGCCAGGGAAGACGGTCAGCTAAAATCATGCTGTTTCAGCACCTAAGGAAATGTCAGATAGTTAGAATTTGTGCTGTCCTGTGCAGGATAGGCACTGTGGAGCTTTAAATGTGCTGTATGGCTCTCGGACAACAAATAACCTGATTAAATTGTTTTTCATACTATTGTACATTCCATATCCAGACAAATACCCCCTCAGAGAACAGATCGTGATGGGTTGCTCATGCAGTTCATAACTTCATGTACCCTGTGCTGGCTTCTCATGGCATATCTTTAAAATAAACAGGTACTAGGTTGCAAGATGCCTCTAACCTTGCAAAAGATTTTAAAATTGAAGTGCGCACAGATTAATTTTTGCTCCCAGTTTACAATAATCTGGACCCTTTTTTCTTGCCCATTGAATGCAAGCCCTGCAGACATAGCAAAATCAAACCCAGCTTCGTGGTTGTGGAGTTTCTCATAGGCCCCCATCTGAGAAAATGCAAATCTGCCTAAACAATTAGCACAGCAACAAAATTGTAAATCTATCAGGCAGGTTGCTTTTGACAGTAGGAGAGAAAGAAACAGCACCTTTTGACTCTGAAGCTATGATTGAGGCTGCCTCTGCACATATGAAAATGGTCACATGGGAAGGACCTGAGGGAAAGAGGGAATCCTCAGCATGATAACCATTGATTCCATAACCTACTCCAGAGGACAGCAAGCATGCTTGAAAGCAGCATTTATTTATTTTTTTAACAGAACCCAATCTGATACCACTTGCTATCCTTATATACTTCTGCCATCAGTGGGTGGAAAGATAGACAAGGCAGGATGCTTCATCCCAGAACAAGAAACCTGTCTCAATCTGGGATAGGTTGTCCCTAGGGTGGAATAGGGCCACCTGTATTTAGATAGCCCATTCCACTCCATCCCTCACTGCTGCCCACAGAGAGCTCTCAGAGACAGCCCCAAGGCTTCAAGAGCCAGAGAACTCTGGAGTTTCTGACCAGCGATTTTGGGGCTAGGCCCATTTCCAGCAGTGCTTCCTGGGAATGGGAGTATGTTGTCTACACACCTCCATGGTATAGTATATAAGCCCTGGGCCAGCTGTAGACCTCAGGGATGAGATCTACAGCTAAAGCAGGCTAAGGTGCGATTTTCAACATCCTAACTCAGTCCACACTTCATCCAATGCAGGCAAAATATGATGGAGGCAGGTGCTTTACTATCTTGCACTAGCATACAGATGGCAGAGGAATAGATTGGACCAGGGTCTGGGCTCATACCTAATGCAGAAAGATCCTCTGACCTTTTCTTAACTTACCTGCTTTAATTCTGGATCAGTGCATCTGGAATAGCCCAGCCCACTAATCTGAATTTCAGGGAGGTGTGGACAGAATCAGGGCTGGCAGTGCTAATCCAGATCACCCTTGTTACATGGCCTAGAAGCTCACATGAGCTTTGAAGCCCCCGTCACACCTCTGAGGGCCAGGAACAAAGATTCCTAGCCTCGGGCCTATGGGCAGTGGTTATCAGGAAGGCGGTATGGCACAATGCTGAAAAATATCGCTCAGTAGTCTCAGCACACAGAGGCATACCTTCTGCATATGCCCCATGTTCTGGATCTGGGAGCTCATGGTCCTACAGTGGCTTACATATCCATTGCAAGCCATGAACTTTATAATTGCCAATAATAATTCAGTAGCCTGTTCAGTCAGTTTTTGCATGTAAAAACTGTCCTTAACTTCAGACAATGAAAGGGTATGGATTTTCCCTGTTTTTACAGTCCTTATATAGTTGTTTTACCACATCTTATAATGCAGTCTAGATTTAATATAAACACTGTACCTGGAGCAGTGAGAGCAGGACGCTGTGTACAACAGAACAATGACCTGGCCACTCTTGCAACACCAATTAAGTAGTGCAAATCAAGCCTTAGAAGCAGAATTAATTACAGTATTTGGGCATGTTCCAGAAAAGATTAAGCACTTGTAAAACCCATTGACTATAAAGCTTTGAGTCCTATTGATTTCTATGGGCACGTTAAGCAGTTACTTAACGCTGCCTTTAAAATCAATAGGACTTAAAGTTTAAAACCATTTAAATGCTTAACTTTCTGGCTTTTGAGAAACTATTTAATTGCGTTTCAATTGCATTTTCTTCCAGTAACAAAAATCCAGGTCCCTGTATCTCAGAATGTACATTTCATCTCACCCTACTGGGGACCAACACGCCCTTAATATTTTGTTCTATGGTATTGTGCAACAAACCCTTGCTATTCCTAAAGGGCGAATATCTATTGTACCCAAACAATAAGAGTACGGCATCCGCTGCAGAATTATTTCCCTTCCCTCCTTATAATTTTTTTGCCGTACAGTTTATGCATACCCTGCAGCAGTAATTTTTCTAACAACTGAGAAAGCCAGGGAAGTGTTTTAATGGTATCAAGCTACTTCAAGCATTTAATCAGTCCAGTGAAGCAGGACCAACACGCTGGTGTCATTCGCCAGTTTTACTATAAGAACACTGTGTATCAGGAACAGACGCTAAGGGCAACGAGCAATTGTCTCAGGTGACCTGTAGGAATAAGCTGCAATTACTGTAGAGTATAGCTCTGATTGCTGTGGTGCTGGATTCAAGCCTAAATGAAGAGACCAAACAAAGATGGATGAATAGTCTAGGGAGACGCTGGTGCCCTAAGGATACACTAGTAATTACACAGCACATTTCATACTGTAATCTCAGTGCCACGTGAATTTGCAAAGGATGCAGTTTTCAAACAGCAGCTTGGTGAAATCACATGGAAAATCAAACCACAGCAAATTAGCAGACCGGGATATCAGCTTGCTATTTGAACCAGTTTTATTTTTTCAGGACGATCGTTTGTCAATTTTAATTCCTCTCAGATTCACATTCTTAGAACATAAGAACATAAGAGGAACCCTGCTGGATCAAGCCACAGCCCATCTAGTCCAGCATCCTGCCGCACACTGTGGCCCACCAGTTGCCCATGAGCATCTCAAGCAGAGACAAGGGCAAACCTTCTCCCGCTCTTCTAGTCCTACAGTCTGTTTGCTCCATTTCCACAGTAGCCTGTTTACAAAAACAAAACTGTACAAACCATAGAGCAGATTTCTTCCAAAATGCAGCTTCTTGCAAGCAATTTTATTCATGTAGGGTTTGGGTTCTTTTAAGCAATTTCACTGAGTAGGATGCATTTTATATTAAGGGCTTAAGGGCAGGTAAAAAATTGTTTTTGCGGTATGGCCAGGGGACTACCACAGGGCACCCAATTCAGCTTCTTGACTCATGTGGCAAACCAACTTGGATAATTCAGTCACAGGATGCAACATGGATGAAGAATAACCCCATTATTTCCTCTGAGACAGACCCAGGTGCACCACCTTTGCTTGAGTGGCAAGGAATTCTGAGTACTGCCTGCTACCTGATCAACTTTCTGTACTGGAAAGTCCAGACCAGAAATCCAGTGGTCCTTTTTCAGAGGCCAAGCAAAGCAAGAGATACCTAGGTACCTAAGTTAGGTACCTAACCTTTACTTGCTGTGTAACAACCTCCTTTAAATGTAGATGCTCTTCTCCAGATGTTGCCTAATTGTTGACTACTGGCCAAAGTATGCATAGGCCTTTGGTTGTTGATCAATTATAGCTCACCAAACCTGTTTCTTATCTGCTGGGTAATTTAATAAAGTTGCTACTTTACAATGTCTTCCATGTTACCTATATTTTATTTATTGGAACTGATGTACAAAAAAATTGCAAAAATGAAAATAAGGAGTCACTTGGTTATAGGAGCAATTAACAAGCTGAACATGCACTTGATTGTGAAAAAGACCAAAAGAAGGGACTGATGGGTTATTTTAGGCAGCTAATTCAACAAGGTGGTATCAGTGGTGAAAAGGCCCTTCCCGACATGCCAAAGGCAAAAAAGAAGAGACAGTGCCCACACTTCATGGCTGCTTCTGTACAATGTGAATTATCCCATGCTGTGCTGGGCCAATGAAGTGATCCAGTCCATATTTGAGTAATCTGGCCAAACTACATGATGTGGTCCACACTAAGGGATGTCTGCATTGAAGGCAGGCCAGCTCAGCCCAGTATCAGAGGCTGGGAATGAAAGTTCTCAGTCGCAGTAGCTGTAGTCATGGCTATTTTGTCTGGATACTCAGAAGCAGCACACTTGTAATCCTGCCTTTGGGTGCCCAGTAAATTGGTTCTGGACATCTGCTTGCAAGCAGCTGGTTCAGTATACCAGCATGGGATGCTATGTGGACTACTTACAAGTGTTCTGTAGCTGGGTAGGGCAATAGTGCCATTTTGGCATCACAGCCCAGTTCAAAGCCTCACCTGATCTGGGCACAGCTTTCTCTCAACTGGTGTGGCCTCCCAGTAGATCAGTCCATAATGTAGATAAAGTGTTCCAAGAGGTCTGCTGCACTAGTCTACCAGCCTATAATAGAAACACTAGTATTCCCATCTCAATCTTAACCAAAAAAAAGGTGGTTTCTGACCTTTAATGTGGATTAGAGGTGGGATAGGAACACTTCCTGCCACATGTTACCACCCCAGGTTGGAGAGACAGGCATGATACCCCTCAAGACCATTCACAAGAAACTGAGAGCAGGTGAAGTTCTTCACCTTTGTCTTCTTTGTCAGCCGCTTTGGTCCCCTTAAATGGGATAGAAAAGCCAAGTCTTCTTCTTCTTCTTCTTCTTCTTCTTCTTCTTCTTCTTCTTCTTCTTCTTCTTCTTCTTCTTCTTCTTCTTCTTTGTCACTGTGTAAGACAGGATGGTGAACTATATGGTCTGTGGCCCAAACCAGCAGGACTCCTCTAATATTCTTATGTTTTCTAAGCCAGGTTTGATCCCACTTTCTAAAATATGCCTGAATGCAGCTATTTGAAAACACAGTGCCTATATTCTAATGTTAGCATAGAGCTATGGTATTGTCTTTTACACATTCTGAAGTGTGCAAAATTTAGCAATCAAGGAACAATATTAGAAAAATGTCTGTAGTCTGTGAAGGACCAAAACATGCTTTGGAAAAAATCAAACATATGAGGATTCCAGTTGAATCCTCAGCCCCACTCCTTTGCCCTCACAGAACTATTTTCTATGCATGCCATTGCTGGTTGCAACACATTATAAAATATGTCATGGAAGACAGGAGTTGAAATGACACAAAAGACAGGATTACACCAACAACTATACATACATTCTATCTTCAATCCGGGCAGATTGGCAGCCACAGCAGGAACACTGACAGAATGCATTATGTCTGCTTCATACAACCCTAAATGTGTACCTGGAGCTTGCTGAGACTAATTATCACCGATTCTTCAAATAGGGATGAAAAGAAGCCAAAGAATTTGAAGATTGAAAGGTAAGGACAGGAGAATAAAATGATAGAGTTTGGAGGAGCATTTCACGCAGATGTACTGCATGTCCTTTTATGCTTAATCCTTTGCTGTTTCTAGATTATACCGTAAATTAAAAACAGTAAAAATTAGGAGGAATGTCAACATCCAACTGTGGAAATCTCATTGTCCCTTCATCTCCTATGTTTTTACATGGATGCAACAAACTAAGCTACAGAAATCTCATAACTGGTGTTTTAGATTTAAAACACCACCATGGATAAATGAATTTATCACGATTGCAGACCAGAAGTACAAAATATACTTAAGCAACACCAAGTATACAATTTAAAATCAGAAAATTTAAAATCTATGAAATATAATCTGTAAATTAAAATATCTTCTGTAACATATGCAAAATGAACAAGTTCTACAAAAAGGAAAACAAGAAACGTGCTGAAACTTTATTCATTAGAATCACTGACAACTTGTCTTCTTAGTTTTATAGCTGCAGTGCAAAACTTAGCCACATCTAATGTGATCTGGGTTTCTCTGTCATTTGTTAAATGTTTTAGGTAGTAATCATCTCCTTTCCCTGGGATTTGCTGCACAACTGGAGTAGCGCCATAGAAAAAGAGGTCGCTGAAACAATGAGGAATGTCTGGAGCTTTTTATCAAAGTATTAAAAGAGAAGTGAATAAAAAGGGAAGTTAAATCTAGCAACAGCAACACGTTTTAGCAGAGAACACTCAGAGTGTGATCACAAATGCTAAAAAGGGTGCCTCTGGGGCACATTGGAGGCTCTAGAGACAAATGGGCAATTACTGTGTCCCCAAATCACCCTTGGGGTGACATGGAGAGTTTGGGACAGACAAATCCCAGCCTGCTACAGCCACCAACCAGTCATGGAAAATCAGTTGGCAACAGCCTATGGGAGGCAAGGAAGAAAGGTGATGAAGGGGAAGGAAGGGAAAGGAAGCTGCCTGTTCTCCAAAACTGTGTGATGAGTGTTTCCCCTCCTTGTTCATAGATGAGGAGATTGCAGAAAGTCGATAGCCCCAAATTTCACTGGGTGATCATACCCTCAGGCAACTTCCTAACCTTCCTTGATTAATTTGGGTCCACCAGAATATTTCATCATCAGTGCTCCAAGGGGCAGGCCCAAGAAAGCACCCTTTCTGGTTCAATGGTGGCTGCCATGTGATTGTTCTGATCCTGGGTCTGGAGTGCTCTCCAAACCATGAATTGAGGTAATGACCATGATGATGTGGGGATGTGCACAATTTGTTGTTGTTGTTGTTGCCATTTGATTTGTAACAAATTGAATATTAGAAAATTTGTATTCATTTGAATAGATCCCCTCCAAATGTGGTAGGGTCCTAATCGATACAAATGTAGTTTTTCCTCTTCTGGGCTGGACTAGGAGCAAGAAACTTTCAGGACTGTTTACCTGGACTTGGTGAAAAGGATGTTGGGAGTGGGAGGTACTGGGAAGTGGTATGGTAGGTGGCAAAAAAGAGGATGGAGCTGAGAGGAGCCAGGTACAATGAATGTCAAATAATCAGGGTTACTAGAGTTCAGAAACCCAACAAATAACCCATTAACATACAGGCAACAGCTAGATATAAGAAATAAGTTTCCCTGATGGGTGTAATCAAGATGCACTTACATTTTTGACAGGTAAACAAAATGTTTACCTAATATTTCCTAATAAACTCTGCAGTTTGTCAATGTTTTATGATAATGTACCACTTTATCCGAGCTCTGCAGAGGTTTTAATTGCTCTGGAGGAAGTAAGTCTTTAGGCCCTGATTATGACACATGTGCTTCCTTGTAGGCAGAAGGGAGGGAGAGGGAGCCAAAGGAAGATTTCTCAATAGTTTGGGCTTTTCAAAATAGAATTCCTTCTCCAATATGGGTCCCAGTGTACCAAAACAGATTATGTTTGCCACAGAAATTCCAGGCCATTGCTAGTCCATTTCCTGCACTTTCAACATGTCACACTATGTCAGTGCTTTATGTCACCACCCTGACATAAGATTGCTTATGCCTAATGTAACAAAGTGGTACATGTATTCAGTTTTAATAAGGACATCTTATAACAATGAGCGCAAAAGACAAATTTATAATAGACCTAAGAACTAAACATATATTGCTTAGGAATTTTCTAGAGATGAGATAGGAAACTTTAAAAAAAAAGTCTCTTGAATCGTATGTTAACAAATGAATTCTCACATAAATATTAGGCATTTGGAACTGTACCCCCTTGACCCTTTCCACATGGGCTAGTATACCAGCCCATGAAGCAGGCCAGAGGCATTTCCGCACTGCATCGCGTTCGAAACGGAACGCGTTCAGGCGGAAAGCTTAAGACAGCTCCGGGCGCTTTCCCCTTTCACACACAGACGCGCCAGAACGCGTGTAAACGCGTTCCGGAGCGTCTGTGTGCGAAAGGGGAAAGCGCCCGGAGCTGTCTTAGCCGGCAAACGCCGGCAAGGGGCGCGGAGACAGCCGCGGAGGCAGATCGACAATCAGCTGTTTGACAAACAGCTGATTGTCAAAGCCGCGCGGCGTCGGAGGCGAGCCCGCAGCTGTTCGGGAGACAGAAGCAGGCGCGAACGCTTCTCCTCCCGAACGGCTGCGGGCGGCTCGTCCGCGTTGGAACGCATGTAGAGCACTTTAAAGTGCTCTACATTTCGAACGCGGAAAAGACAGCTGCGGACACGTCGGAACGCAAGCCGCGCGCGGGCAATGCGGATGACGTGTCCGCAGCTGTCTTTTCCGCGTTCCGTTCAGCCCCGTGCGAAAACGTCTCAGGTCTCTGGCTTCCACACAGCATGGAGCTATGCAACAGGACACAAATGGACTACCAATGATACAGTACACTGGACTATGAAGGGCACATAGACATTATGCTCAGTGGACAGTTATACCAGGCCTGACCCCCTTTTTACCCAGGCACCTGAAAGCTGTACTAGAAGTGTCCTACTTCTGCATGTTAGGGGTGTGCATAAATGCAATTTTCGACATTTGATTCAAATTGAATTCGGACGAATAGAGAAAAAGTGAATGTATTCAAATTCAAACTGGTTTGAATACATTTGTATCTATTCATACAAATATTTGATTGGTATTTGATTATACAAATGTCAACAACATTCGTATGTGTCCGTATTCATCTATACACACCTGTGCGCATCCATTTTTTGTCCTGTATGCATCTTGTTTTCATCCCATATATATCCGTACAAATGCCTAAAGATATAAATAAGATGCATATAGATACGTATGTAATCCGTACTTATCTGTACCCATAAAAATGTCCGAATAATTTGTACAAATGATTCAAAACATTCAGAGCAAATCCGCACAGCAAGCTTATTTCAAATTCAAAATGTTTTCAATCCTGGCAGACCCCATGTCAGTTTGGCTTAACACACTTTCTGCATGTTAAATTGCCCCAAAGTGTTGTAAATGTTAATTCTTATTTCAACAGGTTTCACCCCGGTTCGTGCGCTTGAAACGTTTTACATTTTTTACTGTGGGAACCCTTCCATGTTAAGGGATGAGAGTTTCCCTCCCCCAATAGCTTGCTTCCAAAGCAAGCTGTAAAATCCACCACTTAAATCTACACTGTAGCGATCGAACCATTTCACACCTGATAACGATCTTGCCATTGAAAGTGCTGATCTTTAAAAAAGGCAAAAGAAAGAAAAGCAGCTGCAGGTTTGGGGAGATGTGTGAATGTTTGTTGCTGCTGCTGCTGTGTGCCCTGAGCAATGAGGCGAGGAGAGGAAAGAATTGCTGGCTGCTGGCTGCCGTTTTTCCTCCATCCAGGCAAGCAGCAGCCACCCAGCCACCCAGCTAGGCTCCGTGAAGAGGAAGAGGACAGGGCAGCCCCAAAAAGCGGCTTTTAAAAAGTAGCCACTGGAGTCTCCCCTTGAGTCACGTACGTCCTCAGAATCTGGATTGAATGCGATTCTGGCTGAAAGTAATGGGATCAGGCAAATTCGCATTTGCATCCGGTTCTGTTATTTCAATTTAGGGAAACTGAATTAAGCTTTTAATGGGGATGCAGCCTCAAATTTGTTCAAATGTTTAAAAATGAATGTATAGACATTCGATTTGAATTAGAATGTCCAAATTCAAACAAATTTGATTGAATTTTGAATGTTTCAGATATTCTTGCAGATCCCTACTGCATGTGTGGCCTTTTGTTGAATAGGTTACCAACGCCAGAGAGGCCTTTCTGGAGACACACCAGCAGTGTGCCCAGCAGATCTGCAAAATATTCATTCGCAGTCCTCTGCCCTAATGCTACTTAAAAGGATAATAAATGGCTATTTTATGATCGTCTATATACCCTCACTTTTTTTCTTTCTGAAGAAATTTGTAAATAGCCAGCCAGAATAGGAATTGTTTCTGCCTTGAAGCAGGCAGGAGGCATCTAAAACCAATTGCTAAATTGGTTAGAAGCCAGACTCAAAATGTTATGGAAAGGATTCTGCTGACAGCCTGGGGTTTTGTTGCTCTGTGTGTATGTATATGCATACATTTTTTTTTCCTAAATTGAATTTATGCTTCCTTCTCTTCATTTTTTTCTCCTTGAATGACAGCTAGTTTGCATGAAATTAAATTGAATAGTGGTCTTTGGTGTTTTATTTAGATAATGTATGCAACAATTTGACAAGACTATCTAAGCTCACACTAGGAATTTTTACGATTTTGGTAATGCAGTTGATTTCCTACAGCACAATCAAGTTTAAGAGATTAGAAAGACTCACCAGGGAAACATTAAACTTGATTAAAAAGAGTCTCCCCTGATTGGGATAATGTTTATCCCAGTGTCTATCACGAATAATTTAACTGATCCACTACATTCACATTTGCCCTCCTGCCTGAATGCAAAATATTACTCATGTATTTTATTTAAAGAAAGCCCCCCCGCAATTTTTGCCCTGAATAATCAATCTCAGTTTGCTCACAATAATAACTACAAACCACTAAAAACAATATTTATGATTAACAACTCTGTCATATTGCAAGTAGAATAAGTATCATGCAAATAGTGCTAGACACTAGAGGCATGATAAAGTGTTCTAATGAGGAATGTTTCACTCTAAGAACAGACTGTATTGTCTGTTCTGAGCTAGGAACAGAGCACCCCTTCATAAAAAACCCTTGCTCTGAATTTGGAACTAGAACAGTGGTTCTCAACCTGTGGGTCGCAAGCCCTTTGGCGTCAATCTACTCTTTCACAGGGGTCTTTATGAGCAACGAAAATAATTTTATGGTTGGGGGTTAGGGTTAGGGTTAGGGTTAGGGTTAGGGTTGGGGTTAGGGTTAGGGTTAGGGTTGGGGTTAGGGTTTGGGTTTTGGTTTTGGTTAGGGTTTTGGTTAGGGTTTTGGTTAGGGTTAGGGTTAGGGTTAGGGTTAGGGTTAGGGTTAGGGTTGGATGTCCCCACAACATGACAAACTGTATTAAAGGGTCGCAGCATTAGGAAGGTTGAGAACCACTGAACTAGAATGTACTCTGCTTCATCCGAACATTCCAGGCATTCCAATGAAACAGGCCTTTTTGCTTGCTGCACTTTGGGTGACAATTTTCCGTTGCTTTTTCGGGCATCTGCTGTTTCCACCAATCATTTGTGGTAGGATTTCCCCCCACCATGTAGATTTTCCTGAGCAGAAAGTCCACAAATAAAATGGATAGAAATGAAAAGGTGTGAGCAGGCAGAGCTGAAGATGGACCGAAGAAGGTCTAAAGTGAAGGTGTCAGCATGGCAAAACACTCAGTCCACCAGAGTTCATGCAGCTGAAGTGAAACGCAACTATATCACAGGAGAAATTTAAATTTAAAATATTTAGACAGCAAGGCTATTGATTTGTGTTCCCTGAGAAACAATTGGCCCATCCAATTGTTTTCACCATCCTTGGGAATTCCAGCATCCAGGGAAATAATCTGTGAATATTATATTGGTTTAATTGTGGTTTCAGTGGTTAGCATTGTATTTATTTTATTATGGTGACTGACTTTTATGAACTGAAACAAAGTGTTTGAGTTAGGAATCTGGACTTTCCAAAAGGTAGACATAATAAAAGTAAAAATCTGCTTCATAAACAAGATCTGCTCTTGAAGAAATTTTTGACACACAGTTTCTTTTGTTCTTCTGTAAGTTGCTGATTTTTGTAGCACTGAAACTCCCCTCAGGAATTAATGGCTGTCCAAAGCAAGCAAGCCACAAGTATTACATGTCTCAGCCTACATGGCTTCCTTCTCTCTGCTCCTTTTGCATTGTCAGTGGGTCGCCTGGCAGCAACCTGTATCAGGTATCCTGCACTTTATTCTTCTTTGTTCTCATACTCTTTCTTCAGAACAACTGCAGGCTCTAAACTGTTTTACACATGATATCACATGCACTCCTGTATTTTATTTTATTTTTATTTTATTCCCTTGGCTCCCTTTCTCTTTTTATAAGACCAGTGGCCATTCGGCTGTAGTGCACAAAGACTACGACACGCGGGGACCTATTCCCCACTCACATGTGGGGAGGTAAGGAATGCGTGGGAATGAGTCCCTGTCTGCCTACATGCAAATGGGGAATCTGTCCCCATGTGGCCTAGCCTGAAAAGGCAAGCGCAGGGTTGGGACGCCCCTCCCAGGCCTGCCGGCATTGGGTTGGAGTCAACCCAGGGGCAGGCAAGCTGGTCCTGTCCCTTGACTAGGTTCCTGTGGGCTGTAGCAGACCCAGTTGTGTCTGCTACAGTTAGCAGGAACCTCCCCCCCCCCCGGGCACCTCCCACCCTGGAACAAGCGCCTCCCAGGACACGTGAGTGTGAGGGACTTACCTCCTCACCGCCAGAGTCCTGATTGGGGACCTCAGGGCAGGGCTTTCTGGCGCAGTTGGCGGTGCTCTGCCTCTGCATGCACCGCTGACTCTGATTGGCCAGTGGCCCACGCCTGCACAGAATGCCCGGCTGGCCAATCAGAGTTGGTGGTGCACACAGATGCATAGCGCTGCTGACTGTACCCCCTAGTCAGGACTTCAGCAGTGAGGAGGTAAGTCCCTCGGGTGCGCATGTCCCCGGGTAGGCCCCAGGCCTGGGTGGGGGTTGTCCTGTATCAAATAGAATCCTACAACTTTCAAAGGGGATCTATTCAAATGAATATAAATTTTCTAACGTTCGATTCATCGCAAATCAAATGCCAAAAAACCCATTCATGCATATCCCTAATCTCAGTGGCTTCTGTACTGCTAAGACTCATGGAATTTCAGTGAATTTGATTCTTATGGCACTTCCGTATCTCTCCCCTCCTGCTATCAGATCCAATTGACTTTAGGTCAAAAGAACCAAGAAGCTTTTCATTTATGACAGAAGTGATCACATACAAAAGCTTAACATCTCTGCCTCTTAAACTATACAGTGTATCCCTTCCCTCCTCACACTTCTTACTGGCAATATATAATCTGATATTCAGAATTTTTTGGTCCACTTTCCACTTAAGAATTTTGCCTAGAAAGTTCAGCCACATCTCCACTTCTGGACTTCCATACAGAGAAGTGTGATGGAAGAAAGGTGCCCTCCTTGTCTGCATTTCAGAATGAGAAGACACCATTTTCCATGGTGCCCCTGTGCACTGCTGCAAGTGATCATACCATAAAATGGCCCAGGTGATCATTTCAAAGGTGCCCACTGACACTGAAAATAGAGACAGAGCAACAGTAGGCATCTTCTTCAATCCTCATGGGCATAGAAATGGTAAGTGGAGATGTCATCTTCCTCTCTTGCTTGCAGTTCTAAGGAAACTGAAACATGCTATTTGCCCTATATTTTTCAGCAGCCTAAGAGGTTTGGTTTTGTAAAGGTTTCTATGAACTAAATTATTAGCAATATTTCTAACTCTTCACATTTTTAAATAAATAACCTCAGGTACAACACTCTGAGGCTATATATTTTTGAATAAGTTCCCTGGAGATTGATCCAGCATCCACACTTTGGGATGCAGGATCCATGCCAAACCTCACCGGTGTTTCACGGCAATCATCTCTATCCTTGAGGCAATTGTGTCACCACTGCAATGGTGACACTGGGCATGAAATACACCATTGCTGTGGCAACAGAGAAACATGGCCTACAGGTGTGCACTGTCTGCACACCCTCCATAATCTGGAATAGGGGGCCCTGACCAGGTTGTGGACCTTTTTAAAAAGGTCCACCACTTTGTCCAATGTGGATGATGCATGGGACCTTTTCACACCTTGATTGGTGGGGAAGTCCAGGTATGCCCCAGCATGGCATACACACTGCACACAGTTGTTTCTATCCTAGAAACTGGACTGTTCCCCAGCTGTATAGCTGCAGAACACAAAAGCACATCTTGATACACTTTGTTGGCACCTGTTTCAGGAGAACAGAGCATGGTACTGGGTGGCACAGCCACAATTGCTGCCATGCTGCCCAGTTACAATGGCAATGGCACTGCCCACACCTGTTGCTGCAGCCCAGGGATCCCAGCTATCATACTTGCACAGTGCTTAGGGCAGTGATGGGTAAGTTATGGATGCATCAGGCATCATAAAGTGCGGACAACTGAATCATCCTCAACCACCAGCCTTTGCACAAGGTGAAGGTGCAAAAAAGCCTATTCTTGGGAGGGTTGCATGCAGGCCTTATTCTGGAATATTTTCTTCTCTCATAGTGATTTTTCAGTTAGAACTAATAAATAATAAAATGGCAGGAACATTTGAAGCAATATTAGGAATGAGACATGATAAGGCCATAGACTTCCCATAAAATGTTATGCTTTGTTTCTCAATTATTGTATCATGTGTGGCAAAATTGAAATGACAAAGTGTCCTACTACTGCCAAGTTTTAGTATGAGAAAATGAGACATTTTAGGAACACTACTTAGCCAGTATTTTTAGCTGTACTAAGCTTTTCACTGTCTCCAGATCTAGAATGTATAATTACCTATTTAGTTATACTAACAATTAACTGACATGTTGAAGAAAGATTTCGTGTATTTTTTAAAAGTGTGGGTGTATAGTTTGGTCCACATCTTAAGCGTAATTGCATGTCTTTATCAATATATACGGAAGAGTGAATCAATCTCCCACCCAGTTCACAAAATGTCCAAGGCTTCCCAATTCCTGAACAAGAGAACTTTATCGAAGTGAACATGTTTAAATATTGTAAACACACCATTGTCAAGGAAGAGAATACTAAAGAATCAGTGATAGTTGTGACTCATTTTGATCAGTAGGGAAAAGCAGGTAAGAAGAAGTGGAACCGGGGATCCAAAAAATAGAGATAATGGCACATGAAGCACTATAAGGCTTCAGTTTTCTACCAGCCACCATGAAATGTGATTGAACAAAATGCAGTGAATTAGGGACAGCCCAAACTGAGAGATTTATGAGGTCTTGGATAAGAACATAAGAGGAACCCTGCTGGATCAGGCCACAGCCCATCTACTCCCACGACCTTTCCCATATAGTGGCCCACCAATTGCTTATGGGTATCTCAAAGAGAAGAGAAAGGCAAAGTCTTCACCTTCTTTCAAATCCTAGCAACTGGTCTTTGGAGGCATCCTGGTTGTCTCCCCAGCCTGGAGAATGTACCTAGACATGCAGTCTAGTAGTCATTGATACACCTGTCATCCATGAATTTGTCCAACCCTTTCTTAAAGTTATCTAGGCTGGTTGCTGTTACCACCTCTTCTGGCAGCACATTCCATAGATCAATGACCCTCTGGGTGGACAAAAGTTTCCCCTTGACTGATATGACTCTTCTACCCATCAGCTTCATAGAGTGCCCTCTGTTCTAGTGGTGTGTGACAAAGAAAATAATTTTTCTCTGTCCATTTTTTCTATACCATGCATGATTTTATATAACTGCCCTTAGACTTCAGGGTATAGGGCAGGATAAAAATCCAAATAAGTTGGAATTTCATAGAAAGACATATGATCCTCCTTCAACCCAGGTTAGAAACCAGGATTGCATATTCCCTAGTCCTTCTCTGGGCACTGGACCATTTAAACTGCATTGAATTCTTGTTTTGGATGCCTAATTGTTGCAACCCCTGCAATCTTATCTTTGGGTGGGGTGGGCAGTCAGTGGTGGTTGGTACCCTTGAGACTATGATCAAGGTTGCTAAAAGAAGCAGTATTAAGGAACAGAACATGAAAAGCTAATTGTAGATGAGACACTATAGTGCTGCTAATTGTAGATAAGACACTGTAGTGAGCCAGTTTGGTCTAGTGGTTAAGGAGCTGGACTCTTATCTGGGAATACTGGGTTTGATTCCACACTCCTCCACAAAGCCAGCTGGGTGACCCTGGGCTAGTCACAGCTCTCTTCTTTGCTGTCACAGCCCCATCTACCTCATAGGGTGTCTGTTGTGGGGAAAAGAATAGAAAGCTTTGTCAGCTGCTTTGAGTCCCCTTAAATGGGTGAGAAAAATGGGGTAGAAAAGCCACTTCTTCTTCTTCTACTGCTGCTGCTATATTTCTGTGCAAATCCATGTGAATACTGAGCTCACTGAAAAAGGTGGATTATGTACACAATTGCTGTGGTTGGTACCTGCATGAAAAAGCAGGGATCTTACAGGCCATTCAGACCTGTTGGCTATGCCGGTATTTCAGAATGCAGTCCAGCATTGGACAAAGGCTGGTCTGATACTGGTAGATTTCTGACCTACATTCTCTAACATCTAATAAGTATAAACAGGTCATATCCAATGCAGTTCACATATAAGAGCTACCAGCTCGACTGACAAGAGCTAAGACCTCCAGCATGGAAAGGTCAAAGAGATACCTTTGATAGCATGCTCTATGCTGTAGCTGTCCAATAGGTTAAAAATACATCCACATTTTAAACTAGGAATAAAGGCACAAGCCATGCTTTTTCTTAGCATATAAAACCAGTACTGGGCTGTACCTTAGGCTTAGCTTTAAGTCACACATGCCCCTAAAACATCCACTTAGGATTTATTGCTGCAAAATTGATAAAGAAACCTGCTTTGGACATAAAAATGACAAGCAAATGGAACAAGGCATTTTGTTCTGATCCTTAGTAAGAACTCACAAATGATGACGTCTTCAGTTACTTCTCTCTTGAGAAGAATTAAGTTTGACATTAAAAATAGTCAAAATTTTGGCTACAGCAGTGAGATGAAAGGTAATTCCCAGATTAAGGTTGCATCCAGACATTGCTAACGTATCCCACTATATTTGGGTATTCTGGAATATCCATGCTTTATTCTGGAATATCTAAGTACTGTATAGTAGAATAAGTAACCAATGTCTGAAGGCAACCTAACCTATAAGGTCCTAAATGTCTTGGGCTCCAAAGATCTAAAGCAACTCCTCCTCTCATATAGACCTGCTAATGAGGTTTTCTTGGCAGTCCCACAACCTTCAGTAGTTAGGGGGTGGGAACACATGGGAGCGCATTTTTGGTTGTAGCCTCCAAGTTATAGAACAATCTCCCCTCTTAGGTGTATCAGGCACCCTCATCATATGTAGTGAAGATTCACTTCTTTATCCTGGCCTTTGGCTGAGGGAACAACTAGGCCCATAGCCTGGTTGTAAACATACCACAGGGGCTGTCACACTTTGTGGATTAAATTTTTTTTAAAAAAATGAAGGTGGGGCAAAAAATAGGGGGCTGCCCCCCTCTGCCCCCCACCCAACCTGGCTACAAGCCTGGGAACAACAACCCCTCCCCATGCAGGCACTGTCACTGTTTTAGTCATGCTTTTTAAATCTGTTTTTAATTATGATTTTGTGGTGACCTGCCCTGAAACCTCTGGATATTAGGAGGGATAGAAATATAAACAAACATCAAATAAAGGCCACATCTCCACCCATGAGGTGAAAAGGGTGTGTGTGTGGTGCTTTCCTTGTCAGCCCTCACTGCAGCCTAGCTAAGGTTGGCTAATGCACCTTCTCTGGTCCACAGCAGATGGGATAAGGTTGCAGGTTGGTACATCTGCACCTGCATACAGAGGACAACTTTAACCTTCATGTGCATGTCCAACAATCCCTTGTGTTGCCATTGCCCATTCTGGAGAATCACAGTAAGACAAGGAGGGTATCTCTGGGTGCAAGACAGCCTGAGAATCACCCCTTGTGCACTGACATTTAGGCATCTTTACTGTGCCCCCAGAGAGCCACTGATTAGTAACATACTGGCTGCCCTGAGGGGGGGGAGTCACCTGGGGCATGCACTGACTTCACATACGAATGAGGTCTTTTATTGCACCACATCTTACGGAGATGAGCTGCAATGACTCAGAAGCTACTGCACATGTATACAGAGGCACAGACTCGATATATACATCACTCACTGCCCAAAATAAGGTTAAAAGATACATTTCTGTATCAAAAAGGGAATTCTCTGCTTCTTTTACATATTGTGGTTGCAATTAATCTAAACTTCAGATTGGGACAGAAATCTTCTGACAAAAATGTGTTGGAGGAGGTAATTCTGTCTTACAGGAGCTTGGAAGGAAGGAAGGAGGGAGGGAAGGGGGGAGGGAGGGGGAAGATAGTAGAATTTTATTCTCTTGTGAAGCAGAGAGAGGCTTCACAGTCTCAACAAATACTTTTATAACTAATCTGGGGACCATTTCACTGAAACATAATATGACGCATTATGAGGCATTCTGCCCTATTAGATTGTTTCCTTTCTTTAATAACTAGTTTTTCTATCATCATTTTTTCTGTTTCTTGGTTTGCCTGAGGTGTTTACCTAATGCTTCTTAAACTGAGGCCACAGTGATATTGATCTCTTTTTTCATTCATTTTGATTAATGAGTTAAGATTCATTTTGACTGCACAATCCTATTCTAGAATCTAAAGAGAAATGCATTACTGTACGCATAGAATAAAGACAAATCTTCCATCTATATAATGAGGTGAGTGGCATGAGCAAGCATAAACTGAAGCTCCTCTCTTCACCATGCATTTGTTCACAGATTTTGTTTCAAGTCCCGGGTGGTAGGAGTGATTTCAAACAAAACCCATGTACCAGTGCACATGTTCCATTTGCATCACTTGTGCTGGCCACCCCTACTGTATTATGTTTGTCACACTGAGATTGTGGACCCTTTCCCCCTCAAAGGCCATGACCCATATCAGTGGGTCTGGACCAGCCAGATTCACCAGTACAAAATCACAGCACACAGTAGTCTGGAATAGTGGCTTTTGGTGTAGATGTGCCACCAAAACGAGTCTCCCAATACAGTGGTCCTGAGTATGGAGGGGTGCCTTCTGCACATCTCCTTGTTCCACATGGAGCCCACTGGTCTGTTGATAGACCTGTTTAATCAGGTCTACTGGCAATCCAGTTGAAAATCATGCTTCATTCTTTGCAGATAGAACATACCAGCAGTGGGCCAGACCTCTCTTGGACTAGTCTATGATGCTGATACCAGATATGATTTATGGATTTATTAATAAATAGTAAATCTGTGATCTTATGAATTTTATAAAAAGACTCGGTATCATTCTGGAAAAGCACTAGGAGTGAAAACACTATGGCTTTGGGATGTTAGAATGCTGAGAGAAAAATAGGAAGAAGCAAGCTGCTTTGCTTGCATCTCTGTGTTTATCATAAGGATGCAAGCACAAAGGATGCTGAGATCTCTGGCTTTCTAGATAAGAACTCTAGGAACAAAAGGAATTTACAGCTCAGTTTGTACCACAAACCCGTGGATTTCTGAGTAAAAGTTTAAATATATATATTTATATATATATGTGTGTGTGTGTGTGTGTGTGTGTTTTCCCCTTTATTTAATCTCAAACTGCAGTCATTTCTGGATTTTAAAAGGTAAAAGGGACTTTATATTAATGGTCAAGATGCTAGGATTTCCAAGAATTGGCTGGGAAAATCTGTCTGTGTGAATGCTAATGAGCTAGAAGCTGGCTCTCCAGTTTGCATAGTTATTTTAAATGAGTTAGCTCTTCAGCTGGTAGAGCTTCATTAACATAGTTATCTGGCTAGCAGAATGCCTTCTCTATCTTGTTTGTGAGTGAAAAAGGAGAAAGACAATGTGGTTGGAAAACTCCATTGCTTAGCTTTCTTTCTCCCAGAAATCTTTTCATTTCTTGAGTCATTTCCCATTGGGTTATTGTCCAATCTGAAGTAACTTTCTGAAAGAGAAGTACAACTTCCAGAGGACATCTTTTAAAAGGGCTGAGAGATCCAAATTCTCTCTCTCTGATCATTTTGCCGGGGTAGGTAAGAAACTGACTTCTTTCTTTCTTTCTTTCTTTCTTTCTTTCTTTCTTTCTTTCTTTCTTTCTTTCTTTCTTCCCTCCAGCCCGCCAACAGAGTTTTTTCTGTGCTGAGAAGGATTTTTTTTCTTGAGCATGGCTTTGCTGAATCAACCATGTTAACTTTTGTTTTAAGGCGTGGTTGTTTCCTTGCAGTTTGAAGTTGCAAAGATGCAATGCAACTGTTTTCTTTTGCATTATTTTTAAATGCTGTTAAAGAACTTGAGATTTTTTAAAAATCATTTGTGTCTTAGTTTTTTTAATTCTTTTGCAGTTTTACCAGTTTTAAAGAGCTTTAATGTTTTGCTCCTGAATTAGAAGCGCACCTATTAAGGAGGCATTTATTTGTGTGCGTTTTTTCAATTTTCGAAGAATGATTCTGAAGCTGATAGCTTGATATTTCCTGGATATCTCCATTTTTTTAATGTTGAGTTAGGATTCTTTTTTCCATAGATTAGGAGTTTTTCTTTATTTCTTTTTCTTTATTTGCTGTTTTCTTAATTTTAAGCTAAATGAGTTTTACTTTAAAACTTTTTTGAGTAATTTTTAAGAGATTTGCTGCCTTATTGCATTTTTAAGAGTTTTGCTGCATAATATGAAATGCTAGCAAGAGAATTGTTACTTTTTGCACATATTTGTGTTCTTGTCTGTTTTGTACAATCATGTGACCTATGAGCAATGAGATGGCTCTACTCCCATTTCCATGTTTCTTTTCTGTACCCTAACAATTTTTTTTCATTTTGTTTCAAAATAAATGATTTCTGTTGCTTTAGGTGCGTCTAATATTTCCAATTTCTAGCTATTTTTCATTTTTAAAGCCTTGTCAAAAGATCTCACAACCCCCACCCCCTTGGATTCAGAGTTTGTGGTACTTTGGGGTTTTACTTAATCCAAATTAACCCAAATTCACTTCCCTGGGTAACAGTGCAGAGGGGAGGCCCATAGTCTACATCATAGAGTGGCCCAAAGGTAAGTGCAGAAGGGTTCTGCAGTCTGTGCCTGTCTGCCTAAGACAGTATCCACACACTGCTCCACTCCCTGCACAAGAAGCAAGTAACATTATCCTTAATGTGCTAGCATGCTGTATGTATGCTGCGGCAGGCCACGGGCATTGAAATCAAAGCCACAAATTCCCCAGCTGTGACCTCAATTCAAGAAGGGTGAGAGGCAACTTTCTTCCTCCCCGTGTCAAGATCATCACTAAGCTTGATGCTGTGTGGAGGGAAAGCAGCCTCCCTTCTCTCATGGCAAGATTTCAGCTGATTGGGATGCAAGGCCACTTGACTTCAACTCTGACAGGAAGGGGGAGGTCTGGTCCACCTATTAAGACTGTAGTTGCGGCTGCAATCATGATGAGTGAGGCAACCCTTCCCTTGGCTGTCATCTTGATGATGGGAGGATGGGTATCATGGAACACAGGAAATGGCCACTGAGGAGACCAGTACTTCAGCATCAGCACAGCAATGAAAGGGTCCCCACCACAAAGAGAGAGTAACATGAAAAGCTCTGAGAGCTCTGTAATTGCTCATGCACTTATTATGGCATGAGTGCCACATTCACATGGATGTGTATCGGATGGATTTTCATTCCTACAGAACTTCTGCATATTTTTTCAGATACAAACACAATGAATGCATTTCTGCAATAAATGCATTTCACATCTATATGCCTGCATATTGATGGAAAATGTGCATATTTGTATTAGGGCAAACTTTTGGAAGTGCATTTGGGAAGAACAACACCTGGTCAGATGGCAGAACAGGATGTGTAATGGAAACTATTAAAAAACTGTGAGTGACCTTCTAATCCCTAACATCTACACAGATGTTTTCTATGTTTAAATCTGGCAAGGTTTCGTGCTATCCTGGGAATACAGCTTTCTAGGTGTTATGTCTGTTTTCCCACGAGAAGAGGTTCTTGGATTTTTGTACTATTTACAAGTTAACAAGTTTAGAAGCCAGCAAACATGTGAAAAGGCACGAGGAGCTTTAAAACAAAATCAGTCCTGCAACGCGATAGCATTTGCTTTTTTGCTGTATTGACTACTGCCAGGTACAATATCTACTTTCCTCAGTTTCTATAATAGACTGCAAAATCTTTCCTATAAAGAAGAATACAACTGAAAATCTTTCCTATAAAGAGGAATACAACTGAAATGCTGAAGACTTGTAATATCCATTAATCCCAAAGAAGCGGGACTAGAAAGGGGAGGGGATCTAATTGAAAGCCCCTTTTTGAGCTCTCTGAACTTCATTTGGATCCAACCAGAGTTTTTCCCCTACCCCATTGCCCTTGTAGAGATTGCTCCACAGCCAACCACTTATCCCTTTTGTGTAAATGCAGATTCTAAACCTGGAGCGATTTCACACTTCCCTTCCCATTTGCTGGACAGGAAAGGAATGTTATTACCCAACGTTGGCTAGTGCTCGTATCTGCGAGTGCTAGTCAATTACAGCCTAAGCCTACACAGTCACTCACCTGTGACCAATCCCAGGGCTGGTCCTCTTCTGGGTGACACCATTTTGGCTGTAGTGGCCTCCACAACTACGCGTGAGTCAGCACCTTCACCATGACATTGCTGGCGCTCTGTGTGCACACAGTCACATCTATGGTCATCCCAGGTGCCAGAGCACTTGAGTGGCACCTCTGACAACCCTAGAGCACCAGAAAAGGTGCAGATGCTTGTCACTGGATGCTTCTGGTAAGTCTCTGGATAAGGTTAGTAAAGGCTTCACATCTAGTGCTTGGAGGCTGTAGCAGCCTTCTCCAAGTGCATATGCCTTTCCCCAGAAGTTCCCTAATTATTCACTACTGGCCTAAGCACGAAAAGGCCTCTGGAATGGCAGGAGCCCTATAATACTGAAAAAAATCAAAATCTCCTGTACAATCACTTATATATCCAAATCAATATTTGGATATTGCAGAATATACATGCTTTATTCCAGAATATCAAAATATAGCAGGCTAAGTAACTGTCATGCCCCATCTTGACTCTCCATCTCCTCAGAGGAGGAGAGCACTGTTGCAATGGTGCAACAGCCTGAGCAGCAACCAGGGCACAGCGCTGCAGACATTGAGGATCTGAGGCCAGTTTTGGGGGAGCACACAGACAGCTCTGGGGATGAGAGCTCAGTCAACCCCAAGTGCACCCTTCTCCTCTGCTCCTTCACCAGCAGAAACAGGTGAGACACTGGTCACAGCGTTTGGTTCAGCTGTGCCAGTAAGGGCGTGGTGATGACTCCCCTACCTAACTGAGCAGCACACACTGACCCGGAGTTGCAGACAACTCTGATGTAACTCCCGCCATGCCTGTATTCAGATTCTTGGACCCTCTTGTGACTTGCTGAACTTCTGGAACCCCGACCTTGGACTGACTGACTCTTGCTGTGACTTTTGCCGTACCTCTGGAACCCTGACCTTGAACTGAATTGACACTGATTACTTCTGAGCCCCCGAAGGACTACTATAAGCGTGCATGTGTGTTTGCCTCGCTGCCCTCGCCCACCTGGGACACATCAGTAACTGATGTCTGGATGTAGCCATAGAGAAAAAAGCTATAATGGCAGACCAGATCAAGGAGCTGCTAGGCACATGTCATCTGCACAGCAATCCAGATCAAGGAACTGTGCTAAGAACACACCATCTGCACAGCAGTAGATCTGAAACAGAACTGCACTAATCTGTACTAGTAGTAGACCAAAGAAATGTGGTATGCATCCATGGCTAGCACTCTTTAGCACACATTTGCTGTTCTAAAGCCCACTCAGTGCATATACCTCTACCTGTGGCTGATCTGGATCTTGCTAGTATGGATTAGCTAATATGGATAAACCAAGGTAAGTGCAGGAAGGGCCCATGTCTCCAGTTAATGAGCATCCCCACTTGTGGTGGTAATAAGCACCTTGCAGCAAGCATGCTGCCCCATTATTGGGCACAAAGGCTGGTGGAGGTGCCATTTTAGGATGTGATGTTCTTCAGCAGAGGTACTTTGAATCACTGCTCAAAATCTGCCCTTGAAAATGGAAACAAGGAGGCATCATTTTGGGTGGGGATCACAGCAGGACTCCCAAACAGAAATGAAGAAACCACTACTTTTTCAAGTGGAGGCCTGGCCTTAGATACCACCACATAAATAACAGGAGAACTGCAAGAAACATGGCAGTTGAATGTATCAAAATCAAGTGGTGAAGCCCTCCTGGTCATCCCACCACCCTCATTAGTGAGACTGATGGGCACCCGGGTAAGGGTCTTTTCAGCGGTAGCTCCCAAATTATGGAATAGTCTCCCCCTTGAGGTGCGTCATGCCCCTTCCTTACAGATATTTAGGAAGGCGGTAAAGACCCACCTGTTTACCCTGGCCTTTGGCTGAGATGAGATGATTATATTCTCTCTCTTCCCTAGTCACAGGCACAACAAACACAATATGGAGTGTACTGTTCTAAATTTGCTGAACTTTTAAGTGTTTTTAATCTGTATTTAATGCCTATATTGTTTTTAATCTACTTTTTGTTTTTAATGTGTATCTTGTGATTAATTTGCTGTTATCCGCCCACAGACCTTAGGGTATGGGGCAGGATAGAAATGTAAACAAATAAAGAAATAAGCCCAAACAGGTTCGTCATGGAAACAACTAAAAAACTGTATGAATCTCAGGGTGCTTGCTTTTCAAACAAAACTCAACAGGAATATAAATTCCAAGACTGATGTGAACATCTGCTTGTGCTTATCTGGAGGATTACAGGTTTCCTGCCTGTGAAGTATAAAATCAATTTTACAACCTTTCTAAAAACAAAAGGGATACCTAAAGCTAGATCATCAGTCCTAACCACAGGACAAATTTTACACTGCTATTTACGTAAATAATGTTTTTCACAGCACAGATATGGCTGGATCAATGAATATTTGCACATGCATCTACCTTAATTGCACCCATTTATTTCAATTGGATCAGAAGTAGAAAAGTTAGTTTTTCAAGAAGAAAAGTTGGATAAAGTAATTGGATTTTATTGTTAATATTCTTACATTTGTAAAATTGCCCTGAAACCTTCTGTGTTCTCTGAAATGGCTTAGAGATGACTGAGGCAGAACTGTTTACACACTAGTTGGTCCCTCCCCCTTGTCTTGAACATTAGGTGGATTAGAGATGGGGCAAGAATGTGATGGCCACACACTGTAATCTCAAAGGGACTTCTGACAAACTTTGTTGCTTTGTTGTTGCACTTTAGATTAAGGCAAAATTGCCTATTTTTATTGTAATTGCAAAAGAAATGCATTTAAAAAAATATAGAAAAGGATTTTTAAATGACAGTTATGTTTCTCTGCCTTGTGTACTGAAATATTAGCTACATATGCGTACTGACATTATGGGCTCGTCCCCATGGGGCTGCCACTGCCTCGTGGTGGATTCCCCATGGCAATGAAGAACAGGGCAGGTTCAAGGTGAACCTGCCTGTCCCCATGAAAACCACGGTAAATCCCTGCACTGGGATGCCACAGTTTTCTCCACCCACCCCCCTTGCCCGAGCACTTAATCACCCAGGTAAGGGCTTGATTTACCCCAAATGCTCAACAGACAGCTTCCCTACAGTCAGCTGAGCAGCTGTCAGGAGGGTATAGGCTGTCAAGAGCACAGGCAGAGCTTCGGTAAGATGATTAAAACAGACATGAAAGCCATGTCTGTTTTAATTTTAGCGGAGCTCTGCTTGTGCACATGTTAGCCTCTATGACCTCCTGACAGTTGCTTAGCTGACTGCAGAGCAGGTGTCAGGCAAACATTTGGGGTAAATCAAGGCCTTACCTGGGTGATTAAGTGCACAGGTAAGGGGGGACAGCAAATCCCCACCCACTAATGCTGCCATCATAACCCAGGAGTGTCCCCATGCCCCCAGGATAATCTGTTCTTGCCCCATAATTTGGGGCGAGAACAGTTATCAAGGGTGGTTTTTTTCCACTTTCATTTGGAGGATTTTGTCCCTCATGTAGCCTGAATTAGGGCTTTGCATGGGGACTCTCATGAGGCAAACTCACATTTGCCTTGCAGTACCCTTTCCATGGGGATGCCCACTATCAGTATTAACAGTGCAATAATTGTTTTAAAAGAATGTGAATCAGTCAAATGCTAAGTATTTTATCTTAGGTCTCCTTTACCTATCACAGCCTGCCTTGAAGTGACAAACAGAAGTTGAAAATCAAAAAATCTAGAGGGTCATAAGTTGCTGGATTTAAAAGTTTGCCCTCAAGCTATTTCTCATAATGGCACTCTTGGCTTTGAAAATATTATTCAGAAATAATAAACTGAAATCTTGAAATGTGGGCAAGTTTAGGAGCCCCTAAATCTGGCCAGATTTATTTACTGTATTTATGTTTCTATCCAGCCCTTTATCCAAAGGTGTCAAGTTCACAATAAAATCATAATAAAAACGCATAAAAAGCATGACTAAAATAAAGACAATGGCTATATGGAAAGAGGATGCTGTTCCCTCAGGCAAAGGCCAGGATAAAGAAGTGTGTCTTCATTGGTCTTCTAAATGCATACAATGTGGGTGCCTAATGCACCTCATAGCAGAGATTATTTCATAACTTGAGGGCCATAAACAAGAATGCCCTTCCATGTGTGCCCCCCCCCCTGCAACTACTGAAGGAGGTGGGACCAGCAAGATGGCCCACCTGGAAATCTTAGAGTAAAGGCAGGTCTATTTGGAAGGAAGTGTTCCTTTAGATATTTGGGGTCCAAGCCATTTAAGGCATTATAAGTTAACATTAGTACACTAAACTGGGCCCATAATCAAAGAAGTTCCCTGGGTGATGATGAGACATGCATTACCTTGCAGCGTAACCTATCTCACAGACAAATAATGTGTGCCATCTTCAGCTCTTTAGAGTAGGGATACACACAGATATTTGAAATTCATACAAATCCGTACAAGCCCAAATATTCACGTTTGAACTGAATATTGGTTATATGCAAAGACTGACTTTTAAAATACAAAGCAAATGCTTTTGTGCATTTGCTTGATGCTTTGTTACATTCATGAAGGTGGGGAGGCAGCAAAGCGGCTGCCAGGTCACATCAGCAGTGGATTTAGAGCAGATTCAAAGCAGATTTGGGGCAGATTTGGAGGGGATTTGGATGCATGACTGGAAACAAGGATTTGAAGCGGATTCAGAAAGCATTTACAGCAGGTTCGAATCCTACCATATTCAAAGTGGCTCTGTTCACACAAATGCAAATTTCCTTTTCATTGGCTTCAGTGTGAAGCGAACATACACAAAAAAATTGGAATGAGGGCCATAAATAACCTCATTAACAGTGATCACATATCATACAAGTATAGAAAGTGAGAAGTGAAACTAAGTTTTTCCCCATCATTTCCTTCAGGCCGAGTATTATTATGCATTTGTACACCTACAAATCTGATCTCCTGTGAAAATCAACTTCATTCTCTTCAGTTGTTGAACTGTAGTATCATTTGACCTATAAGCTTCTTTACCCGCACCTTTTTAAGTGATTTTCTTCTCAGGAGGCAAGCTGTCCTTAGCTGGTTGTTTCTAGAGTCACTTCAAAAATGCTGAATTTTGCTCCTACCTCTGAATGAGTGCTTGTATAAGTTTACTATATGTCAAAGCAGGATCTGCTTGCTTTATAATCAGTTTACTTTGCTATTTTAGAACTAGTTTTAAGTAGTCAACCCAATGAGCATTTTTGTGATCCACAGTGAAGGTCTTGCTCTAGGTATCGCTTCTAGCAGGGATGGCAAACTCAGGCCTATCCAAAATGTATGTATTTATTATTTACATTTCTATCCTGCCCCATACCCGAAGGTCTCTGGGCGGGTAACAACAGATTAAAATAGAATATACATTAAAAGATGTTAAAAATTCAGCACATATAATGACAAATGGTCAGGGGTAATGAGAAGCTGCTGTGTGAGGCCACAGTGGGGGAAAGTGAAATAATTGAGCAAGAATGGTCAGCACTACATTGCTGTTGTTCCTGAGTCCTCAAGACCCTCTGAGACAAAGGATCTTCTGCACTTATCTGTATAGGTCTGGATCTCTGGGCTTGGATTAGGCAGGGGGTGGTTCCAATCTTTTTTGGACCAGCCCCCACACCAGGCCTGAAGTTCAGAATTGAGATTCAGAGTTGGCCCTGGGTTTCAGAGCCCCCAGGGGACCCATTTCAGTAGTTCAACAAGCTCACAATTGAAATGAGTTGTCATGACCCTAGCATACTAGTGGGCCTGTTTGATCAGTTTCCTCAGCATTAAGAACATAAGAGAAGCCCTGCTGGGTCAGGCCACAACCCATCTAGTCCAGCATCCCATCACACACAGTGGCCCACCAAATGCTCATGGGTATCTCAAACAGAGACAAGGACAGTTGGTCTTAGAAGCATCCTGCTCCCCCCCACCCCAGCCTGAAAGGTATACCTAGACATTCATTTTAGTAGCCATTGATACATCTGTCATCCATAAATTTGTCTAACCCTGCCTTAAAGCGATCTAGGCTGGTAGCTGTTACCACCTCTTATGGCAGCAAATTCCATAAACGGATGACCCTTGCCTATTCTAGTCCAGAAGACAATTCTGCTGATTTACAATGTGCTATGTTTTGTGCCAGCAGAGTATAGCAGAATGACCCTCTTGAATACTCCATTTACATGAGATTTTGTCCAGCATGAGGACAAAAAAGGCCCAGAAGAGAATCATGTTTGGGAATGAAGACTGTTTCTGCACTTACCTATGGTGGAACAGGATTAGCTGGAGTGTTCTATTTTCAGAATCCATCCATGTGTCTTGGAACAATACTGTCTGCATCTGAACACCTGTTCCAAGATAGACATTGCACCAGCCACAAAGCTCTGACAAACTTTGGAGCCAGTCTCCTTAAGTTCCTATGGGCAGATGGAGTGTTCTGGCAGGGGGCATGGTCTTCCTTATACTACACCACTACTATGGTGGTATGTTTTAACCAGGTGCCCAACCATATAATGTAGGATCCTGCTGAACCTCCAGAGGGAGGGAGGCTGTTCCAAAGTCTGAGGGTCATCACAGAAAAGGCTCCCTTGCATGTCCCTCTCTTTGAGATCTCAGTACTCAGGCAAGTCTATATATTATAGAAGAAGATGTTCCTTCTGATAACTAGGACCCAAACCATTTAAGGCTTTATATGTTAGCATCATGCTCGGTAACAAATAGGCAATCAGTCAGATCTTTCAGGACTGCTGTATTGTGCATCCAGCTAGAAACTCCAGTCAGCAGTTGGGTGCTGCACTAGTTCCAGCTTCCGGACTGTTTTCAAGGGTATCTGTGTGTTGCATAACAGGACCCAGCAAGCATCTGTGTTATCAGCATAAATCTTTTTGCAAAGGGAATCAAATATCCATAAACACATTGGAAGAGGGAGGGGGTTCGTCATGCTGGCATGGATATTCAGCAATAATTGTAACAATCTGAAAAGATAAATGGATTAATTCAGATGAAATAGAACTTGGGTAACCGCTGAGAGTTCAAACAAATACAGGCTGAGATAAAATGGAATCTAAAGTATCCATGACCAAATTCACTTGATAATAAACCAACAGTCCTCATCAGAAATACTCAATCTGGCAGTTGCAATAGAATAGATGCTTATCTGAATGCTTAGATACAGTTAAATCCACAAGCTGTCATTCCAGATGCTAATATGGAATATTCTCACCTATATCCTAATGCTATCCCATGCCAATCCTATTTTAAAAGTCATGGAATTACTGTGAACTTGTCAACACTTAATTGTCCTGAACTACCCGTATATTCCAGCATGTAAGACGACTGGGTATATAAGATGACCCCCAACTTTCCAGTTAAAATACAGAGTTTGGGATATACTAGCTGTATAAGAAGACGACACCCGGCGTATAAGATGACCCCCGACTTTTGAGAAGATTTTCCTGGGTTAAAAAGTAGTCATATATGCCAGAATATATAGTATTTTAATTGATTTTTTAAAAAAATAAAAACTGATTTCTAAGTATTATTTCCAAACAATATTAATTCAAACTGCATAGTTTGAAAAATAAGAATTAATAGACTTTGGATTCTTTAAAAATAGATTGATTCCCGCGTCAAGGGTGTTAATCAGTGAGAGGAAAATGCTACTCTTCAGGGGCCTCTTTTCAAAGAGTCAGTTGGACAGCTGGAATTTTGGTCGCCCTTATGGACACTAGAAGTACTCCTGTGGATGAGACCCATGATCCATCTAGTCCTGCACTATTGTTCTTTCAGTGGCCAACCAGCTGCGCAGAGATGCCAGCCCCCAGGACATGAACACACAATGTGCTCTACTTGCAGTCTACCAGCAGCTAGCCTTCAGAGGTAAACCACCTTCTACTGACATCAGGACTACAAGCTATTGATAGTCCATTGATAACCCTTCGGGACTAAATGAATATAATTCCTGATTGTACTTTGAATAAAGTTTGGTTCTGGAAGATAAGAAAGGCCAGTCTGGAGCTGGGACTATCTATCTGGGTTGCTTGCTTGTTTGTTTGTTTATACATACTTCTAACTTATACCCAGAGGTCTCAGGGAGGGTTACAATAAAACCAGTAAAAGGGCCTTTAAAAATGAAACTAAGTTAGGCCTTTTCTTCTTGGGATATTGCCCCATGCTAGAAAAGGTTTCCAGAACAGCCCTTTGCCAGCCCTAAAGTTCAAAATGAGCTTTGGAGATAGCTCCGAGGACCCAAACGATCATGAAGCAAAGTTCCTGGTCTTGAGGCCCCCAGGGGCTCAATTTTGGCAGTGCACACAGGTGTGTGCCTTCTGCATTGCTTGGTGGTCTTGTTTACAAGGTCCTAGTATTCTAGTAGACCTTTCCAAATTAGACAGACATTTCAGGCTGCCTACTCTAGATTATGCTCCATCCAGTATAGGTGGAGTGTACCAGCAGGGGACGGGGCATCCCTTATACCAGACCAAGGTGCAGAAGGGAGGCTCCTGGACCTAACCTGGGGCCTATTTGCATTACAGTCAGTAATGCATGATTGTGGAACTTCTGGGGAAGGGCATCTGCACTTGGAGGAGGCTGCTACAGCCTCGAAGGGCCCCTGGCCTTCCCAAAAGTTCCCTTTAGATCCCACTGGTGAGGCCAAGAGGGAAAACTCTGATGGACAGATAGCTCACAATTTCCATCTCTCCATGCCCAGGCTTTTTTTTAAACAGAAGGATACGAAAGACTCAATACAGGCCAATTGCTATTTTTTTCAGGCTTCCAGAAAGTGAAAGACCTCCAAACATCTGAAGCCATTTACTTTTGGTAGAAAGAAGCAGCATTTTTTTCTTTGTGTGTTGTACTAACCAAATATTCAAGATCTTAGCCTAGAGCTCTATCCAGATGAAGCCTTGACTAGGGCTGAATGGAGCCAACTCCTTACCCCTTGCAGGACTGTATTTACTGGTTGAGGATTCCAACATAAGGACTTTTGGGTGTCCTGCTCTCAGGCCTGCCCTTTGTCAGTCATTTTGGCCTGTTTAGATGCCATCTATGTTGCAAAGTGTTTTCCTTTGCTATCAACTGTCACTATGAACAACCTGCTGCTAGCTTCTTCCCACTCCTGTAAGGCTATCTATTAATACGATAAGATAGGACAAGCTATGTGGTAATGGGATTTGCTTGTTTAAGGGACTATTATGGTCCTTGAAGCAGAGCAGATAATGAAATTTTAAAAATGTGCCAGTAATATTTCAAAGCGAGGCAATGAATATCCAGTGTTTTTTTTCCTATTCATTTGCTCATCTAGTCATAGAAGTTATTTGATTCCTTTTATTCTAAAACACCAAGCATTTCAAAAGATATCCCCATCACATCCCTCTAACTACAGCTTAGTCCAGGGTTCTCGTTCATTTCAAATCAATTTGGTATTTATTCCCTTCCGCCCAATATTGCTCTCTTTTCCTTTTAACCACATTGTTTCATTCAGCAGATTTTGTCCCTTGTTGTAGGAGTATCTCAGTGCCTGATGGGAAATGATGGACATGTGGTCTGCATATCAGCCTTGACCATTTATCACGTTGGCAGCCATGAGTGAGCCCAACAAGATCTGGTGGGCAACATGTTACCTATATCAATAGTACAGGAACATTTGGGGGGGAGAGTCTCTATGTTTAGGCAGGAAACCATTTCTTTTTCACATTTTCTGAAGCAGCAAAGCATTGAGACAATAAAGGGCAAAAATAGGACAACACTGCTTTATATTATTGACTTATGAAAGCTTTTCCCCACACATTGATGAAAGCAGAGAAGACGGTTAAAAAGGGATCATTTGATGGAAGCCATGGCTTTTGGGCTATCTTCAGACTGATACTAAATAAATTGCATTCACAGCCAAAGAGCTGAAATGAAAAGGCAATCAAGACTCTGTTCTCAAATCTGGAAATGAATATCACTCAGTCAAAAATTTCACCTGGTCAGCCACTATCCCATTTGTCTTATCTTTAGTGCCAGATGGCTATACAAATCCCTTTATCATAACACTGCTCATTCAGTTTTCTTGTTCTCTATAATCTTCAATAGACCTTCCACAAAGGAACAAACGAGTCCAGCAATTCCTTCTCTCTGCCTGTGTACGTGTGTGTTTGAACACTAAGTGGAAGGAAACAAACTGAAAGACTTTTTTTAAAAAAATTGGTCATATAAAAAGTCCTCAAACTGTCTGCGTGAAACAAATCAGCTCACGTATCCCAGAAATACACCAGAATTTGGGACTGGTGATTTAAGTAGCTTTACTATTGTTAGGAGGCAGCTCAAAAGCATAAGCAGGACCTGTGAAAATGAGCCATATTTTAACCACTTAGAATGCTCCTGTGAGAAGATATAAAATGTGTCAACACTGCAGTCTGCTGATTAGATGTAAGAGGCAGAATCCGCACAGGGGGGAGTAATCACTACAAGCGTAGTGTGCCCTGCCCTTCACATTGAAAATTAGGGCTACACTCGTAACACTATTCCTAATGCAGAAGCGTGCTGTTTGTACACCTGCTCCCTCCCTACTTTCCTGATTGAAAATCAGCCTTTAGTCTTGAAGGGTAGTGGTGGTATAGGAACTCAGGAAATGGCCCTATTTAAACTTAAAAATGGGGGGGGGTATTTCTCCTTGCCCCATTTCATCTCTGCTTTTCCTTTTTTGGCCTTAACCACATTGTTCAGTTTGAACAGTCCTAAACAGGAATGAGCACAAATGGGTTTTTTGACATTCAGTTCATAATGAATTGAATGTTAGAAAATCCATATTTGTTTGAATAGATCCCCTTCGAATGTGGTAGGATTCTATTCGATACAAATGTATTTGTATGAATTCATACGAATATCCTATATGTATCCAATACAAATGAATATGTACCCTTACGAATGCATACATATCTGATACATATCCGATATACATATTCCATAACATATCACTCTGAAAGTGTCAAATCTGACCTGAATCCACTTTTAAACCACACTTGATCCATGTCTAATGCAATCTGGATCCATTGCAGATGTGACTGGCGCAGCCACTTTCCCATCTCCCCAGTTTAACAAATGTCTGAACTATTTGTACGAATGTCCGGGACATTTTAATATATGAATGTCCTAGCATTCGATTTATTTACAAATGTCCAAATTCGGATGAATTCACACGAATAACCAATGTTACGAATATTCATGCACATCCCTAGTTCTAAACTGAGCCAAATATGCACATCTAATAGAAGGAGAAGACACACTATAATGTCATATTGCCGTACCTGGAAGCCACTTTTTAAGCATTTTGCCTCACATGAACATTTGGCCTCTACCATTGTGAAGATTTCTACATGACTGGATGCAAAGAAACTTCTTGCTCCCAGCAATGTAATGAAATCATATCCCATTGAGTTTGTAAGCATTTTTTTCTCTATCTCCCTGCTCTTTTTCCTTTTGATTGTTACATTTATTTTTCTTTTCTGCTGAAGTTAAAATTAGTAAATTACTTTCGAAGTCTCATTTTTTATATTGTATATTTTATGATTCCTTTAAAAAATTATTTCACACACAATAAAAGACAAGCATCCCTTATGTATTTCTGGTTAGTCTGATAAAAAAGGAAAACAGGATTACAAACTTAAAGAGACTAATAGTATGTTGTTTTATGGCCATCTTTCTATGTAATGGATTCAAATTTATTTCATATATATATTCCCAGCGGAAAAAATGTGTGGGACGTCACTGTATTTGAACATTCATTTCATGCTCTAAAACCTGGCAAAAATAAATCAAAATAGAAACAGTTCTAAACCGGCACTGTTTTGCAGGTGGTGCTGTTCCAGACCACACTTTTCTCTGGTTCAAACCAGTGGGCCTGGCTGGTCCAGATCTAGTGATTTGGACCACAGAGAGATGAGGACAGAAAAACTCTTGGATCTGGATTTGTTGGCCCCATGGTCCTCTTCTGGGCCTCATTTGTCCACATGCTCATGTGGACTAGAGATGCTCTACCCCCCTGGTATGCTCTATCTGCATGAGATGAAGCATATTCCACATCAGGAAGTTCAAAATGGCCTCCTGATCCACTTCTTAGGCCTATTTGCACTACAGCCTCTAGTGAACAATTAGTGAACTTCTGGTGAAGAGCATTTGCACTTCGAGGAAGCTGCTACAGCCTCCAAGCATGCCCTACCTCACCAGAAGTTAACCAACCTTACCTAAAAGCTTACCTGGAGCATCCACGGCATGACTTTGGGATGTCCAAAGTTGAGTGGCACTCCAAGTGCAAATGCTAGTCAACATTGGTTAATCGTATTCTTTTCCCATCCAGCGGACTGGAAGGGACATGCAAAATCACCCCTGGACTGGAATTCCACAGACCTTAATAATGAGGCCTACTGGTATACTAGGGCTGTGGGGGATCCATTTCAGTGGTGAACCTTATTGCACTGCAGAAATGGGTCTTCTGAGGGCTCTGAGGCCAGGAACTTTCATTTCTGGCTTTTGGAGGTTTGGGGACCATAGCTCTGCATTTCACATGAGCTTTAGGGTGTTTTGCACCAAGGTATTTCAAATGCTGTGCCTCTAAAATGTTTTTTGGGTATGACACAATGGGGAAGTTTTAGGAACTCTACTCCAGAGTTTGAGGAAGATCTCAACTAAACAACATATTAATCTTAACTGGCAGGAAGACAAAATTCTTTGTGCCAAAATTTCCAGGTCTGTATCAGATTGTAGTATGAGCGGGCACAACACCAAGTGAGTCATTCAGAGACATCTGCTACTTCTTGGACTGATTTGGCTCTCAGCCTCCTTTGGGCTCTCTGCTGTACAGCAAGAGGCCTGTCAGGCACATATATTAATCTTCACTAGTCAGACAAGTTAATTACACTAAGTCCTTGAGCTCTAAAGGAAATAACGCCCCCCCCCCCAAGAATGAAAGCATGTTTCGCCATGCTCATGTTTGCCATTTTATGACACTAAGGCAGGTTCTGCATAAGGGTGGAACTTCTGCTGTAAACAGAGATCACGCTTAAAGTGACCTTCACTGGTCTCACTGTTGCTTGCACGGGTGGTGGTCTGCTGAATGCATGTATACTGCTGCTCTGAGTGAGGGGGGCACTGAAATGGGGAACACAAAAACAGTTGCCAAAGCCAAGCTTTACCTGGGCCCCAAAAATCCTTGTGTTGACCTTTCTTCCCATGATGCATCGAGTGTCATGGGATTCATGATTTATGTGTGCCTTTTCCTGTGTGCTTTTGATTAGAAGAAGAGTTGGCTTTTATACCCTGCTTTTCTCACTGTTTTTAAGGGGACTCAAAGTGGCTGTTTCTTCTCCCCACAGCAGACATCCTGTGAGGTAGGTGGGGCTGTGACAGCTCAGGAAGAGTCTGATAAGACCAAACTGGCTCACAGTTTCTTTTTTGCATGCTGTCTTGCTCTTCTGTGGGTTTGGTAGTTTCATTAAAAGGTCCTATGCTTCAATTTTAATCAATTGTTCATTGCTTTATACTCTGTGGCAAACCCTGGGATCAATTGGGAAAGGATGGGATATAAAACTGATCATTAATACAAAGCTAACACTACTCATCTGCTCACTCGAAGCTCCTCCCATTGTTTTCTGAACATTTTTCTGCTTTGTGTAAGAATTATAGTGCGGTGGAATAATTTACAACCTGAAATACTGTTTAAACATGAACAAGTTTTCATTTAAAGTCATAACATGATAAAGAGAACTCAAGATTCCAAACTCAAATAGCCCTATGTCCTTGACTTAATGCTTAAAGGTTCATGCCACATTTACTTAGTTCTATCTAAAGGGCAAGAAGCAATTTAAAATTACTGCCATACATCATATAAGACTATAATGCAACAGTTTGGTTCCAGGAAATTGACATGTTACATAAAGCTGTATTCTAAAAGTCACCACCACTAGGATGTGCACAAATATTTGTAACATTCAAAATTAGTATGAATTCGGCCAAATTTGGACATTTGAATTCAAATTGAATGTTGCCACATTCAAAGACTGACATTCAAATTTGAATTAAATGTTTTGATACATTTGTATGAAGCTTCGTATGGGATTCGTATGGGATTCATATGGGATATGTATGGGATTCATATGGGATTGTACATTTGTATTGAATTTGAACCCTACTTACATTTGAAGGGGATCTATTTGAATGAATACGAATTTTCTTGCAGTCGATTCAGTACGTGTTTGGGGACTGAGGCTACTCAGTTCAAATCAATGAGTTGATGACTTCTACTCAGCATGAAGAGATTTCAGTGTCCAGCACACCTAGGTGTGCTGTCTGATAAAAGCTCTAGAATCAGCCCAGTAAAGAGTAATGGGCAGTCAACTCAAAGCAATGGACAAACAACTCCTCTAGGTAGCTAAGGAACTTTACTCATCACCCTCTAATAGATTGAAAAGCTCCACTTGATCACTAGGGGACATTGGCAAGAAGCATATGTGCTCTACACACTACCATATTTTATGGACACACCTGGACCAACTGCTAGGAGAATCGTGCATGGGATTGTCCCTCCCATCAAATGAAAATAAGTAAAGTTAACTCTATGTGTTAACTAAGAGAAGCCACTTTTTGCTGACTACTCATAAGCAAAATTGTGTTCTGTAAAGCCACATTGTAAATGGCCCTTTCTGCACTGGGCTTTATTCCAAATTATATTCTGGAATAGGGCCTTTCATAATCTGTATCTCTATTCCAGGGTATAACCTGAGGCCAATTTTCACTTGGCCCTGTAGTTTGCCTGGGCAGGTGAATCTGCACTTGCAGGAGGCATTTATAACCTAGAAACACCTCCTGCCTTCCCACATGTTAACCTGTTGTCAACTAGCAGTGGTGCACAAAATTGTGCACCACACACAATCCCAACCTTTACAATTCCCATCCCATTCCTTACCTTTCTCATCCAGCCCATAACCATTCACACCATTTCTGATGCAAGGGGTCATCTGAGGTACCTCTCAATCACACTGGCACCTCAGATGGGCCCAAATGATTGCATGTGCACAGAGAATCAGTGTCATTATGCCAATGGCACATGCATGATTGTGTCAAGCTCTGATCCCAAGGTGGTTGCGCCCTTCCAGTGATCAGACACAAGCCCAAGTACGTCTCCAGGCACACAGGGCTTACTTTATCTTGTACTAGCATTCCCAGGTACGAACACTAGTACATGTTAGTCACTAACACAGTTTTCCCATTCAGCGGATGGGAAGCCAGGTGCAAAAGCCCAGTACAGAAACAGCCCATATTATCTGCTATTTCACATATCAGTTGATGCCTTACAATAGCTACAGTATGTGCCACAAATGTTTTTCTTTTATATTTGTATTAAAACAACATTGATAAACCTAGACAGTCAAATTTTACTTTTATCTCACAATAAATGTTGCCTAGATGACAAAAGAATCTCCAAGGGCCTTGATAACTTGGTTATCTAAAGCTCCCTTTGGGAATTCTAGTAAATGTCAATTTCATCCAGTCAGATGTAGCTAAATTATATCTGTACGTCCAAAGAATACTGGCAGCAAAATGATACAACTGCCATTTCAGTCCTCCATACTTTAAAGGCACTTTGCTTTCTACTCACTGAAAATTGTACCTTAATTACAATTCACTATATTTTATAGCTTTGTATGAATCCATTAGTTATTGTTATCGCCTCAGAATTCATTAGGAACAGAAATTATGTTATACAAGCTAGTCTGTGCATGTTATACCTCTTCTGTAGTCTCAGAACAGAATAAGGATGCTGCACGTATAAGCATGGCTTAGCAGCCTTCCTGGCTGAGCTGGCTGAGAGAGGTAACGATATGAGAGCTCCCTCACTGTGTGTATTTAGATGGCTAGTGAAGACACATCTTCCCCTAACTTTTGGCTAAGGAGACAGCTTCCCCTCACTATTCACTGTTAGTGTTTTAGCATATCTATTTTATTTATTTATTATTTACATTTCTATCCCTCCCCATACCCGAAGGTCTCTGGGTGGGTAACAACCTTAAAACAACAGATTAAAACAGAATATACACTAAAAGACTTTAAAAATCCAACAACTCTAAAACAATACACATTATGTTTAAAATGATAGTGTCTGTCCTGGGGGGGGGATATAATCGGTTCAGCCAAAGGCCAGGGCAAAGAGGTGCATCTTCACAGCCTTCCTAAATATATATAAGGAAAGGGAGGCTATTCCATAGTCTGGGGGCCATCACAGAAAAGGCTCTCTCCCGCATGCCCACCAACCTCACTATTGAAGGTGGTGGGACAACCAGGAGGGTCTCACCACTTGATCTTACCTGTATTTAGAATAATTTTTATTGTGACCTGCCCTGAGACCTTTGAGTACAGAGACAGAAATATTAAATATATGCATCTTCCAATATTTCTGTATTCTCAATGCATCTAACCCCCCCCCCCTCTGGTGGGCTGTGATGTAGAGATGTTCATGAATGTTTTTTTGACATTCTATTTGAATTGAATACCCAAAAATCTGATTCAATTCAAATCTTTTACATGTGAATTTAAGAAGATTCAATTCATATTTACCAAATTTGAATCTATTTGTTCAACTTTTTTATTTGAATCTGCACATATAAATGTCAACAACATTTGTATGCGCATCTATGCATCTTCCCCACATCTGTGTACATCTGTACGCATCCATACATGTCCATATGCATCCCGTAGTTATCCCATATGCAACCCATTTTTGTCCCATATGGATCCGTACAAATGCGTATGGATGCGGAAAAGATGCGGATCTTCAAGTACGCATCATGTATGAACCTGCACACATACAAATGTCCAGATAATTCAAATGAATAGATCCAAAATTCAAAATTCAATTTGAGTGTTTACATTTGAATTTTGGGACATTCTATTTGAATTTGAATGTTGAAATTCAGCACATTCAACTGGTTTTTGAATGCCTACGAATATTCATGCACATCCCTACTGTGGTCACACCAAAGGTTTAATCCAGCTTCAGTCCACCTTCAGAACAAGAGAACACATCAGCAAAGTGGCCAGTAATTTTCTTTCCACTTTATCTATCCCAATGATGAATTTTCTGAGTTATTTAACACTGAAAGAACACAGCCAGTCACTTTGCTGATGTATTCTCTCACTCTGAAAGTGGACTGAAGCTGGATTAAACTTTGGGTGTTTTTCCACTGTCACTAAAAGTACCCATTAAGTACCCATTAATGGGTACGTAATGGCATTTTTGTACCCATTAATGGGTACTTCTAGTGACAGTGGAAAAATACCGTTTAAGTGTGACCACAGCCATACACACACACACACAACACATACACAAGTGCATTATTTATTTTAAAAAAGACTTTATTTAGCAAGACTTATTTATTTATTATTGGTGTTTATAATTCATCCTTTGCTCTAGGGTCTCCACACAAGTTCCTGGGGTAGGGAATAATATGACAACTATATGGTTTTAAAAAGAGGGAATAATTGGTAAGACACGAAATCAGAAGAAGACCAAAATGTACCCAGTATAGGCAGATAGTATTTTACTAAAGATACAGTTATATTTAAAATCATTGTGGCACCCTGAAATAGGTGAACTGAGGGACAGACATAATAAGCTAAAATCCATTCTATCAATTCAAGTCATGGAATAGAACCGAATTTCCTGATAGCCTTTGCAGCTCAGCAGTTTGATGGGGAAGCCTCCCTTTGAAGTTTTCTTTGAACAAAAATGGATGCTGACTTGGAAAAGGGCACTTGCTCCTCTCCTGCCGCTTTCCACCCATCTAAATTGCTCCGTATGAATTCCACCACTATGGAGATAATAGAAGCCAGGAAGCAAACCCTTCTTTTGACTGCCACTTTGAAATCTTTTTAGAGAAGTATGAAATCCTAATCACAGATCTCCTTTATTGTCTTTGATTTGTCTCTGTGGCGTTTATTGCTGACAAATGCATTTTATGACCGTGGAAGGGACCTGGCTGGAGGCAATGCAATGCATCGCCACTACTAAAATACCTAAGCTGAGGATACAAGACTTTGTAACTGTAATATTCTCCTGTCTTCATGCAGCGTCTTTGTGCTTCCGTGAATGATATTATTAAGAAGTACCTTATCTTGGGGCAAGAATACAATGGGTGATTCTACACTGATCCGGCAAGCACACTAGGAACCTCCCTTCCACACACTAGTACAACCCAAGGGAGGCTGCACCCCCTTAGACCCTGCCTCCTTAGACCATCCCCTGGAGGTAGAGCCTTTCTTAGACCACACCAGTGTGTGGAAGGTTGCTCCTAGTACACTCACTGGTTTGCTATACCAGATAGTGCAAAATCACCCAATGGTTAGGGCTTTGTGGGGTGAGAGAAAGAAGGAGCAAGAACGTATAAAGCCATCCCTCCATCTCACTACTGGTACTCTAGGTCAGCCATTGAAATTATTAAGGGATGAGGAAGAGAACCTGGGCACCTCTAATTGTTATTAAAGTCCCCGCTGGCAGAGGCTCTCAGAAATCAAATTCTGGAAGTACACAAACAAAAAGTAATACTGAACCAGAAACCATAAAGCAGCCAAAGGGCCTTTTAAAAGGATCATAGGGATGGATGAAAAATGTCCGTCACGTTCGCAATTCATACAGAGCTTTGCATTCAAATTGAATATTGGCTATATTTGAAGACAGACCTTCACATGCAAAGTGAAAGCTTTTATGCCTCCATTCAACGCTTTGGAGCAGATTTGGAGCAGATTCAGAATGGACTCAGAGGCTCAACTGGTGACTGCAGGGATTCGAAGCAAATTCAAAGTGAATTCAAAGCCTAGCGCGTTTGAAGTGACTCCCTTCACATGAATGTGAGGTTCCATCCCATTCGCTTTGAATGAAGTGAATGCGTGGGGGAAATGCGCCCATCCCTAAAGGATCAGTAACAAAACAGTTATTTTTAAATATCCATTTTCCCTCAAATAATGAGGCACTTGAAAAATAAATAGCCAGGATACCTATGCCACTAATTAAACATCATCAACATGATTCTGAGTACACACACTGAACTATAATATAATAATCACTGTCTATACTGAATGCATTTTGCTCCAAGCCCAGCTGAAATCACAACTGAAAACCACTCTACAAAACACTGCTACCAGCTTTAGATAAGAGGTTTCTAGTTCTCCCTGAGAGATCACTAACATGGTAATTGAAAGCTCTTGGGGAAGGGGGGAACAGGAAAAGAGCTTGGCTCTCATAGAGGAGCAGTATAAGGAGGGAAGCCCCTACAAATGGAGTTCTAAATCATCGTCTAGCAAATGCGTGAAGATGCTAAGCTTCACTGAACAGGGCGCCACAATGAACACGCTAATATTAGAAAGGCACACTTACTATTGTGTGTACAAAATCTCCACATTCTGCTGCTGAAGTGATAAGGTTGCTATGGAAATAACCTTAATTACTGCAGACTGAGTAATAAAACCCTTCACAGAAGTATCTCCAGAAGACATCTTCACTCCTTCTGAACTTCCAAGGTTTTCTTCCCTTCTTTTTATCCACAGCATGTATACTTCAGCAGCCCCATCGAAGCATTTTCAAAGAGCATCTGTACTGCTGTTGTTCCAAATGAAAGTTTCAAATACCTTGGCCCCATTATGTGAAGAGATGTCATTAATGTATCAGAATATATATATATATATATATATGACAAGTGTAGAACAGATAGCTGGTTATTAAAGATGTAGTATTAACCATCCCTAAATAAAGCAGCAAAAGAATGATTGCCTGTTGGGAACTCTTGTAAACAGACTTGGATGTGCACAGATCATGTTTTCTGTATCCAGTGTAGCTGGTGTTCACTGGGACTGATGGGACAGACAGCAGTAGAGCAGCCAAAAGGAAGTGGTGTCAGGACTAAAAATATCTGTTGAGCTGTATTCACACATAGGTTTTAATCCACCTTCAGTCCTCCTTCAAAATGGAAGAATACATCAGCAAAGTGAACAGTCATTTTGTTTTTGTTTTTATTATCTACCTCAAAGGTGGAGTATCTGTGTTAGATAATGATGAAAGAAATCAGCATGTCACTTTGCTGATGTGTCCTCTCATTCTGAAAGTGGACTGAAGCTAGATTAAAACTTAGGTGTGAATGCAGCCTTGTTGGTAATGGCAAATTACTTCTGTTAAGACTTCTGTTCTATGCAAACCATATGAAAATAAACCATAGTGAACGTGACAGATCATGCATACTTTCACCAATTGTGAAATGAAATATGCATGAAGGAGAAAAGGAAAGTAGAGTCAAATCTTGAACAACTGAGGCCTTTTCTGCACATGGATTTATGCCAGATTATATTTTGGAATAGGGACCTAGGTCTTTCTGCACCTTGCATTAATTCAGATCAGTGAGTCTAAAACAACCAGGCTCACTGATCCGGATTAGATGGAGGCGTAGCCCAGATAAGAGCCATCTGCACTGGCACACACACCACCAGGAACAATAATGTGGCATGCCAAGGTATGCTGCTGGAAAGCACCCCTCAGTAGTTCACACCTGCCATGATCCAGAACAAAGCCTTTGGTCTGCTTGAAGACCCAATTACATGCATCTAAATGAGATCCAGATTAAAGCTGGACCAGCAGGAGGCAGGGCCTCCTTGATGCGCATTAATAAGCTGTTGGCAGGCCTGTGATCTGGATTAAGAGACTCATTAATCTGGATCACCAGGCAGTGCAGAAAAGACTTTATTACCTATATGCTAGTGCAGACTACAACAGCTTGCAGCTTGTTGTAGCTTGCAGATGGCAGGTCCCTAATCCGGGATACAATCTGTGCTGCTGGCAGGTACTGGGCTAGTTTAGTTGTTGCAATGCAAATGGATCCTTACCACTGCACTGGATTCTTACCAGTCTGATATAGTATTGTCATACTACACCAGGCCAGCAGGTGCCAATAGGCCCTAAGAAATTATGATGGGCCTTCTGATTTTAAGGGCAGTAGCCAGATGTTTGGCAAATGCAAAGGTTACAGTAGAACGGTTGTCACTCACAACATATTTCACAATATCTCTTTTGGTCTAATTAAAATCAGACTTAATTCTTCCCAAAGCCTGTTGGAAAGAGTATATCTGAAGAAAACATGTTCTACAGATTCTGATTCACATTGAAAATGGCAAAATCTGTGACTGTAGATTCTATCAAGTCTTCCTACTAGCATCTGTGTAGGTAGGGCATTTATTCTGTCTTTCATAAAAGATGTCCATAATTACAATTAGTCAATGTATTGAGAAAGGAGTATTGGAAAGGACTAGTCCAGAAAGTAGATGACTGCATTTCCATAGGTACATTATTTTCATTTTCTGGTTCTGCAATAATGAACAAATATATTTGGTACTAAGTGAAATGCATCTTTTCATAATACACAGACTTGATTGTATGCAAATAAATATGCAAACTTCACACACTAGGGATTATGTGCAAGCTAGTAAAAATTCGCTTGTTCATATTTCATGGGTTTGTAAGGAACTGGGAAGCAAAAAACAATTTGAATGGATTGGTTTCTGTATGAAAAAGAAACTAATGAAAGAACTGGGAATAAAAAGGAAGGAATTCTATTTACTTTTGTATTCAGAGATATTCATGTTCCATTTTCCTGGGCGTACTTCAGATTCTCCAACTATCAGTGTCTTTGGAAAAGAGATGAAGGGCCTTTCTGCAGGGACCCTTAATACAGATTAAGGGTCCATGTGGTTCACTTCCAGCCCTCATAGATCTGCATGCTAATGTGGATCTTTGAGGCCAACCTACAGGACCACTCTGTCTGCACTACATAGAGCATGATTCGGATTAAAGGAAGCCTTAATCTGGATCACTGACACAGACTCGTTTAAGCGGATCTACCAGCAAATCAGCACAACTTTGATTCAGGACATGGAAGGTGCTAAAAAGGCCAGCCCTCTGAGTTCAGAACTACCGGTGAGTGTTTTTTGACAGCGTCCTGTAGCCTTCAGAGGGATGTGCATGAATGGGGGGAGGGGGTTGCATTCAATTTGTCTCGAGTCGAATGTAAGAAAATTCGTATTCATTTGAATAGATCCCCTTCACATGTAGTAGGATTCTATTCAATACGAATGTATTTGTATGAATTCATATGAATATCTGATACGAACACATACATATCTGATAGATATCCAATATGTATCCATACATATCCGATACGTATCCCATAACATATCTGCATCAAATCGGCCCTGAATCTACTTTGAATTCAGTCTCAATCCATGTCAAATGCACTCTGGATCCACTGCAGATGGGACCTGGCGCAGCTGCTTTCCCACCTCCCAGTTCACGAATGCTCCAAAGCGTTATTATGAATGTTATAATAATAATAATAATAATAATATTTATTTGTATACCGCCCTATGGCAAACCAATCCGGGCGGTTAACAGTAAAATGTAAAATATAACAATTAAAAACACCTTATCCCTCCCCCCCTTAAGAATGTTGCAACCTTCCATTCATATGCAAATAGACTAATTCATCTGAATATTGAATGTTATGAATATTTGTGCACATCTGTATCGCAGACACAGTGTGGGCTGATCTGGATCAGGACCCTTGGTCCAGATGGTGTTGATCCAGCCCACGCCTTCCCATGTTTTGGATCAGTGGGCTGCGCTCTTCTGGACCCACTAATGCAGATTAACATCAGGCAAGTACATAAAGGACCGAAAACTGGCTGAGGCAGTCTTGCTGTGTTTTAGGTCAAAATCATTTAACAGTGCCACATGTGGAAGAAACTACAGTTTTTCTCTTATATTCTCCTGTTCCTTTAGCTTGGCTATAGCCTTCTTTTCAAAGAAAGCTACACAGTACGATACCAACCCAGATTTTTCTGAATCGTTTTCTTTGCAGAAAATAAATTCTGCTTTGCACTACTCAGAAATGAAAGCATCCAGGTCAGTACCTAGTTCATTACTCACAAGGTGCTCAGCTGGATTTGGACTGGCAAAACCAAGGCTTTCAATCGCTGCTGTCTTATAGATCCAGTTTATGGAATATCTCTGAGAGTTAGGCAGGATCTTCACATGGTATCTTGTGCTGTGGTGGGCTGGTCTTGAGCTGGATTAAGCAATCTAATCCAAGATAAGAAGGATTATCAGTGAGCTGTACCAAAGGTCTTCTGCTCTATGGTCCATCACAGCCCAACTGTCTGCACATGAGTAGATGGTCTGGTCTACCACCAGACATTTTGGAGATGGCTAAAGTGTTGTTGTTGTTGTTATTATTGTTTTCTATAGGCTGCTCTGATGCCTCATCCCATGAGGATACAGCTCTCCCTGGAAGGAATGATGTCCCAGTGGACCAGGCCACAGGCAGTCAAGATTTTATCTATGGGTTGTTGGATACATTCAAGACACCCTATAGAATGCACAGAGTCATGGCTGCAAGGTACCACCCAATTTTGGAGAGCAGGAGCTGCTATATACCTGCTATATATCATGCTTGTTCTCTGTTTTTATTATGATTTTATTGTGACCTGCCCTGAGGCATTCAGGTATAGGGTGGGACAGACAGACAGACAGATATGAGAGAGAGAGGAGAGAGAGAGAGATGATAGATGATAGATAATCTATGCATATATATCAGGAATGTGGTATACATACTGACCTTTGGCAAACGTAGTGATTTAGAATACAACTAAGTTGATGGTGAACTACAGGCCTGTCCCCATATCTGCCGGGGATAGGTACAGGTTGCCACTGTGGTTACAGGAAACCACAGATATTTGAGAGACTAGGAAATCTGACGGGATTTCCTGTGATTCCTGCAAGAAGCCTCCGGGAGGTATAATGGCACCAGCGGGGGCACACTTGTATCTGTATTTTCCAATCTTGTTTGTTGACTAGTGGACATCCTGGAACATCTTGGAGTATCTGGGAGTTCCCTCCAGCTACCTCAGTTTGCAGCCTCACCAGGAGCAGCTGCTGAGGTCCTGGTTGCAATGGTCACAGCTTCTTCTACTGCAAGTGGGCAGGGCATCACAGGGCAGCTGTGGGCCAATCACCATGGCAATGATCCAATACAAACTAAATGTTGCTACAGCCATTGCCATGGCAATCTAGCCTGCCTGGGCCAGGCCATCTGCTCTTTAGGTGCTGGTCGTCCAGTTAAGGAGTGCATCATTTGAAGTATGGATACCTTACTCTGCATCTAATCTTCACTTCAGTGGGATGGTATTGTTAAAGAAAGCCTTTCTTGCTATAACCCTGGAAGAGCCCTGAGGGGTCTTTATTGAGGGTTACACATAATGGAGAATGCCACCTTGTGATAGTTTGCAGGCCTTCCTAGTGGTGGCACCCTCCATTTGGAGTGCCCTCCACATCTGCTGTTGTGAGGCTCATGCAGTGAACAACTACACCCATTTCAATCTGGTGTCAGACCCAGTTATGGCACTGAAACTGCCTTGGTTGTCCTGGTTAATTACCTTCTCCAGGGGAAAGACAGGGGGAATGCAACCCTGTTGGTTCTCCTGGACCTTTCATCGGCTTTTGACACCACTGACCACAGTATCTTCCTGGGAAGGCTATGGAGTTTAGGAGTTGGAGGCAGTGCACGGCGTTGGGTCTACTCCTATCTCCATGGCCGGTCTCAGATAGCGGTCATGGGAGATACTGATTTGATACCCTAGGAACTCACGTGTGGGGTTCCCTAGGAGTCAATCTTATCTCCCATGTTATTTAACATCTATATAAAGCCTCTGGGAGAGGTCACCATGTATGATGAGGAAAAAGTAGATAAAGTTATACATACATACATACATACATACATACATACATACATACATACATACATACATACATACATACATACATACATACATACATACATACATACATACATACATACATACATACATACATACATACATACATACATACATACATACATAATATTTGTCTACTGAGTTGTACTGGGCCTGTGTGAGCCATTCCCAACTGCAACCAGCTGCCTATACAACAAAGTCAATGATTCACATGACTCCAAGACTGTCATCCCTGCCTCAGTGTGCGAAGAACACTATAGGAAATGCTATAATCCTTGCTCAGCTCAATGGATTTTTGGAAGGCTTCTGGACCTTTGTTCAGTGAAACAAGATATCTAGTAAATGGCCCCTCACCATCACAGGGATAGAATGAAAGTAATTGAGAAAACTGTCCTGGAAGGCTTTGTAGATGAAAGTGCACACGAACCTGGAATTTTCCTTTCTTTTTGATCAATAGGGCTGCACAGATTGCATAAGGATATCAGAAATGCTCAGAGCTTGGCTTCCTAATTGCTGAAAACTAATGAAAGTCAAGCACTGAGGATTGCAGATGTCCTTACATATCTTGAGATAATCAAGAAATGGTTTGTTTTAACCTTATTAAGGAGGTAGCCACACTAAGGCTGAATCTGCACAACATCATTATGGCACTGAAGGTTCTGTGTCTGCTTTTCACTGAGCCTTCATTGCGTTCTCAAATTGGAGGGAAAGTGTGGTATCCACTCGGACTCCATATTCCTCCTCCCTTATTCTACTAGAAGCACCATTATGGTACTGCAGTGGCAGCGTGGGTTAAAGGACTTATAGGGTAAATTCATACTAACCTGCCCTCCCAAGCCCTTACCTTTAGTGTCCAGTGGTAACCATCTGAACTTTTTCTGGTCAAGAGGGTCATCTGAGGTGCCACGCTAGCATGCTGGGGCCTCAGATGACCCTCTGACACGCTTGCACTTGTGCAGAGCATCAGCATCAGCATAGTGAAGGTGCTAGCTCATGTGCAGACTCACAGGATGCTGAGACCAAGATGGTGGTGCCGTGCAGAGGATTGGATGTGTGACCAATCCTAAGCAAGTGACCAATCACACATGTGCTAGGCTATCATGGACTAGCTCTCGGAAGTGTGAGCACTAGTCAACTTTAGTCTGTAATACATCTTTCCCATCCAATGGACAGGAAAACAAGTACAGAAATGCCCCTCTTGTCTTGTCCATTTCTTTTTATTTCTTTGCATTGCTCTTTTACCAAGGCCTTCTTATCCCTCCTTGCTATTCTCTGGAAGTCTGCATTCATTTGGATACATCTGTCCCTTTCTCTCCTGCCGTTGCCTTTCTTTCTTCAGCTGTTTCAATGGTAAAGCCTCATCAGGCAACCATTTTGCCCTCTTGTATTCTTCTTCAGGAGGAGTTTTTGGTTTTTTGCTGCTTCCTGTAAAATGTTCTTCAGGCGCTCTGTCCAACAGATCTAGTCCTTTAAATCTATTCACCATCTCCATGCATATTAATAAGGGAAGTTATTTAGGTCACACCTGTATAGTCTAGCGGTTTCCCTACTTCAATTTAAGTCTGAATTTTGCAATACGAAGCTCATTATCTGAACCACAGTCAGCTCCAGGTCTTGTTTTTATTGATTGTGTGTAGCTTCTCTGTCTGTGGCTGTAAAGTATATAGTCAATTTGACTTCAGTATTGACCATCTGATGATGCCCATTTTAGTTCACTGACTCCCGGGATGTTGATGTTCAGTTTTGTGACCTCATGTTTGACCACATCCAGCTTACCTTGACTCATAGATCTTACACTTCAGGCCCCTATCCAATATTGTTCTTTATTATATCAGACTTTCCTTTCAGCCCCAAACACGTCCACATCTGAGTATCCTTTTGACTTTGGTTCACCTCTCTTTTTCTGGAGCTCCTGGTACTTGACCAGTAAAGTTGTGGATAATTTCCAACCTGAGGGGCTCATTTGCCAGTGTCAAATCATTTTCCCTTTACTACTCTTCCACAGAGTTTTCTTGGCAGGGATACTGGAGTGGTTTGCTTTTTCCTTCTCCAGGGAGTTTCTTTTGGTCTACGCTCTCCACTATGACCTGTCCATCTTGGTGGGACTGCACAGCATAGTTCGTATACGTTTGTTCAAATGCACAAGCTCCTCCACCAAGACAAGCCAGTGATCCATGAAGGGGAGATATTTTAGTAGCTTTGTAATAATTTAGTATTTCTTTTGGCACTTTCAATCTCCTTGTTGAAAGTGCAATAGTATTTCGAACCAGTGAGAGCTAGGAATAGAAACTCCTGAGTTTTCACTGTGGCTGTTTTTTCTTCTTTGTAGGAAGGAAGGAAGGAAGGAAGGAAGGAAGGAAGGAAGGAAGGAAGGAAGGAAGGAAGGAAGGAAGGAAGGAAGGAAGGAAGGAAGGAGTAGCTACTGGAACTATTTTCACTGACCTCCTTGTTAAATAAACCAAATGTAGACTCTGTGTGCATATGTCCTAGAAGCACTGCCCTGCTAATTAAGCATCACAATTTCCTACCTGGGGAGGCACTAAACTGTGCTTATCATGAAAAATTAAACAGTGCTCCAGTTTCAGCAATTAACATCCTCTGCTTTCAACTACATAGTTCCAGATAACAAAATGAGAAAGCCAAAGAACAAACGTACAGAACAAGGAAACATTTGAAGCCGGCAACAGCTTAAGCAAAGAGGAATTTACAATGGTGGCAAATCAAATGTTTTGCTCTTTAGTCTGGTTTCACAGGGAGTGCTGTGGTTCACTTGGCAATCCACACTCTAGGGTCCGGCAATTTGCAAAGATCTTAGACAGCTGAGCTTTCCAAGCATCACTCTGGACTGGAATCATGTCTCCTTTGCTAGCACAAAGTCACAATGGGAGAAATGTGACGTTCACTCTCTGCATTACTGCTCTTTTTTCGGCCGAGATGCAATCAGCTGGATATTTCTGTGGAGGATCATAATTATGATATAAAAGATCCATGGATGAGCAATTGCTCTGCATAAGCTAGCAGCTGGGGAATATGGCTTATAGTAGTGATGCTTTTTCCTCCGTCTTCATTTTGGAGTGTGCAGTAGACTCCCAATGCTCCCTTAATTTGCATAACCAAGTACCGATTAAGTTTTCAGATGCACTTCCTTCTGAATCAAATGGGTGTGTGTGTCAAATTGTATGTTAAGTTTCAATCTTGCTTCTAAAACTTAATTCTTTCAGAGAACATTTGTGTTCGAAGCTGTTTTCATCAAACTGAACCAGCCCTGTTTGAAGGAAGAATGGTTTGATTCAAACCAAACAAGGGTATTGGTAAGAACAGTTCAAAAAGGTTCTAATATGGCCTCATTGGCCTTTTAAAAAAGCTTTCAAGTATATATTTATATGCTTTTTTAAAAAAGTGAACCAAATTGAACCAGTTTGATGTTCTGGGTTGAGAACAGAATAGAACTGGGTTGAGTCTTTTTGACCCAGTTCAGGTTTGAACTAAACTCAATGTCTTCTATGGGCTTTCCTTGGCAGGAATACTGGAGTGGTTTGCTATTTCCTTCTCTAGTTAATCTTAATTACTTCCTTAATGTACTTACTGTTGTTCCTTACCAGCAGGTAAACTAAGGGCCTGCCTGCCACACATTATGAAATATAAGAGGCCCCGCCCACTGGCGGTGTGTTCTGTCTGCATAGGAGGGATCATAATACAGACCAGGGGAGTCCTAATAGGACCTAGTCCAGAACACAGAGAGGCATGCCTTCATTTTCTAGAATAACAGAGGACCATTATACTTGTGCACCAAAAGAAAACGAGTTCCCTGCGGAGCCCTGAAGCCAGGAAGGATGCTTCCGCACAGGCCCTTTAACACCCATTAGGCACACTTTTGGAAGCACGCGACCGCACATGCGTTGCTGTTTGACACACTTCTGGTGAGGTGTGTCCGCACAGCAACGCCGTTTTCAAACCAGTTTTCAGCAGCACGTCCGCATTTGCAGGGTCTATTAGACACACTTCCGGTAGGTACGTCCACATCTATCCGTGACTAAAGTGTGCCTAATGGGTGTTAATAACACACTACATTTCAAGTGGTCTTGTGCCGTGAAAACGCATCCACTTTGGATGCGTCTGCACGGCGCAAGTGTGCCTAGCCAGGGCCCTCCCCCAGCCCGCCATGGTTGGCTCCCCAGAACCAAGCATGGCAAGCCGGGGGACCTCGCTGCCACGGCTCGCCCTCACCCCAGAAACCTACCCTAGCCCACCCTGGGGGGAGCGTGGCAAATCTCCTCCTTACCCTGTCAGCGTCGGCTGGTTTCTGAGGGTCAGTGCCCAGGATGCAGCATGCCTGTGTCCTGCGCGCCTCCTGAGTGGCTGGGACTGCTACTGGCAGCCCTTGCCCTCAGGAGGCATTCTGAGCAGGCGCGCTGTCTAGTAAGGGTGGGATAGGGAGGTCCCCCGGCTCACCATGCTTGGCTCCGAGGAGCCAGTCATGGCAGGTCGTGGGAGGGCCATGGGTCACGGATGGGAGGCAGGTGCTGTGCCTCCGCACAGCACCCGCCTCCAATCCAGATCCACGCTGCGTGTGCGGAGGCACAGGGCGAGGGGTAGATCCGCATCTCTTAGATGCGGATCTACCCCCTTAATCCGGATCTACCGGGGATCCAGATTTGGTAAAACTGGTTCCCCTGGGAACCGATTTTACTAAATCCGGGTGCAGTAGACCCGGATTAATTAGCCCCTGTGCGGAAGCAGCCAAACAGTTGTTCCTAACCCTTTGGGGCCCTCAGAGGACAAGTGCAGAGGAATGCCTGTGGCTGTCAGGTAAAGGACCTGAGAGTCTGAGGCCTTTAACTTCTTATGAACTGCAATTCAGCTCATCCCAACTTTCTTCTCTATTTCATCCCTTCCTCCCTCATTTCCTCCAAAGGTCAGTCAGTCATTCTATGACCAATGAGAACGCTTAATCGTTTGATGCTTCCTCTAAGGGTTTTCCATAAAATTTATTTGATAATTAAAAAACAAACAAACAGCAGTTTCTTCAGTCATGCTGATATGGTTCTCGCACAAATCAAGCCATTTTGACTTCATAATCTTGGGTTTCCCAACAGATTACCCAGATGTACCCTGTAAGGCCTCTGTAAGACCATTCACTGAGATAAAACTGCTTGCCATGCTTTGCTCCTTTCCTCAAACTTGTCACCCATTTCTCTGGCTAAACATCTTATTTACTTTCTCAGTACTGTCCAGAAGTCATGAGAAAAGGCTACATTTTGAAATTCAACTTCTGTGTTATTTTCCTGCCCGACAGCCATTATATTATTAGAACCAACAAACATGTTCTCAAAATTACAAATGTGCCTGCAGGCCTACTAAGTTTGTTGGACCCATTATATGAAATAGTACTCAAAGGTTCTACATGAAAATAAAGCAAGCAAAATTTAGGCCATGCTCTGCCAGGGCAAAGATAACATCATTATGGTGCTGCAATAATGGAGTGATCTCACATATTGTAGGGAAATTTGTATTCATTCAAATAGATCCCCTTTGAATGTGGTAGGATACTATTTGATACGAATGTATCCAATATGAACACATACATATCCGATACATATCCTGTAAGATATCTCCTCTGAAAGCATCAAATCTGCTATGAATCCACTTTGAATTTGCTCTCGATCCATGTCGATGCACTCTGGATCTGTTGTATATGTGACTGGCACAGCCGCTTTTGAATGTTCCAAAGCATTCGTACCAATGTTCCGAAGTATTCGCACAAATACAAATATCAATGTACAAATAGCGTAACATTCAGTTCGTGAAGAAATGTCTGAATTGGTCCAAATTCAAACAAATATTGGATGTTATGAATATTTGTGTGCATCCCAACACCCCACACCTTGTAAAAAAGCACAAAAAGCACACACCCTTCACCTGGAAGAGGCACAAAGGGTGCATATTGGGGCATAAAAGCCATGCCCCAGGTGTATATTTGGGGGTACATTTCTTTATCACTGTCTGGTCAGGGGATGGCCCAGCACATACAGGTGCTCTGTGCTAGAGCGTCTCCAGGACTTGCTCCTTTGGACCAATGCATAAGGTAATCTTTTTGGGCACAGCTATGATGTTCAGCACAATTAATTCTCAGATGAAACCTAGTGATGTCTGTGTTGCCTCTACAAAGCCCTCCTATGTTTAATGGAATGCCTTTAATGAACAAGGAGAGGATACTGAAAGGTAGGGGTGGAGAGAAATGGAGAAATGTATTTGCTACTCAGTAGTAAACATTTCTGCTAGGAACTCAAGAGAAAATGTTATAAGACCCTCTCGAAGTTACACGCTCTTGATAGCTGGGGATAAGCAAGTTAGAAATGGGAGATTCAGCAATTTTATAGACCAAGCTGTGAAAATGCATCTGTAACATCTTTCTAAACCACTAACATCATTTGGCTCTTTAGGAGAAGCATATGAAGAATTTTAAATCAATTCAAATTTAAGTAGAGCACTTCTGTATAATAAACTATTTTATCTGGAGGCTCACAGGAGGAGAAAAAGCAACATCTGACAGATGTGCAAACGAGCCTGCGTGGTGTAGTGGCTAGCATGTCAAACAAAGGCCGTTTCCACATCCCACTCCCCTAGTAGACTGGGCCAGAGTGGGACATTCCTGTCTAGCAGACTTTTTGCACCCTCTCCTGGCATAAAAGCTGGAAAAGTCCCAGGATGCACTGGGTGTCCACATTTGGTGACACATTATCCAGTGGTTCCCCAAGTAAGTGTGTTTGTGGTAATTGCCTTGCCACGACAACAGGCACACCCAGCACCACTGACACAGTGACTAAGTGAGGCAGCAGACAACCTCTGCTGTGCTACCCAGACCTCAGATCTGTTCACCCTGAAGAGGTGCAAGTGGAGACAAGTGGGCATCTAGTATAGCCATAGAGCACGTTTTATTGCTTACGACTATATGCCAGGGCACGCGCTGGCATGCACAGAGCCATATCTGGTATAGAAGCAGCTCCACACAGAGTGCGTGCTCAGGTGGGAGCAGCCTCTGGCTGTCCCACTGGAGTGAGTGAGGAAAGACCCTAGAATAGGCAATCCGTCTTCAGCTGGAACAAAGCCATCCACACTGGGACAGCCTGTTCAGTGCCAGTCCCACACTGGCTCTGTCTTCAGGTTGGAGAGGCAGCAGGATGTTTCTGCACAGGACTAATGATAATCTGGATCAAATCCATAATAAAGGCATGGAATTCTGGATTAGCAATGGACCAGATTAATCAGTACCACAACCATACTAGTGCTGTCTGATCTGGAACAAGTGATAGAGCAACTGCATGTAGAACAAGGAAGATAGTGGATGTGGCATCAAAGAGCATGTGTTGTAATGGTGAGTCTGTGAAGACACTTTCACAATCCCTTCAGAATAATGGCCATGTTGAAGGCAATCAAGTTTTTGCTTTACTTGTGAAGATATCTCAGATCCACAGTAACGGTGTCTTCTCATTGCCCATGAAGACACTTCACCCCCAGTACCCAGATGTGGACCATTTGCATCAGGTTTGAGAAGTGTTGTCAACCTTAATTTGAATCCATTGATATGGAACAGTGCTTAGGCATATTTCTCTATAGACTGCATATGCTGTCACCCAGACCACTTAATGCAGATAACCTCCTGTTGCATTTTATCTGGATCTAGCTAATCCAGATTCACTAATCTGGATCAAGCATAGTAAATTTAAAAAAAGGCCAGAGAGAAAAAGAGAGATTGGCCAGTCCACATGGAACAGAAAATGCAGATAGAATAACTCATTCTCTTGCCATGCTAGTTATTAGTGCAACCTGTAGTCACCACTGGTAGTGAACATAAGAACATAAGAGAAGCCCTGCTGGATCAGGCCACAGCCCAACTAGTCCAGCATCCTGTCGCACACACTGGCCCACCAAATGCTCATGGGCATCTCAAGCAGAGACAAGGACAAACCTATCACCACCTCTTCCGGCAGCACATTCCATAAGCCAATGACCCTCTGGGTGAAGAAATACTTCTATTTGTCATATCTGACTCTCCTACCCATCAGCTTCATAGAGTGCCCCCTGGTTCTGGTATTGTGTGATAGAGAAAAGAAATGTTCTCTATCCACCTTTTCTATACCATGCATAATTTTATATACTTCAATCAGGTCCCCTCTTAAATGCCATCTCTCCAGACTGAAGAGGCCTAGACGTTGCAGCCTGGTTTTGTCAGGGAGGTGTTCCAGCCCCTTAATCATTCTGGTTGCCCTTCTCTGCACCTTCTCTAGTTCCGCAATATCCTTTTTGAGGTGTGGTGACCAGAATTGTACACAATATTCCAAATGTGGCCTCACCATAGATTTATAAAGAGGCAAAATGACACTTGCTGACTTATTTTCTATTCCATTGCTAATTATTCCCAGCATTGAATTAGCTTTTTTCACTGCTGCTGTGCACTGAGTTGACACCTTCATTGAACTGCCCACCAAAACCCCGAGATCCCTTTCCTGGTGTGTTGTAGAAAGCTTAGACCGCCATCAGTTTATAGACATAATTTGGATTCTTGGCCCCGATGTTCATGTGCCACTGAGGGGCAGGAGTGCTTCCTGGCCTAGATGGCTTTAAGGTAGGGTTAGACAAATTTATGGATAGCAGATATATGAATGGCTACTAGAATGAATGCCTAGGTACATCTTTCATGCCAAGATACATCTTTCAGGCTGTGGGGGGGCGGGGAGCAGAATGCTTCTAAGGCCATTTTCTGGGATTCAAGAGCAGGCAAAGATTTGTCCTTGTCTCTTCTTGAGATGCCCATGAGCATTTGGTGGGCCACTGTGTGCAACGGGATGCTGGACTAGATGGGCTGTGGCCTGATTCAGTAGGGCTTTTCTTATGTTCTTACATTCTTAAGGCTACCACTTAGACAGCCAGAAAGCACAGCCACTCTGTTGCAAATCCTCCTTTTTGATGGTTTCTCTCCCAAGCAGTATAATGGCTGCTCATACTGTGCTAGCAGTAGGCTGGCTCATACCAGATTTAAACATAAAATTGCCATGACGCTCTGATATCAGCATCACAGCATCATCCAGAACCAGCCAGAGAGGTAGAATGATAACACTGGGAATGACACATTTCAGAAATATACCTACAGCTGTCCGCTATCATACACTCAGTCCTCCAATAATGAATAATCAAATTTGTAAGGATTTGCCATCTTTCGAAGATCAGTAAGTTATATAATTTGTTTACTGAGATCTGAGTAAAAACAATGGTCTTGGTTGTCATTTTATATTTTTCTTTTTATTATTAAGTATGTTAGGCTCTTTCTGAATACCTCGTTTCAGTTGCAACAATTTCTCTTAACTATGGGGCTTTTCTACCCTTACCTGGTGGAGATCCAGAACAGGGGATCTGAGATGGACCAATCAGTGCTGGCCCTGTATCTCACACAAGCCTCAAAACCATCCTGCAAAAGATCTGAAGGTCCTGGGAGACCCATTTCCATGGTGTAATGAGGTATGCTACTGAAATGAGTCCCCTGTAACTGGGGATGCTTCTGAGCACTTCTGCGTTCTGTACTAGGTTGAGCTAGTAGGCTGGTAGACCTGAAAATCAATTTTGCTCAATCCTGTGTGGACAGAGCATATTAGGGCTCCTCATATCATGCATTAATTGCAGAATGGAGGCCCTTAGTGATAGTAAGGAATACTAACAAGTGCATTAGAGTCCAGGGGCTTTTCCAAGTAGCCAAATGAAAGGAGTTTGCAGTTCAGAGCATTTTCGCACTTCATCTCCGATCTCAGGAAGGCAAAGTTCCAGAATGCTTTGGGTGTCTGCATTTAAAACTTAAACATTTTAAACTTAGTGCCAGCTACGTGTGAATCGCTGCCATTCACAGGTAAACATTTTAAACTTAGTTAGTGCCAGCTACGTGTGAATCGCTGCCATTCACACGTAAACATTTTAAACTTAGTTAGTGCCAGCTACGTGTGAATCGCTGCCATTCACACGTAAACATTTTAAACTTAGTTAGTGCCAGCTATGTGTGAATCGCTGCCATTATGGCTGCAGTCACTTTTCCGTGAAAAAGGCACCAACGTGCCTGTGCTGCCAGTCACACCCTGGACCTCCTCCACTTGGAAATGGTGAAGATGGAGCGTTCTGGGTTAAACCAGCCTGGCAGTTAGCATAAGCATGGAATAGCTTTAACAACTCCATATCTATTCACTTGGGGAGAAACCTAGCACACGGAGAATCATCTCTAGTAAAAAAAAAAAAAATGGCGGATGCACAGTGCCGGAGTATTCCCTGCATTCACCACCAATGTAAGTGCAAAAAGGCCCTCAGCCAGTCTGCTATCCATACCAACGTCCTTTAATATTTCTGACTTCTAGACCAACCATAGTCATTCTTCAGTATTATACTATGAGTTTTCTTTAGGGAATCTCACTTCAGAAATTCCTTGTTAGATACAGAACCTGTCTCCTATGGAAAATTTAGCTAGGCAGTATTTATATTTACGTAGAACATTTGTCCAGATATTCATCTGCCGCAAAAGACTGACCATGAAACCATTCTAAGATTAGTTAGCAGATGTTCTATTGTTGTTGGCATAATTCTATCCTTTTTGTTTATATATTTAGTTCTGTTTTTATCCTCCTCTTAAGCCTGTTAAAGGCTCCCAGCGTGACTATGACATAAATGGCATGAATCCAAGATAATGCAAGCGAACGCACACACTGGGCAAGAGAGAATGCCATCATGAAATGTGGTAGCTCACTATTGTTGTTTCAAAGGAATGTAATGATGTTGGTTTTAGGCCTCTTTTCACTATGTAAACATAATATGCTCCATCAAATAACAGTGCAAACTGACAGTATGCATATACAGCGGGGCAAAAAAGTATTTAGTCAGCCACCAATTGTGCAAGTTCTCCCACTTAAAAAGATGAGAGAGGCCTGTAATTTTCATGATAGGTACACTTCAACTCGGAGAGACAGAATGGGTGGAAAGAATACAGGAAATTACATTGTCTGATTTCTAATGAATTCATTGGTAAATTCCTCGATAAAATAAGTATTTGGTCACCTTCAAACAAGCAAGATTTCTGGCTCTTACAGACCTGTAACTTCTTCTTTAAGAGTCTCCTCTGTCCTCCACTCATTAGCTGTATTACTGGCACCTCTTTGAATTTGTTACCAGTTTAAAAGACACCAGTCCACAACCTCAGTCACACTCCAGACTCCACTATGGCCAGGACCAAGGAGCTTTCGAAGGACACCAGAAACAAAATTGTAGACCTTCACCAGGCTGGGCAGACTGAATCTGCAATAGGCAAGCAGCTTGGTGTGAAGAAATCAACTGTGGGAGCAATTATTAAAAAATGGAAGACATACAAGACCACTGATAATCTCCCTCGAACTGGGGATCCACGCAAGATCTCACCCCATGGTGTCAAAATGATCACAAGAATGGTGAGCAAAAATCCCAGAACCACACGGGGGGACCTAGTGAATGACCTGCAGAGAGCTGGGACCAAAGTAACCAAGACTACCATCAGTAACACACTACGCCACTAGGTACTCAAATCATTCAATGCCAGACGTGTCCCCCTGCTTAAGCCAGTACATGTCTGGGCCCGTCTGAAGTTTGCTAGAGATCATTTGGATGATCCAGAAGAGGATGGGTGAATGTCATATGCTCAGGTGAAACCAAGGCCAGGACACTGAGCAGTAAACATGTGCACAAACTGTACCATATAATTGGTTCAGCACTGAACCATCCAGCCCAGATAAATGTTTCATGCTCAGACTGAACCAAGCCTAGACTGAATTGAACCAGTCCAGCAGTAATTGGCTTCAAATAAGAATTATGAGTTATGGAGATCTTAGGATCAATTATGAAACCTTTGAAACTATCTGAACAAATGGTATCAAACACCAGTGCAGCTGATGAACATGAAGATCAGGATTACCGTATATTCCGGCGTATAAGACGACTGGATGTATAAGACGACCCCCAACTTTTCCAGTTAAAATACAGAGTTTGGGATATACTCATCGTATAAGAAGACGACACCCAGTATATAAGACAACCCCTGACTTTTGAGAAGATTTTCCTGGGTTAAAAAGTAGTCTTATACGCCAGAATATACAGTATTTCTAAATGTTGGCACTGATGTGATAATAAAAATATATTTATGTATTTATGGTGGGAATGTAGAAGAGAGCAGGAATTTTGGAAAGCAATTGAAACAAAAATAAAAGAAATTATAGGAATGGATATAGTGATAACAAAGCAATTATGTCTGTTGAAGATTGTAAGATTACAATATGAAGTAACAAGATAAGTATACAGTATTGTAAAATAATAATGGCAGCTCATTTGGCAATAGCTTATGCATGGATGTGGATTTATGAACATTGGAAAAATGGTATTACAGTGTTGTAGAACAACTGAAATTTGATTCTCTTCTGGAGTGTAGGATGAATTATATGGGGCAAATATTGATGGGAAAAGTTGCCAAGAATTAATAAAAGATATCTATAGATGCCGATCAAAACTGGAAGAACAATGAATTTAGGGAATGTATAAACATGTGAATTCAATGGAATCAAGGAAGTTTCTAAGTCAGCCTGGGAAATATAGGAGATCATTGTACAGTGCAAAAATAAATAAATAATCCAGAAACTGACCCCAAAGCAGTTTTCCCCCTCCAGCCCTGCACTGAAATTGATGAGAAGGCAGGGGCAGCGGCAAAGAAATTGAGGACAGTTTGTTGAGTTCAGACCAATCTTTCCCCTAATTTGTGCAACTGTGCACAGAAGCTGCTACAAAAAAGAACTGTTCTTGAGCCAGCAGTGTGTTCCTGTGCTTCATTTCTTGCCAGGGCTTTGATAAAGCTCCTTCTAAATTCCATCTCCCTGCAACTTCCTCATGTGCTGCTTATTTTCATTTTTACTGACAAAAGCTTCAAAGCAAAGCAAGCCTGTGAACCAGCAGCACGTAAGATAGCAGTGGGGAGGAGGAATTGGTTAGAAGCAGCCAAATCAATGGCCTAGCAAAAGGTGAGTTCTGCAGAAAAACAATTGGTCAAGTGTAGCCCTTGCTTAATGTACCATAGCAGTTACTTGTTCTCTTGGGACCTTTCTACACCTACCGGTGTTCATTTCCAGCCCTCTACGTGAGGCCTGTCCAACAGGGGACAGAGCATAATCCAGATGAGGAGATCCTGATTAAGGACTACTATCTCTGTTTTCTATAAGATCATATTAGTGGCATACCAAAATGCACTGTCAAAATGGGTTCCTTGGGGGCTCCGAGGCTAGAAACTTTCATTCTTAGCCCTTTAGAGCCCTCAGAGGCCAGCACTGAAGCTCATGCAAGTTTCAGGGCTGGTCTGGACCCCCATGCAGACAGTGTTCCAGACCATGCCTTGCCATAGTCCAAACCAGGAGGCCTTGCTTTTCCAGGTTTGGACCAGGCAAGACAAATGCAGGAAGTTCCTTAGAGGGAGCATTGATTCAGGTTCAAACCAAACTTGCATATGCCTATTAATCAGGGATGAAACTAAGTTGAATGAGCCTCTGTCAAAGCAAATATGGGCACCTCAAACAATGCAGATTGAGATCAAAAACATGCACAGATTGCAATAATAAACAGCAGCCGAAAACTGATTCCTGAGTATCTCATAAAAAACATGACTCACTTAATGGTAATTATACACCTAATACTGAACTTAAATGAACAGGAGGCATCTAGAACAGAGGCCTGTTTGCACTACGGCCTTTAGTGCACGATTAGTGGATCTCTGGTGAAGAGCATACGGATGTAGAGTAGGCTGTAAGTGCACTAATTGTTGATTAGGTGTGGAGCACCAAAATTGTGCTCCACACCTTAACCAACTTACCTCAAGCATCCGGGGCAGGAGTATTCACTCTTCTTCTGTTGCTCTGGGGTCATTTCAGGTGCTGTGCAAGCATGCTGGCCCCTTGGATGACCATAGACATGGCTGCCCATGCACAAAGCATCAGCATCGTCAGGGTGATGGCACTGATGCACATGCAGTTGCAGAGAGTGCCGCAGCCAAAATGGTGACGCCTAGAGGATGGCTGGGCCCTGGATCAAATAAGGTAAGCATTTGATCCTGGGTGGGAGGAACAGCCAAAGTTGACAAGTGCTCCAAGTGTGAGTGCTAGTCAACATTGGTTAATTGGGTTCCTTTCTCGTCCAATATTGCCAACTTTGCTTCCAAAGCATGGCTGGTTGGTTGGTTGGTTGGTTGGTTGGTTGGTTGGTTGGTTGGTTGGTTGGTTGGTTGGTTGGTTCCTTCCTTCCTTCCTTCATTCATTCATTCATTCATTCATTCATTCATTCATTCATTCAGTGTGGCCTTATATGTGCCCCAGACCCTTTGGACAGAGCACTGAACCAACACTAGGCATGGGCACGAATATTTGTAACATTTGTTATTTGGATGAATTTAGACAAATTTGGATATTCGTATACAAAGTGAATGTTATGACATTTGTATATTGACATTTGTTCAAATACAAATGTTTCAGAACATTCATACAAAGCTTCAGAACATTCATGAAGCAGGGAGGTGGGAAAGCGGCTGCACCAGTCACATCTGCAACAGATCCAGAGTGAATTTGACATGCTTTGAGAGTGGATTCAAATAATTCAGGGTGGAACTGATGCTTTCAGATTGGATATGTTACAGGATATGTATCGGATACGCATTAGATATGTATGCGTTTGTATAGGATATTTATACGAATTCATATCGAATAGAATCCTACCACATTCAGAGGGGATCTATTTGAATGAATACTAATTTTCTTACATTTGATTCATTACAAATCGAATGCAACCCCCCTCCCCCCATTCGTGCACATCAGTACACATTGTCCTTTGGGAAGGAATTGGCAATTCCCCTTTACAAATATAAACAAGCCCCCAGGGTTCAGACAGCCGTATTGCGTGAAAAACCTGTTTTAGTTCATGCCACAAAAAGAACATGTAAGAAGGAAACAGCTGGGCTTACAATCAAAAACAACAGGAGCAATATGTGTCCAACCATCTGCAAACAAACAAATACATGCAGAGTGCCTGCAATAAATTTTGTAATGTTTTCTTTACAATTGTTGGGCATCTGGGTTCATAGATCTCCAAAATAAACTCTAAACTTTGAAAACAGTACGTGTTAATCCCAGTGTGGTAAAGTGGCGCACAGGTGTGTAGGGGAAGGGAGATAGGGAATAAGATGCATCCTGTCTAGCAAGAAAAATTTCTCAGCCAACCCCCCCCCCCCCAGGCATGTGCTATTTTTAGGCAATTCAGAATGTCAACTCACTTGCTGTAATTTCATTGTAAACAGACCCTGGGACACCGATAGACCCCATTTTTCACTTGACATCCTTCGCCCATAATTCACCTTTGAAAACAAAGCCCACAATACACCCTGATATAGAGCAGAAAGGAAAAGGCTCTGTTATCTATAATGAGATTTTAAGAGTTCGTGATAGGATGCAAATGTATGAGTGTACGAAATGTCACTTGGTAAATGATGGAAGAGTTTATTAAATGTGCTAGAGAGATAACCCCATAAGATTGCAAAAGAAGTTAAAAAAAATGGAAGGGAAAAGCGGGGAAATGATAATTTTTCTCCATCTCCTCAGCCATAAACAAATGCCAGCCGTTTACTAAGACAGAAAACAGCAAAAGTGCAGAAAAGAAGCAGGTAGGAGCGATTCTGCTCTGGCTGGTGTACCAGTTGAACCAGCAAGCATATGATGAGCATCCCCTCCACACATGGATGAGGACTAAGGGGGGGCGGGGCGGGCGGGATGTCCAGGTGCAGTCTAGCACTAGCAAACCCACTAGGAGGCTCTTTCCCACTAGTGCAGATTAAGGGGAGCCTGATCCAGGTGCAGTCTAGTACCAGCAAGCCTACTAGGAGCCTCCCTTTCACATGCTGGTATGGAGTAAGGGAAACCCTGCCAATGGCTTCCCTCAGAGAAGCACTAGCATGTGGAAGGAAGGCTTCAAGAACACTTGATGGCCTGGTCCTTTGGCCTTTCTGCACTTGGCCTTATTCTGCAATATATCCTAGAACAGGGGTTTGCTGGCTGCATGCTAATGCAGACTATGGCAGGTCCCAGATGAGTCTCCCATAGTCTGTATTAGCATGTGGACAGTAGACACCTGTCCTCAGATATATTCCAGAAAAAGACCAAGTGCAGAAAGGGCCCTTGATAGCTCTTTATTAGCTCTCAAGATGTTTTTGCACTTCCTTTCCTGTCCACTGGATGGGAAAAGAGTGTAATCAACTAACATTTACTAGTATTCGCACTTGCAAACACTAGTAAATGTTATCCTACTGCCCCCCCCCCAAGTGACTGAACACTTACCTACTGTCTGATCACTGGCCAGTCCTTTTCAGGGCACCTACATCATGTGCAATGCCCTCCGCAACTGCACATGTGTCGGCACTGTCACACGCTAGTGCAGCCAGTTGATCTCCCCATCCAGCAGAGGTGTGGATGGTCACCAGCTGGACACAATCAGGTAAGGTGGGCTAAGGGTTGGTAAACTTGTAGAGCACGATTTCGTGCTCCACAGCTAGTTGATAATTAGTAAACTTCTGGGCAGACGGGGGGCATTTCTATGCTGTAAGTGCAGATGCAGTTGCCCAGATGTTGCCTAGTTATCAACTATGGACTGAAGTGCAAATTGGCTGGCCTGGAACTGGTATTTTCTACTGCAGAAACCCCTGTTGTAGACCAATATCCAGTCCAGCAGGAGGAAAGCAAGCTTCCCTCGCCCATCAAATGGAAGTGAAGACAGCTCCCTTTGCTTTCCATATTGAAGTGGTGGTCCCTGCTTCAAAAAGGAAAGTGGGGACAGGGGTCCAAGTCAGTAGGCCATTCCCAGAGGGTGCGGAAAGAGCAGCAAGACGAGGTAACTTGAAGGGCTCCCCAAGACCTTTAACCTGCTCTGCCACTACAGTATCTGAAGGGTGCTTGTACTGGTATAGGGGAGGAAAAGCGTGGCATCCAAGCAATGCTGCATTTTCCTCCAGTTTGAGAGTGCAGTGAAGCTCCAGTGTCAAGCAGACACTGAGTCCTCAGTGCAATATAGGCTGTGATCAGACACTTCGGTTTCATTCCCACTTGATTATTTTAATCCGGATTGGACTATATTAATCTGGATTCAGAACCAAGTGCACATTCTGGCTGTTACCATTTACTTGACAAGAACGCAGGGTCAATTCATATACTGCAGTTCCCATTCAAACCACCCAAATCCCCAGCACGGAGGAACAGGATCTTTTCATATCCACCCTTTGTCCAAACCCAGAATCAGCTGAGCGAAAGAACAGACAGAGCAAAGCGATCACTCTCCCTTTCAAATTGGGCGCTCCCTCCATTCACTATGTTACCGGGAAGATAGCAGCTTTGTGGAGATTCACCCGAGCAAAAGAACAAACAGGGAGAAGCCATCTTTCCCTTTCAAATCAGTGAGGGATGGGAGGAGAATGGAGGATTGTGGCTTCCACACAGGTTCAAAGACAGAAGAGGAGATTTCCTTCCTTCTTTCTTTGCTTTGAATGAGCTGCTCAGGACGAAGCAGGGCTAAAAAAAGATTTCCTCTGCTGACTCCTGTAACAATGTACTGTATCTCTCATAGTTACAGTGGCATTTATAAAAAGGGGAAATTATGTTCAAAGATTCAGCACTTTTTTTTATATATCTGGGACTCTAGCATTGCAGGGGTGGGAAGGACAGGGGGCAGACCTTCCCAGATGTGAAATCCCACCCATTGGCAGCAGGCATTGGCCAGAAGGATATGGAGGGGACAGCCTGAAATGCAGATCTCCTCCCCAAATAGTCCAGTGGCATTACCAAAGGAAAAAAAAAAAGTGGGCTAGCCACCAAAACCAAATAGTTTTTCCAAGGACTTTTTTTCTGTGGATTTTAGCAGTATAGTCCTCGTAAAGTCTGGGAATAAAAATTTTAACGGGCTCAGATGGTCCCGAAAATGGACTGGATTCACATTTAATCTTTCATGGGAATGCACCCACTGAGGCAGCCTCAAGAAGGCACTGAGACGGGATTGTTCGCACACCGGTCTGCCCCTCCCCATCTCCTAAACAATCTGTGCTAGAAAAGGTGGATTGGAGAAGGCTTGGGAACATGATCGGAGAAAGCTTGGGAGCATGCTGTCTCTCTGAGGCACCTCTGAGGCACCCATTTTGTTCTGTCTGAACACACCCATTAAAGCCCCTTGTGTATTTGGCCTTTGCTGATAAGAGAGTGCTTGGCTTTTGCAGTGAGTTGTAATGAGCAGCAGAAGCCTGAGAGTGATGCCAACTTAATGCAGGAGCAGAGGTAGCAGAACAACAGAAAGTTTGGCAGATAGGTGTGGATTGGTGCTCATTTCCAAAACCCAGAGCCTGGCATTGACAAGCAATGGAAGACCAAGTCTGGGGCTCAAAAGATGAAAACCTTTTGAAAATGATGTTTATATCAAAGCTTCAGAGGCAACCCCTTCATTTTGTTTTCATAGAGGCAGAAATTTTACAAATTGATTCACAAAAATGAAACAAATGATAGTGCTTTTACTTCTTCTGGTGTGTGTAAAATAACTATTATTGGAACCTAGTCAGAGCATTAAAATAGGCCTCCCCTCCCTCCTCCCTTCGAAGCTAAAATAACAGTTTTGTCATTTTTTGTTAGTAATCACAGGCAGTACTTTAAAAAAAATCAAGCTAAAAGTTGGCCTACCATCACCTTAAATATATATTTTTGAACCAATATATATATTTGAGCGTGTATATTTTCAGGTGTCAAATTATCTTGGTCTCCTTTGTTTTCCTTCATCTTCATAGAGTTCATAGCCCTACCGGTCAGCTATTCTCAACAATGTTTACAAAACCAGATTCATGCTGTGTCTCTACTACACAGCAAAGGCACCTTAAGTGGGGATAGTTTCTATTACCCCAACAGAGATCAGCTGTCCTGAGGGCCTGTTTAATGTGGCTTTACTGCCTAATGGAGATGCAGCCTCAATTTCAAACATTTACAGTGATGTGAACAGGAATCAGGTGTTTCTGGTTTTATTGCATTCTAGCCTTAACATTCTTATTAGCTTTAATAGAGTTAGACAAATTCATGGAAAACAGATGTATCAATGGCTACTAGAAACAATGCCTACGTATCTCCTCTAGGTTGAAGAGACAGGTAGGATGTCTCTTCGAGAGCAAGTAAAAGTTTTGTCTTTGTCTTCTGTGTGAGATGCCCAAAAGCAATTGGTGGACCACCATGTGAGGAGGGATGATGGACTAGATAGGCTGTCGCCTGATCTAGCAGGGCTCCACTAATATGTTCTTATTAGTCATCATTAGCTGGTTTCCATATTGGCTGGGATTGATGGGAGTTGGAATGCCAGAACATTTGAAGAGTTGCAGGTTCCTCATCATTACCTTATCCTTTATAGTATAATATCTATTTTAGGAAGTTGCAGAAGAGCTTCACCCAGCCTTATATTGTCTAGATAGTTTTGTCTATAATTTCTATCATTACCAACATTTGATCAGACCAGTGGTAGCTGGAACTGGCTGCTGGTCTTCATCTGCTGAATAAGATATTGCTTGAGCAGGAGAGCTCAAATCCTGGTCCTGCAGTGTGAGGCGTGCTCTGGGCATGGCTGACACCTCTCATTCCCAAAGTTTTTGAAGCTGCATTTTACTGCCAGATAGGAAATAGTCCCAGATGTTGGCCATTTTGTGTCCAGTTCTGAAGAGATCACCCCCTGTCCCTGGTGGCCAGTGCAAAGAGGGGAATGCTACCTTTGGTGTTGTTTATTGCAGCCTATGTGTAGTTCACATCTGAGGGTGGATTTTTTACCTCAAGAGTTCAGCTACCAACCTAGTGGAGGCAGGGCCGTGTACTCACTGGACCCCCAGAAGCTTCCATGGAGTGCAGTTTTTCATGTTTTCTGGATGCAGCCCTATAGTCTGGAATAAGGAGCAGTAAGAGAAGTGAGTTGGGGCAAGTCATTGGCTCTCAATTGAAAAAAAAACCCTTGTGAAGTTGTGAATTTGCAATGCAGGTGAGAGAACAGCTGTGTTCTTCAGAAAAAAGGCAGGATACAAATGCAATAAATAAATGAATACTAAAGAAATGTTAAAATGGAAAGGGACAGAGTTAACTTCTGAAGGGAGGAAGTTGCCAGACCCTGAAAGGATGAAAGTAATAGTTGTATGTTGGAGAAAATACTAGCTTAAGGTCTGAGAATTTTTTTTTTAAAAAAAATCCAAAATACAATGTCCAGCCTTTATTCTGAGCATTCCAGTAACTCTTCTGAGTTTATGTACTTTAGCTGCACCCTATGTAGGTCATTTGAATGACAAAAGGCCAAAGACAAAAGGCTTTTTCTTTTTGCTGAAGTTGTTCATTTACAGATACACCTGAATCCAGTTTGAGGTATGGGCAAAAAAAAACCCCCAAAACATTTTATTATCAAAAATAAACAAAATCCCTGGTGAAACCAGAGCAGTCCTATGTTTTTGAACCCTTGTTATCTAACAATAGTGACAACCTCACACCCCACCTTCTGAACAAGGTTGCTGAAAAAGTAGTGCATTGCCTGAATTGTCTCTCTTATCTCATTGTTGGTTTTTGACACTGTCTCTTTATCAAGAAGGACTTGCCCCTTGTAGGCTGTCCTTGTAGGGCAGAGGGCAAAACAGCAGCTAAAAAGAAGTGGTAGAATGCATGAGTTCTTGATAAAGCAAGTGGTAAGGAGGAAACTGTTAAGATGACAATTCTATGCAAATCGAACTGAGCAAATTGCCCTAAGCATAACATATAAGCCAGCCCCAAATTTAAATAATGCCCAAGAAAGAAAGGGAGAGTAGATTTAAGGTCTGGTTTATTTTCCTCTTAATTGGCCAACCACCCCTACATCTTATATTGATTTTTACCTTGCTTTTATCTTTGTTTATAAGGCATTGGAAAGATTTTATAAGGAGCGATAGATGCATTTTCTGTTGTAAACAAGCAGACAGATAAACAAACAAACCGGGAGTGCCTTCTTATGTAAAAGAACCTGTACACATGGATGGAATGGCTGCTCAGAGACAACTTTTTCCTTAATGCCCAGAATTTCTTGTGTCTACTTACATAAATGATTAGGAAAGATGACAGGTTCTTGTATTTCTGTAGTTTACTGATGCTTATGAAATTTGTGACTTTATAAAATGAATCAGAGGCCCCTTCCAGATGGGAAACTTTTAGCACAATTATGTCTGGGCTATTGTGGAATTGCCACACATACCTATGGCAACCCCAACATAGCCCTGCTTTATCTGTGTTAAAATGTGCTATAACTTGTTTTGGGAGAACGCAATTCTGAACTCAAGTTTTCCCAAAATAGTGCTATAACCTACCTGTCTGAGCAGAGTTGCCATCTTGGACGTGGCCCTTATGCATGGGCAGGGTCCAGAAAAGGAAGCTGCACATGTGCAGTAGTGATGATCACACACTTCCTGATGTTTTGCACCATCAAAATGCCCAGGTGTGCGCATCACTATATTGCACATCAATGGCACAAGCAAAAGCTGCCTGGTCCTACCTGTACATTTGGACGGAACAGGAGCTCGATATTTGATACGTGCTGAGTGCTTTCAATGGTTCTTTGTGCGCATGGGCATAAACCTCAAGATTGGTGAGGGTAGAGCATTTAAGTGGAGCAGCATAAAGGAGTGTAAAAACAAGCAGCAGTCTGTGGAATAGTTTCAGTTGGAAATTGGGGATGTAGTTCATGCTGCTTTTGCAATATTCAGTGCTGGGAGTAATTAGGAAGGGAATAGAAAATAAGTCAGCAAGTGTCATTTTGCCTCTTTATAAATCTATGGTGAGGCCACATTTGGAATATTGTGTACAGTTCTGGTCCCCACACCTCAAAAAGGATATTGTAGAACTAGAGAAGGTGCAGAAAAGGGCAACCAGAATGATTAAGGGGCTGCAACACCTCCCTTACGAAACCAGGCTGCAACGTCTAGGCCTCTTCAGTCTGGAGAGATGGTGTTTAAGAGGGGACCTGATTGAAGTATATAAAATTATGCATGGTATAGAAAAGGTGGATAGAGAACATTTCTTTTCTCTATCGCACAACACTAGAACCAGGGGGCACTCTATGAAGCTGATGGGTAGGAGAGTCAGATCCGACAAGGGAAAGTATTTCTTCACCCAATGGGTCATCGGTCTATGGAATTTGCTGCCAGAAGAGATGGCTTTAAGGTAGGGTTAGACAAATTTATGGATGACAGATGTATCAATGGCTACTAGAATGAATGCCTAAGTACATCTTTCAGGCGGGGTGGTGGTGGTGGTGGAATGAGGAAGCTTCTAATGCCATTTGCTGGGATTTGAGAGCAGGAAAAGGTTTTTCCTTGTCTCTGTTTGAAATCCCTATGAGCATTTGGCAGGCCACTGTGTGTGATAGGATGCTGGACTAGATGGGCTGTGGCCTGATCCAGAAGGGCCTCTCTTATGTTCTTATGTTCTTAATATCATTTTCTAAGCTGATGTCCCACAAATACTGATGAATTAGTTGTTTTGCTTGAAGATACACACTGTTAATCAATACAGCCAGGAGGGAAGCCAAGTGATAATGACTCTAGGGCCATTTCTACACTCACTTTGCTTGGAACAGTTTAACTATTCTGTTCCGGTCTATTCCAGACCAACAACAGAGGTGCTTTCCATATTGCAAGGGCAGGGATGCTGGCCATCCAAGACCAGCAATGTGGAAACTCCATAGCTGTTCTGGCCACACAATTGACGCTCTGCCCAAGGTACCACCTAACCCTACGAGCGCTTACCCTGTCATTCATTCAACATACCTGGTGCACAAAGGCAGGACTGAACAGAACAGTCCTCAAGGGTTACATTCCTACCTGAGTGTTGGGGTTTCAAAAATGATCTTCAGAGCTTGCATAAGCTTTGCATAAGCATCAGTATCGTTATTATGGTGGCACTGATGTTCTGCACAAGTGTAGATGCATCAGGGGCCATCTCAGCTGCCAATGTGCTTGAGTGGCAACTCCAATGGCCCCCATTGCCCCAGAAAAGGTGCAGATGGTCACCTCGGGACACCTCAGCTAAGGATTTGGTTCAAGTTAGTTTGCGAAATCGTGCACCACCACTAGTTTATAATTTGGCAACATCTGGGAAGGCAGGCGACACTTGTAGACTGTAAGCACTGCCTACAAGTACAGATGCACTTGCTCAGATGGTGCCCAATTATAAAGTACAGGCCAAAGTGTGAATTGGCCCCAGATTATATCCTGGAACAGTGGACTGCCACCCACATGCTGGTACAAACAACAACAGGCTCCCCCCTTCCTGCACTCAGCTTTGATCTGAAATAAGTCCAGATTTTGTGCCTTCTCATCCACATGTTAATGTAGATCAAAGAGACCTTGCTTGTTAATGTAGATCAAGAACACCTTGCATTAGACAGAGCAGGACCCTGATAAAGAGCACCTTAATCCCGATCTCTGGTGTACCTGTTTTATCAGAGGGCCCAGCCCTTTTTCCAGGTCCCGCAGGTGCTGACACTAGTAACTTTCATTCCTAGACTTCAAAGGTCTACAGGCCAGCTGGGAAGCTCACATGAGCTTCATAGCTGCTGGGAAACAGGGATAGATCAACACCGTCAGTGCAGACAGCACTGATCAAGCCCACCTCCTTAGAATCCAAGTCAGTAGGCCCAGTTATTCCAGACCCACTGATCCAGATCTAGGGCTGGTAAGCACAGAAAAGACCCTAGTTTTAGGGGCTAATAGTAGTTTTGTTTGTTTGTTTGTTTTATTCATTGATTCATTCATTTATTTATTGCTTTGAGTGAAACAGGAATTAAAGAATAAAACATGGACCTGAAAGTTGGGTTAACAGGCACTAATCTTTATTTATTCATTCTCAGCTCTGTTTAACAGTCAAAGCTCTCTCTGGAGATATAAAAGGAAAGAATCAATACAGCTTTTGTAGTGCAGCCTTTGTATCTCAAAGCAGATTGCCCTTAGGTTGCTCCTGGTTCATGAGCGATGGGAACCAAGAATCAGATTCAATTGATTGATTAAGACATTCCACATATAAGGAACAAGAGATCTTCATGAAATGCCGACAGATTTACAATTCTGAAATCCAACCTGACTTAATTCAAATTTTCTTCTTCTGTTTTTTTCAAGGCATTTTACTAAAAATAATGGAAACCAAGTATGAGGAATGTCTCCTAGTACTCCTTATGAGGGATATGTACAAATATTTGAAGACATTTGAAATTCATTCGAATTCACCTGAATTTCGACATTTGAATTTGAGGCAAATGTCCATAAATTCAATTTTAAACATTCAAACAAATTATAAATTTTTGGATCTATTCACTCGAATTATTTGGACATCCATGTGTGTATGGGTTCGTACTTTCCTGCATCTGTAGGCATTTGTACAGATCCGTACGGGATGAAAATAAGTTGCGTACGGGATGCGTACAGACGTGTAGGGATGCGTACAGGATGTGTAACAATGTGAACGGGCACATACAAATGTTGTCAACATTCACAAGTGCACATTCGAACCAAAAATTCAAACGAATAGATTTGAATTTGCTTCATTCAAATCGAATTCGGGTAAATTAGAATTTTAAAGATTTGAATCGAATTGAATTTTTGGATATTTGAATCCCAGAATCTGCATTCATGCACACCCCTACTCCTTATTGCTAGCAGTAAAGAAAGTCGCAACTCCTTCCCCTGTGTGGCTTTCATGGCACCACACAGATCTGAACACGAATCTGGAAACTGGGCTGGGGCATAACCATAGCCCCCTTTCCAGAGGTGCAGATAGCTCAGTGAGAAAGTGGTACACCCAAAGTGGAAACGTTAAGGCATTCAAGGAGATACCATTACCTCCCCTATGCCCTTCTGCAGGATATGTCCATCAGTGAGTCCATGTCTCCTTTTGGGATTTTTACTAGCTCTGGGGTCATACTGTGCCACCTCTTTCACCTTACAGCTTTGCACCCTGCTCTGTCCAGGACCCCTGTTGCTCTGATCATGGCAGGACCAGGCAGAGGAAGAAAGTCCAAGACTCTTCCAATGTTCACAGATGCCTCCTGGGAGGCATTGGGAGTTCAGAGGCCAGGGTAACTAAGATGGTGGTGACCGATGCAGCCTCTTGCTTTCACATTTTTGTTCATTTCCTAACTCTTTTGAGGGGTGGAGACAAAGGACAATGAATGATAAAAGAGGAGAAGAAAAGGGAGAGATAAAACTCTAGGCTGGCTTACTCAGACTATCTAGCTTTGGGAAAAGTTTCCCACACTGGAGCCCATATGGCATGTTTTGCAATATTTATTTGTTTATTTACATTTCTATTCTGTCTTATACCCTAAGGTCTCAGGGCAGAGTTAGAATCATTAAGAACATAGTTATTTTTTTAAAAAAACATATTTTTATGAAGTGTTAAAAAAACACAAATCTGAATAAAATTTGTAATCGAGCGTTCACATGGGGAAGGTAAACTGGCTCTCCAACCAAGGTAATGAGATGTGCCTTCACAAGTTGTTTGAACGTAAGGGCAAACCATTGATATGATCTGAAGGGAAACCAGAATTGTTTAATGATGGTGCTTGACACATCTCCAATAGAGATTGTGGCACAACCTGGGGCTACTACAGAGAAGGCCCTCCCATGAATACATACATCTTTAACTGTTGAGAGCGGTAGCCCTACTACAAGAGCCTTTCCAGCAAATCTTGGCTCATGAACAAGTCCATAGGGAAGGAGACATATATATGGGGGGTCCCAGTAATTTAAAAGGCCCTAAATTACTTGGAACCCCCTATATATATGTCTCCTTCCCTATGGACTTGTTCATATGCCAAGATTTGCTGGAAAGGCCCTTGTGGTCCTCACCTTACATATCAGTGTCAATATTTTGAATTTGGTTCAGCTAAGACCTTGCACCTCTGCTGCTTTGCTTTGTACTAGTTGTAGCTTCTGAATCACTTTTCAGGGAATCCCTGTTCCATGCACCTTACAAAAATCCAGTCTGAATTACGGTGACCATACCATCTCTAACCAGAAAGGACCACAGACAATCCTGGTCATCACTGCCTCCTGAGCTTTAAGGTATCATAGATTAAGGGCCAATTCACACCTTTTTTTCAGTGCAATGGCCAGCTAAGTTCTGGAATAAACTGGGAGTCCATATTTTGTGATGCCCAATTCATCCCAAACTTGATTGGTCTTCTAGTGTGCCGGGCTGTCCTGGTCAGTGGCTAGAAAAGCTGAGGAGGACAGAATTGTGCTCCATACCTATCTTGGTCGTGGGACATTTTGAAATGCATGAAGACACTTGCAGTATAGAAGAATCTCCAAGCAATGCATATCCTCCATCTGGGATCGCCCCTAGAGTGTCCCTATTTGATAAGTGCTAATGGGCCTTAATTCAGAAGTATCTTTAAGCAGTATTTTTGCCTGTTCCAAGGAAATGCAATTTTATCAAGAGCAGGATATCTCTCTGCTTCATAGTCTTAAGAATCTGCGATGCATGTTACTTCCACATTATGCATATCAGTTCTAGTGTATTGTAGGATCTCCATGTCCTCTTGAACTGTGCAAGAACTCTAGGTGCATGCTAAAAGAAAGTAAGCGACCTGTGACCACATGTCATCTATGTCTGACCTATCTGAGGGACATAATCCACACTTGGGAGCACTCTATTTGCAGATTAGGAAAACCTGCTCTGCATGTACCATGCAGACTATGTTCAATACTACCACCACCATTCAGAAAGGATATTCTGAAGCACAATGACATCTCAACAGGCTTCAAAAAGTCCCATGTCTGGGGCTCTGAGGCTTGTTGAGATGTCCTCAGGTGCAACTTTTTGGTGCCACCCAGCAGCTGCCCCTGTGGAGTGTGCAGACATTGCCTACTAGTCCTCATCCAACTCATTTCTGTTTCTAGGGCACTGGTCACATCTAGATGTGATAGGATGTCCTATTCATAATTCAAACTGAAGTCATGCCAGTTCTGTTCACACCTAGATTGTTATATGTCATCCTCAGGCCGTCCTTGCTTTTGGCTGCATCACTCACACCTTTCTCCATGATTCACCTGAGCCTCCTCCATGGAACTCTTGGCTCTCTGCCCCTTTTGCTACATCAAATCAACCTCCTTTCTTATTGGATGTTGTTGTGTCACTCAAGGGAGGTGAGGGTATGTGTTTGCAGTTCTTTTTTAAGCCTGCTACACCACCTTCAGGCCCCCTCCTTTTTTATCTGCTTTTCTTCTTTATGCAATTCATTAAAAAAAAACAATTTGTGCAAAACCACTTGATAGAAAGAGCAACCATACACATAAACTGTGGCATAGGTGGGGGTCACTAATGATGGTGTAGCTATCATGTCAATGTTGGGGAAGAGGGAGTGGCTGTAGCCATGAGAGTACAAGACAAAAGGCATGCCTGGCATGGAGAGCCGGAGAGCCAGCTCACAGGCTGCAAAGGAAGCTCTGATTTCAGCTACAGGCAAGGAGAACAATATTGTTTCCTGAAGTCAGATTCAAACAGTGTTGTGCAATCCCACCAGAATTTTTTTTAAAAAGAGGTGGTGGGAGTGGGTGGAGTTCTCAAACTCCATGCATGCCATCCGCACCTAGACACTGGCTGAAAGGAAAGACTGGACCCCACCCACCACAGCATGGTTCAGCCTCCTTTAGCCCGCCCACCCATCCACTGATACCAAGGAATGAAAACGACCTGGGATGCCAGGACAGGTTGAGTCCTCTGGAAAAGAGGACTCCAGTTAAAACGATCTGACGAGGATGAGCCATCAGAAAACGAACTGAAGAAAAATGTGAGTCACGTGACCAGAAGATGACCTGAAGTTGCCTTAAACTAAAGGTGCGACCACAGCCTAGGTGAAGGTCAAGCACTTGAAGTGCTTCCCTAGATTCATATGAAATGGAAAGAGAATTGCTGGTATTGAACTGTTTTTAAGCCTTGTGTTGCCAGAAAATCTGGGGGTACCTGTACAGGTGATATAATAGCATTTCTGTGGCACTTGAGTTTTCCTTAAGTTACTATATAAAGATCTCCACTGCAAAATCTCTGTAATGCCATTTTTTGCATCATAGAAATGTTGCTGTTAGCTGAGAAGAAAAGAACAATAGTGTACCAAAGGACACGGCTTCTATTCTTCTGTAGACCCAATTTCAGGTCAACTTTGAAGATTATAAGTGAATAAAAGCACAATACGCATGTACTGGTTACAAAAGGCAAAACGCAGAGAAGAGAGGTAAAATGCCCGATATTAATGATTTTTCAAAATATCATTCAATGATTTCTGGCAATAGAAAGAAAATCCCATTAATAGAAAAGCATTTGTGACAAAAGAACCTGCTGCAGCTTAACATACCAGGATTAATATTATTAAAGAAGTTAATTACGCATATATATCATAGTCATTTAAAATTTCTGCCACTGTTGCTAATAAATGAATGAAATAGCACATAACCAAGGTTCCTTAAACAAAACTGTTTCAAAGGTTTTAAAGAAATGTTCAAGCTTTCTTTAAAAAGAAAGAAGGACATTTCTGCACAAACCCTTAATATGAATTAAAAGTACATGTTGTTCACTTCTAAGACTCATAGATGTGCATATTAATGTGCCCACTGGTCTGTTGTGTCTGCACTAAACACACCATGATCCAAATTAAGGAAGGCCTGGTAGAACAATTGGATCTATCAGCAGACCAGTGGACTTGATCCAGAACATGGGAGGCATACAGATGGCACACCACAGATGTTCAGGACTGCCAGGGGCGCATTTCAGCAGCACACTGACAAAAAGCAGTCCCAAGAGGCTGGGACTATGAGCCAGTTCAGTCTAGTGGTTAGGGAGCTGGACTCTTATCTGGGAATACTGGGTTCAATTCTGCCATCCCCCATAAAACCCGCTGGGTGACCTTGGACTAGTCACAGCTCTCTTCTGAGCTCTCACAGCCTTGCCTATCTCACAGGGTGTTCTGTTGTGGGGAGAAGAATAGAAAAGCTTTGTCAGCCGCTTTGAGTCCCATTAAATAGGTGAGAAAAGTGGGGTAGAAAAGCCAACACTTCTTCTAAGGCTAGAAACATTTATTCTTACCCCTTGGAGAGGTGGAGATATGGCTGCAAAGCTTGCACAAGCTTTCCAGCCACAGTGTGGGCTGATCTGGATTAGCGTTGGGTCAGTGCAGATGGGGTTGATTCAGTCTCCACCATCCCACACTTTGGATCAGTGGAGCAGGCTATTCCAGACCCTCTGATCCAGAATTATGCCAGATAAGTGCAGAAAGAGCTTTAGTTCATTTTATTACTTCAAAATTGTGTTAATAATGACTACTGATTACCGAAAAATCACAAATGTTAACTGGGACCATCAGTCTTCTAGCAGTCATATCCTCTGAAGATGGATATTGTAGTAATACCCAAAAGCTTAGATTCAACACAGTACTGTGGGACTCAGCATAACAACCCAAAAAACTGCCACAAGTGTGTCTGCTTGTTATCAGTGTAAATACCAAAAGGATGTAAGGCATGTCCCTGCACCACTAGGAAAAAATAGATTGCATTCATCAATCAGTGTAGGCTAAGAATGGACTTCGTCTATACAAATCTTTCAGTACAATGCATGAGAAATAAATATTGGTCACGTTTTCCTTTTCCTTTTCCTTGTGAAGCTGACCCACAAGACATGCCAACAATTTTAAGCCAATATATTTTTAAACAAATATAGCCTGACATCTTATATCCTTTTTTCCCCCACCATGGAATTGGCTTATCTATGATTAATTGTGAAAAATACACTCAAAATGCTCTCATGTATTATGCATAATCCCAGTCAAGGTCAAATGTGGCTTTCTAATCCAGGCAAGTATTACTTTCAAAAAGAACCCAAAACATCACAGCACTGAATCTTGTCTCCGAGAAAGAATCCTCTCCTGTTTTGGCTCTGGTACAATAGGACAGCAATCACCTAAAGAAGGCTTTTAAGGTTGGTGAATGGATTTACAACATATAAGTTGCATGCTGCTTTAATGCAGAGGGGTTTTAAATCCATCCTTCTTCTAGCGTCACTTTGCTTTTGCAAGTGACCTTGCAAGTGGAAAAGGCAAGTAAAGTTGCCATTGAGCCAATGATCGCCCAGATCACTCTATGGAATTTGCTGCCAAAAGAGGTGGTAACAGCAACCAGCTTAGATAGGTTTAAGAAAGAGTTAGACAAATTCATGGATGAAGGTGCAGCAATGGCTACTAGAATGGATGCTTGAGAGACAGTCAGGATGCCTCTAAAGGCCATTTGCAGGTGCAGGTTTTGCCTTTCTCCTCTGCTTGAGCTACCCATAAGCAATTAGTGGGCCACTGTGTGAGACAGGATGCTGGACTAGATGAGCTGTGGCCTGATCCAGCAGTGTTCCTCTTATGTTCTTATGTAGATATAATCCCAAAATTACTATAATCAATAAATCTTAAGAGATCTTTATTTGCCTGAGCTTGTTGTGTCTTCAAAATCAAATGCCCAACTGTATCAGCAAGCCCTCTGAGTTAATCTGACTGGAAGACCTATGCAAACCAGAACATTCTGGGTGATAGAATAAGGCTGCATCCAGATGTTGGTTAGTTATTCTGCTATATCGAATATTCGGAAATAAAGCATGGATATTCTGGAATATCTGTGCTTTATTCTGGAATATTCAAATATTGTGGTGTCAGTAACATAATTGCGACAGATGACTGATACCAGAAGGCAGTGAGAGGAAGTGGCACCAAAGGTCTGAATAAGCAGAGCTGATATATAGGCCAGACCCAGACATGCACATTGTGGGCATAGTTATCCAGACCCAGATTCTGAAAGTGGCATAAAAATACACAATGGTGTCTACCAACACATGGGATCATGGTGTGCTGATTTCTAGCTGCACCTTTCACAATTGAAAGGTTTCTCTGTCTGGGTAGAGTAATCAGGTGAGTTGAACCATACAGTGTTGCTGCCAGAAAACGAGCTTTAAACTGGTTTATTCAATTAGCTGAAGGAGTGAGCTATGCCAAAGCGGCACACAAATAGCCATATTTACCCAGCTCCATGTCCCATACCTTACACTCTCCTTGAATGTGACAGGCTTATTCCATTGTCCTCCTTAGTCATGCCTGTCAGACTTAACTGGGCAAGATGCATCTAATTAAAAGACAACAAGAGGTCTGAAGCTTTCTTACAAGGTGTGTGTTTTGCATCCTGTGCCATCCGGAGTTTTACTAAAGTTCACTGTTTCTCCCCGTTGTGCATGCCTGTCTGTAACGCAAGAGCCTTAGTCTCTGTGGTTAGCTAAGCTTCTATTCCTGCGGTGGATTAGCCCTCTTTGTGGTTAGCTCTCCTGAGCGTGTGGTGGGCTAGTCTCCCTTCGGCGTAACCATTTCTCTGCGTGTATGCCCTTAGTGACACAGACTGTCTAACAAATAATGCTGCAGTCTAGGCCAGAAGGGCCCTTTTTCACAGTTTCAGGGAAATGGCTCCCCTTATGCTTGGCCTTTACTTATTATTTTAATTAACCCCAGCATGAACGTAATACAGAAGGCAGATAGCAGTGGCTATATTAATCATTTAGCGTCCTCAGTGTCAGCAAATTCTTGCATTTGTGGGCAGCTGGTAGCACCCGATGCACAGGCAATTTACTGAGAAAGCCTCCTCAGTATCATGGTTGGGCTGTGACTTTGCTCTTCAGTATCAGTTTTGTCCCTTCTTTCACTTGTCTCCTTTTTTAAAAAAAGATTGTTTTGTTTTTGCATACAGTTCCCCACTACCACAAATTATGCAGTTGAGTTTCCCACATTTGTGGAAATCACATGGGAAATCACAACTGGTGTACAGTGGCTGTGCCTCACCCTGGAAAACCTCCTTCATGGTCAAGGTGTCTCCTCCTCCAGCCAGGTAAGTATATTCTCACATTTGTCTCCCATAGCTGATATTTTTTAAAAAAATCCCCCAAGTTTAGGAGTTTCAAAGTGTTGCTTTTTTAAATGAAGTTGCAGGTGAAAGGTTTATACTATATTAAGTAAGCATTTCTCAAGAAGATAAGGGTGTAGAAATTGCAGAAAATCTAGTGTGTTCATTTTACTTCTTATTTTTATTGCTGTGACCTGAGAACATTCACGTGCAGGATGGGATAAAAATGCAAATAAAATAAATTGGATTACGATTACCGTGGTTTTCTTGGTTACTGTGGAAAGCAAGGCTAAAGACAGTCCGTGAAAAGCTTGGCAACCCAGAGCTCATACAGCTTCTCCACTGGAGTGCCTGTTGGTGGCACAGTGCACACTGCTCATGCGCAAGATAGTCTGAACATTACTCTCCACAGTCTGAACATTACTTGGGCCACAGTTTTGGAAAAGGGACAAAAGTCAAGAAAGGTCTATTTCTGAATGAATATCAGTAATAACTCAGAATTCACAACTTGGGACCTTTTCACACTTAACTACAGTGGAATGGTATCTCACTGAAGTTACGATCAGCGACTGTGGCGAGTGTTCACACCATGAGCACTGGCACTGTTCCCAGCTTCCCTGCTGGGCCATGGCAGTGCCGACAGTCTGTCCCAGATCATCCAAATCACCATAACAAGGGCGGCAGCAATTTCCACCTTACAACTTCCATTTCTGCAAGGGCGCCCTTGTTATGGTGATTTGCCATAATGCTATGGCAATTGTGACGCAGCACGTGACTGTGTGGTCATGGCTGGGGATGTGCATGAATGCCTTGGCATTCAATTCAATTTGAATCAAATATTCTAATGTTCGAATTCGTACGGATAGAGAAAAAAAACAATGTATTCAAATTTCAACCGATTTGAATACATTCGTATCTATTCGTATGAATCTTCAATTTGTATTCGAAGATACGAATGCACAGCATTTGCATCCAGAAGTGGTGTGAATGCTGCATGCAGGAACCAACTGGGAGCATGCTACTTTTTACTGCTCCACAACTACAGAGGATTGTGATGGCTTTGCACACTCCAGGCCATTCTGGGACAGATGCATGTGAGGCCATCCTGAAAAAGCCCCGAGATCCGTCCTATGATGCTATGGGGTGAGGTTTAGTGCATAATTTACATCACAATTAATTTGTGAGACCTAATGTGACCATCACCAGTAAGTCAATAGGATTCCTACTCTAATCCAGTGATAATTAACTAGATTGACTGTTACACTGTTATCACATGACTCTTTGCAGTATCTGTCCTTAGCTACAAGAGTAGCAAAAAAGCCATTAATCTTTGAGTCATTTTATCAGCTAATTACACAATGATATAGAAGTAGTACTAAACTCTTGACCCAAATCCATGTACGTGGAGAATATAGTGACCTAGTACATTTAAAAATTGACATTACAATTCTTCTATCATCTTTCTTTCTTCATGAGATAGCAGGCTGTTTTTAATTACATGCAGAAATACCAGTCACTCTCTGCAGCGCAAATCAATTGGCTCCAGAGGAATTACTCTTCTCTGAATACAAGTCATATTTTTGCCAGTGCATGCTTGGACCATAATAACTGTGTTGTGCAGAACAGCATTCAACAATGTAGGGAAAGCAAGAAGAAAATCAACAACCCAGTTTTCCATATCCCAGTGAAGAGAACAACAGTGAGGTCTGTCTTGAACTATCACACCAGTACCTTATCTTGGGGTGTTTTCCCACTGTCACTAAGTACCCATTTTAGCTCCCATTAAGGACCCATTTGGCTGAGAGCCGGATGACCCCATTTCCACCACAGACCCCATTAGGGACACATTTGTTTCCACCACAGCTAGGGGAATCCGGATCATAATGGGTCCTTCAGGACCTATAATCCGGATTTCATGTAGACCCCATTAAAGGGGTCTACAATGGGGTCTTCAGCCTGAAAATCCAGATTGTATGGAGCCTGTTTCCACTACAATCTGGCAATGGGGTCTAGAGGAGGCTCAAGGGGGGAGACATCCATGGGGGGGGGGTTTGCCCCAAAATCAAGACTTCGGAGCTTCTCCAAAGGCAGCTCCGAAATCCCTCCGAAGTTGCTTCGGGGATTAGCAAAGGCTCCGAAGTCCCTCCGAAGGCTATTGCCATTACTATTGGGTGCTAGACCACCCATGGAAACATATCGGGTACTTCTCTTAGTCCGGATCTACTAGATCCGAATTAAGAGAAGTACCCATTCCTTAGATCTGGATCTTCTTAGATCCAGATTGAAGGAGCGTGGTGGAAAAACACCCTTGAATGACAACCTTTGGCTGCATCCAGGGAAGGTGTAAAACTCAGGATTATATCAGCATTGTGTTGGGACTGCTACACATTTCCATGGCAGTCCCAACATAGCACTGGGATATAGGCGTGAAATCCCTGTATATCACTATCATGAAACAAACTATTCCCAACCAGGGTTTTCACAATATAGCAATATATCCTGCTGACCTATTCCTATTTGACCCATCCAAGGAGACATGTGCAGTGCCCCACCACAGCCAGGAGCTCACTTCTGAAATCCCAGCTGGTAGTTTGTGCACCACGCTACAGTGAAGATGCAACCTAAGAGCAGATGGCAGTGGAAACTATTTTGTATTTGTTGAGGTATAAAGTAACATCTTCCCATGACTTTGCAATCATCTTGGTCTAGTGTGGTGATGGCCAACCTATGACACGCGTGTCACAAGTGACACACCAAGCCCTTTTTGGTGACACACATGGCCACCCTGGCACCTGGACGTGTAGTGCTTGCTTGTTCTTGAAGTGTACGAAATACAAACTTTCAACTGAAGATTTAGCAACAAAAGTCACTAATGTAAAGAATTATTTGTTTTTGCTTTTAATAAAATACATATGTCAAAAATATAACTTTTTTACTAGAGCCACAAATATCACAAAATTATGGATATTTCTAGAAGTGACACAGCACCCGAGTTAAGCTAGGTTTTCTTGCGAATTTTGACACACCGAGCTCAAAAGGTTCACCATCACTGGTCTAGTGGTTAAGGGCATCAGATTCTTATCTAGTAGTCTCCCTGTTCAGTTCCCCACTCCTACACAAAGCCAGCTGGGTGACCTTCAGCTAATCACAGCCCCAGTTTTCTTCTTCTTCACTACACCAAAAGTTTAAAAATAATTAAAAATAAAAGGCAGAGTGCAAACATCATTGGCCCTATGTCCCCCACATGCACGAGGTCAGATCATGAATCATATAAGGAATAGGGAGGATTTTGGACATTTCAGATAGGGGTGGGCAGGAATCCAATTTTCGGTATTCAATTTGATTCAATTTGATTCAATTTGATTCAAATTGAATATCCAAAAATTCAATTTGATTCAAATCTTTAAAATTCTAATTTACCCAAATTTGATTCGAATTAAATTTGAATCTATTCGTTTGAATTTTCTATTTGAATTTGCACTAACAAATGTTGACAACATTTGTATGTACCTGTATGCATCATTACATATCCCGTACATATCCATACACATTTATATGCATCCCATATTTATCCCTTATGCAACCCGTTTTCATCCCGTTACAGATCCGTACAAATGCGGGAAAGATGCGTACATGAAAGTACGTACCGTGTACATACCTGTACACATTTGAATGTCCGCATAAATTGAACACATAGATTCAAAAATTTGAAATTCATTTGAATGTTTAAATTCAAATTTATAGATATTTAATTCCAATTCAGATGTGGAAATTTGAACAAATTTGATCAAATTTCGAATGTCTTTGAATATTCGTGCACATCCCTAATTTCAAAAAATCATGCAGATCGTCTGCCGTGGGAGGAGAAGCTGAAAACTGAAATCCTTCTTTCTGGGGTTGTTATGTTTTTAGAAAGGATCAGGAAGAGCAGAGAGAGTGCTTTTTTGGGACCGCTAACTAGAAAGAATGGTTGGCCGTTTTCAGTTGGTAGAGCAATTCGTCTGAAAAGCAGGGGGGTGCTGGTTTGATCCCTAGCCTCTTCCCAGAACCAGGCAATGGCAAACCACTTCTATATCTCTGACAAGAAAACCATATAGAAACACCTATGCATTCAACCAGCAGTCAGCTAAGATTCAGTGGTACCCAACAACAAACTAAAAGGAATTACCGACTACAGTGATTTGGGGAAAGTATATTGACATAGGTAGTGAGCCACACTTTTCTACTCCATTCTTTGACACCTTTGCCTAGTGATGGGCACTCCAGTCCTGAACATTCCAATCCTTCTGCTTCTGTCTCAAACCCATTCATAATAAATCCCTTTTGTGCTTGCTTCTAACTGATTTTGGGTACTAACAGGGTGAGCAGAACACAACTTTTTTAAAATGTCTTTATAGCTTTCTAAATTCTTAGCCTCTGTTCTCATTGTTCTGAAATTTTGCAGGTACATCTCTTGGAATATACTTTACTTTATATCTCCTCTTCTCCAAATAAACTTTCAGAGTGCTGTGCAATCCATCTACCCCTCACCCTCTGCATATATCCTTCTGATACCAATCAGGTTTCTCTTCTAGTAGCATCTCTTCCATATAAGCTATTTTAATGATAATTGCATATTTTTTAAAAGGAGGGCAAAGGAAATAAAAAAGTGGGGAAGTGAGATTTATTTATTTATTTATTTATTTATTTATTTATTTATTTATTTATTTATTTATTTATTTATTTATTTATTTATTTATTTATTTATTTATTTATTTATTTATTTCATCCCCAGCCCACTCTTTACCCAATGGTTCCAGGTATATACAGAACAAGTAAAATGGTTAAAAAACAAAACAAAAAACCCACCCTCTGTCCTAAACCTGTAATCTTTACAACAAAACTCAGGAAGGGCATCTTATAAACCAAATGTCTAGGTAAAAAGGCACTTAATGGACTGCACTGCAGAAACCTTCAGGTATGGGGCCAGATAGAAATGGAAATAAATAAATAAATCAACTTCAGTCCACTTTCAGAGTGGAAGAACAGATCACCAAAGTGACTTGTTTTCCTTCCACATTATCTAACCTAAAGGTGGATTTCTGAGTTAGATAAAGCCAAAAGCAAACACCCTGTTACTTTGCCAATGTGTTGTCTCAGTCTGAAAGTAGACGGAAGCTGGGTTGAAATTTGAGTCTGAATGGAGCCAATTAAATAGGCCCTGAAAGATGTCATGATGTTGCCACGTCCCCTTCAACAGGATTGTCTTTTAGTCACACCAGCAGCTGACCTTCTCTGAGATTTTGCAAGAATCATCTCCTCGGAAGGCTTAGCTCTAACTAGAATTACCCTCTAATTCTTCCTACTGAAAGGCTCCTTGGGGTCAGGCAGGGAAGCACTTTGATTAGTTATGTAATAAACCTTTGGCTGACTTGCCTCAGATTCTGAACACACAAAGGGCTTTGCAGAATAGATCTGGGAGGGTAGAGTGGTGCTAATAGATTAGGAGTGGGTGGGTCCACATACATGTGTGTGAGAGAGAGAATGGGGGGGCGCACCATTATCTGCTGAGCATTCAAAGCTTGCTGTTCCTGGGCTTGTCCAGCTCTTGTGTTAAAACTGGTCAGGCAGAAAATACAAGTTGAGCCTGCTCTAATTTACAATGTAATAATCCAGTTCTCAGGAATTCATAAAAAGAAGGCATAAGAAAAGCACCTTTGGCCTCTTTTAGGTTCCCACACCAAGAATCTGGTGCACACAGGCTAAAGAGCAGCACAGAGACCCTGAGGCTTCAACGTCTTGTTCTCTTTCTTGACTTCAAAAGGAACTCCTTGTGCAAGGACTTCAACTTTGCTGCTGTATAATTTGCAGTCCATGAGCAAACACTGCTCTAGTTTTGAAACAGCACCACTTTGATCAGCTATGAGCTAAGATTCTGCTTGCAATGTTTTCCCTGTTAATTATTTTCCAGGAGATGTTTAAAAATCACAGTAATATTGTGCTACTGTCTTGTTCTACTCCTTAGCTCTCACTTTTTTAATTAGGCCTCTACGCACTTTAACTCCGTAGGATGATATAACAATGCCATCCCATTGAGGTTAAGATCGGGTGCAGAGGGAGGCATCTGCACTTCAAGTGCTAGTGCAGTCCCCAACCAGACCACCAGCACTTGGAGTGCAGATAGCCTAGCCGAGTAAGCCAGATTGCCATGGCAACATCTGGCGCACACTGTGAGGTTGCCATGATGATGGGCCTCTGTTGTGTGGCCACACAGCTGCAGCTGCCCCAACCCCTTGCAGTGCTCACACCTGAAAGTAAGTGCCAATCATTTGACCAGGAGGTCACCAGCTGCTCTCAGTGAAGTCATGGACAAGCTTCTGGTTGTCCAAAGCTATGTAAAATTGGGATAGCTAGAGGAAGTTCCCAGTTGCTTTGAGACAGTGATGCCAGTGGTACAAATGGATCTCCCCCAGAGGATCCAGAACAGTTTCATTAAGGTAAATGCAAACAGACACTATGTGAAAAACCAAACTGTCCTAGAATCCAAAGGAATCCAAAGGAATGTGCCTTGCCAGAAAAAGAGAAGTAAATCATTATCATCTTCCCAGACAACTTGAAAGATGCCACATCATCTGCTGGTCTCCCTGCTGATCTGTATTGGGTTGCCAAACACTTTGGTTTCCAATGGCCCTAGAAAGACCTTCTTGCACACCTGGGGACAACACACCCATGCCAAAGGCACTGGGGCATGAATGAACCCTGAGGATAGAATCCATCTTGTCTACACAACGAACACATTCATATCACCCCCATCCCTGGCTTCACTGACTCAGATCTTCAACGTTGTTTCCCACCCACTGTTACCTGTCTGCAGTTCAATCCCATTGGCATCTTTCAACAGGAATAGACCCTACTTGTACAGGACAGTGATTTTGCCTTAAGGACTTGTGAGCTACAACAACATGCTAATGAGGGTGTCAGCTTGTCCATAAATCACTGCAGTTGTGCTTCCGTTTTTGACATTCTCACACACCCAGCCTCCTCTCTTAGCTTTAATGACAGATGCTGCCTTTTCCCAGTACTGTTGTTGAGTTCCATGTGTACGCATAGCCCTGTGCTGGGAACTACCGGAATGTTATAAGAATTTGAGGCTCATTATGATGTAGACATAACATCTGCCCTGTGAGAATTGGGTGGCAAAGAATGCTGAAAATATGTGTGTGTGTGTATATGGACACACACACACACACTGCACAGAGCTGTAATCTTTGGGGAAAGATGCTGGATATATACACTGAACAGAGTTGTATTCTTTTTGATCTTTTATCAAATAAAGCCTGTTAACATGGCTAAGCCTACTCTGCCTATGCTCCTGAAGTGAGGCTTGAGAAAGGGATCTTGCCAGGTGGGTTCTCAAGCTGATTTCATCGCTGCATTTTAGGGATGTGCAGGAATATTCAAGATATTCATTATTCAAACAAATGCGGACATTCCAAACTCGAATGTCCAGACACTCAATTTTTAGGATTTGAACAAATATGAATATTTTTAATTATTTGTACGAATAATTTGGACATTTGTATTTGTACAGACAGGCACACATCATATATATATCTGTATGCATTTTATTCATATCCATACGCATCCATACAGATACATATGGGATGAAAACAGAATGTGTAGGGATGTGTACTACGTAGATTCGTATAATCAAAAACGTATTGAATATTCATATGAATAGATATGAATGTATTCGTATCGGTTCGAATGTCCAGACATTGATTTTTATTTTATTTGTATGCATTTGGATATTCAAATATTCAATTCGAATCAGATCAAATTCAAAAATTGCACTCATGCCCACCCCTACTGCACTTACTTACCTGTTTAAAAATCTCCCATTTGCCCTTACTTCCTCACAGGCATCTGGTCCCACTGCTTGGAAGTAAGTGTTCAAGCAGGGGCTGGACAGACATCTGTCTGGGATGGTTTAGGAAATCCAGCTCTATAATTCTATGATAATTTAAGAATATAAGAGAAGGCCCACTGGATCGGGCCACAGCCCATCTAATCCTGCATCCTGTCTTGCACAGTGGCCCACCAATTGTTCATGGAAATCTCAAGCAGAAGTACAATTTTAGGAGGAGTATCAGAGAAAGCGTTCGCTTCTATTCAGTGTCTTTCGTTCTCCCAAACGCCACTGCTACTTCCTTGTGCACATTTTCCTCGTGCACATTTCCATCACCCTGCATCCTGACTACAAGAGTTGAACTCAGTGTCCCTGGCTTATGCCGGGGTCCACAATGTCCTTCATTCAACAAGAGCTGAACTTCATCTTCATGGATGAGCACGAAAATGGCAGTGACAGTGGTAACAGATGAGTCGGGGGGGGGGAGGAGAGAAGGACAGTAAGGGAGGAGTGGGGGGTCCCTTCATTCATGAAAATTCATTGGACTTTTGGGCATGAAGCCGAAGCCCACATTCAAGGGAGGGGGATTCAATCGAAGCCAAATATTGGCCCATTCTATTCGCATCAATTGAATGGGGGAAATTGGCTTCATGCCAAACTCTACCTGTACTTCTCAGTAGTAATCCAACCGGTGCTATAGTTACTGGATAATAGGATATTGTGCTACAATAGTTAATTTTATCTGGTCTCTATCCCAGGACTGTATATTAGGAACACCATGATCATGCACAAAATAATTATGGGGTTTTGACCCTGTCTGGATGAAGCCCTTGAGAGCATGGTTGATCAGTTCTTTGCCTATGTCCCTTGAATGGGGGCTGGACTGGAGATTCTGACAATTACTATGCCCTTGTCTCAAGAGCCATGGTTTCCTCATCCTTGCTCTGTTTGAAAAGGTTTCTTATCTAAATCCATTTCAAAGAAAAGAGATTAAGAACCAGAAGAAGGGAAAAGTAGGGCCTTTGACCTTTTGCAACAGTTAACGCAACAAGAACACAGCTCACTTGCATTTTAATTTTCATACTATGGTAACTATGTTACATTTCCATTTAAATACTGATTCCCAGAGTGGTGGTCTTTCCCTCTAGTGGCAGGTGAAAGGATTCAGTGGGGCAAGCTGGAGTGGAGACATGAGGCAATTAACATAAACTTAACAGGAAAACTCACTGTCTGGTTAAAAATGATTAAAATTTAATTGATCATGAACAGCTATATAGCAATAAGTTAGACTAAATTTAAATGTATGGCAAAATATATTGTGTTACAAAATGGATTACATTAAACAGCCTCTTCCTGCCTGCCACCAGATAGGAAGAACAATCACAGACTTACCTTCACATCTGTTGGAGTAATCATGGACTTACCTTCACATCTGTCAACAGCTTTGGGAATCAGCTTGTTTGGGGCTGCCATAAGCCAGCTAACCACCCAGCCATTCCCTTTTTTTCTTTCACACACCTGGCTGGCTTCCAGTAGCCCCAGTTGGCCTGACTGAAAAAGCTGACAGACATGAAAGTAAGCATCACTATTACAAGAGACGGCATTACTGCTGAGTTTTCCATAATAGCGATATTATGGATTTTCAGCCACGTAAAATGCCACTGTACTGAGAATGCCAGGAGAATGACTGGCATTCTTAACATAGAAAAAGAAAGAGAGAGAGATCTCACATCTGGAGGCAGTCAAAGATAATACAGGCTTAGGGGCTAGGGAAATGGGGATATCATGCCAGAAAAGTTTGTTTGTTTTTGTTTGTTTGTTTGTTTGATTGATTGATTGATGAATCTATATACTGCCCTATACTGCAGTCCCAGGGTGATTTACAATAAAAATTTAAAACAAAACCAATAAATGATCCAAAAGATGCTGCAGAACTACCATTCCCAGCATACCTTTCTATTGACTAGCCTGGTCAAAGCTGATGAGTTTCAGGGCATTTCTGCACTACTTTGCTGTTATCTGGAACAGTAGGTCTGGACCAGAAAGGCCTGAAATAAAATGACCCATTGCTGGCTGGGTGATGGCACAAGAAGATTGCTTGCCTTGCTGAAATCTATTGTTTGCTCATGTAACATGGACATCAGTCAGAGGTTATAGGTAATCAAGGTGTATACCACTCCAAATGTTCGCATATCTGAGAATAACAGCTGCATTATCTATGGTCTGACCTTCATTTCACCATGCTGCAAACCTAACTTTTTGATAGGGGCCCAAGAAACAAAGTGAGAAGAGGGATTTTCTCTATGTTTTGGTTTCTACCACATGGCTGCCACCATAAACTACAACACCAGTCATGTTTGGAATTTTGAGGACATGTTGTGTTTAATGCATCATCTCGTTACATCAGGTTGGTTTTAAATATATAGTTTCAGTTACTACATATTATTATTCTGCCATTCACCAGAAGATCTTAGGGTAGGTCACAACACACAATAAAAATAGCCAATATAAAACATTAAAAAATCAGTAATGATAACCCTCTCGACCTAGCACAACAGTATGGGAACCTAGCATCACATAAGGCCAGACTGAAGAGATTCACCTTAACCAGTTGGCAAAAGACATAAAACTTTGGTTCCTGGTATACATCAGGATGCTCTTCCAAAGCCAGAGAAACACTACAGCAAAGATGCTCTTGCGTGGTGCCAGTTCTTGAACCTCTGAGGGTGGTAGAACTAGAAGGAGAGCCTCCCTCTGCAAATTTAATACTCTGCAAGGTCTATGTGGGTAAAGGTGTCCAGGACTCAAGCCATTTAGAGCTTTCTATGTAAGAATCAACACCCTGGGTTGTTCTATGTTTTATTTATATTTATATTTATATTAATATTCATATTTATATCCTGTCCTATACCCATAGGTCTCAGGGTGGGTTACAGTTTTTAAAACAGGTTAAAACAGTAATATGCATAAGAACACATTAATTTGATGTATATATCAGGTGAGGGGTCCCTGTCAGCTGCTGTGTTCTACATTAGTTCTACCTTTTAGAATGATGACGCCCTTGTAAATTCACAAATTGTTTACTTGTGTGCCTTGTGTATTCATGACTGAGAAAATGCACCTTTCCTCAATTGTTCTTCCCACTACCACCAGACAGGAATACCACCTCCTCCTTTTTAAGCTTCCTGATATAGCAGGGAGGGAACAGTGCAAGAACCTTGGGGAGTTTTCCTTCTCATCTTTATGATCAGGCAGACAAGAAAGGGGGAAACCCTCAGAAGTTCTTATGCTCCTCCTTCCTTTTCCCCCTGCCATCAGGTAGCTGGTGTGGAAAAAAACAGAAACCAGCTTTCTGACGAGCACAAGGGCTTCTGTCTATCTCTGACCAGAAAACGAGGGAGGCACCCATCCCCATCACTTGCAGCAGAATGCTGATTTCATCCAGTTTCCAATGCAAAGGGGAAAGAAAGACAAAAACAACAGGAGGGAAAGAGATGGAGAGCAGCTGAAGCTCTCTACCTCTCTCAGAATGCCAGCTGCTTGTCTCAGTTTTTATTTTGCTTGTTTTATTTTTACCTAAAACCAAACAAACCATGGGATTCTGGGAGAAGTGGAGGATTTACTCTCTCCATCCTTCAGAGACAAAGAAATCAGGGTTCTGCTGGAGGGAGGGAGAAGCAAATCCTCAACTTTTTTTTAAACAAGATGTTTTCCTTAGGTTTTAATTGGAAACCTGTTTCTGAGAGAGGGAAAGATGCCACAAGATGAAAAGAAGTAATACCAGGATCTAAGGCCCTTTCTGCACGTAGCAACTTTAGATCTGGATCAGTACTATCTGCGCTGTTGGCACTAAGCCGGTTCAAACCTCCCTGGAGCTGTGTAGCTCACACAACCTTTACAGAAGCCCTCCATCCTCCAACAGCTAAGAGTGAAAGTTCTTAGTCCTGGGACAATTTTTGGCAGCATGCTGTGGTGCTTTGATCTGGTAATTCAGGATCATAGAGCCGTGACATTTGCATGCCTCCATGATCCAGAATGCAATCCTTAGTCCAGTTTGTAGACCTGATATATCAGGTCTCCAGCAGATCTGCGTTAAGGGCCTCTTAACCTGAATCTGGTGCCATCTTATGCACATGGAGCCAGACTAACAAACTGATGCAGATTAACATGCAGATCAGGGGGGCCAGGATCCGATTCAGAGGCCCTGGTCAACAGGGGCCGTGTCTTCACGGCATAGTTATCTCGAATTCAAAACGTTTTGAGCTCGTGCAGTTCAGACGGCACTTCGGATTAACACGGTATTTCCGTGTTAAAGGACGTTATCCCGATTTGAAATAAATCCTGATCTCAACAGGTCTCACTCCGGATCGGGCGTCAATACGTGTTTCCTTTTTAACTGTGTGGACAGTATCATTCCGGGATGAGATTCAGTGTTAAGGCTGTCCCGCCCCCCCAATCGCACTGTAACCAATGGCTGAACGTATTAGAAGCACGTCATGTTTAGGGTTTCCTTCATTGAAAAAATCCACCCTCAAACACCCACTATAAACCTCCAGTCCTTAAAGCTGAAACACTATATCAATCTAAGCACTTCACACCTTTAAAACAATGTTGCAATTTTGCGCAATTTCAGACCTTTGAAGGTTCGGAACAGTTTCTTTCAGCCCCCTTAATGGTGAGAAGGCTTGTCAGCCACTTAGTCCCTTGAAGGGTGAAAACAGAATGTCAACCGCTTTGAGCCCCCTCTAGGCTACTTTGCCTGTGGTCACACCTAAGGTTTAATCCAGTTTCAGTTCACTTTCAGAGTGAGAGAATACACCAGCAAACTGACAAGCTGGTTTTCTTTCAGGGTTAATAACTCAGAAAATCCACCTTTAGACTAGATAATGTGGAAAGAAAACTACTGGTCACTTTGCTGATGTGTTCTCTCACTCTGAAGGTGGAGTGAAGCTAGATTAAACCTTAGGTGTGACCACAAGCCAAGGTTTTAATCCAGCTTCGGTCCCTGTGAGGTGGGGGGGCGGAGTTCCCTCCCGGCCACGGGGGGGGGGAAGAGCAAGCGAGGAGCCCCCTTCGCCCTCTTGTCCACCCCTTGGCTCTCCTCCTCTGCGGGGCAAAGTGGCGGCAAAGCGGGGGAAAAGCGGCAGCGGAGCCCCAGGGAGAAGCCGCTAGCGCCGCAGCCCCGCAGCGCCTGGATGAATGGATGGATGGATGGATGGATGGGTGGATGGGTGGATGGGTGGATGGATGGGTGGATGGATGGATGGATGCTGCTGCTGCTGCTGCTGCTGCTGCTGCTGGGAAGGGGGAGGGTGGACTGGGCAGGGAATTCCCGGCGGAGCATGACGCAAAGAGAAGGGAGGGTGGGATCCTGGCAGGGAAAACCAATCACAGGAGAGAGTGTGGGCAATGGGCAGGAGGACAATGCTGCCGTGTGGACTCCGAGTATTGATCCCGCGTTAAGGCTGCCATCGGAACCGGATCAACTTGCAAGTCGTCTGGACAGCTTTGTTCCGTTTCTTTTATTTCGAATTCTTTAAACTGAAATAACACATGCCATGAAGACGCGCCCAGGGTGGTGCAGAAAGGGACTAAATTAAGATCCTCCCATTGCCTCTTGCCAGCTGCCACCAGACACAAGAAACAACCCTACCAGAGATTAGCCAACCCGTTCACACAGATGCCATTAAGACTAAGATTGAAAAATCTCATAATGACAGCAACTGTCACTTATGCAAAAAGGCTGAGGAAACAGTGGAACACTTTATCATACAGCTGCAGGAATATCCCACAAACCATCCATAAAGGAAGACATGATAAGAAGGCAACTATGATCCATTGGAACATCAGTAACTGGTATCAATGACCAGCAGGCAAAACTGGAACCACAAGATCGAAAAATGTAATAGGAAAATAACAGGGGATTTTCAGCTACAAACTAATCAACATCTTGCACAATACTCTTGACAAAACTGTGTTTGAGAAAAGCCATGTGGCGATAAGAGCTGAAGAAAAACAACTGGGAAAAGTTGCCAGGTCCAAAGACCTGCATATTGAAACTGAGCATCTGTAACAAAGGCAGGCAACAATGGAACCAATGGGTGTTTTTCCACTGTCACTAAAAGTACCCATTAATGGGTACAAAAATGCCATTACGTACCCATTAATGGGTACTTAATGGGTACTTTTAGTGACAGTGGAAAAACACCCAATGGCTCTTGGTGCCCTCTGCGCTGTCCCAAAAAGAATTGGAGTGACAGATGAACATCTTGAGTGACTATTCATCTGCTACAGAAGGCACACATCTTGGGAAAGCATGCATTCAGCACTGACACCTCTGGTTACCCTAGGTCTTTGGGAAATATTGGATCACCAGGGTAACCAAACCAACTATAGAAATCTACAAGCTGTGCAATAATAATAACAACAACAACTAGCATTAATATAGGACTCCTGTATTCAAAGGATAGCTTGTGAGATCATCTCTGTAATCCTCACAGGTCATGTCACATTGTTGTTATTTTATGAAGTATGACGGTGGGTTCTGAGGTTTGCCTAAGCTACCTAGTCAGATGAAATATTTATAGGAACCTTTGCAACGTGAGTCATATGTATCCTTCCCTTTATGAAGAGCTATTAGCTCACTGTGGTAGTTGAAGTAGCTGACAGGTAGAAATGCTGCCTGGAAAACAGAGGGCCACTACTCCTCAGATCCCATTTCTGTAGCTGCCAACAAAACTACATGGATGTCACCAAAAAAGTAAAGCCTGACTCAATGCTACTCAACAACAACAGCTGAAAATGTAACTTGCTGGGCCCATCTATACCTAAATGTTAATCCAGTTTCAAAACACTTTCAGGGAAATAATAAGATGTTTTCTTTCAGCATTATCTAACTCACAAAATTCACCTTCGATTAAGATAATGTGGAAACAAAGTAATTCTTCACTTTGCTGATGTGTTCTCTCAACCCAAAGGTGGACTGATGCTAGATTAAAATTTAGGTGTGGACAGATCCACCTTCTTTCAGGAACTGTTAATTGGGTTTTAAATAACTGAATTGGGCTTCATGTAACCCAACCTGGGATGTCAAAGAAAAGGGTGGGATGGAAATCCAAGCCAGCAAACAGCAGCAACTTGACCGACTGTAAACAAAAAAGAAGGCAATCTTGACCAGCTTTCATTGTCTTGCTTTGGGAAAACAGCTAATGCCAAGAAGCCTCGGTTTCCCAACAGGAGGAGGAACATTTGTGTCCAAGCAATTTATAAGAGGCATGTAGCTTTCCAAGCAAGTCATGGGGATGAAGACTTTGCAAGCAAGAGATACAAGATACGTATTTTGAGTCCTTTCTGTGAAGTCTACACCATCAACAACAACAGCAACACAAGTAGCTTCACAAGCAGCTCCTTTTCCCTGAGAAAGATCTTAAGGCATTGCCCAGTCTGAGAAGAAGCAAAACAGAAACAACCTTCTCTTCATTTTGGTCCCCCGCTGAGAAGTTCACACCTATGGGGCATACTGATAGCCTGTCTTCACGAGCATTGATGTAAGAGCATGGGAGGGGGGAATTAGATTGATAGAGTCCCCTTTGTCCTCTTGCCCCCATGGTGTGGTGGTAGTGAAAGAGATAAGGCGCTGGCTTTCATGAAACCAGGCACCTCCTTCCCATCCCATCGGAACAGCTCTAGCAGGGGATGCGGGGGCGAAGGGAAGAAAACAGGGCTGGTTCTTGCTAGAGACAATCAGCCAGCAAAAGCCAGGCACGGGGCTGTTTGCTGCTGATGAAGATCCTGTTGTTATGTCTCTTTGGCTAATTTAGACTTGGGCTGCCAGGGAGTGTGGGAGGAAGGGGGGGGGTTCCTATCTCTCCCAGGTCCTATCTTGAAAAGCAGGCGCTCCAGACTCTAAATCAGCTCAAGGCAAGATCAGCTGACTGACGAGGAGAAGGGGAGAAGCAAGAAGGTGGGGGGGAAGCCTGGCTTGCAGGCTGAAAAACTTGTGCAAGAGGGTGGGGGGGGGGACCGTACACACATTCAAGCCAGGCTGGGTGGAGGAAGGAGAGGGCGCGTGATGTCCAGGAAGGACATCAGCTCTGAAAGAACCGGGGTCCTCCCCATCTCCTTGCTTTCCTGATCCCCAAAGCGGACCCAGAGACCATCCAAGTCGCCCCGTCCTCCTCGAAGTCCAGCGCGAGCCTTAAGCATCTCCTCCGTTCGGGGATGCTGCAGCAAACCTCCCGGGCGCTTTGGTACCCAAGTGGGGGAAAGGATGCTACCAGAAGGGACCTACCTGGTTCAGCGAAGGAACCGCCTCCTATTCCTCCCGGGGCAGGACAAAGGGGCCACCTCTTCCCTCCACAGTTCTGGCAGTCCAAGCCGCGGCTCCCTGGCAGCTTTACATCCCTCCCTGACTGATGGCAGCGCCAGAGAGAAGGGAAGCGGCGCGCTAAGGGATGGAGAGCTATATACGCCGCGCGGGGAGCGGCCACCCAGCGGCGCCCGCTACCTCCGAGCAGCTTTCTGTCTCCACTCATCCTTTTGGCGCTGCTAAACTGTGAGCCGCGGCGCCCTCTAGCGGAGAGAGGGAAACGCACCGCGGAGAAAGCCAACAACCGGGTTTTATGGTGTTTTTTCCATCCCTTGAACTTGGGGTCCGATTTCAATTTGAACTTCATCTTTTGCTCCTTCAGGATTCGGCGAGGCATCCAAAGGCAGCAGTGAGCTGGAGCTGGGGCACGATCAGAAAGGCAGAAGACGGAACGGCACCCGTGTGAGGTCCTAGAGACAGACAGATGGGGATCCGGAATATGTTGCTGACACCTTTCTTTTTCTGTAGTAACTGTGTAGTTGCTATAGTAGCAAAGCCTTGAATTTTTTTTTCCCCCATAACATTTTAGGCTTGGAAAAAAGAAGTGCGTGGTTCAAAATGGGTGACATCATTTGCTTCCAGTGTGCAAATGATGAACTATACGCGTTAATGAAGCCAGCTCAGTGACCTTGGGCTAGTCACAGCTCTCTTCTGTCACAGGGTGCTCTGTTATGGGGAGAAGAACAGAAGCTTTGTCAGCCACTTTGAGTCCCCTTAAATGGGTGAGAAAAGCGGGGTAGAAAAGCCAACTCTTCTTCTTCTAATTGACGTTAGCATCAAGGAATTTTGACTTACAAAATAGATTATTAGAACCAGGATAGCTCCTCTTATTGTGAATGGCTGCAGCTCAGTGGTAGAACAACTTCCTGGAAAGCAGAAAGTTGTAGGCTCAATTTCTAGTATCTTCCAGAAGATCATGGTGTACCCCTTATGTATCTGCCAAGTAAAGTGCCTGTAGGTGTCCTGGTAGCCACCAGGAGTTCAACCCAGCTCTGTGGTCCTGAACCACAAGAACATTCAAAATACTGTAGAAACTCTTCAGGTTCAGTTGCTCAATCTGATAGGGTTTCTGCCTGTGTCTGTTGCTTCAGAGCACAGATGAGCGGCTTAATAATTTCTCAGCTCTTGAACTAATTTTCCATAGTAATAAAAGAAGGGATAATGGGAGAAGGGTGGCAAAACTAGAAAAGGCTTGACCACAGAACCATGGCTTCTTCTTCTTCTTCTTCTTCTTCTTCTTCTTCTTCTTCTTCTTCTTCTTCTTCTTCTTCAATGGCTTGAGACTTGTAAAAATCAGAACTCGGGAAAGTACTACTGAAGGGACAAAAGTCCACAAATAAAACATATTGGACTAAAGAGGTATGAGTGGGAGGATCCAAAGATGGCCTGAAGGATTAAGGTGAAGGTGTGACCATGGTCTTGGTGGTCCATAGTGTGCTGTAAATGGTGTGGAAAATTCATTATCACACAACACTAGAACCAGGGCAGGAGAGTAAGGACTGACAAGAGAAAGTATTTTTTTAAAACAACGTTTATAACATATTAAAGTGAAACAATGTATTTTACAAAGGAATGGTACACATAAAAACATAAGAGGAGCCCTGCTGGATTAGTCCACAGCCCATCTAATCCAGCATCCCTTCTCTCGCAGTGGCCACCAATTGCTTCTGGGCATCTCAAGCAGAAGACAAAGGCAAAAACTTCATTTGCTCTGGAATTCCTGCAAATGGCCCTTAGAGGCACTTACCTGTTTCTCCAGGCTGGAGGAAGTACTTAGGCTCCATTCTAGGAGCTACTGATACACCACACCATAGGCCTCCCAAAGTACTGGACAAAATGCCTATCAAATAATGGCACCTAATGGACCATTTTGCAATGAAAACCTGAGGCGGATTGACCTAACGGTTTGTAGGCCATCCATGGTTTATTATTATAGAATTTAAAGGTAGGAGAACATTCTGTAAAGGTAAAGATGGAAGTATTCTTGAGTCAAGCCAGATGGTTTCATGATGACTTCATGGACTCATCCAGGCAGTTTTCTTGGCAAATACATGGAAATGATGTGCCATTACCTTCTTCCAGGGAGATGCCAGCCCTGAACATGGGACTTTCTTCAAACATAGCTATATGGTCCACTGTGCTATGATCCTCTCCCTTCTCCTTTGGCAAGAGCCAAATCTTTCTTTCCTTCCTAGATGAAAGTGGTGCCACCAAAGTGCATGTGCGTTTTTTGTGGATTTGAACAAATACCTTACAGTGTTCCAAGAGGGTGTGAAGGAGGACAGAGAACTTATAAACTATCTCCGAGAACTCAATATCTTTTGCACGTTTAGGGTTCCTGGGTACTCTTGAGACAACCAATATCTGTTGGATCTAATGCTGCAAATCTCTGTAAAGCCTACTTTGTGGGAACAGAGAAATGAATCAAACGAAACAACCCATCACCTACTCTCCATTTCCAAGGGAACACTACACCCATAAAAAAGCAGATTTCACAAGCATAACAGTGTTCAGGAGAAAGCCTTTCTGCACTAAATTATTTTTTCATTTAATTAGTTTATTCCAAGGCTTTTTTAAAGAAAACTGTAATTATAACAAAACAAGCAGTATTCAAAGAACTACTGTGAAAAATTAACTTCTTGCTGACTTACATAAACCATAGGATTACACACACACACACCTCTTTTTGGTATAATTTCTTCTAAAGTTTTAAAATGTTTTAGATAAATTTCAATTATTTGTTTTGTAAAGTATGACTCTACAAATGGGGAAACAATGTACCATGAAAAGCTGAATGTAACGAAGGCCTTTTCAGGATTAAGGGCCGACACAGGAAGGTTGTAGGACACATAGATCTGTACGTATGTTACTGCAGATGGACATGCCTCCCACAGCAACGTGCCATCTGCTTTTTGTGGTGTGAGACTGGGATCACTGGTAGTCAGAATTAATCATGCCTCCCCAGCAGACCAGTGGGTCCTGAACAAGTAGGCATACCATGCAGAGGCATGCCCCTGTGTCTGGGGCTGTGGGGGAGCAGTGCCAAATGCTGGCCCAGAGACTTCCAAGGCTAGGAACATTTGTTCCTAACCTTTGGAGGCCCCCAGGAGTCTAATGGGCACGATGCTTATCTGCCCAGAGGTAGAAATCCCACAATATTTTCATTTTCTGTTCCCTTTTTAGATTTTGTAGTTCCACTTTTTTTAAAATAGTAAATTGTACCAATTGATCCCAGTTGCCACTTCATCATACCTTTCCTTATAATTGGTCTGTGCTATTATCTTTTTGCTGCTGCAGATTAGAAGTTTCATTGTTTCCTCTGCCTCTTTGCACAAATGGCTTTTGCTGCCATTAAATTATTTTTCAATCCTTGTCTTAATGGCATTTGTGCAAAGCACTCTTTGCTCCTGTTCTACAAATATTAGCTGCTCTGACTTCTTTTTTCAGTGCCCCCTTTTTTAATCCCTTGCCACATTTTTGTGCTATCAACTTTCTGTTGGATGGTATTAAAGTGCTGGCCATAAATTCATTTATTTTTCTATTTACTTCTTTGAGTTTTCCACTGTTCCTTTCTGCAGTCCTCCTTTGTTTCACTGATCTTTTAATAGGTTTTCCTTCAATACCCCAATGTAATCCACAAACCTTTCTTATTATCATCTGATTAGATAAATTCTATGTTCCAGAGACATTAAGAGTCCATTTGCACCACGACTAGAATGGTTTGAATGTCCGCATTCTGTGATGCTGGTACCATTCTAAACCTAGCCGGTGTTTCACCAGGAACTAGCTAAGTGCAAATCACTTGCAACAAGGAGATGATTGCATCGCCATGACAACGACACCAGCGGGCATGTGGGCACTGTTGCCATTGTAACTTGGTGACAGAGGGTACAACCACACCTGTGCCACCCAGTCACATGTACCATTTGCACCTCTGCCACCTGGAAGGAGTGCAAATGGAGCATGCTGGGCTGTTCCAGCCTGCACCTACAGAGCCATTTCTGGTATAGAAGCAGCTCTGCCCAGTGCAGATGCACCTAAGGTGAAGAGGACCCATGAGCCTGTTCACGTCTTCACTTCCCTTGGAAATCATCCCAGGAAAGAGAAGATCTGGAATGGATTGGGCACTTGCATTTCAAACACTTATCCATCCAAAACTCACCCAGCAGTCCACTAAGTGCCAGGTAAGTGGAATGCTACTATACCAGAAGCATAGATTTCCCATGATTCCTGCAAAACTCTATGAGATTTCACAGGAACTGTGGGAAATTTAGTGCAATTTCCTACGGTTTGAAATATCTATGGTTTCCAGTAAACGCCGTATGGCCTGGAACCTATTCCCCATGGATATGGGGGTCCAACTGTATTGCCATTTGGCATTGGCTGACAAATATAGCTTGGAGAATGGAGAATGATAAATATGCATCATTTACATCAAACAAATGTAACAAATAAAAAAATGGCCTTGTTGGTCTACCCATTTCAGAAAATTAACTCTCACTACATTTCAAGATCTACATTGCCCTGTCACATCAGTTTTAGCGCATAAACAGGGATCAGAATGAACTTGTGACATTCTAGTTGATGGCAACCAACTGATAATGATGCACACAATCCAAGCACATCTGCGTAACTTAGGACAGGTGCGTAACTTGGGGGTACTACTGGACTCTGCGCTAACGCTTGAAACCCAGGTGGAGGTGGTGACCAGGAGTGTCTACTCCCAACTATGGCTGGTGCGTTAACTGAAGCCCTTTTGGGGCAGAGACGACTTGGCCACAGTTATCCATGCTCTGGTAGCCCTTGAAGATGGTTCAGAAGTTGCAGCTAGTGCAAAATGCAGCCGCTAGAGTGCTGACTGGAACTGCTAGTTGGATGCACATCACACTGGCATTAAAAGGGTTGCATTGGCTGCCAATTCACTACCGAGCCCAATTCAAGGTGTTAACTTTGACTTACAAAGCCCGAAATGCCTTGGGCCCTAAATATCTAAAAGAACGCCTTCTCCCATATCAACCTGCCCATGCATTAAGATCTGGAGCTGAGGCCCTCCTGGTTGTCTCCCTGTCCTCTGTAGGGAAACAGGTGGGCATCTGGAAAAGGGCCTTCTTGGCAATGGCCCCCAGGTTATGGAATAGTCTCCCCCTTGAGGTGTGTCCTGCTCCTTCTCTGTATATATTCAGGAAGATGCACCTCTTTGCCCTGGCTTTTGGCTGATGTGATTATACTCCCCACCCCCATGGCAGATACTATTATTTTATTATTTTAATATGCTGAATCTTTTGAATGTTTTTATGTAAATTATTGGTTTTACAATTGGTTTTGTTTTAAATGTTGTTACCCACCCCGAGACCTTTGGATATGGGGCGGGAGAGAAATATAAATAAATAAATAAAATCCAGTGAGCTGTGCATAGGATCAAAAGCAGATTTCCCATATGTTTGGGATTTCAAAGAACCCCAATGAATTTGTGCATGGTGATCCTAGTTGCAGAGGACAGGAGAATATACTCCAATGTGCATAGAACACAATTCTATCTACCTACTAAGTACCAGTCCAGATGGGGGAAATATAGCACCAATACAGTGCCACTATGGTAGGGTTGCCTCATGTATCTGAGGCAACTCCACCATAACCCCACTATTTTCTCCCTTAAATGCACTAGAAACTACTGCTGGAAAATCCAGCACTGGTCATAAGTTTTCCAGTAATAGCACTTTTTACTTACCTTCTGAATGGCGCAGACATCATAGTTTCATCAACTGCGCATGTGTGGAAGCTGAAACAGGCATCCACATACGCATGCAAATATTGACACACGCATTTGGGCATTCGGGACGGTCTAATTCTCTGATGCATGCAACAGTAAAATGCACAAAGACAGTGCTAGCTGTGGCACCGTCTAAATAGGAGGCGGTAATAGTGGAGGAATGATTTCTTGCATTACCCCCTCCTGACCACTGTCTGGAAGTGGCCTGAGAGAAGCCATGTAGGTGGACTCTACAGGAGCTCTTGGTGAAAGATCTGATTTAGGCTACAGTTACACCTTTAATTCTGCTGCTGCTTCTTTTGTTACATCTTTAAATGCTAAACCGGTTTTGTGTGGATTTTCCTCCTGCTATTTGGGTTTTCCTTCATTTGGGCCAACACAGGATTAACGTTTTAATCCCTTTCCGGGAGGCCACCATTCCAGCTCTCTGGCTGCCCAGAAAATGATACCTTGGCAAGCTTCTGCTCTAAGTCCTGCCCCTCCCCCCTCCATCTCCCCCTGACAACCTCTGCCTCCTCACCCCCCCCCCTTGCTGTGATACCCTTTGCTATGTCCTCCAATTTACCTCCCTGCCCCATTACGGTGATTCCATTTGCTCTATCATCGGATTTCCCTGATTGTGCCCCCCACCTCTGCTTTGGCAGCAGCAGGAAGGTGTAACCAAGCCATTCCAGGCTGAAAATGGCTTGGATTTGGCTGCCTTTCCAACACGGATTAAAATGCTAAGGTGTAACCACAGCCTTAGAGATAGGCGATCCAAATAAGTACACCTGCTGGCATAAGGCAAGGTCTGGAAAGCCAAACCCTCTTTCCTTCTGTCCACTATTTACACAGAAAATCTTGGTGTAATATATGCTAGCCTTCCAAGTATTGAACAACTAATTGAACAGAAACTCTGCCAATGAGCACTTCAAATCTTATTTAGCCACTCCTTGCCTTCGGTTGGGTCCTGTACCCTGTGATCCTTAAGATGATGAATCCCAGGCTGATGAGCCTCTAGACACTGAACCCTACACTGATGGACCCCAATCTGATGAGATGATGACAGAGAAATTAGGACAGGATCCTCAGTTTGAGCCTGCCCAATCTAACAGGCATAGTGGATATTAGGCCTGCTTGAGAACCAACAGACCCAGCTCTCAGTAGACCAGGGGTAAGTCAACTCAACTGGGAGAAGGCAGAGATATATTGGTCACTGTGGCTTCATGAGAAGCACCTGCCTTGCAGACGCAGACTGGCTTGGACTAACAAAGGCAGAAGTAAGCCATCCCCAGTTGCTGTAAACAACAGATCCATTCTGGCAACCCCTTGGACTTCAGCTTGTGTTCTAACTTGCCTCCTCCCTGATATCTGACCATTGGACTGGTTGACTACATGGATGGACTCCCTAAAATCTGATTTCTTCACTTGAACTGACTTCTCCTGGTAACAGATTTCCCCGACTGGCTTGTGGAACTGAGTTTGCCTTTTTGTTGCTGCTGGCAAGTGTCAACACTTGTGCACTCATGTGCGCACGTGTGTGCGTGCGTGCGTGTGTGTGTGTGTGTGTGTGGTGTGCACACATCCAAAGTGCCACCTGCTCTGGACAGGACACCTTCTAAGATTTCAGTTCCATTGCAAACATATCTATTATTATGCAGACCATAACATTGCTTTTTAATTCTGTAGCCTGACATGATAATCTGCACCATTCCCCCACCCCCAGCAAATTGCACCACAGAAGCATATCTATGTGTCTTGCTGGGACTTCCATTTTAAATCCTGGCCTTTATTAACAGTGTTGACTTTCTCCATTAAAGAAGGTTCATTTCTATCTCAGCATGTATGATTGAAAGACCTTTATCCATTAGCACTGAGTCTGTCAGGAGGAGTCTAATGTTTCCTTGCTTATGTGTCAGTCTGAAATCTGGGAATTTGCAGAGTCAACTATGTGAACAAAAAAGGTATGTTATCTTGAGAGCCTTGGCTCTCAAAATTCAGCCTAGCCATGCTTGCAAATATGTTCCATCCAGCTGGGGTATTGCCTAGGTAACAAAAGCATCTGTTTAAGCTATCCTGCATACAAGTCATTAATCTTTAGCTGATGGCAGAAGCTCCAGTCACCTCTAAAAGCATTGCTGAATCTTTAATGATGAAGCTTTAGAGGGAGAGCAATTGTTCACAGTCTTCTTGCTACAAGGGATCTTGGTGCAGAATCCCTTATTTAGCCAAATCACAGTAGAGAAGCTGAGGGGTTTTGTAAACTGATCCAAAATATCTCCAAATCCACCAATTCTGAGATGTACTAAAGACAACCTTCTTTAGCAGATTGTTGATCTCTGAATTTTTCCACTCCAGAGACAGCTAGCAACCTCATCCTATCTAATCAAAGGCTACACATACACAGAGGGAGAGGGGGGCTAGGCGGACAAATGCTTCCACCTCCTTTCAGCCCCTAGGGTTCCCAGAGGAGTGGTGAGTATAGCTGTTCAAGAAGCTCAGTTAAAGTATTCTAGGGTCACCATCATCATGTCATTCAACTCTGGGCTGTCATGTAAACAAATGTGGCAGCCAGGACCTAAGTGAATGTCCTACAATGCCATCAGAATCATTGTGAAGGACTGAAAGTCCAGCAGACCTCTAATGGCATTTCCAGGCTATATTTGCACTTGTCTCCAGTAGACTGGACCAGAGCATGATGCTCTGGGTCTGGCACAGAACAAGACTGCCCACACCGGGATGGCCAGTTCTGTGCTAGCCCTGACCCAGCTCTGAAGTTCACACCAGCTTTAGAGCTGGTTTAGGAGTCCTCTGAATGCTCCCAGTTGTCCTAGTGCCTCAGGGGTGGCCTTTTCATGCCATGGCTCAGATCCTATCTTCTGAGGGAGTGCAACCCCACCTAGAACAGGCAAACTCCCCAATTCTGGGACCTTCCTGCCCACAAAGTGTCCATCTTGTCAGTTTTAGTTTATTGGCCCTCATCCAGCCCACCACTTCATCCAGACACTGATTCAGGAATTCACATCTTCTCCTGATCAAGGTGTTACGGAGAAATAGAGCTGAGTGTCATCAGCATTCTGATGACATCCAGCAGCCCCCAAACTCCTTATGACTGCACCTGAAACACGAGGAAGGAATAAACTGGGTTTGGGGGAGGAATTACTCATCTCTAGTTATTCCAGCAGGATCTTTAGGCCAATAGGCTAACAAAACGCCCGAAGGCAGATTCAATTGGTGGGTGTGTAGTACCCAGGGAAGGGGGGAAGGGGAGAAGGAGTTGGAAGGCAGAAAAACAACCCAAACTGACAATCTTTATTAAAAAGAAACAACAACAAACTTTTATTCTACAGACAGGAACAACTTTAAAAGGAAAGTCCAAATGGAGGGTGGAAAGTCCACAAATAAAATGGATAGAAATGAAAAATGTGAGGAGTCAGAACTAAAGATGGACTGGAGAAGGTTTAAAATGAAGGTGTGACAACAGCCCATGATGTGGATGACCCTTGGCTCATGTCACCAGCTGCCCTCCTACCTTGTTCCAGATCACCTGAGAGGGCCCAAGATCAGAACTGCACTTTGTGAAATAACCCGTGGAGATTGTCAAAGTTTCTCTGCAACTGGTCAGGATGAAGCTCCTTCCTTTATGAAGAGCTGCTCCAGATATGTACAAACATCATCTATGAGCCTAGCACTTGCTAATTTTGTTGGAGTCTAAATAGGCCTATTCATGTGAGAAATTAAATAATTACTGTGCACCATGAGTCAAGGAGGAGGCAGTTAGCTCCACCATCAGCAAAGATAAAATGCTAATATTTTTACTCCTGTTCCGGATGAAATTGCAGGAGACCAAGTTGTTTGCTTTAATCATTCCATTTCTGAATGCAGATGATCAATAAAGTGGAGAACTTGGACTGTTCTTTAAATGGAAACTTAATGGTGTAATCTTAAGATCTACTGAGCTTGCAAGTAAGTGCTCACAATCAAGGGTGGGTTTCAACAATAACATTAGCAGAGGGTCGTAACATATTACCATCCATTGATAACGTGGAGGTGTCTAGTAAGGATTGCAGCCATAGAAAGCAGACTTGGATATTCTTATGATCTTTATCAAATCCCTTACTTTGGGTTGCCATATAACAGGGTTCCTACGTTTAGGGATAGGCAAAAAAAAAGTTTGTCACCTTTGCAATCCATACGAATTGTGAATGTTCAAAACTTTCTTTTTGAATAGAATATTGGCCATAACTGCAAGCAAAGCAAAAGCTTTTGTGCCTTCATTTAAAGCAGCTGCCCAGTTGACTCTAGAGCGGATTTGCATTGGATTTGCAGGCGAGACCAGTAGCGGCAGGGAGTGAAGAAAATTCAAAGCGAATTTGAATCCTAGCATGTTCAAAGTGGCTCCATTTGCATGAAAGTGAATTTCTATCCCATTTGCTTTGAAGTGAAACAAACCAGGGAAAGAAATTTGTACATATCCCTACCTATGACTGTAATAGTGCATTTAATCTGGAGATGTACAAAGGTACAAGATTATTTGAAGGGCATGGTATAAAAAATGTGAAATATGCTCAGATTAGGGGTGTTCACAAAGGCAATTTTTGACATTCAATTTGATTCAAATCGAATATTCGAATGTCCGAATTCATACAAATAGAGAAAAAACAAATTTGAACCAATTCAACTATATTTGTATCTATTCGTATGAATACTGTATTTGTTAAGTATTTGATGATATGAATGTTGACAATATTCATATGCATCCCATTTTTATCCCATACATATCCTGTTTTCATCCCATACATATCCGTACAGATATGTACGGATACGAATGTCCAAATTATTTGTACGAATAATTCAAAATATTTGCATTCATTTGAATATTAAAAAACAAATGCCTGGACATTCTATTCAAATTCAAGTGTTCAAATGCGGCCAAATTCAATTGAATAATGAATATTTTGAATATTCTTGCACATCCCTAAATCAGGTATCTCAATTCATATGTCCAAGGAAATGAGGATTATGAAAATTTGGGGGGGGAATAAAGTGAAGGAAGAAGATTTGTGCACCATTAAATAAATGATGGAGGCAGTGTGGGCAGTGATGGAAAGATTCAAGTAAACAGACTGTTCAAAAATGGTATTATTTAACAGAGCAACTGACTACAGACTTTTTTAAAGGGAAAGATATGGATGTTGCAAAGGAAAAGGCCATAGAATGGAACACCGATAAAAAATATCAGCCACGTAAAAAGAGAAAGGAGGACCAAACACCTGTTGAAAGCAGTTGATATGATCTTCCAATGGACAGAAGCAAAGACTAAGCAAAGTAATGAAGCTTCCTAAGGAGTAAATAGGTTTTGGAAAGAGGACAAAGGATTTGGGGAATTTGTTTGTAAACATTTTCTTATATTTAAATAAAATTTTAAAAAAGAAAAAAGAAAAGGGTTACAGCTGCAAGACTGTATGAAAATCCCATGAAAAATTAAAGACTGGTTGATAAAATTTACAGACTTGGCAGAGACAGATAAATTGACATGTCTAGTTATTTCTGAAAAATTGGAAATCCTTTATGGACTTTCTGTGCAAAAAGGAAGAAGAAATACTAGCTTTGGGATTTGAGAATTAGTAACTTCGATGATAAATAAATTTGATTTGTTGAAAGAAGTGGGGCTGCTTTTAAAAAAACTGATGTATAAATTTAGATATACTTTGCATTCTCTGCACTTACCATGCTTAATCTGTATAGGTGGATCTGGATTAGCTTGATCCAGATCAACTGCAGCAGAAGACATCTGCATTAAGTGGGCTGGTTAGTGGCAGATGTGGTCTAAGGAAAGATGCAATGCAGACGCCTCAGCACTGTTCTGTATCAGTGGATGAGCACTATCAGTTATAGTACCTCCTAAACCTGATGCAATGTGCCCATGTCCCTGTCAATCAAACATTGCATCCAATAGCAGGGATGAGTATCTTTGCAGGCATTCGGAGGAAACCATTGCTGTCAATGTGACGGTTGTTGCAAAAGGACTGTGAAGATATCTTTGCAGTCTTGCCGTCACAGCCCATGTTACTCAATGCTACACCCATGGTCTTTCCTCATCCGTTCTACATGCCAATGCACTAACATTTGTTCGAGGTCAAAAGGTGCTAGTACAACTAATCGGGTCCACCACTGATCCAGATTACACTGCCTTTAGTACAGATCTGATCTGAATTACCACTAATCCCATGCAGACCATGTGGAATATGAGCCTCCTTGATCCAGATTACCACATAAGTGCAGAAAGGGCCCTTGGATTCACCAATGAGAAGATTGGAAATTACCTTATTTTATTTTCTTTCATTGTAATTCTATTTTTTTCTTTATCTAATTTTAGTGTAACGGAAAATGCTTAATAAAATTGTATATATAAAAAGTAAGTGTAGAAAGGCCTAAAACCATAAGAACGAGACACTAAAACTAATGTGACCAGTCCTTTTTTGTAAGTTCCATCCTCTCTCAAAAAGTGTCCTCCTACATGCCCTCCCTTTTGATATTAGAAGCAGGGGTGGCTGCTTTAAAGAACACCCATCCTAAATTCACGAGGGGAGAAGAAAATCCCATTGATGCCCTAGCTGCAGCACTTGCTGTAAAATTCAGTATGAAGGATATTTCTTGTTCGGATGTTTCCAATATATTGTTACAAGATGATACATTGACAAAAAATATTCATTCAATGGAAAAGTACTCATTTAGATAATATTAAGTGAGTAATTTTTTCTTACAACTATTATTAAAAATTAGTAGGCATGCAAGCATAATTACAAAATAAAATATTACAAATGTTTTCATTAGGCATTTATCATATTATAGTATATTATTGTTGCAATGATAAAATGTTTCTTTTATTTATGATATTGTTTTCTTCAATTTATTTTTGTCCTCCTTTTCATTGTAAAAAAGTTGGTCACCTTACTAAAAGAATAGTAAAAATGAAGGGGAGGGAGGGTGTGCTATCAGCTGACTACGTTCTGCAGCCCTGCCTTGGCCTTCTTCTGTAGACTGTGAAGTTGCAGGCTGCTGGAGGAGCGGAAGGCAGATTTCGGCAGCTTGTTGCAAATAGTTCACTTCCAGAGCCATTTCTGGAGCCTTGCAAAAAGGCACCAGGCTTTGCCTGCACGGAGGATGGATGAAATGATCTATGGTCTGGGCATGCTCAGGAAACCACTCTAAAGTGATTTCCCATTGGCGCACCAAGAGCGCTTCAACCAAAAAGTCTATATTGCCAGTAGCATCCTGTGGAAAGCCAAGTCTTCTGGGGACACTCTAGTGGGTAGATGCTGCGCTCCAGGATACCAGCTAGCACAGACTATAGGGACCATGGAAAAGCTGTTTAAGGCCATATTCAGATGGTGGATAAAAAGCACTGTTGTCTCGTAGCTAAGCTGGAATTGCCCCACACTTATCTGTGGCAACCCCAACATATCCCTGCAATATCGGGGTGAAAACTCATTATATCCTGACTCTCAACACAGGTTTTTCCCAAAATAGCACTATATATCCTACCTGTCAGGCCACTGCAACTGGTAGCTGCTGCCTTGAACATGGCCAGCACATATGTGCAGGGGGTATAAAAAGTGGTTGTGCATGCATGGTGGTGGTGATTGCACAATTCTGGGTATTTCACACTGTCAGAATACCTGGATGTATGCATCATGATATGGAGAGAAATGCCAGCCCTTTGCTGTTTGGGGCTACAAATGATTATTCCAGACGAGCTTTACTCTAGAATATTGCTTAAAAGCACAATTTTCAGGTGGTGTCTGGAGGCAGCCTAAGACCCTTTCTACATTGAGCCTTACTCTGGATTATATCCTGGAATAGGACCCTGCTATCTGCTTGTAAGCTTAGGCTATGGCCAGTCTCAGGCAGGACCTGCCATAGTCTGCACCACCATGTGGATGGCAGGCCCCTATCCAGGATATAATCTGGAACAAGACCCAGAAAGGGTCAGGGCAAGAGACTTTGTGAACGTGTTAAAACCTCCATTTAGCTAATAGATACAATGAAGAGAAGAAAAAAGACGTTGTGCCGCCTTTATAGTTTCAAGAGAAGGCAGGGATATAAGGGCAATAAATAAATAGATAAGAAAATCACTGATGAGACCAATCTCCGATTCCCTAAGCAGCACCTATTTTTGCCTTTAATTTTTCAGTCTATAAACAATCCAGCTATATTGCATTCCGTTGTCTTGCAAGAAGGTTCCACTTGCACACACGGTCAATGTGCTTTATCGATTACAGAGGCTAATCAAGGCATTCTACCTCAAGTCATAGATTGTGGATACATTAAGGGCAGCAAGATGTCAGTTCTTTAGCTGTTATTATTATCATCACTGGGAAAGGAAAATATTTGAATCTTCTGCCTCAAATGCCTGAAAAGACAGCCTAGGATGTTGCAAAATCGCTGGGAGCTAGCTGTGCATTTGCTGTCCCCTGGAGGTTTTGTGACATCGGCAAGCAATAAACAACCAAAGATGACTGTCTGTACTGGGTTAGATTATCCATATAGGTGGCTCATCATTAGTGACATCTGCTCCATGCATGATAAGTGATCACTGTTGCTATGTCAGCCCTCAAGGCTTTCTCGTGTGGGTGTAACAGCATTATTAGCCCCACATCATCTGTTTAATTAGCATTACTCACATTCAGGAAAGAAGTTGGCCCATATTCTGAACGTTATTTTTTTTCCAGCAGGGGAATAGCATCTACATTTTGTATTTAATAGGGTTTTCCTAATGGAACTTTAAATGATCGTTGCTCTGCGCTCCTAATAGGGCACCTACCTCCTGATACAGACCACAGTCTAAGAATAGTCTACATGTAATTGAAGGTGAAATGTGATTGTCTATGCTGTCAGCAGAAGCATAAAGGGGCTGTTTAAAGAGCATGAAACTGCATGTACTATATTTTGTATCTCTTGCTTGACTCTAAAATCTCATCAACCCATTAGTCAAACTGGCTAACGACTGGAGATGGTAATTCAACAACCAGCACCATCTGAAGGGCTTCTTGTTTCTCTTCATGGCTAGAGCATTTACGTTGTGTTTGCCTTTCACTGGAGATGGAATGGGGGATTGCAAACTAAGTTCAAAAAAACCCCATAGATCCCAAAGGATTTTGGGAGGTGGAGTTATACTGTCACAGATATACATGACATACAAATCTGTTTCTCTGTGACATTAGATGAAGATGTGACCATTAACATGCTAAACCAGTGATGCTTAAACAATAACCTCCAGATTTTGTTGAATTGTATCTTCCATAACATCTTACCATTGGCCATGCTGGATAAGCTGATGGTATCTGTAGTTAACATTTGAAGGGCCATGGTTTCAGTACATAATTGCACAAGGAAGGGGAGGAAAGAACAGATGGTGAAACTATACAAAAGGCATGCAAGAGCCAGCAAGGTTTAGGGTTGCTGTATTTTGACTAGGCAAATCCAGAAGAAAAAAAAATCAAAGTGATTGAAGTGCTGATTCAGAAGGTGCATGGCCACAACAGCAAAAGGCATAACTAAAAGGATTAGTGGCCAGGATATGCCCATACTGGGATGATCTTATAGTAAAGATAGGCAAAAGGGACCCCAAACCAAGCTCAGCCCTCACCTGCAGACAGCAAGAGCCACCTCAGGAAGATCCCATGATTGTCTTTCCCTGTGCCCCACCAAATGTGAGTGACTCCCTGCTTACCTTCACATCTGGCAAGCAACTTTTGTAACTTGCCCAACTGGGGCCACTTCCTTTTCTTGTTTTTCAGGTGCTTGGCTGGCTTCCAATAGTCCTGATCAGGTCAGAAGATTAGCAGAGCTATTGCAGGAGACATGGCATCGTTTCCTGTAATACCATTGCAACACTCTTGCAACCAGTTTTGTATTGAGAATGCCTGGGAGTATGTCTGGCATTCCCAATGGAGTTCTGAGAAGATCCCAGAATGTATCTTGCATCTGGAGGCAGCTTAAGGACTTTTTCACATTTAACTTCCCTTGTATAGTGTCACAGGAGAATTAATATCAGGATAGGATGTGAAGGCCACCCCTACCCTGGTCGGTCTTGCTAGAGTGACCAGGTGATGCAGCACATGACTGTACAACCATAACCACCCTATACAGAGGGCTCTTAGACCACACCAGAGCTAGTCTGGCCCAGTGTGGGCTAGACGACCTTGCATGGCCTAGGTCCAGCCTCTACAAATCCACAATATGGGCTTACATTTTAAAAAACAATTGCACTGGAAGGAGCAATGTTTCTTTAAAACATACTGCAAAAGATGTGGATTCATTTGAAAAATATTGCACATTTGATATACAAAATTCGCATTTTGGTGTGATTTCACTGCAGCTGAATCTAATTTAATGCAGGGCAAAACTTGAGTGTAATTATCCCTTTTGCAAAGAAATGACTACAGTTGCTTTATCAGAGAACAGTTTTACCTAGTGATCTGTGCTCTCTAAATATTTGCTGATCAAATATTGGTTTATACCAGATGACTGTGTTATAGCCTAGATTTTGTTGCCACTTACAATTTTATGCATAAAGGACTAAAGTTATTCAAGTTGGAATAAATTTTAACTTTTCAGCACAGAACTCCACACTCACTCTTAAGCATGAAATGAATGCTGGTCCATTAAATATTAAATGTACTTATACTAGATATCATGAATTTGTGCTTATTTGCAAAAGGATTTATAAGCATTCTGCATCATTTGCTTGCCCTAGGGAGAATATTTCTCAAGCAAAGTTGAAAAAAAAGTCTCAATATTCTGTGTGCAGAAAATGCTTTTTCTTACCAGCAGAAAAAAACAGGTAACAGATACTGTACTTAAAAGTACAAAAACTTGCACTTTCATTGACTTTTCAAAAGATGGCGCTTAACAGCAAGATACTATCAGCCAAATAGCGGGGGGGGCGGGAACAACCACCTTCTTTAAAAGGAGTGTAAAGACTTACGAAGTCCGCATTTTTATGGGCAAAAATCTTCCTTATTAAATGCATGCAATAAATATGAACTTCAACTGCCTACACACACAGAGAGAGAAATGTTACAAAATACAAGAAGAATTGCCTGCCATAAAAATCAGTGTGTCAGTTGTCTCAAAACATTAGTTTTTATTGCAAGAAACACAGCTCGTCTGGAAACTGACGAAATGTTTATGCCAGGTTTAGATTTCGAATAAACCTGCAATACTCACTCTTGCATATGTGTGAACCTGGTATAAAAATGCCTAGTTCTCCTTCTGTTTGGTGCCACTGTTTATGATCTGTTCACTTATGTCTTGCACAAATAATGCTCTAAGATTACCTTGCAAATGCTGCAAAATGATGATTCCTGTAGTTGGGGGGAGGAGGTGAAGCTGTGATTAGCAGTGGACCAAGGAAACTTTTTCTCCCACCCCATCCTGTTAGCTGCCACTAAACCTTCCTTCTTATGGAACTGCTTCATTGAAGGATCATGTGCTGGGCACTGTTTTTTTCCAACTCAATAGCCAAGGAATGACTGTAGAACAGCCAGTTGCTACTACCATGTTTCCCTGAAAATAAGACAGGGTCGTATATTAATTTTTGCTCCTAAAGACATACCAGGGCTTATTTTCTGGGGATGTTTTATATAATACTTATATAGGGCTTATATTTTGAGCATCCTGAAAAATAATGCTAGGGCTTATTTTCAGGGATAGGGCTTATTTTGGAGGAAACAAGGTGTATGTATTGATTGTTATACGTACAGGTGAGGGGTTCAGAAGTTCACCTGGAACTGCTGCTGGTAATGGCACCAGAAGTCAGCACATGCTGAAAACGCTCCTCCCAGAAACTGTGAAGGCCACCAGTAGTCTTCAAAACTGGCAGCCAAGGCTGGGTAAGCATGGTCTAGCCAATATACAGAGGGCTCTTAGACTGCACCAGAGCTAGTCTGGCCCAGCGTGGGCTGGATTACCTTGCATGGGCTAACACAGTATAAGTTAGCACATGTCACGTGGAAATGGCCAAAATGACTGACTGAGGTCATCTTTGGTAATATAAAACAAGCATGTAATGAAATGAAGTAAGCTTTTTCCCTCATGAAACTGGAAGTCTATGCTGGCTCCCCTGCGATTTTTTAAAGTCAGTCTTTTTAATGTTCCAGATTTTTTGAAACTCAGGGCCTGTTCACATTCATCTTAAGGGAGTGGTTCTGGATGGTCTTGGGGAGGCTGTCCACATTCTGTGCTGCCACCATTGCTGTCCTGGACTGTTCAGGAGCTCCTCCCAGGCATCCTGATCTTTCATAGCTGTGTGGACAAGTTAAAACTTGCCCTCAACTTCACCAGGAGCAGCTGGTGAGCTCCTGGTTGAAGCATTCACACTATCTTCTGAGGGGGCAGGGCAGGATGGCTGTGGGTGTGCAGTTACGCATCGCAGGCCAATCTCCATGGCAACATACCAGTGTGTGCTGGATGTTGCTGTAGCCATTGCCATTGGAGATCCAGCCAGATTGGGCTGCGCAATCCGCACTCTAGGTGCTGGTGATCCAGTTGGGGATGCCTCCCACTGCCCCTTAACCTCAGTGGAAATGTTTAATAATAGCATCGCATTGAGTTAAGTATGAACAGGCCCTCTGTCTTCCATTTTTACCACTATTTTATGTTTACTGTTTAATTCTTTGCTCTGTGTACCTTAAGGAGCATATGGATCATATTCTTTAATTGTCAGTTTATATTAATTTCTACAAACCACATACTGCTATTGTATGCCTTATGAATGATGCAGGTAAATGAAACAATAAACAAGAGTAGGAACGGCTGGAGTTATCATGGCAAAAGCTGGAAAAAATTAGCACTGAGCAAACCTTGGCAAAATATGAAAGATCAGCTTTCACAATTTTTGACTGAACCATTCAACTAGGTTATTGAGAGCAACCTTATAATGTGAATAGTCTGTGTTAAGAACCAAGCCTTAGACAAAATATATTTCACTCTTCAGGATAACTGCTAAGAACTGGAAGAGTAACAAAATTTGTAAAGGTGCAAATGAGATACAGTTGTGGAGTGAGATCAAGAGAAGATGACCTATTGGTATGCAATTACAGTAGAGATGTGTACAATGTTTTGTTCTTAATTCGGTTTGACTGCTCAAATTACCCTCTTGAGTTTCCCACATTTGGGGAATTCAAACTGCTTTCAAATTTGGGTGTCTTCTGTACCTACCCTCATTTAATCTGGAACAGTTGGTCTAGAATAACTGAACCCACTGATGTGAATTATTTGGGGGCATGGGTCAGATCAGCACTGTCTGCACTGAGGGCTCTGATCTGGCCTACATTTTCCTGTGGTAGCAAAGCTTGCACAAAGAATTGCAGTTTCTAGCCCGAGCCTGGTGTAGGGGATGCTGAAAATCACCACTTGGTACCTCTGGATCATGGATACATGGCCCTTGGTACAGATGTAGACCTGATTAAATGGGTTTACAATAGATCTGGATTATGGGCCTTCTGGCTGTGGTTCATGTATGTGAAGAAGAAGAAGAAGAAGAAGAAGAAGAAGAAGAAGAAGAAGAAGAAGAAGAAGAAGAAGAAGAAGAAGAAGAAGAAGAAGAAGAAGAAGAAGAAGAAGAAGAAGAAGAATGATGCAGTGGCAGCAGCAGCAGCAGCGGCAGCAGCGGCGGTGGCTGACAAAGCTTCTGTTCTTCGCCCCACAACAAACACCCTGTGAGGTAAGTGTGGCTGTGAGAGCCCAGAAGAGAGATGTGACTAGCCCAGGGTCACCCAGCTGCCTTCATGGGGGAGGGCGGAATTGAACCCGGTATTCCTAGATAAGAGTCTGACTCCCTAGCCACTAGACCAAGCTGGCTTACCATCAGGAGACCATCAGCAGGCATGGCCTCACAGATCCTTATTAACATGCAGATCTATGTAGCCCAAAAGTGTTCTATACTGATGCTTAGATTAAAAGTCCATGCAGAAAGGCCCTCGAACTAAACTTGCAGGTCCCTAAATTATAGCCATCACATTAGTTCCCTTTCTCTGGATTCATCCACCATTATTTGCATGACAAACAGTGTCTTGGCTAGACCAAAGCATCATGTGCTGCATTTCAGTGGATACGTGCTCTCCACCACTGGGGAAATGTTACTAGATGTGAGAGCAGGCACAGATTTCAGCAGAATCCAGCAGTGTTCTGCTATACTGAGCCAGGAGGAAGGATTTCCTATCTTTTTTTTCCCTCTAGAATAGCATGCACGTAACATGCCCAACAGCAGGCAGACCCTTTCATTTTCTGGTACATAACCATACATCATGCAACATACAAATATATATCTTTTCCCCAAACAGTTCCAGGAATTAGGCAGGATAAAAACTAGAGATAAGATATTTCTGGAGCACTGGAGGGGAGTGTTAGAAAAATGAAGGAATTCCACAGAAGGTTTATAAAAAGTTTAAAGCTATGGGAATAGCATTCGATATGTTGTATTTTGTTCCAGTTGAGTAACTTCTCAGAAACTCACTTGGAGCTTTTTCAAAATTTCTGGGTGTTGCATTGTTGACAACCAGGAAGAACCAGGCATCCGATGAAATCAAAGAGAGTGCACCATCAAAGGAAATCTTGGCACAAGGGATCAGGTTGTGCATATTGCTGGGAGTTCACAAGCCATTCAGGGGAAAATGGAAGACTCCTCCACAAAGATGATGAAGAGGTAAAAGGCTGGACAGCTAGAGCACTGACGTGCACAAAGAGTAGCAAGGAGTTTTGTATTCTAAATCATTTTCTTCTCTACAGCAGAGTTACCATATGGAAAAAAGGACAGGAGTGATTGTATAGAAATTTCAGATGTTTCCTAGACATGCGCAGAATTGTTCTAAGTTCAAACCAGTTTGAATCAAACAGGGAGTGTTAGGAAGGTTTGAGGACTAACTGAACACCTTGCCTGTTTGAAAATAGAGTTTAAATTCAAAATCAACAAATGGGAATTCAACTGAACCTTTTGAACATACCCTGTTTGATCCGAGCACAAAGGTGTTCGAAGTGAACTGAACACCATGTCTGCTCAGGCAAAAACTCTGAATTGAAAACCAAAGAAAGGAGTGTTTCATTCAGCTGGATGAACCAAGAAAAAAAGTCTCTGCATATCTATGGTATATCTGTGTATCTAGGGATGTGAAACCTTGCAGTGCTCTCTGTATAGTTACTTTGGCTCTGTCTTCTTTTAGCTACCCTCTTCTCCACTGAAGCAAACCCAGGAGGCAACAGTTACCAATAGATTTATTGATTTAGTGGTAAAGGGGAATTCAGAACAAAACAAGAAAATGTAAAACTTTTTAAGAGAGGACATCTAGTAAAAATTAGCAAAGAAATAAAGGTGTTTGAGCTGGAAAATTATGTTATTGAGGTAATTATAAGGACAAATGCCCCATCCAGAGGGAGGGAATATAGAAGAAGAAGAAGAAGAAGAAGAAGAAGAAGAAGAAGAAGAAGAAGAAGAAGAAGAAGAAGAAGAAGGTTAGCTTTTCTACTCTGCTTTTCTCACCCATTTAAGGGGACTCAAAGCAGCTGACAAAGCTTTCTGTTCTCCCCACAACAGAACACCGTGTGACGTAGGTGGGGCTGTGAGAGCTCAGAAGAGAGCCATGACTAGCCTGAGGTCACCCAGCTGGCTTCATGGAGGACTGCAGAATCAAACCTGGCATTCCCAGATAAGAGTCCGGCTCCCTAACTCCCAGAGCAAACTGGCTCGTTATGCACTACTATAGTGGGCTTGCCACACGTATGTGTGACAATTCCACCACAGCTCCACAATATTTCCTCTAAAAAGCGCAGAAACCTATTGCTGGAAAACCCACTACTGCTGGTAGGTTTCCCAGCAATAGTATGCTTACCTTTTGGACAGAGCCACCATTGTTGCTCTGGCCACTGCATATCTGCAGAAGCTGAGAAGACTGCCATGCGTGGGTGGTGACGATAACATACTTCTGGGTATTCTGCTCTAGGTGAATACCTTACGTGCACATGTCACTAAAACATGGAAAGACTGTGGCTGGCCACAGTGCTGTCTAGCTAGGAAGTGATAATGCTGGAGGGGCAATATTCCGCATTATAGTTCTCTAGCAAGATACCTGGCTGTCATTTGGAGGCTGCCAAAGTCATGTGGATAATGCAGCACTTAAAGGGCATTGCAATCTCAATAATCCAAGGTCCTGATACTGCTTAGGCTTTTTGCATTAGACAGAGGCAGCTTGCAAATCAGGATTGCTAGGTCTGTAGGGAAGGCATAAGTATAACACTGAAGTCTCACTTTGATCTCCTGAAATGCAGCTTTGCTCCACTAAAGAACATATCTGGGTTGGAGAGACAGGCAGGATGCCTCTAAATACCATTTGCCAAGGGCTGACAGCAGGTGAGGATTTTGCCTTTTTTTCTCCTGCTTAAGAATGCCCAGAACTTGGACTTTACCATTACCCAGTTCTAGAAAGACTTTGAGCTAATCTTGAAGAGGACACTTTATTCCTGAGAAGATGTCTTCCCTGCAGTTACTAAGCTTCTCTGCACACCAAGTTCTGTACTTGTATTTTGCAGCCTTAGCATTTTTGCCTCATTACCCTTGGAACTGTACATTGCTTCAGCCCCCTAAGCTAACAGCCTTCTGTGTCCCGGACTCCACATACTACCTCACACAGTGGCTCACCAATTGCTTTTGGGCATTCTCAAGCAGGAGACCAAGGTGTATTCTGCAATAGATAATTTTTTTTCTATCCACCTTTTCAACACAGTCCATTATTTGTATACTTTAATCAGGTCACCTTTTTGTAGGTTGGTCCCACCACTCTGCTTCTCAGTCTTCATGTAGATCAAGGAGCCCTGCCCCTGCTAATACCGCTTCATCTGCACTGGAGAAAGCCAAATCCAGATTAAGGAAGCCCTTAATCCTCATCTGTAGACCTGTTTAATTGGGTCTAAAACTGGACCAAGGGCCTTATTCCAGATCATGTTCCTGGCCTTTAGAGGTTTAGGGAAACGATGGGCCAGACCACTACCATTAGTGCAGACGGTGCTGGCCCAGCTCACAGCTCCAAAGCAATCAGGATCGGTGGACCTCCACGTAATCTAGATCAGTGGCATCCACTGATCCGGATTAGCAGAACGTAAGTGCAGAAAGACCTTAGTTTGCCACTCACAGCCTGGTCTGATAGCCACCTTCCCATTCTACCATCTAACAGCAAAACATGGCCAATAGTAATCAGTCTAATCCAGGTACTCCAGTAATATCCAGGAAAAACATTTTCAGATGTGTTATGATAAAAGATGTCGGTCTGCTTCTGTACTCTTCCACGTTTTAATACTGTCCATGCAGCAGAGTAAAGCAACGCTTGGCCACTTTCTGTATTCAAAGGATCCTTTTCCTTACCGGAGTTCTGCCAGCTCATTGCTAAAGGGAAGGGGCCTCCGCTTAGCAATTCTATCACCAGGAAGAGAAGTGCAGGAGGTGCTAGTAGCATCTTTTACTGTTTATGCTTTAATGCTCAGGTACTATTTATTCTGCAACAAAAGGCTATCCTGGATCAGTGCATTGCCCTGAAACTGGGCAGCATGGTGCATCCATCTTGAATCCCCCCCATCAATTTTTACTGCTGCTATTGGCTGACTTCCACTTTCTCGGTCAGCTTCTGAGGTTGTTTGCACAAAAATCTTCCGCACAAAATCAATTCGCTCCAGTTTCGATGCGATTCAGCAGCTGCCCTCCCGCACCTTCCATTGGCACGCTGCACTTTTTACCCTTATGGTTCCCAAAGCAACCTTATTAAGCAAGCACTGAAAACATTGAAGAAGGGGGGGGGGACATTATCAACAACAACAACAACATTCTTGTTTTTCAAGGACGAGGCGGCAAAGGAATGAGGAACGGGCGGTGCAGCGCAAGGACAATAACAGGATCAAAACGTGGCCTGGAGAAATCACGCGTCTTCAGGAGGAAACGCTTCGCTCCTGCGCCCTCCCCGCAGTGAGACCAGAGTTCAATAAGCCTCTATCAGTTTCCTGCAGATCCTCTGAAAGCCGCTGCATTCATTACAGAGCCAAAATTACGGAAGCAATCTTCATAAGGGCCACTTCCCGGGCTGTACAGTGCCTGCTGTGAAGTGATTCATGTCTTTTGTGTTCCAAATGAACATCGGGATGTTTTTGACAAAGGGCTCCGCTCAGTGCGAGCAGCAGTTCGGGTCGCAGCCCCTCCTCTTCTTCCCAAAGAATCTCCATTCAGGAAGAAACGAGCAGAGCGGCAACCAACGACGCATAATGCGTTTAGCTCATTTCCATTCCAAATAACACATCTGGCCCTGTTTTACCATCCCAGAGCAGAGATTTTTAACTGCGCACAAGAGAGCCAGGCCTAGCCGATGCCCCAGAGGGCGCATGGATGTTACGGTTAATAGTAGTGCCTTGATGGCTGAAGAAGGTCCCGGTTTGGTGTCCAGCGGAATCCAGATATGTGGAAATGCAACCGTGAAGTCGACACGCGAGGTGGTCGTGGTGGAGCTATAAAATGTTTATGAAGCACTAGAGCAATAATGGCCATTAACTATTTATGCATTTGGCAGGGCAAATGTTATTAACCAGCCTACTAAATAATTCTGCCTGATGAAGCATTCAGCCCTGGTAACTTGAAAGCGTGTACAGGATGTTCCTTTATAAGAAATACCTCCCCATAGCATTTTTTTTTAAAGCAAAAGCATACAAATGCTATAAAAAGAGTCACTCAAAATAAAATCAAGATGGACAGATTGAAACCAGAAGGAAGGCTCAGCAAGTTTCCAGATCTCTGGCAAATGCCTTTTTCAGGCATGTTTTAGATGGGTGCCACTGCGGCACAGAAGGTATTCAACTTCTGGGCCTGAACACTTGTTCCAACTCAAGAGCAGGAGCCTTTCTCTGCACTTACCTTTGATCTGGTTTAAGGAGCCGGTTTGGTCTTTTGATTAGGGTTCTGGACTCTTATCTGATAGTCTCTCGGTCTCTGATTCCATACTCCTGCATGAGGCCAGCTGGGTGACTCTGGGCTAGTCACAGTTCTCTTTGTGAGCTCTCACAGCCCCACCTACCTCACAGGGTGTCTTGTTTTAGGGAAAAGAACAGAAGGGGTTTGTCCCCTTTGAGTCCTCTTAAAGGCTGAGAAAAGCAGGGTATTAAAGCCAACTCTTCTTCTTCACTTGAGATATTTCTTCCCATTAATGCAGATCAAAAAAGCCCAGCGCCATCTTGGCTTCTGTAATACACTTGCATTAGGGAGAAACATATGAAACAAGTAGCAATAGTGATGCCATTTTAGATTCCGGAAATAAACCATGTAGAAGAAAATATATGCTTCTGATAGACTCTAACACCAGCAGCTTCAGCTTTGCAGACAAGCTCAGGGCTGGATTCTCTGACAGAAAAGTACCTTCAAGTTCTTGGTATTACATTTTAAAAGGTGTAACTCTGTGGCTTTGTGGGAAAGCGCATCCTGTTCCCTTCAGTAACAGTTGAATTATAAAAAACCCTTTGTATTTTAAAGTTTTTCTCTTTGCCTCTTGACTTTTCATAAGCAAAGATGCCCTGCATTTTCTGAAATGCATTTCTAATAAACAGCTGATTCCATGGATTTCTCCTTGATATGATTACTGGTCAGCCATGTCAAGCCAAGAGCCTTTTGGCCCCAGCAGATCTAGCCCACTCTTCCACATGATCCAGATGAATGGATCTGGTTATTCTGGCTCCACTGATCTGGATTAAAGAGAGCTAACTGCAGAAAAGATACACATAATCCTCACTAATTTAAAAGTCAGGGAAAGGCCTTGAAATTTCAGCTGGGCCCCATTTTGGGAAATGCAAGAAGTAGCTCCATGTAGTGAAACATTTTCTGCATGTCCCAAAGGAGGACAGGACAGGAGCCCACTGGGTAAATCATTCTTGGGCCTTTCTGCACTTAGCTGATTAGGCTGCCATGAACTAAGGCTGGTAACCTTCTGGTAAAAATGGAACATTCACACTTGTGATGAGGAAAGCTTCCCCAAAGCGTCCATTACCAGCCAGAAGTGCGAATGGTCCTCCCGTTTACCAGCCCACCCTGCTGCATCCAAAGCCGGAAGTTCCACCTCCTCATTGCTGTGATTGCCTGCCGTTGCAAAGGGGCATGTTTGAGCAGGGGTGTATGTGGCTGATCGCATCACCACCCGTGATTGAATGCCCCTCTCATGACTCTATGACCTGGCGCCACTCCCAAGGATTGGTGGTCCGGTCACAGCAGAGGTAAGCGATGGATCACGGCTGCCACCACAACCATGCCAGTGTGGACGCTAGCACCACTGCCCACTGACCGCAGGGAACCAAAAGAAGAGCGAATGGTTGCGCCACTGGATGCTTCAGGTAAGCTTTTAGTTAACATTGGTAAAGGTGTGGAGCACAATTTAGTGAACTTCTGGAGAGGCAGGGCACGCTTGGAGGCTATCACAGCCTACTCCATGTCCCAGTGCTCTTTCCCAGACATTCACTAATTGTTGACTACTGGCCTAAGTGTGAATAGACCTCTTGCTTTCCCCAAGGAAGTTGAAGTGCAAACTGGCCCGATATCTGTAAGCTCAGTGTTGGAGTATGAGTGTAGTTGGAACCATGATGCAGAATCAAGGGGTGAAGCGAGGAAGTGGATTAGCTTAACATGGTTTCAGGCTGAAACTGGGCCCAGACATTGCCCACATATCCCAAGTTCATGTAGAAGGGAAAAATTACTGGGATAAATGGACCCTCCTTTTCTTGCAGCAAAGCAAAAAAAAAAAAAAAACACTTTTTTTTTTACAACATGCTCATGACAAACTGTTCATTTGGTCAAATGTATTCTGGCCCATTCTGGTTCATTATTGAATTGTGGCCATTTATTTAAACTTACTATCTCTCTTTGCAGCAGTCTAAAGGAAAGAGTTTGTCCAACTATATACTAGCCCTGTTCAGGAGAAAATGTGCCCAGGTATGTCTGCTAATTCATAGGCTGTAATGCAAAAGGTGTTAGAACATTCCTTTGTGCATGGGGAGTTATCAGCCTTTTCCACCTGGTTTCCTTATGCTGTTGTTCTTTGAATGCTATCAGCTCCACTCAGCATGACTGATGTTCAAGGCTCATAAACTGACCACAGTATTTGAAGAGCATAAGGTTGGGGAAGGCAAACTGCAGAGTAGCAACTCTATTAGTGGCAGCTGTTACTTAAGCTTTAAAAGACAGATGGGAGCACAAAAGCAGCCCATGAATTGGGACCACCTGGCAGATGAACTTAAAGCTTCCTGTTGGTGCCTCAATCTGCCTCCTCTTCCTCATTATCCGGATCAATGGGCCACCACTGCTACACGTAATATCCCTGGTCCTTTTTTTATAGATAGCTTGGCTGTCTGATCTCAGGTGGCCAGTTGCACCCTTGCTCCACTGACATTACTTCTGGATACACATAATGATAGTATCTGATACTACAAGAGCTGGAGTGCCTGCTGTGGTCCATAGAGTGGGAAGCATGCTGTTCACATGTCTTCCCCACCGGCCATGGAAACATCAGAGCTGGGGAACTTTTGTTCACTGGCTTTTATGTTTCTGGCTAGGACTGTTTAGGAAAGCACAGGGAATTGCCCTGTCTAGGAGCTGAGCATTGTGCTTTCCAAAACAGGGCCGTGCTTGCTGCCCTAAAGGAAGCATCAGTGGAGAGTCCACATAATCAGTAGTGTAGCTGCAAGTCAGCAGAGGGGAGAAACATGTTGTAAGAATGCTGTCTCCCGCTCTGGGAGAATGATTTATGATGAGACGTGTCTTTGATGCACATGGGAACATGGGAACCCTGCTCCCTCACATACCTCGTTTGGGCTGGCAGGAGTCAGAGAGGACATGATGCGTGACAGGGACTCCAAGTTCTTTCTCCAACATCCCAATCATTACGCTAAGCTACCTGTCTTTTTGTGTGTGAGAAAAGGTGGGAAGGGAAGCACAATATATAAACATTTTTTTTTTTTGTGGGCCTGGAAACCATGCTTGTTCCCCCTTAGATAGAAAACATGTAGAAAAGAAGGGTATAATAACATCCTGATGGGAATTTTTCACTAAGAGGGAAGGCTGACAGATGGTTCTGACAGGAATGAAAAGAGCCTGTGAATCTTTTTTCCATCACCCTGTCAAGCGCCAGTGTGCAAATGATAGCTGACAACTGCACTAAGAGTTGCTAGGATAAAAGCAAGGATATCACGAGTCAAAACTTCAAAGCTAGAGCAGGCAAGAGATTCGGAGAACCTTTGTCACTCCTTCCCTGTCTTGGCTGACAGCAGATTATTGAAGACAGATAAAACCAGCCTTGAAAAGGAAAGGGTGATGTGGGGCGTTGCGATAAGTAAATCAAAAAGTCCAACCCTAAAGATATTCAGCTGCCATGGCCTTTAATGATAACCAGGGCATCCTTAATGACGGTTCCATAAGCTGTGTGATGGGGCCCAGCATCCAGTTTGGGCTTGAAAGGCAAGTGGGGAGATGGACAGAATTAAACAGAAATTTAATACACACAATTCAAATCAAAGCACATGCCTTTTCTTCCTTTGGATGAAGTGGAAGGACCTAGAGAGGATAAGGATCAAGTAAAAATCCCAGAAGCTTCACTTGTATAGGCACTTAAGGCTTCAGAGACTGTGAACAAAAGAGCTCAGTCTTGAAATTACCATCTGGGCTTCTGACACCACTTCCGAGTGCCAGACAAAATGGCACCAGGTCCCTTGATCATGGCGTATTGGACTACAGTGAATGCACAGTCATCATATAGAAGCTACTGGTCCAGTATACCACCCTGGAATGCTGCATGGCCTGCTTATAAGAAGTCCATGCTCAGCTATGGAGCCATCTGTTGAGAGGGCAGCTTCCTGATATATTCTGTAGTGCAAGGAGGTGCCCTTTGCTGGTATACCAGCCCAGTAAGGACAGGGTCTTAATTAGTTGTTGAAATAATGCTGCCATTGCTTCTAGCATCCTAGTGAGGCTGACAGCCAGACCTGACACTACGCAATGCCTCCACCACTGCTTTCCCTGGAAATTATAGCTTAAAGAAAGTCTGGAAGTACTGCTGCTGTCGCTGTTGATTGGTGCAATTTGTGCTGAAATACATGGATACTTGCTGCATTGGAGCAGCAGCCCCCTTTCCCTTCTATTCTTTTCATACCATAGTGAGGATGGTTGACCCAAAGAATTCTATAAACTCTTGCTAGCAAAAATCATACCAGTCTAGTGGATTCTTTGGTACCACTGCAGATAATCTTTGGCCACAAATGTCATATCTCAGGATGTTAAGAAAACTCTGCCATTGTTATTTTCTGGAGTCTCCCCAAGACAGAGAAGTTGCTCCAGCAAAATATCAGGCTCAATATTATCACAAGCTACTGAGATATTGAGGAGAGCCTTCCCAATAAAGGTAATCCATCAAAGTGGCCAAGACCATCTAGATCTTGACCATCCGGTACCTCTGGTTTGGAACACAGAAAGATGTGGTCTGGTACAGCACTATCTGCATATCCTCTGGCACAACAACCAAAGAAATGCAGTCATAGAAGCCTATATTCTTCTGTGACCATCAATGGGCCTGTTCTCACTTGGCCATATTCTGGAATATATCTCAGGATAGGAGTCTGTTACTGCAGACTCTGTCAGGTCTCACTTGGGACCTGCTGCAGCCTGCAATAGCATTTGGACAGCAAGCCCCTATTCTTGGATATATTCCAGAATAAAGTCAAGTGTGAATGGAATTCTAGATATTATCAATCATGTGCTCCCCTTTGAAGTACCATTCACCTATACTGGTTGTTGGCAATGCCATTACATTACGCATTGGCAGACTGGGCCTCCATAGTTCCTCTACCCATCTCCATCTCAGGTTTTCACAGGTGGCAATTACTTGCATAGCATGGACTCCAAGCAGATGAAGTGGGGGCTGGAGGGAACTGATTCCTCAATGACCTGGTATGGAAGGATAGAGGGCTTTGGTTAAATGACCAGGGCAAAAACCTGCTTCTCTGTGCCTGTGGTACACAGCACATAGAAATTCCCTAGCTAGGCATGGCAGGCAGAGACCAGATGTTCCTTCAGAATTCAGGCCATGTACTCTTTGCCCATGCTGAACTGCCTACCAAGGCTGCCTGAGTGATAAATCTTGCTTTTCAGAAAGGTCACCACTGACAACTGCTGGGGTGGCATGCATCACATCTGATGAGGTGTTGAGTCCCATGGCTGATTAGGGATGGGGTTGGTGATTTATTGGAACCAAACCATAGTGTTATATAGGGACAGAGTTTGGGTATACTACATCACTTTGGCTGGGAACTATGGGAACTGTAGTCTCAATAGATAAGTCTGTCTAAATTGATCATTAATTAGCATTTCACAGATCATACGCAAATCCTCTTTCTTCAGATTTTCCCTTCTACAAATTCAGCTTCCCCAAGACTACTAATGCCAGTCCTTAGTGCATTAATAGTCTGAGTTATACAGGTAATTGTCACAAATGCATAATTTTAAAAGCAGTTGTGGTGTTAGCTCAGTTTTTTAAAAAATGGTATGCAAACAAATTGATGAGATGGACAATTTTTCCTGCCTTGATTGTGTTGTGCTTTCTCCTGTCCGCTCTGGTAAGGCTGAAATTGATGGTGCAAAATAGCAATAATGTGGTGAGAGTCTCCAACAATGGCACTGATTTTTACCCATCACTCTACAGGAGTAGCTTCCAAACAGACACCAGCTGTTAAGGGAACTTGTGACAAGTAAATTGAAACTATAATGGAGACAATATTGTAGTTGCATGCATTACCTAATTGGTACTTGACGTACTTCTGTGGGGTCTGAAAGCATCCATTAGTCTTCACCTTGCTGAAGCAAGGGGGTTCTCCCTCCAGCTGCAATTCATCCACCCTGCTGTGAGCTAAATGTTTTTCACATTGTGATGACATGCTTGCTATCAAAAAGGAACTCGTAGATGGATTTTGAATGAGCCAAGTCACGCTGCTTGGCATCAGTCAGCTCTTTTGTCTTTCTGGAATATGTTTTATGCTCCTCTGAAGATTGAGGATATTCTTGTATGTATTCAGCATGATATAGTGATGGCCAGGCTGTTGGACCAGGATGTGGAAGGCCAGGGTTAGATCCCGACTCAGCTGTGAAAACTCACTGACTGATCCTAAGGTTAGTCACTGTAGGCCTTTTCGCATTTAACGTCAGTGAAATATCAATGACAGCAGCTGACATTTGCACTGCGGACACGAGTACCATCGCTAACTTCCCTGATGGCCCTTGAAGTGCAGACACTGTGTCCTGGACAATCTGTATTGCCATAGCAAAGGCCATGGCAATTTCCCTACGCCCACACAACATTCACACAAGGAAGTAGTTTTTGCTGCTCCACAGCTACAGAGGATCGGGACAGCCATGCACACTCTGGGCCATTCTGGGACAGAGGTGACTTTGCAGTGTGCAAATAACATCCCAGAGAGCGTGTGTGGCCATCCTGATCCCCTAAGTGCAAAAGAGCCCTGCCTCTCAACCTAAGCTACCTGATAATCCTGTTTCAACTTTTTGGCTCTAAAATCTCCTATTTTTATACTTATGTGTTCTACTTGTGCAAATGCTTTCAGCCCAACTTCAGGCCAGTCATTAATTGCCTGCTTAATCTGTATCATGTGTTAATTTGGAATGTGGTGCGTGTTTTCTTATCTAGTGATTGCCTGGCCTGCACACAAATGGTAAGAACAAATGGGAAGAGCAACATTCTTAAGGCTGGGATTCTATTCAGACCCTCATGAAAATGGGTGTTCCTACTCTTAAAATGGGTTATGAGGAGTGTTGATTCTGGGTCTGACTTATCAGGTGTGTTGGGCATTGCCCACTTTGCCTTACGGGCTAGTTACCCCAACCATACCCCTGTCCAGCCACAATCTTCAGACTTCAAAAGCCCATGAGGAAGCGTATTAGTTCTGCTCAGTAAACATGCAACCTGAGCTGCACCTTTCTAATTTCCAAGAAACAGACTTTACTCTGTCATGTCCTCAAAAGTAGGTCACATGTTGTAATAAAGAAGCAACAGGGTGCTATTCAGGTGTTCATCTCAACCATCTTGTTTACTCTTTCCTGTCATAACTTCAGCTGTTACTTAAATGAAGAAGGCAAGAAAAACCTTCCTGCAAATTGGGCCAAGTTCACATAGAGGAACTGACATCTTATACTGGTTGATATGAAATGCCCTTAGTGTGTGTACTTATATGTGTACCTTAATTGTAACCACACTTCTATATTTTACATACAGTATGTACTGTATTTGTGCAAAGCCATATGTATTTGTGGCATAGTTCTCCACTGAAAGTATGAATGGTTTTAATTGATTAGACACTGTGTGATTTTTAGCAAAAAAAGCAAAACAAAACCAGGCTTTTTCATACTTAATGGGTATGGTATAATAATTCCATACCAGTCAGATAAGGTAGTGTGGTAGTGGCCATCTGCACTGTACACAATGGGCTAACCCATACTTGGCAGTGTGGGCAGTGCAAATGAGCCATCCAGATGATCGTGTACCTGCCACTCTTTGAGGTCCAGAAAGGTTAGCTGGCACTGAACTCAAAACTAGCATAGGACAGGTTTTGAAAATGCAACCCCAAAATGTAAGATGTTCCAGATCACAACTCAAATTTACAGAAAACTGGAGAAAAGCACAAATGGTTCTTGGTTTGTACCAAACACTGTGCTACTGAGTATGTCCTATTATGCATATAATTGGCTTCCAAGTACATTCTGTATTGCCACAAAGTAGTCTTTGTTTCAATAGCACGTGAAATGTATTTCCATTTAATCTCAAGCTTTTAATTTAAGAAGCCAGTACAGGACCCACACAGGAAAACATTCTAATTGGTTATGGGGAGAGCAATTTGCCAGTTACTCCTCTGTTAAACCAACTGCAACCATTTCTCAGTAATCAAAGGACTCACTCTTCTCCTCTTACTCTGATAACTTTTTGATGTGGGCTATTATAGAATGAAACCATATAAAATATTTATAATGCCCCTTCCATCAAGGGATGGTAGAAGGTGAGAAATTACAAAGATTATAATAACATAGCAATAAAACAATCGATCTAGGAAAATAAAATGAAGGGTTTTGCACCTTATGGTGATAGGTGTAAACACTAGGTAGTATTTCAATTATTTATATACATGGCATATATATATATATATGTATATATAAATGCATGCATAGCTATAATCCAGCTAAAACAAACATTTAGCTACATATATAAAAGTAATGACATATGCCTATTACTATAAGGTGCAAAATCTTTCAACAGATAGATCCTTTCAGCAGTTTTTGGATCTATCCTTCTCCTAAGGTTGTTTTCTGTTATAGGCTACTGTATACCCTCTAATTGTGGGAGGTAGGTGTCCATTAGATACGGAGCTGTAGTTACTAATGTTGCAATTGCTGGCTTTAAACAATTTTATGTGGCAGTGGTTTCACATCCGTGTAGGGTAACAAAGTACCTTACCTTGTACAGGATGAAACAGTATTATACCAAGCCTCATGGCTGGCCTTTAAGTAAACTTTGTGATTGCTTCCAGCTCTCCTGGTGCAACTCACCTAACATACTGGTTATTATAAGGGACGGTTCTAATTAGCCTTTTGTTGTTGCCATTCTTCTGTCTCAAAAGACTAAGTATGAAAGCAAGAAACTGATTGTCCTGTCTGTTGGCCCCACTAGTGTAATCTGAAAGGAGTGACAACATGGCATTTGGCACTGGCTTGGAAGCAGAAGCTGCTCTAGAGAAGACCTTAAGGCACTCTTACAAGGCAGTGAAGCTATTTTACCCATAGTTGCAAAGATTCAAATGAGCCTCCATGGCAGAGTGGGGATTTGAACCAAGAAATTCCTAACTTCTGCTGTTAACCCCTGTGCCACCAGAGTCCTTTTTACAATAGTTGGTCTTCTTCCAGGCAGTTTGCTCTACCTTTCAGCTACAGCGCCTCCCTTGGCCCAGAGTTACTCCTCCTCCTCTTTGCTCCCCACTGACACTGTCCAACTCCAGCCACACGTAACATGAAGTCCTTGGATGGAGCTTTCAAGCTGGCACCCACCTGTATTGCTAATTTCGGGGCAAGTCCTTCCTTATTGGGTGATACAGTGAGGATGTGGGCCTGTATGTCACTGCTGCAGCAGTAGCAGTCAGGCATCAAGAGTCTTTGTCTGTGGTCACACTTAAGGTTTAATCCAGCTTCACTCCAATTTAAGGGAAGAAGAAAAATTGGCTTTTCTACCCTGCTTTTCTCACCCATTTAAGGGGACTCAAAAGCAGCTGACAAGCTTTCTGGTCTTCTCCCCATAACAGACACCCTGTGAGGTAGGTGAGGCCGTGAGAGCTCAGAAGAGAGCTGTGACTAGCCCAAGGTCACCCAGCTGGCTTCATGGAGGAGTGCAGAATCGAACCTGGTATTCCCAGATAAGAGTCCAGCTCCCGAAGCACTAGACCAAAACGGCGGGAGAACCCATCAGCAAAGTGAGCAGTCCTTTTCTTTCCACATTATCTCAAAGGCGAATTTCTGAGTTATTTAACACTGACACGATACAGCTTCGCACTTTGATGATGGCCTCTCTCACTCTGAAAGTGGACTGAAGGTGGATTAAACCTCAGCCCTTCTAGAGTTCCTCCGGCCCGAGCATCCCGCGCTCAGGTTTAGCTCGCACCCACGTCCCGCGCTGCACCGCACTCTTGCTGTCCTCCCCTTTCTTACAGCGTCCAGCGCATCTTCCCCCTCCACGCTTTCTCCAACTGAGCATGCGCAGCAACTGTCAGCTTGTACGGAACCACAACAAAAAACAAAGCTGTGAGTGAGGCGGGCTCACGTGAGTGGAGTGACATCTTCAGGAAGCAACTGTCGCTGACCTTGTGATTAGGCCCTCCAATCAGCGCCCGGGATGAAAAGGTGAAGAACGTGCTACAGTCTGCCGGAGACAACTTCACCCTTTCCTCCCCGGGTGACAGAGGACGGCGAGAACGGGGCTGCCGCCGCCACACAGTGCAGACAGGTAAGCAGGGTGGGAGTGATGGAGAGGAGGAAGGTGCTGGTAATGGCGTAAGGAAGGCACCTATAGGATGATCATCACGTCCATCTTGCTTCCTGGTCCTAAGCATAGCCGATCCCAGACATTTGGAGGGAAGTGCAGGTGTAAATGCACGGGAGAAGTCAGAAAAGTGCAAATAAACGCAGCTTCTTCGTTCTTGGAGCGATTATGATCCCCGGGCCTGGGTTGTGTTGTTGTTGTTGTTGTTGCGTGGAGCCAGCTGCATGAAACTGTGCTTGTTACAGGGGCGCTGGTCACTCTTAAGGTTTAATCCAGCTTCAGTCCACTTTCAGAGCGAGAGGACACATCAGCAAAGTGACAGGCTGTTATCTAACTCAGAAAGTTCACTTTTGGGATAGATAATGGGTGTTTTCCCACTGTCACTAGAAGTACCCATTAAGTACCCATTAATGGGTACAAAAATACCATTATGTACCCATTAATGGGTACTTAATGGGTACTTTTAGTGACAGTGGAAAAACACCCAATGTGGAAAGAAAAATGACTGGTCACTTTGCTGATGGGCTCTCTCGCTCTGAAAGTGGACTGAAGCTGGATTAAACCTTAGGTGTGACCACAGCCCATGGTTCCCTGAAGTATGAACTGTCCCAGAACGGATTTCGCCCGAGTTGGAGAAAACACTGAGGAAGTGAGCCATATGGTGGCATAGCGGGCAGCCGCTAGTAAAACTGCAACGAAAAGCAAACTTATACGGGGTTATCTGGGGCAAGCTGGTCTTGTCTAAACAGCTTGTGACACGCTCGGAAGACTCAGTGTGATGACAAAGCAAAATTTGGGACCTGAAAAGCTGACTGGCAGTTTCCTCACTTTGCTTTGCTGGGGACATGGGACGCACACGTTTTGCAAACAAACCAAATCATATTACTTTGCCCTTTTTCTTAATAAAGCCAACTGAAAATTGTTCCTAATTAGAACAGCAGAATGTAATTGACCCTTTCTGCACCAGGCCTTATTCCAGATTACATCCCAGAATGTCATCTGCATGCTGGTGGAGACTACAGCAGGCTCTGCCTAGGGTCTTACGTAGTCTAGACTAACATACAGTTGGCAGACCCCTATTCCAGAATATAAGGCAGAATAAATTTCAGTGCAGAAAGGACCTTCGCTTTGCAGAACACTCTTTGGATTTGAAGACTGCCAAAGGACCATCCTCTTTCAAAAGACAGCTTCTGTTTGTTATGTTCAAGTCTACTATAGTGTTAAAGGTCCTACTCTAGCTGTTTGCAGATCTTGAGGGTGGTATCTTTTTTAACTAATTGTTTTTTTAAAAAAAATCTGTGTGCATATTAAATATCCCAAAGTGTACTTCTTAAAAGACAGCTGAACGCCCATCTTTTCACCCTGGGTCTTTAATGCCACTTAAGAAGGCATTATATTTTGCTGCATCTTGACAAACCGGGGCCATGTATGGAGGTGATGAAATAGTAGGTCAGAAATCTTGATATGTCAGTATTATGGGAAGCTCGGTGACGATGCTTGTCTCTGCCAACTTCTTTCATTCTTGTTTGTATTCCAAATAGCTGGATGCAAGCCAAGGGGAATGTGTGGTTGTTTTGCAAGCATCCAAGTTTCTGGAACAGCAATGTGAGGAGCTGGCAGATGGAGGTAAGTCCTCAGGATTACGTCTCACCATCTGTCAGGAGCAGCAGCAGGCAATTGCAGGAACTCAATGAGATCGCACAATTGCCTCCTGACATTGGGAACATGTTTTTCTTTTAAGCTGTGAACCCTTAAGTGTCACAGTTTGGAGGGATGTGAGTCATTTCAGACAAAGACATAGAAGTTCTGCTAGCGATGTTAGAAAAATCCAGCCACATCTGTGGTATCTGCAAAGTGAACAAGTGTTAAGGAAGCTGGCTGTACCTCTTGCTGAATTGCTACCAGTTGCAAGTTCTATGGAAGCTTACACATCCAAGGTGTTTATATCGCTATCAACAAGTCACTCTCTGGGCTCATAGGAATTGGGATCCTCTGTATTAACAGTCTGGACTGTGTTCATCCATGGACTAAATTTTAAAATCCAGTGGTGCCAATGTAAGTTAGAGCCAAGATGGACCATTTGAAAAGGAACATTATGGACTCCCATTCTTTCCATTATCAAGTATGGAAAAACTGAGTGTTGTTTTACTGTTTGGTTTATTGCAGAAAGAGATGTTTGCATCTGTTCATCTCCTATGAAGAACTAGTGGATTTTTCCTTCTTGAAACAGAATTAAAACTTGGGATAAAGCATGAAGAAAAATCATATAGTGGAACCTGCCATTTCTGTATATGCTTTTGCATATTCCGTGCTCTCACCTTTGACACAGCAATATGTGTATATGAGGCTTTGGGAAGAAACCACCAACTCCACCTACATACATAATGACAATGTTTCACAGTGTCAAATCAACCAAAGTGATCCAGCGTATTTGAACCAAAAGGTAAAATTTAAATTGTTTGGTGGGTGCAATCCAGAGTTAGGTTTACTATTATGTGTATATGAGTACTTATGACATGAGTTCAGTGAGACTTCTTCTAAGTAGGGCCCTTTCTGAACGTATCTGTAAACCCACAGGCTGTGGTCACACCCTCACTTTAAACCTTTTTCAGTTCATCTTCTGATCTCAACACTCACATCTTTTCATTTCTGCTTTTTTTACTTGTGGACTTTCCACCCTCCATTTGAGTGGAAAGTCTGCAAATAAAAATGGATAGAAGTGAAAAGGTGTGAGCAGTCAAACTTGAAGATGGACTAAAGAAGGCTTAAAGTGAAGGTGTGACCATGGCCCCATCAGGCTAGGAAGTCTTGTTTCTAACCCTCACATGATGGTCACATATTCACTTTAAGCCTTTTTCAGTCCATCTTCAAGCTTGACTGCTCACACCTTTTTATTTCTATCCATTTTTATATGTGGACTTTCCATTCAGGAACGTCCAAATGGAAGGTGGAAATTCCACAAATAAAATGGCTAGAAATGAAAAAGTGTGAGCAGTCAGACCTGAAGATGGACTGAAGAGGATTCAAAGTGAAGGCGTGACCATGGCCTCAGAGTGCTCAGAGCCCTGCCTCAAAGCCAATGCACAATTTGAGGAATAGGGTGGTCTGGACCAGCAGTGTCATATATAGGACACTATTTGAGGCAGTGCCTTTCCGTGGTTGGAACTGGCAGGTCTGGCTGATCCAGACTCACTGATTCTGACCGCATACAGGTAAGTGCAAAATGAGGACCTGGATCTCCTTCCTTAAGTATATGCTCAATTAATTTACTGCATTTTTCTAAGTACTATATAAATAAATAAACCGTGGAAAGAAAAAAGGTTTTAGTCTGATGGGCCTGCCAATTTCTCTGCCTTTTTTCCCTTTTAGGTAAACCTTACTACAATTACTACTACTAATTATTATTATTACTACAACAACAAGGTTTATTTACCAAAGGGCAGAACAACAAACCTATGCAATCAAGGCAAACCAACCAACCCAAATATTTATAGAAGTCAACCATATTTCTAGATGGTTTGGAAGTTCTTCTGATTTCTTCCTCTCACAATGTATAAAACAGATACAAGATGAAACGTGTGATTTGGAAGCATTTCCAGGGAGTGAGCAAAACCTGCTTTGAATGATAGTCCATTGCTTGCATTAATAGACTACATTCCAGGTCTCACTAAATATGTAGGATCTTCGTGTTTATTTTAGAGGCTGGTGCAGGAGATTTAAATACACTCATCAGTTTACTGAGTTTAATCAAAAATTAAAAATGCATGGCTTTGGGCTGGGCTCCCTGTGAGAAAGTATTGCAAAGAAAATGCACCCAAGTGTGAAAAGCCACATATTTTCAAAATATTCTTATGCTGTGGCAGAATTAACAGCTGCTGTCAAAACACAAAAGCTTGTATAGCCATCTCATTTGTTTTGTTAATAGTGGTGAAATTTCACCTTAAGTGGTTTATCAGAAATTAAACCAAAAACACCAAGATAAATGAACATTAAAATGAAGAGGAAACTTTTAATACTGTATAGGAAGCTGCCTCAGCTAAGTCAAATCCCTGTGTAAATCAATATTGTCTACACCAGAAGAGTCCAAAATCGCACTTGTGCTTTCATGAGCTACACCCAGTATGGCAAAGAATGATGGGAGATGTAGTTCAGCAGGCTTGGTTGGGTGCCCAGAAATAGCACACTTACAGGTACCCAATTGCATGGCACTGGGCTTGGTATACAGGCCATGCCTTGCATGCATGTCTTACTCTGGCCATGTTCTGGTGTATTTAATGGCATGTCCTGTGGATTGCTTATAAGCAGTCTGCAGTTAGAGCAGGATATGGCACCATTTTTGCACTGTATTCTGCTCCAGTGGTTTGCCTAGTGCAGATGGAATGTGCCAGGAGAAGGGTGTGGTCTCTACTAGGCCTCTCCATTTCTGCACCATGGTGCAAACAAAGCATCCTAGCAGGTCCTTTGAGCCAGCCTACTGGCCCAGTATGGATAGAGTTATAGTATCTCCATCTGGATGTATCCAAAATGCCATGTCTTGGGCCTTTACAGGAGTTATGCAAGTAGAGTGGACATGTTAAACTTTGGGCCTGTTTGCAGTAGGCCTGATGGGACAGTCAGGGGATGCTTCCACACAGAACATCCACACCACGTAGAACCACTTCTATACCAGATGCAGCTCTGTGAGTGCTGGAGCATCCTCTGGGGATATAACTGGAGAGCACAAACATGTGCTCTATAGCTATGCTAGTCAATGGCTAGTTAAGCTGGGCATGCTACATTCGCACCTCTTCCAGGTGAATGGAGCATATGGCACAAATAGAATAAAGTTTCCAGCCTCAGACATGATAGGTGTGGCAGAATTTCATTGACAGGGTTATATATATGCTCCTACACCTTTTTTCTGCTGTTTTATTCATATAATGCCTTGTGAGCTCTTTGAATAATATGACTGTGTCACACCCAAACAGGCTTTCTTACAGCAAGTAGAACCAATCAAGGTTTATGCTGTAAAGGCAGACTGCGTTAGGATTACTTGCTATCCTGATTGTGTTTTGGAGGATGTGTGCAATTTATGATGAGGTTCAAAGATATCCTAATGAAACTTGTCAAAGAACTAGAATTGATCAACCTGTGTAGAAGAAATAGCTAAAGGAACAATGATGGGTCTTATGCAACACTACATTTGACATTTTTAAATTTTGGATAAGAATTTTTTAAATCTAGGTCCCCGTTGTCTTAGCTGGAAATTTTCTGAACTCTGTCTAAACCTGGGCATGAAGGGTGGCAAAAACATGTATCTCTAGTTCTTCAAGGAACTTGGCAGCAATCGAAGCTAATTGCTGATTTTCAACCTGGGTTGGGAATTATTAAAGGGAGTGTGAGAATGAAATCCTTCTGGTAGCCCGTACTACAGAGGACTAATTTAGTGTTTTTAAGGCTCTATCCAAAAGGGAACATACCACCATTATGGTGCTGCTATGGTGGGGTTGCCACATACTATAGACCCACTATTCCCTGCCCCCTCCCCCTCCCAAAAAATGTGCAAAAACATATTGATGGAAACCCACCACTGGTTGCAGGTTTCCTAGCAATCATGTGCTTATTTTTTGGATGGAGCTTCCATTCTCACTTGTTCCACCTTGCATATGTGGAAGCTGAAACTGATGGCTGGACTTCGGTGAGGTTGACGTACACTTATTCAGTTATTTGGTCCTGGCTGAATACAAGGATGTACGTGTCACTAAAAGACATCTAAGAAGTGATAACGACAGGGAAGCAGCAATACCTGCATTATTGCTTCCTAGCGGGTTATCCATCTGCCGTCTGGAAGCGGCCTAATACTTGCATTTTAAGTCTGTTTTATGCTGCGTTGGGAATGGATTTGTGCTTAATTAAAAAGAAGCTCAAAATTCATTAGAATGGACTCTGCTACTTTCTGATTGCTTGAATAAATATCTTCACAGCTAATCTGGGATGTGTTGCACTGAAATGCATTATAATGTGCAGTGCAGGTGTTCAGTTTGCAAGACTGGTTGCATTTTGTACTTATTAGCAGCTCAGTGCTTTTGGAGCTGCTTGGTCCCTCTTAGCCTGTACATCTTCTGAGTTCCATACTTATTTAAGAGGAGGACTCTTTCTTTCACATTTTTTAATTTTTTTTTCTTGGTCACACAATCATGCTGAAGATGAGACAAATTTTTAGATCAAGGCTTGGGGACCAAATCTTCAACTTGAACTTGTAAAGCTTATTGGCTCTGATAAAACTTAACTGCTTTTAAACCAGAACCCAGTGCATTATTTGTAAGTTGCCTCTCATTTTCTTACCACACAAATTAGAAAAGAGGCTTTATAATTAATTCTAAGTAGTACAAATATTTAAAAATGTTTAATATTTTTAGTGAGTACAGCATGTGAAAACCTGTTTGTGGACAATGCAAAGTAAGATGTTGCTAAACCTTAAAGGGTTTCTGTAATTAACTATAATTAACTGAGCACTCAGATATCAGTATTTTTTTCTTCTAGATTGTGCACACTCAGACAGGTTTGTAACCTTGGATACTTCCCATTGTCTGATGCTAGGCATTCAGTTTCTGTGACTCACCAGGAAACAGAGCTCTGGTGGACACTGCAGTGAAGGTGTCAACCCAATGCACAGCACTGGCAAAAAAGCAAATTCAGTGCTAGGGATAATGAGGAAGGGAATAGAAAACAGAGCTAGGGATAGTAAGTCAGCAAGTGCCATTTTGCCTCTTTATAAGTCTATGGTGAGGCCACGTTTGGAATATTCTGTACTATTCCGGTCACCACACCTCAGAAAGGATATTGCAGAACTGGGAAAAGGGCAGCCAAGAGTCATTTCTTGGTTTAGGATAATTACATTCTGGGCAGAACAGTTCTCTGAAAAAGCAGGAACACAATTTGGCATCTGATTTCTAAGGACTCAAGACAGCCTCTGGCCATTAAAAACATAAGGTGTGACGACAAGAATGTTTCAGAAGAAGCTGAACTCTGTGCTGAGTTTACAAAAAATGTGCTCTTTCTATTACTCGGTCCCACACAAACATCTGTCCCAACATAGTGACATCCTTGCAAAATATATCAGCATTAGTTCATTTTGTTTAGATGCAGCCTGGAAAGGACGGATCTTAGGCAGGCTTTGCATAACACCCTCACGGCACTGTACCTTGGCCACAGAGGTGCAGGTCCTGCTTGGGACTGCTCCCTCAAAACTTAATTAGCACACTGGCAGGATGTGGGTCCAAATGAATTCTCACAGCTATCTCTTATAAGCGTTGTCAGCCACTTTGAGTCCCCTTAAATGGGTGAGAAAAGTGGGGTAGGAAAGCCAGCTCTCCTCCTCCTCCTCCTCCAGAGTACTGTAAACAGCAAGTGGCAAGTGTGCCTTGAACCTTGCCCTTCAACAGGCCATTTCACCACTGTGCCTCCTCTGGCAGACCTACCTGGTCTGAGGCTGGTGGCAGCAGTTGTGTGTTTTTGACCCCAGAAAATGACTCCATGATTAAATGGCAGCAGTGTTCTTCTTAATGGTGGCTCCAGGAAGTTGTTTAGTTAGATTGCTGCCAGGTGCCCCTGTGCATACCCCACCTTAGCTTGTTCACAGCTCTTGAAAGAAGAATCTTTCCCACCATCTTTCCCCTTTCCACATAGAACAAAGAGTTAAGCTCAAATGTATTTATTTGGTGTGCGAACAATTGCGGCTTATTGGCTCCTAGAGAAACAGAAAGGGTTGGGGGCTGTGAAGCTTCCTATTGACTTCAAAGAAATCTTCAGAAAGGATGCAGGCACACCACAGGGATATGCACAGATACTCAAATATTTGAAAATCCGAATCGAATATGACAAATATCAACATTCGAATTCAAATCAGATTTTCAAAAATCCAAACTTTTAAATTTGAACAGATTTTGGATTTTCAAATACCGTAATTTGATTGAATAGAACGTCATATATTGGATCAGAATATCGTATTTATTTGCGCTTGTAATACGTGATGAAAACACAATAAAAATGGGATGGGCACAAATTATGAAATTGGATACGAATGTGTCTGACATTCGTATTTTTGAGTTCAAATTGAATTTTCAAAAATATGGATTTGGGTAATCCGGATTCAAATCAGATTTTCAAAAATACAGATTTTTGAATTTTGAATCAATTCAAATATTCGACTCGACTCAAATTCAAATGCAAAAAATGCATTCGTGCACAACAACACAGATTAAGCAAACTGCTCTGATTGCCGTATATTTACAGAAGTGCTGTAAATGGCCATTTTCCATGGATTGACCACTGAAGCGGGGATTCTGAATCTGAAATCTCAGAGTTCCAGGCTGGTAGACTTATACCTGGAAAAATGGCAGCAGCATAGGAGGAGATAATGGGTGTTTTTCCACTGCAGCCTTAAATCCGGATCTAAGAAGATCCAGATCTAAGGAGTGGGTACGTTTCTTAATCCGGATCTAGTAGATCCGGATTAAGGGAACCACCCAGTGTGTTTCCACAGGAGGTGTAGCACCCATTAAGAATGGGTGCTAACACCCCTGCTGTGGAAACAACTTTGCACCCATCAGGGGAATCTGGATCAACCCACAAGGGGTCGGTTCATTACCCCAGGTGTTTTGGGGGGCAGGTGGGTGCAGTCTTCGAAGCAACTTTGAAGTGATTTCGAAGTGACTTCGAAGCCAGCTTCAAAGTGACTTTGAAGCATGAGCTCAACTTTCGAAGTTGAGCTCATGCTTAAAGTGACTTCGAAGCTGACTTTGAAGTCACTTTGGAGTGAATGTGAAGTCAACTTCAAAGGGACTTCAAAGTGACTTCGAAGCCAATGTTGGGGGGTGGGCAAGGTACATCTCCTCCCGCTAGCCTCCTTTAGACCCCATTTAATCCCTTTAATCCGGATTTTCTGGCAGAAGACCCCATTGTAGACCCCATTAATGGGGTCTACAGAAAATCTGGATTAAAGGCCAAAATGTACTCATTAAATCCGGATTTCCAGCACGGCAGTGGAAACAATTGGGTCCCAAATGGGTGCCATAGTGGAAATGGGATCATTTTGCTCAAACCCAAAAGGTGCAAAAATGGGTACTTTTGACTGTGGAAAAACACCCAATGTTAGATCAATTCCTGCTTCCTGTGTATCCAGCCTCAATGTTATTTGATTTTAATGGCCCTAGTTACTCCACCCATCTTGGTCAGAATCACTCACCAGCAGCTTTCAAGCCCCGAATTAAGCCATAGAAGCAGAGGCGTATTCACACTATGACCTCGAGTGCATGATTAGTGAACCTTGAGGGAAGAGCATACACACGTGGAGTAGTCTGTTACAGCCTCCAAATGTGCTTGCCCTCACTCAGAAGTTCACCAATTGTTGATTAACGTGTGGTGCTCCACACATTAACCAATGTTAACCAGAGACTTACCTTAAGTGTCCAGGCAGTGACCATTTGTTCTTCTTCCAGCACTTAAGGGTTGCTTGAGGTTCTGTGCAAGCACACTGGCACCTTGGACAACCATAGACATGGGTGCGCATGCACACAGTTTGTTCCACAGCCTTCAAAGTTTCCATCTGCTCCTATTAAAGGAAAGGTCATGAGATAGCTGTGGAATCTGCCCATTCCTTAGTAGCTTCAACCATCCACACAATTATGGGGACAAAAGAGGGCAGCGAGTACTCTCAAGAGTAGTGTCCAAACTGTGAGAAGGGCGCCACTGTTGTCACTATCCAGCCCTCATAGACAAGCTGCGGGCCTGCAGACTCCATGCGCCTTGGGGCCTTTCCAGATGGCTTTTTGGCCGTATAGATGCTGCCTTTGTTGGCACAGCGCTTCCCTTCCCTTTTGCATACAGCTTTCTTTGGGTATCACAGGTTTCCAAGACAGCCTCACCATATTGTCATCTTCTTTTTTAAAAAAAAGGTTGCATGCTGAAGAATTTCTAAGAAGGTCATGGGCATTCACTCACTTTAAAATCTATTCAACGAACCCTCTTGTGTTTGTAGACATTCTGTTTATTAGGCTGAATTGAGGCTTTGGAATTCTGCTTCTGGCCCTTATCTGTCTCAACAGCACACTGCTGCTTCCACTTGGATAACCCAGGCACAAGAAATATATCCTCATACAAATGGGTGCATGAGGGAGAAAAAAACAACACAGGGAGCTAGAAGGCCATGAGATATAGAAGGCACAGCAGGTGACATTTATGTGCAAAGTTCAAGTGCATGCAAGATAATGTCTGTCCTATTTTGGATTCTCAGCAGTTCCTTTGTAGGGTTTATACACTACAGCTTTGTACAGAAAGGTCACAGATCATACCACTTGAATTCCATGGCCTTTTGGGATCCAGAAGTTATAACTACATCAGTGTAGTGATATATTTGCACAGTGGAGCAAGCAGATCAGCAACCAAGAGAGAACTTTGGCTTGAACCAGACCCTTTCCTTTGATCTTTCCTTTCCTTTGAGAGATGAAAGGCAAGGGTCCAATCTAAGCCTTACTCTTCCCTTCTGGCCCCACTGGTTTCATAGCATGACTCCAAGGTGTTCTATGTCCATGTGCAGGTAATGTTCAACTATGTTGCTGGCTGACATTTTTGACATTGGATAAAGTTGGCTCCCATCTACAGAGGCTTATGCTGTGTTAAACATTGGGTGTTTTTCCACTGTCACTAGAAGTACCCATTAAGTACCCATTAATGGGTACAAAAATGCCATTACGTACCCATTTGTGGGTACTTAATGGGTACTTTTAGTGACAGTGTAAAAATACCCATTAAGTGTCTGGGGTGCTAAAAAGTTATTTTCTGTGCTTACCCAAACAGACCTACAGTTATGGTATGCTCTAGAAATCCTTTATGTGAAGGAGCCTTGAGTCCAATAGGTACAAATTTTTCTTTGTTTCTGGATCATGTGATTCTTCTTTGAAAAGAACAAGAGCAGAATTTGAGAATTCTGTTTGCTGCATCCATGTGGCATCTTTCTTTATTTAAGAATTTATATCTCGCCCTTCACCAAAAGGGTAAGTCACAGTGATAAAAAAAGGTATGACATTCTATTCAATCATCCCACATCATGCATCTGACTGAGTAGGCTTAGTCTATGAAAGTTTATGCTACCAACCTCTTTCTCTCTGTCATATCTTCATCTGCATTGGATAAAGCATGGACTGGACTAGGCAGTGCCAATGATCATGTCTACAACTGGACCAGTGCCATTATACTAGGCCATGGAGGAATGGATGACATGCCCCCATCCAGCACACTATGGAGTATCCTTTTTTGCAGCACACTAAAAAATGTCAGGCCAGAAACTTCAAAGGCTGAGATCTTTCATTCCTGGCCTTCAGAGTTTTGTAGCTACCTCTAGCAGTTCTCCAGAGGCAGCAGAGAGGGTTGGAGTAGAATAGGCCAGCCAAGTGTGGATGGCTTTGTTCCACTCCACTGACAAGGCATCCCAGACATCCCATCTTATTCCAGGATGGGGCAGCCTACCCTGTCCCAGGAAACTGCATGCAAGTGTACATGCTTTGTCCCTTTGCAAAAATGAGCCCTGGTCTGGTAAGCTCCAGATTAGCCTACTGCAATGCTTTCTATGTAGTGTTTCCCTTGAAGATGTTTCAGAAGCTGAATTAGTGCATAATATAGCTGTTTAACTGCTGGAGATGTGCCTGGCCAAATGCACATTATACCAGTCTTAAAATATTTGCACTGGCTATCTACATCCCACAATTCAGGGTGCAAATATTGACATATAAAGCCTGAGTGACTTTGGTCCCAGTTATCTGAAGGAGTGTCATCTCCCATGTATACATGTCCAACAATTGAAGCCTTTCCAAACAATCATGGAGAGCTCTTCTGAAAATCCCTTCTCCCTCAGATGTCTTGGTGTGGTAATATGTAGGAGGGCTTTCTTGTTGACTGCTCCAAGGTTTTAGAATGCCCTGACTCCTGCTAGTTAAATGTTTTTACCCAGACACTTCAACTTTGTTCATAGTAGAAAACTTCTCCTTTCCCCCTCCTTCTCTCTTCTTTTTCTTTTTCTTCTCCTCTTCCTCTATTACACCATCACTACCACCTCCTGATCCTCTGCCAACTCCTCTACTTCCTCCTCCTTTTTCTTCTCCTGTTCCTCCTCTTCCTTCTCGAGAACTATCTTTTGAGGATAGGGTTAATTTTTTAAATTTTGACCTTGTACTTTGTTTTGAGCCCATGTGGTGTAAGGCGGTATAAAAAACTACATTTTACAAAAAGAAAGTCTTGTACATCTGTGGAGCGTGTAAATTACAGCCAGTTGTGTCCTTTGGCACAGGAGTGGGGCAGTGGAAGAGGCAACCCAAAGGTACAATGAAAAGACTCACTTGTCCCAACTAAACCAAGATCTGATTCACAGCAGATGCCCTGCCTCTTCCCTTGACCACTCTGGGTCCCAGAGTACAGGCTCCTCCTAGGTATGTGGCAGGCAAGCATACTGTCTCACCAACGGTACTGATGCTACCTGCCTTTGTGTCCGAATCTCTTTGCTTCTGCTTTTTATATCTAAATCTGTTTTCTCCTTTCAGAAAGTTCAAGAAAAAGCCTCTCTTTTTGCCATGAAAATGGACTTAAGTGGCGCTGCTCTCAGCATTGTGGTAGCCTTTCTCCTTGTCGCTAATGGAGATCGCTATGGACGCAAAATTTCATTGATTCTTCCTGTTGTGGGCGCTCTTGTACAAAGCCTATTTTTCACCATCATGTCCCAATACTCCCTGAACCTCTCTTTTATGTTTGCCTTGGCCTTTATTATTGGGCTGTTTGGGGGCATGGCAGCCTTCCTTGGAGGTGCATTCGCCTTTGTGGTAGATCTCTGTGAGAATCAGAGGCAGAAGACCATCCGGATCGCCATGGTTGACTTGCTCTATGGACTCATGTCTGGACTGGGAGGGCTATTGTCTGGCTACATTTTAAAAGGAATAGGCTACACCTGGACTTTTGTGACCATTTCAGTGCTTCATACACTTAATATTTTTTATGTCACTTGTTGCTTGGATGATACAGTGCAGGTTTCAGAATTTCGGCCAGGAACCCTGAAGGAAGGTTTTAAAGAATTTTTTTCCACAGTATACGTACTCTTCCAATCTGCGACATGTAGGAAGAGGACTATAATTATATTATTGCTCTGTACGTTCATGACGTATTTGTTTACAATGTTTGGTGGGATTTCTCTTTACACGCTCTATGAACTGAATGCCCCGCTCTGCTGGGATGCTGTCTATATAGGCTATGGCTCAGCAGCTTCCATTTCCGCCTCTCTGACTGGTTTTCTTGGATTACTTCTAATTTCTCGGTACCTCAGAGACATTTACCTTGTTTTCATTGGGATCTTCTCTCACATTGGAGGAGCAGTCATGGCTGCTTTTGCCAAAACCACCTTGCTGATGTTTTTAGGTAAGTTCAGTATCGGATCGGTGAAATCAAGTGAAATGATGGTGCAAATACTGTTGTTAGCTCATAAATAGACTGCCCCTACTGCCACTGTTGGTAATTTCTGGACCAAAGGCAAGATTTCATCTTTGTGACATTCCTTGGAATGTTGAGTAAAATTACACATTGCTGTTACTGAGTCCTAATATAATTCAGATGGAGAAAAAAATCCAGGTGATTTATTACATTTAAAATGCAAGACAGGGGAAGTGGTAGCTATATTTATGAATTCTCGGGTTTTTTTTTTAATATTGCCATGTTCAACAAAAATTACCTGGGCACTTTACCTTTGGTTATTTCACTTTCCCAGGGTTTTCTTATAATAAGATATTTTATAAATCAAAACACCAATCTGGCCACTAAAACTCTGTTCTTATATTACCGGAAGCTACAGCTTTTTCAGGTGTTTTGTGATCAAAGTATGCATTGCTGAAAACGTAATGACCCTCTTGTGCCTCTGCAGAAATCCTCATAGTCATTTCAGTAGTGTGCAAAGGCAATATAGAAGCAAATATTTATTTGAATTTTTATCCCACCCTATACTCAGAGGTCTCAAGGCGGGTTACCTTAAAACAACAGTCTCCAGCCACCAGTCTGTAGGGTTTTTTTGCCAGTTTGCGGCAACGCCCCATCATGCCCCCAGCTCATCACTCCCCCACCCAGGAAAAGGAAGCCGGTCCCTGGCACAAAAAAGGTTGGGGACTCCTGCCTTTAAAAACTAAGTATAAAATGAGCATTGCCTGAACCCAATATGCATAGGCAATCTTTCACACTATATGTAACAAACTGGCTCCTTGATGTTCATCATCCGAGGTCAGGATATGAGAAGCTTTTAAGGCCTACAGTTCAGAAACATAACCATTCTTCTCTACATCTGCTGTCCTTAGGAAGCAGATGTGTTCCCACTAGCTAGTGCACAAATGCAAGCTTTGGGATTCAATTTGATTTGAACCAAATATCAAAAAATTGAATTCAAATCAAATCCTTAAAATTTGAATTTACCCAAATTCGATTCGAATTAAGCAAATTCAAATCTATTTGTTTGAATTTTTGTTAGAATTTGCACTTATGAATGTTGATAACATTCATATGTGCCCATATTCATTGTTACGCATCTGTACACATCCCATATTTATCCCATATGCAACACATTTTCATCCCGTACAGATCTATACAAATGTGTACAGATGTGGGAAAGATTCATACATGCAAGTATGCATCGTGTACAAACCCATACACATGTGAATGTCTGAATAATTCAAATGAATAGATTTGAAAATTTGAAATTAATTTGAATGTTTAAATTCAAATTCATGGACATTTGATTTGAATTCAAATGTCAAAATTCAGGCGAATTCAATCATATTTTGAATGTCTTCGAATATTCGTGCACATCCCTAATTCCCACATTTTCCTGAAAACAGTCTTGAGACTGTTTAGTAAGAAGCAGTGCAATTCAAGATCAGATACCATTTTGTTTCCCTTGAAACCTTTGCTATTCTCAGGCTGCTGCTAAAGCCACAGGCGTTGGTTGCTAGTGCAAGCAATGGGAAAATACTCCACAATTTCAGTTTGCAGAACCTCAATATGCATTTTCTACTGAAGGTCTATATTTTGTGCATATGACAAGTTCCTGTCAAAATCACAACACATTCCCTTTGAAGCTTGTGCAGGTAGGAGAGGTCTTCCTTGTGAAGTAGAACCAGATCTCCTTTTTCCACCAACTTAATGACTAATAGCTGCAACAGCTTACCTCCAACTCAGTAAAATGTGCATTAGATCTCCCTTCAGTTGTTGTATTTAAGGCTTTACAGGAAGTGAAGCCATGCAAATGCATTGTGAAGTAGCTCTCCATGACCAAGTAGAACTTTACAGGACCACATAGCTAGTGGGAGTGCCCAGTTTGACCCATGGCATGTTTTACAGGGTTGGATAGAGGTGAACAGAAGAAGAGAGGAAATCCCAAGTCAGCCAGAGCAGAACCTTGTGAACACCTCAAGGTTCAGCTCACTATTGAACCAAACTCCAAGCCTCAAGCAGGATTTGGTCCACTAGTGAGCTTTATGACCCCAAATGTTTGCATAAAGAACTAATTTGTCCAGAACCTGGTTTAGCACCTCTCTGCTACCCTCTTTTTTATATGTGATTTTTAGGATTGCACCATCTCCCTACCAATCTTGTCTGTTGAGATAATTATATTGCACAATTATTACTTATTTTCCACTTTTTGAAAAGGAAAAAAAATCATTCTCTTCTATTTCTTGCAGTACGAATCCCTTCTGCTCTTCTTTTTATACCTCTTCCAGTTCTTCGATCAATGTTGTCCAAAGCAGTCCTTCCTAAAGAACAAGGTGAGTTGAATTTGCCAGTGAATGAGCCATAGTTTTCATGGGATTAGTTATAAAAAGCTTGGCTGTATTTGGGCCTTTGGGGCTTATGTGGAAGAGTAATCCAGCCACACTTGGCCACTGCCACAATTCACCTGGAGCTGCCACAGCCCTCTCTGAAGTGATACAGCTTGGACTGCTAAAAACAAATCCCGAGGCTGTCCAAGAACAGCTGAAGCTCTCCTAGACAGCAGATCCTGCACCCTCTTTTGGGTGCTGCATGGCAAAGGGGCATGGCTGCATGATTGTGGCTGTGCAGTCATGCACAATTGCTGAATCCACATGGCAATGTCTGATTGTGCACTAGTGCCAGTTTGGTTGTTACCTTGCCAATCCAAGCTGGCCATTTGCACTACAAGCACTGTTGGCCAGGTATGGAATATCATGATACCATACCAGGGCCAAAAGTGCAAACAGGCCCTTCGTCAGATTCCTCAGTTTTATTAACTCCTGTGAATGAAGAGGAAAACATTGTTATCACTGTGAACTTTCTACTTGGCATATTGGGTTGCGTATGGATCCAGCATAATAATCAGAATTTCAGCTTAGTGTGCTGCATCAGCGGCAACCTGCTACAGGGCCAGAGTCCCTAGGATGCTAGTAGTCCTCGTTGTCAAGATCTACCAGTACAGTGGGATAAAGTGACATTTACCAGGAGAACTTTCCACAGTGCATAGCAATGGTGCACTTGTAGAAGCTGCCATGGTTTTCAGATACATACATGCACACCTACCTATCTTTTACACTATGGAATGGTGTGGGGCAAAGTGTGCTGGTGTCTATTTGCAGGACACCCATACCTTCATGGTTTAGCTTGGAAGCTGGGGAACCTTTGTTCAGAGCTTCAGGCTAGGGAGAGAGTAGAACAGCCCCATTCATGAATGGAGCCAGAAGTAGGTCACGCTTTAGAGGCTGGGGAGGGGGGGGGCTTGGCTAAATCTCCAGCTTCCACCTACCTCCCTGTTGGCAAAAGAATGGTGTTGAAAAGGTGGAGAGAGAAATGTTTTTCTCTATCACACAGCAGTAGAGCCAGAGACACTCTATGAGGCTGATGAGCACAAGATGTAGGAACTCATGGAGGACTGGTGTATCAATGACTACTAAAATGGATGCCTTGTACTCCCTCCAGCTTGGAGATACAGACTGGAACCCTCTAAAGGACATTTGCAGGGACTTAAGAGCAGGTGAAGGTTTTGCTTTTGTCTTCTGGTTGAGATGCCATAAGCAATTGGTGGCCATTGCGTGAGACAAGGATGCTGGGCTAAAACCTCTCAGCAGCTTTTGATACCATTGACCACGGCATCCTTTTGGAGAGATTACAGAGTTTAGGAGTAGGAGGCAATGCTTGGCATTGGTTCTGCTCCTATCTCCAGAATAGATCCCAGATAAGTGGCTGTGGGAGACACTGATTCGACACCCTGGGAACTCACTCGTGGGGTTCTCAGGGGTGGATTGCCACGCATCCTCTTTCCTGAGTTGAAAAAACCCTCATTCCCCCAGCTTCGTTAGCCTCTATGGGTTTTATTTATTTATCGCCAACTCTCTAGCTAACAAAATAAGATTTCATCAACTGTCTTTAGCTGTAAACATAGAGCACACTCTCCCTCAGATACTTTATATCAGCTGTAATCATAGAGCATATTCTCCCTCAGATACTTTATATCCAGCCCCGTTACCAAGGTAACCACATTCTGAGGCACATTGGTCAACCTGAACATAAGAATGAACATAAGAATTGCTTTTATTGACACACTTTAAAACAGGTAACAAGTTTCAGAGTCTCTGTTTCCTTTCAGGATCCCACCCTTATTTCACTCTTTAAGGGCTTGTCTAGGGACCTGGCTGTTATCCATCCAGGCCCCTTTAGTTGATAAGATAATGACCAAAACATTCACTTCTGCCTTCTCTATTTAAGCCTTCTCTCTTACTGTTTTCAGTCTCTCATTGGTCAAGCCGCTGGAGCTCACTCGCCCCCCTCCTTTCTTAGAGCCTGTAAGCTCCAGCTAATTTGTTATACAATACCAACCTAACTTACCTACTACTTCAGCTTAGCCATCACACAGATCTTATCTCCCATGCTTTTTAACACTGAAGCTGAATCCATACAAGACAGAGGTGCTGTGTGTCACAGGGTCTCGGGTCCATATAGTGGGGAGATACCCTATCCTTGATGGGGTTGCAGTGCCCTGGAAGGGACAGGTACGTAACTTGAGGGTACTCCTGGAGTCTGCTTTAACACTTGAAATTCAGGTGGAGGCCGTGGCCAGGAGCGCCTAATCCCAACTTTGGCTGGTGTGTCAACTGAAGCCGTTTTTGGATAGAGATGACTTGGCCACAGTCATCCATGCTCTGGTAATCTCTAGATTGGACTATTGTAATGCACTCTACCTGGGGCTGCCCTTGAAGACGGTCTGGAAGTTGCAGCTGGTACAAAATGCAGCCACTAGAATGCTGACCAGAACAGCTAGCTGGACACATATCACGCTGGTTTTAGAAGGTTTGCAATGGCTGCCAATTTACTGCCGAGCCTGATTCAAGGTGTTGACTCTGACTTGTAAGACCCAAAATGACTTGGGCCCCAATATCTAAAGGAACACCTTCTCCCGTACCGACCTGCCCGTGCCTTAAGATCTAGCATTAAGGCCCTCCTGGTTGTCCCACCACCTTTAGTAGTGAGGCTGGTGAGCACCCAGGAGAGAGCCCTTTTGGTGATGGCTCTCACACTGTGGAATAGTCTCTCTCTCGAGGTACAACACGCCCCTTCTTTATATTATATTAATCAGGTTACGCAGCCACTAGAGTGCTGACTGGAACAGCTAGCCAGATGCATGTCACGCCAGTATTAAAAGGGTTGCATTGGCTACCAATTCACCATTGAGCCATTAACACCGTTCAAGGTGTTAACTTTGACTTACAAGGCCCTAAATGACTTGGGCCCCAAATATGTAAAGGGACACTTTCTCCCATACCGACCTGCTGGTGCCTTAAGATCTGAAGCTGAGGCCCTCCTGGTTGTCATTCCCCGCCCTCCCCTGTGCCCTCAGTAGTGAAACAGGTGGGCACCCAGGAAAGGGCCTTCTCGGCAATGGCCCCCAGGTTATGGAATAGTCTCCTCCTTGAGGTGCATCATGTCCCTTTATATATATTCAGGAAGAAGGTGAAGACTCGCCTCTTTGCCCTGGTCTTTGGCTAATGTGATTATACTCCCCACAACCACCACACACACACAATGGCAGATACTATTATCTTAGCATTTTAATATGCTGAATCTTTTCAGTGTTTTTATGTATATTATTGGCTTTAATATTGGTTTAAATTTGTTGTTTTAAAGGTTGTGACCCACCCTGAGACCTTCAGGTATAGGGCTGGATAGAAATGTAAATAATAAATAAAATATATTTAGGAACACGATGAAGACGTATCTCTTTGCCATGGCCTTGGCTGAGGTGGTTGTATCTTCCCTTCCAGTACAGATACCATCATTTTAAGCACGGAGTGTATTGTTTTAGATGTGTTGAATTTTTAAGGTGCTTTTAATATAAATTTTGTTTTTAATCTGCTTTAGCAGTTGTTACCCACACAGAGACCTTCGGGTATGGGGTGGGATAGAAATGTAAATAATAAATAAATAGAGGGGCTGTGGCCTGATCCAGCAGAGATCCTGTTATATTCTTATGAACACCTCCATGTTTTTGTATTTCAACAGGCGCTATATTTGCTTGCATTGCCTGCTTGGAGGTTATGACTGGAACAATTACGCTTGTTGTTTTTAATAGTCTGTATGCAGAAACTGTGGGTTGGTTTCCTGGCTTCAGCTTCCTCTTCTCAGCTGGTTTCTGTATAATTCCACTGAGCTTGTTGAGGTAAGTACAGATTATGCAAATAATTGCTCTTCTGGGAAGCGTTGTAAATCAACACTGAAGCATGATCAGTTTATCCAGTAAATAGATAATATCTGTAGTTGAAAGGAATAATATTTGGCTGTTTATTGCTCAATAAAAATGATCTAAAACAGGCTAAGAACTACCTGAAGTAGATTAATTACATTGCCAACATGTGAACTTATTAATAATATCTTAGTTTGGCCAGCAAGTAATTCATACAGAAGCACTGTGGGTGAGAATACCGGGCCAAACAGCAAATCTAATATTGGAGACCTGTCTGTTGCTGTCCTATTGAAACATCCAAAGGAGATCAATGTTTGGAAAGTGAGCATCCAAAAATGAAAGGGTATTTATAATGGGGGACCCCAGCTATTCTCTCAAAGACTGGGTGAACTCTTGCTCAATTCATGAGAGAGAAATAAAATTCCTATGCACACTATGGGCAAGTTCCCACTCAAGGAATAAAGTGCTATATACAATGCTGTTTACAATGGGATTTACACTGATATGTAAAGCGCATTAAAAGGAAGCAAACAGCATCTGGCAATCGGATTCAACCCCAATTTTCTGTCCCCACACTAAACACTTAAAATGCTTCCAAAAACGGATTGGGGAAAGTGATTCTTTCCTCTCCTCTCCCCATTGCTCAGGACACACAGCGGCAGCAGCAACTCAAGCTCCAGATTTTTTTAACAGCCAGAATTGTGCAAAATTGCAATATTGTTATTAGGTGTGAAGTGGGTGGATTGCTACAGTGAAACCAGCTGCTGTACAGGGTGGATTGTTACCATGAAATTGTTGCTGTGCATTTTAACTGAAAGGGGCTGACCTGCAGGGTGAAACCTCATCCATTTCATGTTGTATTAGTTTTCCCATCAGATCAATGGAAACATGGCCATTGTCACTACTTTATAGAACACCCTGTTTGTACTTGTTTGTTTTCAGCATATGAAACTTTATAGTTTCTTCTGCGTACCTTTAGATGACCTGGAACCTTCTGTGTTCATTGTCTCCTTCTCTTTCTCCTAGCTGGCTTCTGTACACTACTTGGCAAGCAGAGGACCTTGTGCAACTTGTAAACGGAGAAGACTCTCCTGAAGAAAGTGCAGAAAGCTGAACAGAAGATTTGCCTTACGACAGGTCTTCTCTTGCTCTTTGGCAAAAGCTCAGCCTCTTGATCATGCTTCCCTTGTTCAAGGGGATGTGATTTCTTCCTCACAAGAATTAACTAGGCCAGTTTGCAACTGTTCTAAGTGGTCCACCCAAAGAAGGAGAAAAAAGTCATAAATCGAGCAGTGATTTTCCTGGGACTGAAACAATGGCTTTCCTAGAACTGGGACACTGCTACCTAAATGTGCAAGAAGGGTGGAAGGGTTATGGTGCAATTGATGGACTATTTGGGCTGTTGTATTCGGGGGGGGGGGATCTCTGAAAACAGCACACATTTAGTCCCTCTGTTTTACTTACAGGTACTTATTTTTTGTGATTGATCTCAATGATCAGAAAAACTCAAGACAATCTCCACCCTAATCCCCATGTTATGCACAGTGAACCTTGGGTGTTTTTCCACTGTCACTAGAAGTACCCATTAAGTACCCATTAATGGGTACAAAAATGCCATTACGTACCCATTAATGGGTACTTAATGGGTACTTTTAGTGACAGTGGAAAATCACCCCTTGTATCCCATTGTCCTGGAAGAGCCCTCTTCTTTCTCCAGAGAGGCTTTATAGAGATATTCCAGTTTCTCTTCCAATTATACCAATATTTACCCTTTTATGGAGGCTGCAGCCTGAGGAAGAGGAAGAAGAGTTGGCTCTTCTGCCCCGCTTTTCTCACCCATTTAAGGGAACTCAAAGCAGCTGACAAAGCTTTGTATTCTTCTCCCCACAACAGAACACCCTGTGAGGTGGATGGGGGCTGTGAGAGCTCAGAAGAGAGCTGTGACTAGCCCAAGGTCACCCAGTTGGCTTTGTGGGGGAATGCGGAATCAAACCTGGTCTTCCCAGATAAGAGCCCGGCTCCCTAACCACTAGACCAAACTGGCTCACAGACCTTCTACTTGATGACCTCCTCATAACTTAACTTACCTTAGGATTCAACTCACTGCATGCTATTTAGATGCAATTTGTTTTGAGTTTTGGGCTTGAGATTATTCTGACAACAGTTGCACATAGGACTGACTTACCAATGTAGCCAGGTGTGGGAAAGGGATAGGAATTTGTGACATTTATTGTTTGTTGTTTCTAAATTCTTCTCCATTGTGAATTAATGCAAGAACTAAGAGATTTTTGTAAACATCCATACTAATTCTCTATTTAAGGACTTGTTAGGAGATCAGGTGGTCCCTTGGAGATACATTTGATAGGAAGAAGTTGACTTTTCTACCCCACTTTTATCACACATTTAAGGGACCTCATAGTGGCTGACAAAGCTTTCTGTTTTTCTCCCCACAACAGACACCCTGTGAGGTAGGTGGGGCTGTGAGAGCTCAGAGCTGTGACTCGCCCAAGGTCACCCAGCTGGCTTTGTGGAGGAGTATGGAATCATATCTGGTAACTGTGATATAGAGTCTGGCACTCTAACCACAAAACCAAACTGGTTCGCAGCAGGGTTTTTGCAGATAAAGGCATAACCTTGTACTTCAAGCAAAGCACTTTGAATCTAGCAGGACCAGAATCAATATGCAGGATGATGGGACTTGTTACAAGGATGCTCTAAGCTGTTCCATGGCAGAAGGGATCTCAGAGAAGGAGGACTCTGGAGTATCTCTTTCAAGAGTCTGTCAGTACTAAAGGCTAACTTTGCAGGTGGTGGCAGGCCCTACAAAATGTAACTGCATGGAGAGCAGCCTTTTCTCACAGTTCAACACATAGGATATGCATATGGTGCCCGTGCTCCTAAGGCACAAGGTATGCATAGTTCTGCACACTGGGACACTCACTGTGCTGTAAGTGCTTGGGCAGTTTTGCACTTACCTTGCTGTCCTGTGGACAGGAAAGGTGTGTGAGGGACTAACTTTGACCAGCCCCCGTGCGGACAATCACTTACCTATGTTTGATCAGCGGGCCAGTTCTCCGCACAGCGCTGCCATCTTGAGTGCAGCGCCCTGCATGATTGCACACGTGTCAGCGCTGTTCCTACAGTGACACTGGCGCTTTGCGCAGGCATGTCAAGCTCGTGTGAGCTACCAGCGTGCTTGTGCAGCAGCTCAAATGACCTTCCTCAGCCAGCCAGAGTACAGATGGTCACTGGCCGGATGCATAAGGTCGCAATTGGGGAGCCTTGGGTTGCTTGTGGTGCATGAAATCATGCACCACAGCTAGTTTACAATTAAGCAATATCTGGGTAGACAGGAGGTGCTTGTACGCTGTAAGTGCCTCCTGTAAGTACAGACGCACCTGCCCAGATGGTGCCTAATTGTAAAATACAGGCCATTGTGCCCTTTGTTAAAGCATCAGTACAAGAGAGCAATGCTAAGAGCTTTCATAGCACTTCCCATCTCTCTCTCTCCCCCACCAAGTGTTGTGCTCTCCTCATCTTTCAGAACACAGGAAAATGGCTGACTTCTATGATCATTTCCTGTGGTCTGCAAAAAAGGCCTGGGTGGAAATATTGAACTGAAGTGCAAACGTTCCATGGCTTTATTGCTGAGAGCAGCAGCAGGTGTACAGACCGACATTGCTGCTGGAGTGACCAATAGTGTAATAAGTTGTGACGCCACCCCCCAGACAGCCAGGCTGGGCAAGGTTTTACTTCAAATAAAAGTGAATAACTCCTCTCCTTAATTAAGACAGCTGGTCACGCTTTGAAATGGTGCTGGCTGTGGCTTCCCTCCCTGCCTGGGCTGCCCTGTGAGGCACATCTCACTTTCACAAACAATTCTTTCCTCTAACAGAGAGATGCCTGCTTAAAAACCCCTCTTGAGGTGCTGCTTCTTCACCTGCTAGCTGTCATCCCTTAAAGAGATAGGTTTCCTATTTCTCTGAAGCTCACTGTTCCCCTTAGCTAATAAGGACTTTGGTCAGAGTCTGTTTAAAATGTGAAAAGGTAAGAACTTTATTGTTTACAAATGAATGTGGTTGATAAGGTAAGTATTCAAGCTTCCAGGTAAGTAAGGAAGTATTTGTATGAACAAGTTCTTCAGTTTCCACACATACACAAAACTGCACTCAGCCTAACTCCCTAGGCTGGTCTAATGAACCCTTCTAGGCTTATCCCCAGCCTCAGAAGTATTTGGCTCTAGGCAGTTTGAATCCCCTCAGGGTGGTGATCGGTGTTACCTGAACCTCACATCACAAAATCAAAACAGCCAAGAACCCCAGCTCTGACAGGTAGGCTCCTTTTATACCCTCTGCCAAGGTTCTGTCCCTTCCCATTGGCAGGTTATCTGGGCTTTACCCCCCCTCCTCCTTTCTTATGCTAATTAGGCTGGGGTTAGTCCTCCCCTTACCTGTTCCAACTGTCTTAAGTTTATTCAGAGGCACTTTTACAACAGATACATTTAAGCACATTGCAGACCACATAAATAAATGCAATAAACAAGTATGAGACCACTGCCGGAGCTATCTCTGCTTACAGTGCTGTATCTGCCATCATGTCGATTCTGTCCTAGTCAAAGTTCATGCTTCTGCACTGTAGGTTAGGACAGGTAGGATGTACTGATTAAGTTAAGTCTGAAACTAAGGCTGTGGTCACACCTTCGCTTTAAACCACCTTCAGTCCATCTTCTGATCGCAACAGTCATTTCTATGTGTTTTATTTGTGGACTTCCCACCCTTCATCAGGGGATGGACTGAAGAAGGTTGATAGTGAAGGTGCAACCACCGCCCTAATGGCAGAATGTTTTTAAGGTTGACACTGTTTCTCACTGATGCATTTTACCAAATTTTGTTTGCTGGTTTGTTTCTTCCTTCATGGGTCAACTTCTTTTAATTCTAAATTACCAGTCTGTATCATTGTCTGGGGGCTTCTTCAGCTTCTGAACCCACTAGCCACTTGATAAGGGAAGGAATTAATCAAATGATGTGGTGCTAAAGCGCCCAGGAATGGTTGGCTCCTTTTTGTGCACAGGCAGTGGTTCTCGAACTGGCCCTCCAGGTGTGACTGATAACTCCCTGAGGCTAGCACAGAATGTTGGCAGTATTGTTCAGGGGACTGCTGGAGGACCACAGTGTGATAGCCACTAATGTACAGAACTGCAGTGCGTATTTATGTTCAGTAATGTTGGAATGTGACTTCTGTATTATGTCAGTTTGTGTAAGTGCACAGAATTTTGTTGACGTTCCTGTTAAAGATCACACGCTCCGAGTTCTTAAGCATTCTGTGACATGTCGTCTTCTCTTTTTGCTGCCCTACTTGTTACAGAATTGCCAAACTCTACTCAAACTTTTAATGTATTTTTGTTTGCTTACCTTTTATCAGAATCAAACGTTTTAATACTGTCACTGCAGAATACATAATGTTTTCCACAGACATCGCCACATGCTATGGAGAATCTTCCTCATTTATTTTTACAGCTCTTTTGGGCACCTCTGACTGAATCAAACCTGTGCATCTAATTAGTTTACAGTTAATGTGCTGTAACATAGAATTATGCACTTACATTGCACTTTTCATCTTTGAGGCACTATGCAAATATGTAAGACATTAATTTTATCAGTGTGGCTATGAAGCAGGTACCTTTTGCTTACTTGGCTGCATAGATATGGAGAGCAATACTAAATATCTAACTTGTTCCAGACCTGTAGAGCAAATTAATATTGAGAGCTGAGATTGTAAAACAACTTCTTCCACTTTGGTTTATAGTTTCTAAAATGAATTGGTGTGTTTGTACAGGTTAAAATGTACTTTGCTCTCAGGCAGAGAAGGTGCTGTTAGCATCACTTATCTTCACCAGCATTTAAACTTTTCTATTGTTGGGCAATTTTTAAAAAGTTGTTTCCCCTTAAAACACTTAGATGACTTTGAACTATCATCCAAGCATTAAATTATTTTTATGCAGTGTCTTTGTCAAGTCCAGTGTTCTCCTCCTGGTTAAAATCCTTTCTGTGGCAGCTGCCAGTGTTATTAAAAATGCAGTGAGAGTGAATCACAGCCCCTTTGCCATGTTTGTGTGCCTCTGGCCTATCACCATCAAAAACTGAATTAAAGATAATGTGGGATGTTTAATGGCCTGATATGCTCCTGGATGTAAGAAGAGCACTGCTGGATCAGGCCACAACCCATATAGTCCAACATGCTATATCACATAGTGGCCCACCAATTGCTTCTGGACAATCTCAAGCAGAAGACAAGGGCAAAACCTTCATCTGCTCTCAAATCTCTGCAGATGGGTTTTAGAGGCATTCTGCCCATCTCTCCAACCTGAATGTGGTATCTAATTCTAGTAGCCATTGACACACCTGTCCTCCATGAATTTATCTCACCCTTAAAGCTATCCAGGCTAGTTGCTGGTTAGTAAATTCCCTTGATGAAAGACTCTGGGTGAAAAAAAATAAAATTGGGTGTCTGATGGAGCTCCTCTGGCACAGCACTAGATTCAGCTTCCTGGGTTCAACTTTGGGGAGCTCATTACATGTGTGACAAACAAAAAAAGATTGGTGGCCAGAGGAAGACCCCAGCAGTTCAATTGGGCACTGTGCCAAAGGATTCTGTGCCAAGTGTGGCAGGCTGGCAGTCCATCTTGGGGGGAAATGCCAGCATTCTCTAGAAAGCCAACATTTCCCCATGATGTCTGAAGAGTCCGTACAAGTCAGATTTGTGCATTACAGCAAGTGTGACATTTTACCCAATTTGAAAATAGTGAATTGTTCACATAGTCCATAGGCCTATTCACACTAGGCCTCTAGTGAAGAATTAATGAACTTTGGATAAAGAGCATCTGCATGTGGAGGAGGCTGTTACAGCCTCCAGGCATGTCCTGCCTTACCAGAAATTCACGAATTGCCTATTAGGTGTCAAGCACAAAATCATGCTCCACACCTTAACCAACATTTACCAAAACCTTACCTCAAGCGTCCAACAGCATGACCACCTGCACCTCTTCCGGTGCTCTGGGGCCGTCTGAGGTGCCGCACAAGTGTTGGCACCTCAGATGACCAGAGATGCGACTTTGTGGACACAGCATCAGCATTGTCAAGGCAACGGCGCTGACATACACCCAGTCACGGAGGGTGCTGCAGCCAAAATGGCAGCACCCAGAAGAGGACCGGCCCCAGGATTGAATAAGGTAAGTATTTGATCGTAGGTGGAGAGAATGGCCAAAGTTGACTAGTGCTCCAAGTGTGCTAGTAAATGTTGGTTAATCACACAAGTTTGACTAAATCCCTTCAGATGTGGATTTGAAAGAAATGTTCTATATGAATTCAATATAAATGTTAAATATGAACCCCATACAACTTCCATACGAATCCCATATGAATCTTCAACGAAGCTTCATACGAACATATTGAAACATTTGATTCAAATTCAAATGTTAATCTTTGAATGTGCCAGCATTCAATTCGAATTCATACGAATTTTGAATGTTATGAATATTTGTGCACATCCCTACTTGTATTTTGTACGTACATTTCTTTGAATTGCTGTTTCTTGCTTTAGTGTGAAGAACAGCCATAAATTGGTGCTTTGCACCAGGTTCCCCAAATTTTTACTCACATTGCTGACTTGTTAGTATATGTGATTTCAGGCTATCCTCTTGTTGCGATTAAAGTCTTTTGGTTTGCACAAAGGACTCAGGAAACTGAGTTGTGGTTCTGCATCTGTCTGAACATTGGAAATGCTTTGGAGCTGCTGGTTTCTCTCTTTTTCCATTACCTGCTTCCAAAGCCTAGCATGAAGTGAGAAATTGATCCTTTTCTTCCAAGTAGCAAGCTAGAGAATGTGGGACAGTTTGTCTTAGATATTCAGCCTCAAACAGCCGCAGACCTCTGTGTCTTCATCACTTATGTGCAAATCTCAGGAAAAGGGAAATATCACAGCCGGCATTGCTTATGTTCACATTACCTGTGGTTTTGTTCTGCTTCACCTCTTGTGCAGTACAACATCCAAACATTTCTGAATCTGGACAGACAGTCATAATAAAATGCCACCGCAAACCGGAAAAATCTACCATACTGGTCTACTACAGGCCTTGCCTTTGGAATAGTATAAGCTTTTGGTTTATATTTAACTTCCCACCAGCAAGCTATTTAGCAGCTGCAAAGACAAGCCAAAAACCTGCAAAGTAGCCTCCGATGTGACTCTAATTTTAGATAGCTGATCTATTAAGGGGCACAGTTATAGAACAAATGTAAGAGCTGTTTTTCTCCTAGACAGCAAAAGTAAGACTCTAAGCTTGCTCGGGAGATGCTGCAACCAAGGCTGATTTCATTGCTGTTCCTCAGACAGCCAGGTAATGTCTTCTGGCAGTAATTACTTTAGGCAAAGCTGCTTTGTCAGAGCTAATAGCTGCCTTAAAATAAAATAGTGGTTCTCAGATACAAAACAAGTTGCCTTCCCTTTCCTCTGCTGAGGTTCCCTTATTGCCCTCAGCAAGAACAACATTCTGTCAAAGGAATTTAGACTTTCCTTTGCTTCAGAGGAGATGACTGTGCACATGTATCTTAAGTTCTGTTGTTTTGATCTAATAACACTCAAAATAATACTCTATATGAACTGTTGTTCACTGCACTTTAGTGAGATTAGAGGAGGAACCATTTTAGAAAGCTACCAACTGAATGAAAGTTCCTTACGATTTCTGCTTTTTATTTGTGAGTTCCAAACAGTTGTGAAAGAGCATTTGTGCCATGCATTAGCAAATAAAAAAGTGTGTGAAAATGTATGTATCTGTGAGTTGAGATCTGAGAGAATTCATTTTCCGGGTTTTTTTTTTTGCTGGTGGGGTAATGAATAACAGCCTCTTTGGAATCCCTCACTTTTTGTGAGTTTGGGAATCCATAATGTTTTTCTGGAGCCTAAGGGTGCATCTCCATGTGGCTTTCAAGGTATATTAAAGCCTACCCATCTCCATGGCACCCCATGCCAGAGGGGGGTGAGGAAACGTAGAGGGGCCTGAAACAGGCCCAACCTAACCCAACCAGACACACTTCCATGCTGGCCTTCTCTGCCTCTGCACAACCCACAAATTTCAATCTTTGGGTATAGACTAGGATAAAAATCAAAATAAAAGCCTAAAATAATATAAAAGCAGTTAAAAACATGCAATTCAAAGTGGAATAAAATTGAATACCAAGAAGGCTCTTTCCCTTGCAGCCATCTGCTTTACTTAATTTGGTGCAAACATTTAGAGCAGACCTTCTTTTGCTGCTCTAAAGCTATGAATAGTGACATATAAGATCCTCCATATAACCTAGTGCTACAAGCTTGTTACATTCTCATCTGCTTCCCTTTACATTCTGGGAATTAAGAGAATGTAGAGTATTTAAATCCATATCCTAATAAAAAAAACCCAGTTCCCAATTTTCTTTGGGAAATCGAATTCTTAAGCAAGGAAGGTAGATAGTCTGCTTTGTGCCTTTCTTCCAGTTGGTGAGTCTAATTTATATGCAAAGAAAACAAGCATAACAGAAACAGATGAAAAATGTTCTCCTCTGAAGCTTATTTCAAGTAGTTTGAAATTACTTCTTCCCAAAGGGCTGCTCTTATAATGCTGTGTACCTGCATTGAACACATGAATAAGAGTTGGCTTTTCTACCCCGCTTTTCTCACCCATTTAAGGGGACTCAAAGTGGCTGACAAAACTTTCTATTCTTCTCCCCACAATGGAACACCCTGTGAGGTAGGTGGGGTTGTGAGAGGTCAGAAGAGAGCTGTGACTAGCCCAAGGTCACCCAGTTGGCTTCATGGGGGAGGGCAGAATTGAACCCGGTATTCGCAGATAAAGAATCTGGCTCCTTAACCACTAGACCACAGTGGCTCACAAGGCCATCTTATGAGCAGAGGATGCCACCCAAAGAATGACCCTTGCTCCCAAAGTAAATGGCAGTGTTCTTCACTGTCCTTCCTCCTTTCCTCACTGTCCTCCCGCTAAGGCTAGGAGGAACTGTCACCACCACTGCTGCATCCCTCAGGTGTTCTTTGCCTGTTGGTTTCACTAGAAAGCATCAGGGAAAAGGAGGTGGACAAAGAAGGCAATTTGATCTTGTGGCTACAATGTCAGATTCATATCTCATTGGGTACTTCTTAATACTTCGCATTGGAATGTGCAGCCAACAACAGCTGATAACGCTTACTTGGTAGTGGTGTCGCATTATAGCAACGGTACTGCAAATTTATTAATGCTAATGCATTCCAAGCCCAGTATTTAGAAAATTTGAAGTTTCCCACCAGTCTAGACAGGACAGCAAGAACAGCCAATGAGAGCTGGGAAGGCAGCTCAACTCCCATTGGCTGTCCCATCCCGCATGATGCGTACGCCAATGGAAACTCTCACAGCTTCTGAGGAGGAAGCTATGGGAAGCTGCTGTATATCCAGAGGGTGGAACATTGCTATTTTCCTCCAACTGCAGATTTTACTCTGCTATTCTGGAGGGGGCCATAGTCACTGGCTTTGATTTCATACTCCTCTACAAAGCCAGAAGTGTGACCTTGGGCTAGTCACAGCAATAAGCTCTCACAGCCCCACCTACCTGTCTGTTGTGGGGGGGTAGAAAGCTTTGTCAGCTGCATTGAGTCCTCATAAATGGGTGAGAAAAGTCGGGTATAAAAGCCAGGTCTTCTCGTCCTTCTTTCCCATCTCTTCCCCCCTCTATAGTTGGTCCAAATGGAGCATAGCTAGTCCTAAAGAAGGTACAAAGGTACTAAAGATATGACATTAGCTGTCACCTGAACTGGTTTAGGAGCCTGAAGCAATAGGACACCTGTTTTGGACATTTACTGTTTAGGAATGTGCACATTTTTGTGTGTGCGTTCACATCAAGGCGAAAGTGAAGTGAATTTGACGTTCACATTCAGTTTGTATCCACTGCAAATATTTGGCAAATGTTCATCATGGATGCAGAGCATTTGCAGCAGGTAGTAATCTGGTGGTGGTGCTGGTAAAAACACTCAGCTGCCAGGATTCAAATCATGCGATGGGGTGGCCGCGCTTCCAGATAAGATTTAAATGTACAGATTTTTTAATTCAGATCTGTACATTCAAATCTTATATGAAAGCACTGCCACCCGATCACATTATTTGAATGCTCTCTGGCAGCTGGCCGCTTCTGAGGTGGTGCTGTGATGCAACCAGGCTGGCAGCAGGTCCTCACATTCGCAAATATAACGAAGCTTAAAATGAATTTGCAAAGGCACTAAATTTGCATTGGAATGTCAGTGTTTGAATGTAGCCAACAGTTGATTCAAATGTGAATGTCTGAATTCAAATTGTGAATGTGACAAATATTCATGCACATCCCCACTACTGTTGCATCCAGTTTCAGGACCATCTTGTGCCAGCAAGCGATGCCTGCTGGGGTTTCGAGAAGCTAGCAGATCCATAATATTTTGTGAAGGGGAAAACTGACAGCACACCTTTGTAAGAAATCACGCTTGAGTAAAGATACACTGAGGCTGTGTCCCCATGGGCTCCGTTTATTTCGGTGTTGAATCGGGTCATCCCCAATATGTACTGTAGTTTGAATTAACACGTCCCCAAGTGACTGAGGAGAGCGCAGTTCAAGCTGGATCCACCTGTCCTCATGCAAACCGCGGTAAACCCCTGCATCGGGGAACTGCATCCTTTTCTCTCTACCCCTTCTGACCTGATAGGAAGCCCGGTTGACGTCACCATGCCCTGTCCCACCTGCTGCGGCAATGACAGGGCCAACCCTCCTGGTTGCACCTCCACAAACACAACACACAGCATAGATAAGATAAAAACGATCAAAGGGGGGCATAATTGGATGGGAAAGTGGCTCATTGCTTGAATCTGAGTTTAGTGAAGGGGCACACCTCTGCATGACAGTGGGCACACCTCCGCCTGACAGCGAGCTTCATCTTCTCATCCTTGTGCAGGGAAGCCACGGGCACTTCAGCCATTAAGGCGATGCAGTGCTTGTGCGCTAAATCAAGCCCTTTACCCACGCATGTCTTGCCGATCAGGTGATCAGGGAAGGAGGGCATCAAGGAAGGGGAAGCCGGAGAGACACTCTCAGGGCAAACGAGAGGCATTTGACACCCTCATCACTCTGTTTCAGCATAATTTCTTTGAAGAAATCCCCAAGCAGTTGCAATTGCAGCGCTCACGGCAGGAATAGTGAGCACAGGCCAACCCCTACCCGCTAATGCTGCGATCACCAATCTCCTCCCACAATAACCCGGGAGCGTCCGCATGCCTCCAAAATAATAAATGCTTGCCCCGGATTTGTGGCATTTGTCCCACATGTAGCCCAGATTAGAGGCTCTGCATGGGGATTCTCTGAGGCGAACTCAGGTTTGCTCCAGAGTATATTCAGCATGGGGACACATCCTTAGTGACTGAATGTATTACAGTCACAGATCAGAAATACAAAATAAACTTAAAATAACATCCTAGGACCTTCTTCATGCTGGTACTTGGCTGGACATGTACAGTGCCTGACAAAAGTTCTGTCGCTTATCCATGTTGTTGAAACCAAAGCCTATAACCTGACTTAAAATTCATCCATTGGTTTTAAAAATGACTCATATGAAAGCTGAAACCCTCCCAAATGAGGTTTTTAAAAAGAAAATAAATGTGCTTCACTGCTGAAATATTGATCATTTAATGAACACAGAAAGGTCAGATTTTGGCGAGACAAAAGTTTTGTCGCCCACAAAAAGTAATGTGAAAATCAAACAGATAATTCACTTCAAATGCAAAGATATGTTTCATAACATTGGTGAATGAAGCTGTGGTGCTATTAGAGCCATATTTAATATTTTGTGTGACTTCCATGAGCCTGAAGGACTGCATCCATGCGTTTCGGCAATGATTCATACAATTTATTGATGAAGTCATCAGGAATAGTAAAGAATGCAGTTTTACATGCCTCCCAGAGTTCATCAAGATTCTTTGGTTTTGTGTTCCAAGCTTCCTCTTTCATCCTACCCCAAACATGCTCAATGATGTTCATATCTGGTGACTGGGCTGGCCAGTCCTGGAGCACCTTGATCTTCTTTGCCTTGAGAAACTTTGATGTAGAGATGGATGTATGAGATGGAGCGCCATCCTGCTGCAAAATTTGACCCCTTTTATGATTGGGAATTTAAGAGGTAGCTAATAGGTCTTGATATTTTAGGCTATTGATATTGCCTTCCACCTTGCAAATGTTTCGTACACCCCTATACTGAATGTAACCCCAGACCATGATCTTTCCACCACCAAACTTAACTGTTTTCTGGGTATATCTTGGATCCATACGGGCTCCAGTAGGTCTCCTGCAGTATTTGCGGCAGCTGTGGTGTAATTCAACTGAAGATTCATCTGAGAAATCCACCTTCTGCCACTTTTCCAGCATCCATCCGTTTAGTAGGCTGTGGGCCTTGGCAAATACCACACGGTTTTTTAATTGCCTTTTGTTTAGTGCTGGCTTCTGGGCACTGATTCGACCATGGAGGCCATTTCGAGACAGAATCCTACAAACTGTTCTAGTTGACACAAGGACTTGAGGTGACCAGGCCTGTTGGAGCTCTGCTGCAGTGGAAGAAGGGCTGGCTTTTGATTTTCGAACCAACAAATGTTCCTCCTGAGCAGTCGTCTTGCGGGGTCTGCCAGACCTGGGCTTGTCAAAAACATCTCCAGTCTCTTCAAATCTTTTTGTAATTCTTTGTACTTGACGCTGAGACACATTAAAGGTGCCAGCCACCTCTGCAGAGGATCTGGTCTTCAGTCTCCTGATAATCAAGGCTTTGGTCGCAGGGTGGATTTTTGGCATGTTGTCAGAGGTCAAGTTGCAGTTCAAGTGAAAGTCTGGAGTGCTGGAGTTCTTTTTATACACACCCACTAATTATCTGATCAATTAGTGAGCACAGGTGAGGCTGTAAACTAGGATTAGGTGCATTATATGACAAGGCGACAAAACTTTTGTCTAGCCAAAATCTGACCTTTTTGTGTTCATTAAATGATCAATATTTCAGCAGTGAAGCAAATTTATTTTCTTTTTAAAAACCTCATTTGGGAGGGTTTCAGCTTTCATATGAGTCGTTTTTAAAACCAATGGATGAATTTTAAGTCAGGTTATAGGCTTTGGTTTCAACAACATGGATAAGCGACAGAACTTTTTTCAGGCACTGTATTCTATTGATGGCAAGTGGCAGTACCCTTGCTGTTTAATTTGCAGTTTGTGCTTCAGAACAGTGTGGAAATACAACTGCTTTTCTACATAACCACTCTGAGGTATTAATGTGTTAAATCCATCCATAGAGGAGCTTCATTTCATATGAACCTGTGTGTGTCTCTAATGCTTACATAGTAAATAAGTGCTGTATGTAGGTGGAGCTTGAGACTGTACTCATTATTTATCTTATGTTGGCAATAATCCTAGAAATACTTGCAATTCATCCACCAAGTGATCTTTCGTAAAAAAATAAAAATAAAATGAGACAAATCAGATTCTGAGTAACCTATGAGTCACTGTGATTAGAAACCATCCAAACAGTACCTAGCTGAGAATATGGAACAACTGTAAATCCAGATTGTGCCCTAAAATACCTTTATGGCTCTCAGTACAAGAAGCATACCCTAGAAGAAAAATGACAGGCAAAGAAAGATGCCCCCTTTCTGCACTGGGCTTAGTCTAGATTATTTTCTGGAATTGGGACCTGCCATCTGCATGCTATTGCAGACCCTGGACAGGGGCTGCGATTACCTACACCAGCATGGTGACGACAACCACCCTGGATTACTTTCAGAAAGGATTAAGACAAAGTTATGGAGGATAGATTTATCAATGGCTCCTAGAATGTATGCCTAGGTACCACCTTCAGGATGGCAAGACAGGCAGGATGCCTCAAAAAGCCATTTGCAGGGATTTGAGGGCAGGTGAATGTTTTGCCTTTGTCTTCTGCTTGGGAATGTTCAGAAGCAATTGGACACTGTATGAGACAGGGTGCTGGTTCCAATAGGCTGTGGCCTGATCCAGCAGGACTCCTCTCATGTTCAATTCAAAAACATACATAAAATTAAAATGGTGATGAGGCGTATCAGATGTCAACAGTACAACCGAAGGGCATTCCTACTTGGAAGGAAATGAACCAGTGACAGAAGTAGGTGCTGTTTGAGGTGAGGAACTTTACAGATGACTAAATAGTTTGAGAAGTCAAAATACTTATAAAAATGTTTATTGTTTTAAAAGATGCCATGTCATCGAGAACAAATAAAAGTTAAACAGCAAATACCTGGGTTATAAATGGCAAAAGGGTCTTTCACAGGAACATCCAATGTAGAATTTTAAAACCATTTTTAAAATATCCTGTTTTTAAAGACTATTTAATGTGGAGACTTCTACATTGCACACACGAAAACAGTGACAGCCCTGAATAGATGCATTTCCTGATTATTTAAAAACACCAAATTAACAAGACATTTACTGTTGACAGTAAACACAGAACAAAGTTATATACTTCGTGTATTTAATGTGCCTTTTCATTAAGGTGAAAAACTGCATGTATCAAAACAAGCATTATGAGACAGCCATTTAATATGATTTACTTCAATCTGCAGGGATGCTCAAGAAACATTCCCACGAACTTAAATCTACAGTAAGAATATTATAATAAACCAAGTTTGTGTTCAGTCATCAGATGAGGATCTCCCATTACTTCACTTTGGACTGGATCTGGAAAAGAGGTTAACCGTGTTAGTCTTTCAAAAAACTTTGGGAGAACAGATCCACTTTAAGCCTGTCCGCTCAATACATTTAAAAAAATGAAATAAAAATAGCTCTGATTAGTCTGGGAATAAGGGGTTCCTGAACAGAATGTAATGTTTTGTCCCCTTCCTCATTGTCAGGGTAATCTATTCCACTCTGGTCATCTTTTACAGAAACATGGACAATGGTCTTTCTCTGCTCCAACTGCCAGGGAGAAACAGCTATTCCATTCAGCTTTATCGCCTGTACACAAGGAGCAAGAGAGCTCCATTAGCTGGGCAAAAAAGAATAGTCTTTTCTACCCCGCTTTTCTCACCCATTTAAGGGGACTCAAAGCGGCAGACAAAGCTTTCTATTCTTCTCCCCACAACAGATACCCTCAAGGTAGATGAGGTTGCGAGAGCTCAGAAGAGAGCTGTGACTAGCCCAAAATCACCCAGCTGGCTTCATGGGGGAGGGCAGAATCAAACCCAGTATTCCTAGACAAGAGACCAGTTCCCTAACCACTAGACCAAAGAAGGTTGGGATTGCAAAAGGAGATTGCACTACAAAGCCCATTTAAGATCCTTCAGGTTGGCTCTGCTCCTTCTTCCAGCACAGGGCCACTAGCAATAAAAATGTAAATCAAGTAGAACTGGACATAAGGAAGGGTGTTAGTTAATTAAGGCATTTATGTGGTTTTGTCAAGCAGACAACCTAACCACCACCAAGACTGAGCAAGGCCTCTTCACCTGCCCTGCTATTAAATTCCTCCCCTTCCCTTCCCAGATCCTTATGCATTTCTTTAAGCTAGGGGACAGAGGTCTGTTTTAAGATTACGTAATGTAAGCCACTCAGCTGGTCATCCGACTTAAGGAAGGCATAAAAATAAATTGATTAGAAGTAGTAATGCCCCTCCTGCAAAATTTTCAGTCGTCTCACATAACAAGGAATCTCAACAGACTAAAGACAAATTTTGCTCCCCTTGATGCTTTTCCAGAGTGGCCAACCAGATGTCCTGCTGACATACTACCTCAGAGGAATCAAAGCTGTAACTTTATTGCACTGTTTTGCCAGCAACGTAGTAGCATCATTCCACACATACAATGGGACCTGGTCCATCTCTTCCCTTCACTTTCAACTTGCCCAGATTTTCCAAATCTGAGAAGATCCTTACCATTCAGAATATCCTCAAAGCCAATGCAATCATAGTTGCCTTTCAAGATATCAAATGACAGATTAGAGCTAGGAAGGAAAGGAAGGCGCTGGACCTATAAAAATACCAGAAAACATCAGGAGGTTATATCAATAAACTAGCACTTTATCCATACCTTTAGTTAAAGAGGCACTTCTCCCCGTTTTTAATTGATTGAATGTACTGGAATTGTTACAGCCTGTCCTGAGTCCTCAAGCGTAACGTGTGTACATTTAATTTAATAGAGACAAGCTATTTAATGATCAGCATTGCTTGCATTTGTTTACAGAAAGACATGGAAGAAATCTGTATATTTCATAAATTGGACAAAGCTGCTCCCAAAGAAATCCAGATATTAAAATGGATCAGATAGAAGAGATTTGTTGACAGTGGCTCTAACTCTCTCCTCCTTTCACTGGTGGAAGCCAGACTATATGGTGACTCTAGGGACAGCAAAACATGTTCCACTCAACACTCACTGGCACACATGTTCCTCCGGGACTGTGAAGCCCAACGATCTCTTCTCTCCAAACTTCCAATACTAATTCGCAGCAACACAAGTCCCAGACACACAATTATGTTTTCAGAATATAATCAGAACTGTATAGCAAGCGGGATGAAACCCTACGTTTGACACATCATGCTTTTTCCATCTTGCAAAGCTACATAAATTTTTTTAAAAAATCTTGTGTTTGTAGAATGAGAACAGATGAAGATCAACAGTTTTGAAAATACTTTTTGTTATTCTAACTCAGGAGGCAAGTTGACACTGGAGTATCACTTGCATCGACTTAGTGCCTCCAGTTAGCTCTACCATTCAGCTAGTTTGAATGCCTAATATAATCTTATAGAACTTACAGCAGACACTCTGTACAGAAAGTAACACACCTAAGAACAATAAAAGCTACCTGCTCTAAAACTGCTATCATACACATGACTTTATTTAATGAAATAAAACTAATACAATTATGTAGCCACAATCCTGAAAGTCATTTTCTCAGAAAACGGTGCCTGCTTCCAAGAAGAAATACCAAAGAAGTGTGTTCTAAAAAAAAAATCACCAAATTTTACAATAAAGCAAGTGAAAGCTCACGGCAACACAGACTGTCCAACATACTCCTTTCCAGGATGCGCTGGGTAATTCTGCAGAACTCACACATATTGCACTCTTGCTTTCACCTGCCCACAAATGAGTTGCCAAAATAACTGTTCACAGACAACTGACTGGGGTGAAGAAAGCTAAGCAAAGCTCTCATAAGCCCAACACTTCTATATAAGCCCAGATCTACTGCTGACTTTTCTAGATAGAAAATACTCAGCATAGGGCTTTTCTTAGTTAAAATAAATGCTATTTTATCAGGGAGCTGTAGAACAGAATTAATAAGAGCCGAAATTACATTAGTGAACAGGGGGAAAAAATCCAGCTCTGTTCTGAATCCAGACTGGTTTGGTTCTTCAATCCCTAGATAAGAATTTGAGGGTAGGAGGAGGGCTGCAAGGTGTAGGGGGGAAAGCAGTACCCATTCAAAATCCTGAAGAAGCAAGGCAACTAAGTCAGTATCACTCTTTGTTCAAAAAAGTTGACCTGGGAGAAAAAAAAGAAAGAAAAGAGCTGACCTGTTTCACTGCTTTCATTTCCATTTGCAATTTCAGTGGTGCATGCAATCCTTGAATATTTCTCAGAGTAGAAAAATTCATTTTATCTTGATTTAATGAAAACTACAAAAAGAAATGCAGAAAAGTATGACTTCCCATGTTAAAATGTTTCTAATGCTTTACATAAGCAGAATATTAATTTTGATACTGCTAGTTTGCTTAAAGAAACAAAATACACTGTACCACTGTATTTTCACCAAACTGAATACAACTGAGTCCACCTAGTGGTGAAAATAAGACTATAAAAAACTGAACTTTCATTTAACCCAATTAATGTGTCAAAGGCCCTATCTATGTTCTAATCCAGCTTCAATACACCTTCAGAGTGAAGCAACTCATCGGCAGAGTGATAAGTCATTTTCCTTCTGCATTATCTAACCCAAAGGTAGATTTTCTGAATTAGATAATATTAGCTTCCCCTCCCCACTTTTGGGCGCTTTTATTGTTTTCAGTGTGTTAATTTTACATTCTTTATGTTTTGTTTTTATATTTGTAACCTGCTTTTTAATACGGGGAGAGTGTAAAATGCTTGCTCTTCCTGTGGGTAACTGAAGCAGCAAGCCCATTTGCTGCTTTCATTGGTGTCTGGAAACACCCATTGCCTCTTACAGCATTGCTGTGCAATGTACAGTGTGCAGAGTCTTTCATTTCATCTGTTCTGAATCCGCCCACTATCCAGTTTCATGAGATAAATCTGGTGTTTAGTAATGTTGATTCAATAATTCTGTAGATCAGTTCAACAAGGTCTCTTTCTTGCTAAGTCATCAATTTAAATAAAGCAATCTGCGCTAGATAAATTTGGTTGTATAAACTTAACAAGTCCACAATGCAGCAACTTTTAATATTTACTGCAGAACTATTCTCCCCCAAAATAATTCTAAATTGTCCTATAAGCTCAGGTGCACAGTAGTTATTCTGAGTTATTCCAGCAAGGTAGCACATCTTAGAAAGTACCAACCAATATCTACTGAGATCAGATCTCCCAAGTTTACAATTTGTGTTTCAACATACAAGCCTTATTTGAAACTAGTTGGTAAACTAAAGTGGCCAAAATCTTTCCCTTCACAAAGAAGAACATAAGAGAAGCCTGGATGGATAAAGCTACAACCCATCTTGTCCAGCAACCAAACTTGCTCTCAACTCCCTACAAGTGGCCCTAGATAGTATCTAGGTATCCATTCGAGTAATCATTGATACACCTGCCCTCCATGAATTTGTCCTTAAAATGGTTTCTCCATGATTTGTTTGGATGTGCTGAACTACAAGACAGAAACTATATGTTGGACTGGGTGGAAGCTATACTATGCACAATACTGTCCATTTATTGAACTTCTAGCATTAATTGTCTTCTGAACAGAATTTTTGTAACAGCTAGTTGTATCTGATTTCAGTTCTGAGATGTTTACACACACACAAATACTTATGGCTGATCACAGAATATTGGACTTCTCTTCTAACATTTTCTTTTCTGAGCATCTCCCTAAAAACCTACAGTAAAATTGCTTTATAAATTGCAATCCTAACAGTTAGCTTTGTAGGAGGATCAGATTAGACAAGGGGAAGTATTTCTCCATCCAGAGGTCATCAATCTATGGAATTTGCTGCCAGAAGAGATCGTAACAGCTATCAGCCTAGATGGCTTTAAGAAAGGGTTGGACAAATTTATGCATGACAAATGTATCAATGACTACTACAATGGATGCCTAAGTACATCTTCCAGGCTGGGGGGACAAGCAGTCCATCTGCTGGGATCTGAGAGCAGGAGAAGGTTTACCCTTGTCTCTGCCTGAGATATCAATGGGCAATTGGTGGGCCACTGTGTGTGACAGGATGCTAGACTAGAAGAGCTGTGGCCTGATCCAGAAGGGCTCCTCTTATGTTCTTATGATACGATGGAACAGAAGTAATTTTAACACCATACTTACATTTTTTTCTGACAATTCCAAAGGATGAACAGGGAAAAGCTCGTTCTTAACATTTGGAAAGCTAAACACACAAATAAAGTCACTTAAGGTTTGCATCTTATCACAAACTATCAATCATTAAAGGACTAACTACTTTCAGCAACCATTCAAAATACAAGCTTTCAGGCCTCATTCTTTCTTAAAACTACTAGCAAGGAGCACATAACAAACTTTTTCTTTCTTCAGAAATACAGGAATAGAAATGCTATCCAAGAATCAAAATTGAGACAAGAAAAGGATATTCTGTAGCCACATGCTATGCATGTTAACTTATAAATACATTTTATTAAGGGAAATTGCACTTACCAAAAGGAAAATGGGCCCAAGGATAAGACGCTGTAAGATTTGATCTTCACCCAGGGTATAATTAAAGACTTTAAATGTCTCTCTTTACAGGCCAAACAGACTTGTCACTGCATTTTCTTAGCAAATTTATGTATGCTCTGTATCACTCTTTTCTACATTGAGTTTTCTAGAGTGCCTTGAAGTGTTCTAGGAATAAAATCTACTGCTGACTGCAGTTGCTTTAACATTCTGATGCATTCTGTGCCTTCATGCTTATGCTGTTTGACATTCTTATTTATATGTTTGCACGCACAATGATGATTACATGTATAAAAGAAGCACAGAGATAAAAAGTTTCACTGGAAGACATCTTCATTTGTAAATATTTACAAATGTACTACAAGTATAGAGTGATATCACCCATTTAGGTTGATTAAAAGAGCCCAAGACGTGTAGAACTTCACTTGCTTCCGTCAGACGTCTTAGGGAAGTGAGGTCAGTTTCTAAATATCATCTCTGCAGCACACCACATCGAGTTCACTCTGTTCCTGCTATGTAGTAGGTTTGACATCTGCACAGTCCCCTTGTTCCTGCAGTTCTGTCTGCTGCTAGAGGAAGGAAGGCAAAGACCTTTCCACCCAGTTCAAGAGGCTGAACAGGCTCCCATGCTTCACGCAAGCAGGAAGCAAACCGGAGACTAACACAAACCCTTAGATGGCTCCAGTTTTAGTACCATCACTGTGTGGAAAGAATCTCTATTTAAGGCTCTCACTGACATCTCATTTATTAAATCAAGGGTGTAACTTTAAAGTTCACACAATCCTTCCAGCACCACATTGTCAGAGTAACAGATGAGTTCTGTTCTTTTCTGAAATTACTGATAGAGCCGAAGATTTCTGCCTTCCCACAGTACTTTATCCTAGAAGGATGGAAGAGATGGAAATGGTCCGAAATGACTCATTTCTTACTCTTACTCAGGCAAGACCATCACTTGGTACATCTAGGCTGTATGCACGAAGCTCAGAAAACAAACGCCAGAGTGACAAAGAGAATACAGTTCACACTGATAGTGAAATTAGTGTTTCTTTCTTATCTCTCATCATAAATCATCCCACAAATAAGCACATTTCTACTCTACCCCACAGAAGACAAGTGCAATGGGCATTGTAGGTAGACAGTGCATGATTACTTTGGGGAAACTTCTCGACTTTTTTCATCTGTGCACACAGAGAATTCACTATTATAATTCCCAGCACTCACCCTCTATGTATCACATCATGGCTTTCAAATGCTCCACTAGCTGAAAAGTCAGGCACAGGAATACAATCCTTCAGCTGACATCCAAGCCCTCTGGCATTCTGAAGAAAAGAAACAAAAACATTAGTTGCTTGGATTGGTACCCCACCCTATACCCAGCAGCCTCAGATCAAGTTACAAAATAACCACAATAAAATGAACAAATAACAGTGCTTAAATGGAGAGGAAAAGTAGTTTCTTCAACTAAAGGGTAGGGTAAAGAGATATATCTTCACCAGATACCTGAATGTGAAGGTGCTTGATGAAGGGTGTCTCACACATCCCTGCCTCATGTTAGTTCTTAGGGTGCTGAGCTGAACTCTCCTACAACTATTCTCTAGAATCAGCCTTGGAGGTAGGAGCAAAACCATTGTAATGTGTTATCTCCAACTCCAAAATTCCATAGCCTTTCTAGAAGAATACCATGGCCAATGGTATGAAAAGCCACTAAAAAACCAAGGACAGCCAAGCGAGTAACACTCCCTCTGCCTTTCCCTCAGAGAAGGCCATCATCCATGGCAATGTAGGTGGTTTCAATGCCATGAATGGATCTGAAGCCATGACTGCAATGGGTCTAGATATTCAAAATACTTTCAGAACGTACATCTTTTCAATATTCAACACATAACATAAAAAATAGGGGGGCATGACAGAAATAATTCCACCTCTTATAGATCCTGTTCACAACTCCAGTTCAAGTACCAATTTGCAGGCAATATCTTCACTATAAATCTTAAGGCTTTATTCTGCACAATTAAAGCTCAACCTGACTGGGTACAGAGCTTAAAAACTGCAAATAAATTAAGTCAATTAAACACACACAAGCTTTAATTTCCATTCCCTAGAAGCTATAATCTAGGAGGAGTCAGGGAAACAACTAAAGAAGGTGAAACAGAAAAGAAAGCCAAAATGGATGTCAACAGACGAGGAAACAATGATGAGAAGAGCATTCAAAACGTCAAGTGAGTGAAATAATTAAAATTTCAGAGATTGAGAAGAGATAAGGAGCAGTTTTATAATAGTACCTATAAAGAAATGGAAGAAGAGTCTAAAAAAGCAAGAAGTAGATCTGTGTTTAGAAAGGTTAGAGAGTTGAAGAGAAAATTTTGCCCCTTAATCAGTCTCCCTAAAGATGCAGCTGGACAGGTGATTAAGGATGTGCACAAATATTTGTCATATTCAAAATTCATATGAATCTGTATGAATTTGTACATTCACATTTGAATCAAATGTTGGCTACATTCAAAAATTGGCATATGAATGCAAAGCGAATGCATCTCTGCAATCATTCAAAGCTTCATTATATTTGCAAATGTGAGGTGGTAAAATGGCTGCCCAGTCACATCTGCAGTGGATTCGGAGCTGAATTAAAGTGGATTCATAGAGAATTTGAAGCATTCAGAATGGATTCAAAGCGGATTTGGAGGGGATTTGAAGGCACGGCTGGCAGCAGGGATTTGAATAGCATTTGAAGAACATTTGCAGTGAATTCAAATCCTATCACATTCAAAGTGGCTCTATTCATATGGATATGAATTTTGTTTGCACCTGTTTTGCTGTGAATCCAACTCACAAAAAATTGTCCACATCTCTAGTGATAAATGATGGTGACAAGATCAGACAAAGATGAAAGGATAATACTGAAATTTTGTACAGAAAAGTAGTAATATTCAGGATAATCTGGATGAGGCTGATTATATACAGAAACCAATGGTCATGGAATCTGAAGTTGGATCTGCACTGAAGTCTCTGTCAGAAAGGACAGCGGCAGAAAATGATGGAATTGCAACAGAAGTCTTAAGGAGGCAGTGGAAGAAGAATCAGCTAAAGTGTTAACTAGTGTTCACTGACAAGTTTGGAAAACCACTGTATAGCCATTGGATTGGAAGCAGTCAGCATATGTACTTAAACCCAAAAGAGGGAATCTTTCTCACTGCTCCAACTATCATACTATCTTTCTTATCTCAAATGCTAGTAAGGTTATTTTGAAGATTATTCAAAACAGACTGCTACCTGATACACAGGCTGATTTTAGCAGAGGCAGGGAAACTGCTTCAAGATGGATTCTGGAAAAAGCAAAGGAATTTCAGAAGGAAATGGATGAAGGAAGTGGATGTGTGTTTCATCAGGATCATGATCATGTTAAACTGTGGAAAGTTTTTAAAAAGACAAGTCAGTCCAAAAGACTTGATTGTATTCATAGTAACCTTTACACTCTCCGAGAAGCAACAATCACAACACAGCATGGAAACATAATCACAACACAACTGGTTTCCAATTCGTAAGGGAGTAAGATAAGGGTGAATACTATCACCATACACTGTACCCGTTTAACAGCTTTAAGATAGGTGGGAGAAATGTTAACAACCTGAAATACAGAGATGACACTATTTGCAAACAGAAAAAGATTTAAAGGCCTTGCTAGCCAGAGTCAAAGGGCCTGTTCACACTTCAATCACTGGAATAATAACAACGTTCCACTGAGGCAAAGATCAAGCACAAAGGGAGTTATGCACACTTCAAGCGCTGCTGCAATCTGGAACTGGACTACTGGCACTTGAAGTGCAGGTAGTCAGGGCTAATTGTCATGGCAGTGGCTGCAGCAACATCTGGCGTGCATCTGAATATCGCCATTGCAATCAGGATGTGGTGCATCTCTGAGTAACCATAGCCACACTGCCACATGCACTCAAAGTGTTGAATCTAGAACAGGATGTGAACGTTGTTGATAGGGAGTTCACTAGTTCAAGCTGTTGACTGTCCCCAACAAGTGAAAACCAGACAGCCTTAGTGAACTTTGGGACAACAACAGTGACATACAGACATGTCTCCCCAAGAGTTTCTGGAATTGCCCCTCAGAGGTAAGTGCAAACAGGCCCAAAGAAGAGGGGTTTGAGCCTAAATCTGAAGAAGGTGAAGACCATGTTAGCAGGACCAATCATGAATCTCCACCTAGAGCATGAACCTCCGGAAACACTTGATGACTCCTGGAATCCATAGTTAATAATAAAGATCTAACACTTAAGAATTATGCTGAAGGTTGATACTGGGAAGAACAGCAGTGAAAACTTTAGAAAATATTTTTAAGTTTTGCAGTATCTCACTGAAGATCAGAATCTGATGTTTTTTAGTGACGTGTTGTAGGGATGCAAAAGTTGGACAGTGACACTGCAAAACTAGAACTGTGCAGACTCCTTTAAACTTTGAAAAAAATAGTGATGTTTGGGAAAGTGGAAGGAAGAAGAGAAAGATGGCTAGCTAATAGGTGGACAGACATTATAAGTTTGCTAGCAAACCTAAGAAAGATTGCTGAAGGCTGGCCTATCTGGACAAAGTCAATTCCTGTGGTCACCAGTGGCATCAAGCAAGCAACTGATGATGAATCTTGTAATTTGAACTTCTTTTCACCCAGTTTCAGGGCATTTAAAAGTTATATGTATTACAGTGCTAATTCTGCAAAGAAATATGATAAAGTAAAAAAGAAAAAACAATATAACTAAGCCAGATAAACAGCACAATTCTCCTTAGCTATCATATTCTTTTCTGTGCAAAAGGTACAACTCTGCATGCAATTTTCCTCATTTACTATTAATATAAGACTTCAGAAAAATAAAGAAAGGGACACTTAGAAGTCCAGGGGATACATAACAGACTAAGTTATGAGGAAATAGGCTCTAATGCAGTATGGTCTACTGGAAAGGACACGGGGGTAAGATTCCATTAAATATAAGCAGTATTACGGTTTCCTTTCTCATCATCAGCTTTTCTTGTTTATTTAAGTTGCACACTGTTTGTGTCTCTTGCAACCACAAACAATCCTGGCTGGGTTATCTCCAGGCGCTTCCTTTACACAAACATACACCTCCATTCTGCAAATATTTAGAGTGCATAAATTAAAAGTAAGTATCCAAGGTCTGAAATTGGATAAAGTAAATAAAAAACTGAGTTGCAGGAAATCCTTCCGACGGCAACACTGACACAACTGTGCTATTGCTTCCCCGTGGAAATGTGATGTTTGCAAAGTAAACCCTATAGAATGCTTGGGAATGGCTACTGGATAGAGACCCAGCAAAAGATGCAAATACAGGGTCAGGTCATAAGGAAGAGGAAATGGTTCCAGTTCCTTGGGGACATCTTTAAACTTATGATGAAACTACTATGGATAAGAAGAATGACTGCATTGCTACTTTTAGGTCATCATTTTTCCTATCAAACCATTGAACTCTTTTTAGTCTCCAAATGGACAGTAAATTCAAAGAACATTGTTATGCATTATATTGGCTAGCTAATGTTTTTATTTTTACATTAATTGCATTTCCTTATCTCAATACTGTAACTATTGTTGCTTCTTGCACTAAACTAGCACTTTAGTGTTTGTTACACTTCATTTCACACTAGAACTGTGCTGAAGTCAATCTCAATACAATGTTAATAGAGAAATTCAAAGGAGAAACCTGGCCAAAATTTGCTATTTAGATAATTCCTTGACTATGTCTTTAATAATGCCCTGCCATGGATACAAATAACTCAAGAATGCCTTTTCTAACCTTTATTCCTAAACTAGAAGAAGACAGAATTTTAGCAGTGATCTATGTGATGAGAAGGGCTTCACCAGTCCCATTTCTGTATTAAATATTTTTGAAAATATACACGAAATAGACCAATATGACAAAAATGCCAACTAAAACAGTCTCACAAGCACAATTAAGTGCATTTGAAACTTCTTGGAAACTGATACAAAAGTGAATCTGAAGGTGGTCAAAGGGCCTGTTTTTAAACAATGGGAAGAGATGACCAAAATGGACACAAATTACTTTCATATTTATTTGTTTCAAAGGTACAGTTGGGCTCTGGTTACACTTAAGAAGACGACTTGGCTTTTCTACCCTGCTTTTCTCACCCATTTAAGGGGACTCAAAGCAGCTGCCAAAGATTTCTATTCTCCCCACAACAGACAACCCGTGAGGTAGGTGGGGCTGAGAGCTCAGAAGAGAGCTGTGACTAGCCCAGCGTCACCCAGCTGGCTTCGTGGAAGAGGGAGGAATCAAACCCGGTATTCGCAGATAAGAGTCCAGCCCCCTAACCACTAAACCAAACTGGCTTATAGTCTAGTTCACTAACCACTAGACCACTAAGGCTTAATCCAGCTTCAGTCCACTTTGAGAATGAGAGAATACATCAGCAAAGTGACAAGCTGTTTTCTTTCAGTGTTAAATAACTCGGAAAACTCACCTTTGGGATAGGTAACACGGAAAGAAAATTACCGATCACTCTGTCGATTTGTTCTCTCACACTGAAGGTGGACTGAAGCTGGATTAAACCTTAAGTGTGACCACAGCCAAAATTACAAACGTTATCGGTCGCAAGCTCTTTCTTTTGACACAGCAGCTCTCAGAAAAAGGGTCTGCCAATTCATTTTAGCAGCACGCAAAGAACCTGAGCCCTTAACCCTTTTTTGCCATCAAGCTCTCTTTCCGGCCCGCACCCCGTGTGAACGCTTCAGGAGGGGCCACCGTCCACCCTGTGAAACCCCCTTTCTGAAAGCACCCTTAACATAGAAACGTGCGAGTCTCCTGGAGGACTCTCACCCGGACCGGTTCGGCAGCCCAACTGCAACAGAGAACGGACCCAAAGCAAGCCCAGGCATCCCTAACCTCGTACTGCGGGCTCGCCAGAAAAGCTGCTTGGCCCCCAGGCCCACGAGAGCGTTGACGGACCGCCGCCCGCCCCGCAGAGCCCCTCCGCTTACCATCTTTGCACAGTCACCCACGGCCACTTCCTTCCGCCAGCCCAGCGCGCCTGGTGACGTCATATATACGCCACCATCGTCGCGCGAGATTCTCGCGTGAGGAAACGAAGAGGAAAGCGAGAACAGAAAAAGGGACGCGCGGAGGGAACGAGGGGGCGCGGCTAAGGGCGGCGGTTGACGAAGCGTGCGCGCGTGCGTGTAGAGAGGGCGGGGGCGGCAAGCAGGGCCAGAAGAAAAAAATTCTACCTCAGATCTTTCTTTTTCTCTGTCTGGAGATTTATGCCCCTCACTGGTTTCTCCCTAATAAGTAACTTTTAAAGTGTTCTGCTGCAGTCAACGGCCTTTTCGTCCAAACACCTTAGGACAGCGTCAGCCATAAAAATGCGCCAATAAAATTACAATATAAGCCAACATTACAATAAAAGCCAATTCGCAGGCCATAAAGATGGGCAAGCCGAGGCCTGAGCCCTTTCTGCACTTGGCCTTATTCTGAAATATATCTCAGGCTAGGGGTCTGTGGTCTGCATGCTAATACAAACTATGGGTGTGTTCACACGTACATTTTAATCCAGCTCCAGAGTGAAATAAGTCACCAACAAAGCAAACTTTAATTATGATCTCTTTTTTAACGTCTTTTCAACTTTTTTTTAAACTATTACATCCATTAAAAAAATACAAAAAAGTAAACCAAACTTATGTATCCCATTCCCTCCCTGGTCTATTAATCTAATTCCCACTGTTAGGATGAGCTTGAATTTTCACACCATATTTCATCCTTTCGGATAAGGGAGTCTTGTTCTTTAGCTTCCTATAAACGTTTCCATAAATCTTGTAGACTTTTCTTTGGCCTCTCCCCCAAATGAAGAAGCCTTTGGTGCCTAAGGTCATTCAATTTAAATGTGCCAATCACATAGTCTTGCCATTTTTCCAATGTCCACCGTAATTTGTCCAGCCGTCTGCGATGACTATCAGAGCAGCCCACAACAACCTGTCCAACATATACCCATCCTCCTGTGGTAACCATGCCCTGCAATATACCTGCGACAAACCTCTTTCAGAGTGCAACCCCACATGTATTCCAAACACCAACATTACATAATCCACCACCTCTCCCCAATACCTTAATACCTCCAGACAATCCCAGCGCATATAATAATACATCCCTCAACCTCCACAACCATGCCAACATTTAAGAGTCGTTACAGGATGTTACAGCATTATCTAACTCAGAAAAACCACCTTTGAAATAAATAAAAAGGAAAGAGTGACTTGTCACTTTGCTGGTGTGTTTTCTCACTTTGAAAATGGACTAGAACTGGATTAAAACTTAAATGTGAACCCAAGCTAAGGCAGGTCTTGTCTGGAACCAGCTCTAATCCACACTAGCATGTGAATAGCAGGCCCCTATTCCAGGATATATTTGAGAATAAGGTCAAGTGCGAAAAGGGCTCTTCTTTAAGAAAAGATTTGCAAATACCCGGAAACAATATCTTTGTATTGAAAAAGAGTAAGTTCATGGATAGCAAAATCACATACAGGATCCACCCAAAGAAGGTACAAACAGATCTCCGAAATAAAGATTTGCCTTGGTCACACTAGCTTTTAGCATTACAGTTTGTATCTGTAACTAGATAAAAATATTTTTGTAAACAAAACTGATTCCTAGTTAATACACCTTGTTTTCTGATTGGATCAGCTCCCCAAAGTGAACATGTCTACTTCATGTAAATAATAATAAGAGTTGGCTTTTCTACCCTGCTATTCTCACCCATTTAAGGGGACTCAAATTGGCTGCCAAAGCTTTCTATTCTCCCCACAACAGAACACCCTGTGAGGTAGGTGGGGCTGTGAGAGCTCAGAAGAGAGCTGTGACTAGCCCAATGTCACCCAGCTGGTTTCATGGGGGAGGGCAGAATTGAACCTGGTATTCCCAGATAAGAGCCTGGCTCCCTAACCACTAGACCAAACTGGCTTACAGACCTTCTACTTGATGACCTCATAATTTAACTTACCTTAGGATTCAACCCCCTACATGCTATTTAGATGCAATTTGTTTTGAGTTTGGGGCTTGAGATTATTCTGGCAACAGTTGCACATAGGACTGACTTACCAATGTAGCCAGGTGTGGGAAAGGGATAGGAATTTGTGACATTTATTGTTTGTTGTTTCTAAATTCCTCTCCATTGTAGCATTGCACCCACAAGGGGGGAGAGAGATTTTACCAAATGGGCTAGTAGAACTGGCATATGGTACCACTGATAAATTACCTTTAATAACTATTCTAGGGTCTTTTGTGAAGTAAATATTTTGAGATGAGTTGTGGAAATAAATTACCATCCTGCATTCAAAATGCTAGCCTGAATATTCAATTCCCAGACAGATCTGGTCCCACTGTTGGTGGTCATTATTTGGTTGTTATTTACACTTTTAACCTGCTCTAATTAATGTAATAATATCTCCCAAATACTCTTATCTACAGGTACTTTATTCTTTTAGTTCTTAGACATAAAGCAACTAAAGGGGAAAAAAATAACACACCAAAGGCTGGAGTATCATCATTATCAGGAGACTGTGCATCAGGATTGTGGGGCAGCACACCAACTGAAAAATATCCACTTTGCCAAGTTAAGACTAGGGAAAAGTAGGTCTGTCAGTTGCCACCCATTCTCCACCATCTTGTGATCTTGACTTTACTATTATTAGAACCACCTGATATGTCACATTGCCGTCAGTGAGCTTTTGAGTTTCACAGCTCTGTTGGGCAAAAATAAATTATGGTTGCAATAAAGAAGGAAAGGAAAGGATGTTTTTTATTCTTTAAATTTTCTACCCTGAGCAGAAGGTGGCTTGCATTTACTTTACCTGTTGAAGTCGTTCAGAGTCTCTTCATACCACTGTGGTTTCATTCTTCCTAATAAAAGAACTACTGTACCATACAATCATTTGCCTGTCAGTCCTGGTTGTATTCTAGAGCAGTGACAGGTGTTTGTAGTCTTGGTTGCATTTCTTCTGTCCTTAAAGAACTATACTGGGTCCCTACTGGTGTCTAATTCAAGGTTTTAGATATGCACCAAGCCCTATACAAATGTCTGAAGTTGAGTTTCCTCCCATACAAACTTATTTGTCAATTACGTTTGTCAAGGGAATCCCTTTTAGCTATAATGTCCATTGAAAAGTACATGGGATGTTTGCTAGAGCTAGGCTTATTCTGTACTATACTTGTTATTTTAGTAATTTTTAATTGTGTATATTTGTCGTCGTTTTGCTCTATTGTTTTTTTTAATTTTTGCTGCTTCTACAGCACTATGTACATTTATAGAGCTTGATAAATATACTTTAATAATAATAACCTTTATGGAACAGTCTCCCAAGGGAAATCAGCCAGATGGCCATCTCTGATGCTTTCAGGTACCTGGTAAAATTGCATTTGTTCACTGAGCACTGGAAGATTAGATAATTCTGTATTGGTTTGATTTATTTTATTTCCTTTTATCTCTTTTTAAAGTCACCTTAGTATATAGATTGTTATTTTATCTGTTTCCTTTAGTTTAGTATACTGTTTTGCTCAGTATACTGCCCTGAAATTATGTTCAAGAGTGGTAATCTTACAATAAATAATAAAAAATAAAATATGCCTTTTTTTCTTAAATGTTATCCACATGGTAAAAACTATATTTGGTTAACAGCTTAATTTCTTACACCTCTGTACTTATGTTTGTCTTCTGGAAAAATAGATTCAAAACTTATTTGAATATAACATTTATATTGTTTAACAAAAAAATGTACTTTAAATATTTCATAGAAAGAAAAAGCAACTGCTGTTCTTTATAACTTGATATAGGTAACCCTTTTTTAAAAGGAATACAATATTGAGTGAGGTGTACTCAAAACCAAACAACCCCCCATGCAAATTCCTGTTTATCAGAAGCTTTTAGAAAATAAAGGCTCATTGCTAATGTATTTTTTTCTGAATGTTTGAAATAAAAATGTTTCATCTTTATAGTCATATCCTGATTAACAAATTCAAAGTTTTTCTTGTAGGATATAGACAGGACACCATCACTTTATGTAGATTACTGACATCATCTTCATGTTTAGGCTGCATAACATAAAGGGATGTATGAGTGCAGTAAAGAATTGGTTTTCCTTTATAGGCAGACTTCTAGACATAAACAGAATAAATGTTTTCCTAAGAACTATTTTTCCAATGCACTTTACTCCTTTGTTTTAACCAATAAATGTATCATTTAAGCACAGTCCTTCCTTTAAATATCTTTGAACAGTTGTTTATAGTGCATGTATATTTATATACATGCAATTCTATGCATTATCTGTGCATGTTTACTCAGATGTATGTCCTGCTGGTTTCAATGGAATATATTCCCAGACAAGTGAGCATAACATCTGTGTGGAATGTCTTCCTTATGTACATCTAGGCTTCATCCACACAAAGTGTTTCTAAAGAAGCTTAGAGGTGGTAGCATGTGGCAGCTACTGTTCCCATCCCACCTCTGATCATTAAAGGCCAGAAAATGTGAACTGTATGTGGGTGTACTGTTTAACCTCTCTAATGTCTTCCAGCTTTTGTGTATTGAAGCTGTGTTTAGACCAAGGTTGCAAAATGGAATCCAGATTATGGTTCCTATATAACAGCTATATAAGAAAAGGAATTTTAACAGGTGTAGCTTACAAGCCACACCTGTTGAAATTCCCTTTTCTCAGCAGATGATGATACAGGTTGTCCTCTGTATGAGACTGTCCATTGGGCCGCGTCTTCACGGCATGCGTTATTTCAGTTTAAAGAATTCGAAATAAAAGAAACGGAACAAAGCTGTCCACACAACTTGCAAGTTGATCCGGTTCCGAGAGCATTCTGACTGCAGCCTTAACGCGGAATCAATCCTGGGAGTCCAGACGGCAGCCCTGTTCTCTCCCCTCCCCCTTCCTAGCAGCAGCAGCAGCAGCAGCAACCATCCATCCATTCTGGTGCTCCTTGTTGCCCGCCCCCGCCGTCGCTGCCCGGAGCGCGCTCGCAGCGCCCGCCACTCCATCCATCCATCCATCCATCCATCCATCCATCCATCCATCCATCCATCCATCCATCCATCCATCCAGGAGCCCCCTTCGCCCTCCCCGCAGTGGGCACGCTGAGCCCGCCTGCCCTCTCGCCCGCCCCTTGGCTCTCCTCCTCTTCCAGACTCGTGCCGAGGGAAGAGCAGCCGGCGGCGGAGGCGGCAGCAGTGGCATCCATCCATCCATCCATCCATCCATCCATCCATCCATCCAGGCGTTGCGGCGCTGGCGGCTTCGCCCTGGGGCTCCGCCGCCGCTTTTCCCCGCTTTGCCGCCACTTTGCCCCGCAGAGCCGCGGCCGCCGCTGGCTGGAAGAGGAGGAGAGCCAAGGGGTGGACAAGAGGGCGGGCGGGCTCAGCGTGCCCACCGCCAGGAGGGCGAAGGGGGCTCCTTGCTCGCTCTTCCCCCCGTGGCCGGGAGGGAACTCGGAGAGCGGGGAGAGTGGGCAGGGAAAGTTCCCCGGGGACTTTCCTTTTGAAAGTTCAAAAGTTCAGAACTGCGCAAAAGTGAAACTGTTATTTATCGACATTGCTACAGTGTATCTTTGGAGGTAGTGGTTGGATTCTTTCAATGAAATCACTCTTTGAAGGGAATCCTAAACATGACGTGCCTACAATATGGAGAGCCCATTGGTTACAGTGCAATAGGGGGCGGGACAGCCTTAACACGGAATCTCATCCCGGAACGATACTGTCCACACAGTAAAAAATTAAACACGTATCAAGGGCATGTTCTGGAGTGAGACCTGTTGAGATCAGGATTTATTTCAAATCGGGATAACGTCGTTTAACATGGAAATACCGTATTAAGCCGAAGTGCCGTCTAAACTGCCCGAACTCAAAACATTTTGAATTCGAGATAACGACGTCGTGGGGATGCGGCCTTGGTGTAATGACTCATCTGGTACAATATTCACTGAGAACAACTTCACCTTCTATGCAGTTATTACAAATAAAGGAACCCTGGCATGGATATGGCAACCCTACATTAGACCCGGTTGGCACAGCCATATGCTTTTATTGTAGCATACTTAAAGTATCTATTGGCCATTAGATCTGATGAGAGGGTGAATGAGTCTGTAAATGGAGTGAATGCCTCTGAAAACCATTTGGAAGATTGTGAGCAGAGCAAGTCCTGAGCCTGTGTCCTATAAATATCTTTTCTTGAACTGTATAAACAAGCTGCTGAACTAAATGTGCCTTAGGTCTCATCCATTGGGGCAACATCTTATCTGAACAGCTTTGGCCATCATACAACACTGAAACTGAAGACTAGAAGCCTGAAATAGTCACAGTTCTTTTCTGTACCTTTGGGACATGATATTTAGTCTTTTTTACAGTGAACTTTTAAAATATTCCTGTAAGCTGTCTTGGGCCTTATTGAAGGAAAGGTAGAATGTAAATATTTGTAATATACTATTTTATTTCCAATGATCCCACAAAAATGGTAACGTATAAGGTGAACTTAGACAAGAGCTATAAGTGCCATCTTAACCTTTAGTATGCAGTGGTTACTGTTCCTCCCTTAAGAAAGTTTGGTAGGTGTATCCAAGAGCCTGACGACCAGAAGAGAGTGTTATCTGTGGCACTTGCAAATCCAAAAGGCTCCTCATAGCTTCCTGAGGGAACATTGTTCCCCATATCAGTCTTTGGATTAGTGTCTGTTTCACTGTAAAATTAAGCACAGGCCACAGTAAGAACAGGAGAAGATCCAGAAGTTTCCAGTTTTGCTATGGTATTCCCTGGGTTTGCACTGCTATAGACAAAAACAGTGGCAGCTCATGCACTGGAAACAGTGGAGTGGCAGATGAAAAAGTGAGGCTCTCATTTCTTCGCTTTGATCTCTCCAAACCGTGTTTTTGAAGCACAACAGGTCAAAGCAGAGTTCCTAGAGGCTGAAGATGAGGTTTCTGCTAGGGTCTCATCCCACCCTCCTAGTTCTGTTACTTCAGAACTTATGCTACTGCTGACACCGTTCCTGAGAAAAAACAGTCTGTGCTGCTGCTGCGGTAGTAGCGTGGTGGAAGTAGAACTAAGCTCTCTAATTTCCATATTATGATCAACTCCAGATCTGACATTTGGGTTTGTATCATGAGTCAGTATATTACATAGCAAATATCTGATTAGTGGTTTAATCAAAGCAGTCTATATGTTCAGTGCAATAGTCTACACAGTGTGTCTTCTGATCTATACAGTTGTAGTTGCCCTCCCAAATGTGTTATCTTTTTTAAAAGAATCACAATAATAGGTGGTGGTTTAGGGGTGTTTCTGCATTGGCTGCCGAGAAACGGATTTAAGAAAATCTGTTTCCTGCCGATCTGTCCTCCACAGGATCCGTCTGAAATGGGGACAGATCTGAGGAGGCCTCCCCATGTCCACACGTGCGCGGGGAGGATGGATTCTGCTGGCCAGAACATCTGGGTGCTGTGCAGAGGCCGCAGCACCCATTCCAAAGGGCATCCGGCCTCCTGCACCGTTGACGCTGCCCCTGGAGCCACGGGACTACAGCATGCAGCTGCCAGTCACTGCATTTCTGCTGGTGCGCGGCACATGTGGGAAGGGCGGAAGGAGGCTGACTGGCCTCCTTCCGCCCTTCCCAAGATGGTGGCCGCCAGCACATCCGACCCCTCGCCTCTCTGGGTGCGGAAGTGTCCTGCTTCCAAATGGATCGAGATGAAGGGCCAGATGGAAAACCTAATGTTTGACGTCTTTCCGGAGGCCGGATCTTTTGGCGGCAAGACCCCATTAAGAACGGGCCTCACGCACCTGAGTGCGGAAGCAACTGCTGCGAAGGGTTCCGGATCCGGCCTCCAGTGTGGAAGGTAAGTTTTCTATGTGTCTTTAATATGTTGTTAATGTGTTTTTACAGCCAGTGCGAAAGCACCCAAGGTCTTCTTGGATGTATAAACTTTTGTAACATTCTTTCAAAGAGATGAATAGTAAAAAAATAAATGAAATCAAAGGCCATGGTTACATCTTTACTTTAATCCTTCTTCAGCCCGAATTCCAGCCCCATTGGTTACATCTTTAAATGCTAAGCTGTTTTTCCCCTGGATTTTCCTCCCTCTATTTGGGCCAACACAGCATTAAGCTTTTAATCCCTTTCCAGGAGGCCATCATCTCTGCTCTCTGCTACCCAGAAAATGATATCTTGGCAACCCTCTGCTCTATTCTTGCCCCCCTTCTCCCCCCTCCTGTGACTTCCTCTCTGATCCGTCTGATCTCTCTCTCCACTCTCCCTTCCTCTTGCCCTGACTTTCTCTGTCCTGTTTTTCTCATGATCTTCCTCTCCTCACCCCATCCCTCTTGCCATGAATTTCTCTGTCCTGTTGCCAACAATCTCCCTCAACATGCCCCCTTCGTGTTTCTCATTATCTCCCTCCCCACACACCTTCCCTCTTGCCCTGACCTTCTTCTGTCCCACTGCCACTGCCCTCCCCCGATCTCCCTCCTCCACCTGCCATCCCCCCTTATCCTCCCAGAATGCCTCCTCCTCAAGCAGAACATTTCCTCCACCCGCTCACCAGCTGAATATTGCCTTGACAGCAGCAGAAAGCTGTAACCAAGCCTTTCCAGGCCAAAAACGGCTTAGATTCAGCTGCCTTCCTGACACAGATTAAAATGGTATGGTGTAACCACAGCCAAAGGTACACAAAAATCAGGATGCTGTTTACTAAGGCAATAGGGCTTTTTGGAGGGGACAGAAAGTGAAGCTTGAACTAAGAAATTCCAAGTACAAGAAGGGGATTTCAGCTAAGTGTTAGAAATAAGTGGGAGCTAAATGTTGGGTCTCTTCCAATATGTCTGCATTGTCAGAAACCTAAGCCTCTATGTATTGCAATGTTGTCATCATCCCCCTGAAATTTGTCTCTTTTGTCCCTACTTTTCTGACTTTCTTGTGGAAAACAGTGGCTATTGGTTTGATGTATGGCATTGATACTACTACCAAAAAACAGTTCTTACGTGTTGCGCCAAGCACTGGGCTTTCTTTGAGCCTACATCATACAGCTTATTAGTCATATGAATATGTATTATGAAATTCTGCTGTACAAAATGCTCCCATGAAAGTGTGCACAGGATATAGCCTTAAGTAGGAAAACTATAAATATTAGTGGGTATCTGTTTATAATGGTGTTATGGTACAACAAGACCATATCAATCACTTACTTTGTTATGTTTTTGCCATAACAAATAGTGCTGTATGCTAAAATTGTTAATGTGGAATAGACATCCGTTTAATTCAAGTGGGTTCAGTTCCTATCCAAAGAATAAATTAATCCTAGTAAAAAAAACCTTCTGGTGTTGAAGCATGTACGTAATGATGGTCTCTTGAGAGTAACATTTATACCTTCGCAGTGTCAGTGAACACCCTGTTCCATGTATATAAAATCCTATGGGAAAAAGGTTTATCCTGTTCAGGAAATACTTCTTATACTAAGATTTTGTCAACAGCCATTCACAAACTTGTTAAAGCGAAAGTACTTTTTATCTGAATTCATGAAATAAAATAAACACATTCCCTTTGATCCTTAACCAACTCTTTTTTGTGAACTTGCTCTACACTTTTATGTTTCTGTGCTTATTGTACATATAATTATTTGAAAAGTGATTTTGTTTTAAATTACTTAGCCTTCTCTGAATTTTAGATAAACACAGGCGTGTTTTGTTAAAGATTAAAAATAAATTTCACACGACACTGCAGAAGGTAGCAAAGAAAATAATGTGTAGGCGTCAGTGTGTTCCAAAACAAGACTCTCTGGGGGCCCCTTTTAACACACTGCTACGTTAAAATCGTGTTCTGAAGCCTCAGGAAACCCCTACTTGAATCCACCCTTTCCTGAAACTGGTGAAAGTATTAAAAATACTGCTGTAAAAAAGGTTGTAGCTAAAATACTGGCAAGCCAGATAGTTTAGTTATCATTAATAGTTCTTTAAATATTCACTATAATTCAAATTTTCATAATAATAAGTTAAATTAATGTAGTGAGAAAATAACAATTAATAGTGTGCAATGGATAGGACTGCCCCTGTTATTCTGCTGCACAGGTGTGGGCTGTGCTGGGAAGTGAAAAGAAGGCTTCTTCTGACCAACCCTTGGGCTGTTCTCTCAGTTTGGCACTTGGACTGGTTCAGATACCTGGACTGCCAACCAGGGAAAACTGGTTGTGGCACGATGTGAGGGTAACCTGTGCCAACCCCATTCACATGGAATCTTGAATGGAAACAAAGGACATGTCTAAGAACAATGACAAGCGACTTTTAAGAAATGTCCCTTCAAGATGATGGGAATGACACATTTTCTCTACTAATGAAATTTGATTGTAAACTGAATAATCTGTCATTTGCTCTTAGTTTTGTGGAGATAAAACTTTTAACAGTGCATAAGTGAAATAACTTCGAACTCTTAGTTTCGGTCTAACAACATATCTTACAGGCTGTATTTGTAGTATTGTAAAAAATTATAATAAAAAACAATAGGTGTCCTGCATTGAGCAGGGGATTGGACTCAATGACCTTAGAAGTCCCTTCCAACTCTGTGATTCTATAATAAATTATAGCCATTCCATCTGTTTAAGTTTAGTAATGCTACAATAGCTTTGGATATTTTCAACCTATACCTATACAAGATCTTGAAAGTGTAGTGAGTGTTTCCATCCTGGATTGGATCCACACTTGGTTATGCATAGAGTTGTTTTACTGAAATAAACTGGACAAAATATATAAAAGTCCCATTGAATTCAAAGTCTCTACTTTAAAGAATGGTTAATGTTGAATACAGGCTATTCTCACTTTCCTTTCATCAAAATTCACTTTTCCTCTTAACCCATTGTAAAGAATCACAAAATCTGTCCCTTTGATCTAAGCTAAGATTCCACACACGCAACTGATATGTGTCAGATTTCATTGTATCATTGATTATGATGCTTCACCGAACTATGACTCCTCCTCAACTGCCGTAGAAATGAAACATTACAAGATGTAATATTTGTAAATGATCACTAGAGGTTGCTCAGTAGCTGAGCATGTTAACCTCACAATGCTATAACTCGATCTTTGTATGCAGGAAGAGGATGAATGGAAGGCTGCTTTTTATACCCATTATGGCCAGTTTGAGTAACATGTTGGCCACATCCCCATGCACGTTTGGTATGATTCCAAACATGGGATTGGCAAGGGGTGTCCCCATGTGTTTTGGATCTGGTCCGGCTTCCACGGACCAAATCCCCTCAAACTGTGCCAGCCCAGGACCAAATTTGGTACCCAAAAAAGCAAGTCTGAGCATGGTTTGGGGTCCCAGCACGCATTGGTTAGCAAGCCAAAACCACAAATGGGGACGATTACGGGCTATCCAGGGAGGAGATTGACACTCACATCATTAGGAGGCGGGGCTTGCTGTTTCTGCCCTGTGCATTGGAGATCACAGCCGCTGACATTTTAAAATCCTGATTGCCAAGGTAGGCAGGATAATGGCTTAATTTTTGTTCCAATTCCAAAAATGTTCAACCCCCATTTCCTGATTGCCAAGGTGATCATGAAAGGCTTGATTTTCTCCCTTTTAAACTTGGTGGGCATTCTCGCAGTTCCTGGTGGAGCGGAGGTGCGCAAAACTGCTCAAGCGCCTAACTGCCGCTAAACTTCATAGCATTTTTCGGTCTTCCAAAATTATTTATAAATTTATTATTATGAAGTAAGCTTTATTTTAACTTTTTTTCTGTGCCCCCCAGCCTAGTCCTGGCTTTCAGTGGCGCTAAGGGAGGGAGGGATGTGGCACAGGGGTGGGCTGACATCAGTACAGCTTCCAATGAGGAGAGAGGGGGCGGAGAGGAGGGGGCGCTGCTCCCCCATGCCAAGGTTTGGCGCAGTTTGCATGGAGACACCTCCATCCGCACCCAACACGTACCTAGCCCGCATTGCTGGGAATGGCATGGGGATGGGCTGGGAGCGATCTCGGACCCGCTTCCGGTCAGATGCGTTCCAATCCCGCTCTAAATGGCTTGCATGGAGACATGGCCTTTATGTCATTTAGTCTCAGCATTAGGCTTACAGTCTTTGAAAACTTTAGTAATTATATGTTTAAAGACATGGCTGACAAGCCACTAATCTTGATGACCTCATAATATTTTCTTCTGATATGGCCACCCAGGTGAATCATATGCAGGCAGTCTTTGACAGGCTCAGAAAACACCAATGGTATACTAAGCTTTCTAAATGTAAGTTCCACCTTAACCGACTTGATTTCTTGGGTTACCAAATTTCTGACCGTGGCATCAAAATGGCTGCTGTCTTAGACTGAGACATTCCCCTCCTGCACTTGCAGACATATGAAGAGTGACATTGCAGGCCTTATCACAAAATTACTCAAAGGCAATAAAGCTTCAAAATCTGACAAACATAAGAGGCTGCACTTTCCTAAATTTCATTGGCTTCTGAAAGCCAAGGTGCCTTTGGAAATCTAAAGGATCTGTTTACCCACGACATTATCCTTAAACATCCAGACTTGATTTAGCCATTCATAGTTCAGTGTGATGCCAGTGATATTCCAGTAGGGAAGCCCTACTGCAATCCAATCCTGAAAGTGAGTGAGCTTCCCCAATGTGCCTTTGACTCCTGCCAGTTAAGACCTGTGGAACAAAATTATCTGATACAGGATTGTGACTTACTTAGTGCTAGGTATTGCCTCTCCTGCTAGAGGCAGTACTTGGAAAACATATGGCCCTGTCCCCATGCAATTGAAAGTCTGCTGGAACTCTTCTTTTGCCTCTGAGCGGCCCCATTCCAGGCTTTACAAGGCGCTTAGGGAGCTTAGGAAAGTGAGACACCCGCGATAAAATACATGCACTTTAAAGAAGAGTTCCAGCGCTCTTTCGGCGATTCACGGGTTTTGCTCGCTATATCTGCCTTGAGGACGCTCCGTGGCAAAAGGGGCGGGGATTGCTTGCCTGCACACACAGCCAAAAAGCATTCACACATCTGAGAAATGCAGCAGGTTCGCTTCCTTTCCTTTGTAAAAAGAGCCAGAATTGCTCAGAATTGCAACATTGTTATCAGTGATCTGTGAAAGCCTTAAAAGAGAGTGAGCGAAGGATCGCGCTGCCGATGCCTGCAGCCGCTGACTTTGCTGGGGCAGAAAGCCTTTTCTAACAGAGAACTGAGTGAAAGTAAGTGCTGAAAGTGAATGAATGAGCGATCATCTGCCTTTGCTAGGGGCGGGAAGCCGTTTCAGGAGACGGAGATCTGGCTATTTTTCCTTTTAACAAGAGAGGGGGCGGGGGGAAAAAGATGCCCGGAAAGAGAAGACGGCTACCATGGGCACGGAAAGTCCGTTTAGATTGCGGCTACCATGGGGACGCTTATTCTGGAAGTGGAGGGGACTTTTAAAGTCAGCTATAACAGAGTGACGGCAGAGGAAGCCGAGAGGGGCTAATAAATCTTTTGGGGACAGGGCCACAACAACCCTTTAGAGTCTGGACAGATCATAAAAAATTATAGGCGCTTCAGATTCCTCACAAACTTTTACCATGCCAGCTTCATTGGGCTGAGTTCTTCACCCATTAATATTTCATCCTTAAGTACTTTAATGGAGATAAAAACTGCTTTGCTGATATTCTTTATCACAAGTCACAATTATCATACAGCTAAACCTTCCCTGGATTCCTTTCTTCTCTTTCGGCATCAGCTGGGGCTGTCTGCCACAGCTTTGGATATAAAAAAACCATTACAGGAAGGGTATGTCCGTTCCTGTCCTGTTTGTCCTGGTTTCTGAGACTGTTCCTGCTAAGCCTGAGGGAGTATTTCAGGGTCTTCCTGCACCTTCCTATCCATGGGAAGTAATTTCCATGGATCTTATCACCAATCTTCCTTCCTCCTCTGGATTGACGGTTATTTGGAATTGTGCTTTTCTTTTCACTTCATCCCTTGCAAGCAAATTCCCTCAGCATCCCAATGGCCAGGCTTTTCCTGGGACATATTTTCAAGCTTCACAAGGTGCCTTTTTGGACTGTCTCTGACAAACACACATGTCCATCAAATTCTGGAAGTCTTTCATTTTGCTTTTGAACATTGACTTTTCTTTTCCCTCTGCTTGCTACTCTCAGGCCGTGTCTTCACAGCAACCTTATCTCGGATTCAAAACTTTTTCAGTCCTTGGAGTCCACACAGCAGTTTGGCTTAACACGCTTTTCCCGTGTTAAACCACCCCAAAGCGTGGTGAATCTAAATCCTGATTTCAACAGGTCTCACTCCAGATCATGCGCTTGAAACGTTTTACATTTTTTACTGTGTGGACAGTACCATTTTAAGAGATGAGAATCCATGTTTAGGGTTTCCCTCTCCCAATAGCTTGCTTCCAAAGACAGTGATTTCAGTGTAAAAATCCACTTAACAGGGATCGCTACACTGTAGCGCTGGAACCATTTCACACCTTGATGGTTGGAATAACAATGTTGCAATTTTGCGCAATTCTAGCTCTTTGGAGTTCTGACTTTAGAAAGGGAAAGGGAAGAAAGCAGCTGAATGTGAATGTTTAAAGCAAAGGGGCTTTAGTTGCCGCTGTTGCTGTGTGCCCTGAGCAATGGGGAGAGGAGGGGAAAGAATCGCTGGCTGGCTGCCCACTGCCATTTTTCCTGCATCCATGGAAGCGGCAGCCACCCAGCCACCCAGTTAGGCTCGGTGAAGGAGTCCCTTATAGGTGGGGCGTCCATGCCAGGAGGAAGAGGGCAGGGCAGCCCCGAAAAGCAGTTTTTAAAAAGTAGCCACTTGAGTTCCCCCTTGAGTCACGTACGCCACCTACGATCCTCAGAATCCGGATCCAATGCGATTAAGTTAAAAGTAATGGGAACAGGCAAATTCGCGTTTGCATCCAGTTCTATTATTTCGGTTTAGGGAAAGCGAAATAAGCTTGCTTTGGGGATTCGCTGTCAGACTTATGAGGTCATCAAATGTGTTATTTAGACTCATGAACAATATTTATGCTATTTTACTAATTTTGAGCAGGGCAACTGGTCTGTTTATTTGCATTTGGTTGGATTTGTTTATAACTCTGTATATTCTTCCCTATATGTCTTCCCTTTCAAGGCTGCATATGTTCTTCCTCCCTTGCTCAATGATCCCAAAGCCCTTTCCTCTGTCACTGATTGAGCTAACTTGACTGAATCTCTTTTAGCCAAACTTTAAGCCAGCCTCCAGCTGGCTAAAAATGCCCAGGAGACTGGCTGACAAGTCACGTGCTCCTGATGCAGACATTCAGGTAGGTGATTGTCTGGCTTCACCCTGTCACTTTAAATCCCCACAACCAAGGAAAAAAAGGACTAATGTTTCTTTGGTCCTTTTAAGGTTGCTGCTTAGATGCCTCAAACCATTCAAATATATATAGAGATCCATTCTATTTTTCACTGCAGCCTTCTGTGAAAAGAACTTCCACCTTCCCTTTTCTGAAGCACCACACCTCCATTGCCTCCCATCATGATAGGTAAACCTGAGGTTTTTGAGATTGCTGACATTCTGAATACTCATCATATCTAACTATGCTTTCTTTGCCTATTTCTACCACTTCTCTTTTCACACCTCCTGTTAATCAACTTCTTCTCTTAGCAATGACTGATCCTGAACTAAATGCTCTTCGGGCGCATTCCAACCTACTGCGAACCTGGATTACTCTGGTCCAGAGTAATTCGGGTTCTGCTGCGGGTTTAGCTGGAGGCTGGGAACTGCACAGAGCGCACATTAGGCTGCTCCCAAACCGGACCCACAAGTGTGCAGAAGCATACCTGCTAACGGCGCAACGGTTTTTGAGGACAGAAGCTGCCGCCCCTGCCCTCCTCCTCCGATCCTGCGACCGCTTTCTCATTCACTCACTCGCCTGCCCCAGCTGCCGGCTTTCCTCCTTTGCTCGCCTTCTCTGGCATCTGAGGGATAGCCTCCCCTTCCTGCACCCCTTGCTTGCTCACTCGCTCACCCCAGCTGCCGGCTTTCCTCCTTTGCTCGCCTTCTCTGGCATCTGAGGGATAGCCTCCCCTTCCTGCACCCCTTGCTTGCTCACTCGCTCACCCCAGCTGCTGGCTCTCCTCCTTTGCTCGGCTTCTCAGGCACTAAAATCTGGACTGGACTGTTGAAGTCCTGTTTCAGCAGGGTTTTTTTCCTGGCTTGGGAATGGGGCTTCCCGGATTTGAACTACTGGGCAATTTAATGGGGACTCTGAATGCCGAGTCCAAATCCAGTCCAGATTTTAGTCCCTATGGGAATGTGGCCTTCCACTCATGTTGGCTTTTCACCTACTATCAGTTTAAAAACTGCTCTGCCACCTTTTTTAATTTTAAGCTCCAGCAGTTTGGTCCCATTTTGGTTCAAGTGTTGAGACATTTCAACTCTGCCTGCCTAACTGATCCTGAACATGCAAGGGAAAGCTATCTTGGAGGTCTTGACTTTCACCTCTCTGTTCCGTAACCCAGATTTAGCCTTCAGGTGCTCCTGGTTGCATTTTAGGACATCATTGGTGTCCCCGTGTATCACCACAGCTGACTCCTCCAGACTTGCCCCAGAGAGGCAAGTCACAATATTATCAGCACATCACCACACAGACAACTATCTACATTTCTAACAATCAAATAATTTACTACATAAAGCCCTACTCCTCTCAGAGGAGAGTACTGGGTTCCTTCTAAAGGAGAAATTCCTTCTTTCTCTGATTGATGCTCTCCTTTCCCCAGATCCTGGCTATCACCTTGTGAGTGGGACTCTGCAATCAAGTCCCTGAGGGCCCCACCCACTTGCCTTCTGAGCTGTTCCAGTTGACCTGCATTGGCCTTATGGGACTGAACCCTCTCCCTGAGTGCTAGGGGCTCCTTGCACTGAGCACACCCACCTACAATCCTGCTGGCATTCTAGCTTCATATGTCATCCCTTGTTTTGAAAAGAAAAAAAGAAAATCCCCTGCAGCCCCCCCCCCAAAGAGCAGTAGAAGTGCTGTCCAAACCTGTTGTGACTGCCTTAAAGTAAAACCTAGATAACTGTTTTTGTTTGTTCTGAATGAATCTATTGTTCCACGATAGACCCCAACACTATGTATTTATTGATAATGATTGCCATCCATGCCTGTTAGAAATCAACTTACCCACTTAGCTTCCTTTATAGATAATGTCTGAGGATACACTGAGTATTAATACAATATGGTCCATAGGAGTTGAATTTACCACATTTGGCAGCATTACAAAGAGTTGGCTGGATGGGAGGGATAGACTTCAAGAGCTAACTGGAATACCTTGGAAGAATCTGCAGAATCGTATTTAAAGACAAATAAAAATACTGAACATTTTTCCATAGTATGAATTTCACTCAGTGGCACCTGAGTTTTCATGCAGTACATGAACTGCACGTTAATAGTCTTTTCCAATGTTCATATTCATTTTTGCCAGTACCTCTTAATCCAGATCCACAGCCAACAATGGATCTCAGTTCTGGATCACCTTCAGAACAGCTGGCAGCTGCTACATAATAAACAAGCCTTTGTTCACTTTAGGCATTCCTTTTTTGTTCCATGGAGACCACCAAGTCTTCCCCACTCTTCAGTTTACCTAAGCCAAAAGCATACCCTGGTTTGTGTGCATTGTTCTCCCTTTTTTACATTTTGTCCGAATATTCTTGTTCCTAAGCATACACATTTATATGTTCAGATAAAATGGAATAAATACACATTCCCTCTTCTCTCCCACACCATTTTCCTTTTGTATCTTGTCTCTTTAGATTGTAAGCCTGAGGGCAGGGACCTGTCTAAAATTAATATAATATTGTAACCCACCCTGAGACCTTTGGGTGTAGGGCGGGATAGAAATACAAACAAACACTCAGTTTGAATGGTTACACCTATTCTATTAATGATATATTTTTACAATAAAGTGAACTGTTGATTTCCACTAACAAGAACCATTTAATAATTTGGTAACAGTTGAACTGAAAATTTATCCATTACTACATTACTCAATACTTCCGAAATATGATTAAGTAGCAGTTTTATGTGTGTTGATAGAAATATGGGATATAGAATGCTCAAAATTGTAAGGAATAAGCATTGAATTTATTTACTTACTTCCAGCTGTGTGTAAACCATAAGTAGTTGTCTGTAGTAAATAGTAAAATGGAGCCTCCTCCCATCCATTTATAAAAGCTGATTGGACTACTAGTTGAATACTGTGGCCCTTTCTGCACTGGGCCTTATTTCAGATTATATTCTGGAATATCAGCCATCCACATGCTGGTGCAGACTTTGGGAGGTCCTGGGTGGGGCCTGCCATAGTCTGGACCTGCATATTGATGGTAGGTCCCTATTCCAGGATAATCCCAGAATAAAGCCCAGAGCAGAAAGGGCCCACTGGAATACTGAGAATAGGACAGCCTTCTACACAGTGACAACATGAGGGCTTAGGACAGTGGTTCTCAACCTGGGGGTCGGGGCCCCTTTGGGGGTCGAACTACCTTTTCAGAGGGGTCACGAGTCTCCTGCTGCCCTTCTCTCCCACCTCCCAGCTGCTCCGCCCCCATGGTTGGGGGTCTCCACAACATGAGGAACTCCATTAAGGGGTCGCGGCATTAGGAAGGTTGAGAACCACTGGCTTAGGATTTTGCAGAAACAATTCTAGCTGTCCCACTCTAATGATAGGGGTGACCCTGAAGTGTTTATTTAATAAGATGTAAGTAATGGCGCCTCCAGATGGCAACCCGGTATACCAACAGAGAGCAATAATGTGTGGTATTGTTCCCATTGCTTTCTGTCCTGGCAGTGCTGGCTCACTCACTGTATTTGTGCATTTTGGTGATGTGCAATCTGAATAATTCAGCTCATGTTAAATTTCCAGATATGCATGTGACCATCCTCCACGCATATGTGGTTGGCTCCATGCTTGCTTGCTAGACAGAGCTCTGATCGCTATTTTGTTCAGGAAGTTGCTAAAAAGTGCCAAAGCTGGAAAGCCCACTCCCAGTGCTGGGTTTTCCAGCAATATTTTTTAGTACTTTTTAGGGACAAAAAATGGGGGAGTATGATAACCCTAAAATGGCACTATTTGTGTCCCATCTGGATGTACCCTAACTCTTTCCTGGGAATTTCATTGTCTCATTCAGAGATAAGGCTATAACTAAAGATGGGGATCATGGTGTTAACTAGTTTCACACTTCATTGAAGGCAGTTAAAAACTGGTGGGACTTCAGGAAATTATGTGAATCACAGAGTTCAAAACTTTTATGATAACTATTATCCCTTTCAAAAAAAGAAGCTGCTTTCATTACATGTGTACTGTGTGATTACAGGACAGTGAAAAAAATCTTCAAGCAGGGGATTTATATTGGGGTCAATGTAGGAAATTAGGTGCGCCATAAAACATGATCTCAGATTTGGCAACACTGCGACACGTACTGAAACAGCAGGCCATTTTTGCTTTTAGGGTACTTGTCTCTTCTTATGTTGCTCACAAAATACAAAAGATAAAACTATAGATGTTTTCTCTATTGAAAGTGTGGGCCTAAATTATTATTTTGTGCATCAATTTGCACGGGTCACTTCTCTTTTGTTCTTTCCCATGCTAAAAAGCCAAAGAAAACCGCACAATGCTATCTTCCCCTCTCATTTACTAAGACAGTGCTGAACTTTTTGAAAAATAAAAAACTTGTTATTAGTCCCCTGTGGATTCTTTGAGGTCTACTGGAAAGTAGTATGGGGGTGTCTCCTAAATGTTATTTGATAAAACTTGAGGCGAGATACCCCACTGTTTTTTAAAGAGCCTGCTGAGGCAAACCACTGTTAAGATATGCAAGACTGAATATTTGTTTGTTCTTGTTTCTCAGCTCACATCCCTTAACGCATATGGTCAGTGTTTTTGTTTTGACTAATGCTGAGTTTGGGGAGGGGGGAAAGAATGTCACAATGTGAGAAAAGACACCAAATGACCTAATATCTATTTAAGGATCGTCTGCATGTGAAAGAAGGGAAGCGTAAACATGCTGCAGAGGGTGTTCTTATAATTGACACCAATATTCACTGACACATTGGACATCCTTCAGTACTTCTAAGGAACTGTTTTTTGTCTTTGCGTGCTTCCGCATTTACTGTATAAAATTTGGATCAAGGAAATCCGGATTTCTAAAGTCTGTCATTGGTAAAATCTGGATGAAATAGTTATGGATCTAAATGAGGTCCCAGACATTTGCACATGCATTGCTGGAATGGATTGTGATGGATGCAATGCATGGTTGCCATGCGGACACCCTAGCACCAATTCTTAGAAGGATCTGGCTTCATCACAGAAGTGCTGCCCAAGGTGCTGCATGATTGGATTGCATAGCTGTCAATCACAGGTGGTGGGTGTGGCAGTGAATCATAGCCACTACGAAGGACATGCAAGGGATGGGGATAGACCTATGACTTCCGGTCCTGCCCACATCCATCCTTTATCCGGTTTATGTGTGGAAACATATTCTGTTGATCTGGAATTTGTGTGCAAGAACGGATTGGGGACCTTGTTTTTCAGGTTTTCCACTATTCCGGATTAGAGGGCCTCTGGACCCAATTAGGAACGGATCTCTCATGGTTCTATGTGGAAGCAGCGTACTTCATGGGGCCTTATTCCATCCTGACATGCGAAAGGTACCTTGTGTATGCATGCCATATGTGTCTTTATCAGGTGCTTAATGGGGTCTTAAGTGCACATGCGGAAACAGCCCTAGTTTTACTTCAGATTTGGCCCTTATAGAAATACCCCGGTAGTGTGAGCAATAAATAAACAAATAGATAGATATCTTGAAGAAATAACAAGGGATTCCTCCAGAAACAATGTAAAACCTGTAATTCTCCTGGGAATGCCACATGTAATTGTGGCGTTTCCAATAGATAGTCCCAGGATACTGAGGTCATGCCCCATAATATCACTATGGGAAATCTGACAACATTCTGGGATTCCCATAATAGTGATATTACTTACTTGTCTGCTGGCTCCTTTCATTATCATTGCTTTTGCAGTTAACCAGAAGGCAGCCAGCTTCATGCAAAAAATGAGGGGAAGTGAGTGGGCGCTTGGTTGGCTTCCAGTTAATTGCAAGAGCAATAATAACAAAAGAAGCCGGTAAGCACAGGTAAAAGCCCATGATTTCCTTTCACTTATAACGGGGTCAGAACACCAGAACTAGGGATCAGCTGATGAAACTAAATCTTGTAATAGCCCCATGTGCATTTGCAAGGCCCAGTAGGCCTTCCAAAAGTCTCCATTTGTTGGGACACCTCAAACACAATTGGTCATCTTCAAGGCCTTCCAAGAAGAAAAGGCACACATGGCCTGCTGGGAACTCCAGTAGGCCTTATAAATGTGCCAGCTGTCTATGAAATGCCAAGTTGCTGACAGCAGGGCCTACAGCATGGCTCATAAGGAAAGTGAGATGCAACTGATTATGTAACACCGTGGGATGATGTGGTGAATACTGGGCTGGGATGAAGGAAGGAGAGGTGAGATGCTGGGAAACTGGAATGCAATGAGGAGGAAGGAGATTAATCCAAAAGGACCATTTGATTTGAATGCTGCATGGTTCTGTTTGGTAGTGAACTAAACCCTCAAACCTGAGTGAAGTTCCATTTGATATTAAACCTCCACTCCAGCTCATTCTGAACATATTAAGCTTTGGAATTCACTACCTCAATATGTGCTGCTGGTCAACAAGTAGAACCAATCTTGGTTTCACAAGCCAGAAACTCACCTACTTTGGGACAGTGATGATGCAAGCAGATGAGACAATAGAAAATTATTCTTGGCAAGGCTGAGGAAAGCAGGAAAAAAAAGGAAGACAACTGATAAGGAAAAACTGATAGGGGAAAGCAGCTGATGGGAACAAAGAAACTCCTGAGATGTCCTTGGAAGAGCTACAAGTCCTTACGGAAGCCAAATCCAGATGGTGAGCATTTGTACAATCACCATCAGTCAAGCTCAGCTTGATGGTACCTAACAACAATAAGATGAATTTAGTATGGTAGTAAAACTTAAAATTGCTGCTAGTTCCACATTTGAAGCTGTTTCATAATTATGCTTATAAAATAAGTGCATAGAAGAACCAGTTTTACACTAAGAGAGATTATTAGTTCCACTGCACTCTAACCTCAGGATAAAGTTTAGAGGTGTACAACTATGGATGAGCTTCATTCTATTAAGATTAATGAATCTGTTTCAAGCAGATGGTTAAAACAATCTATAAGCAGCGATTTTTACATACATTTAAATCACAGAGAATCCAGTGAGTGTCATGGAGATTTTATGGTTTCAATAATAATTGTTGGACAAATATTTAAGTACCCACAGATATTTGAACATGTTTGCATTCTTATATACATCCATAGGTGTTAACCCAAAATACCGTATTTTCCGGCGTATAAGACGACCCCCAACTTTCCAGTTAAAATATAGAGTTTGGGATATACTCGCTGTATAAGAAGACAACACCCGGCGTATAAGATGACCCCTGACTTTTGAGAAGATTTTCCTGGGTTAAAAAGTAGTCTTATACGCCAGAAAATACAGTAATTCATCTTCCCTTACCTCAATTTAAGTATTAGAAATCTTTAAGATGTAACTCCGTCTCATCATGATCCATTGCAGAAAAACTATGGAATTAAATTACGGAACTTCACATTTCATCACTGATTGTAGCTCCGCTGAAGTCCCAGATCAACATAGGCGGCAGGAGTGTGGGCCTTGTTGATCTGCTGGATTTTTGTTTTTTTAAAAAACTTTCTATTCGCATTATTGTGCAGTACACAATCATATCTTCTGTGTGGTTTAAAAGAATGTACGGAATGCCAGTGAAAATGTTAAAAATATTGCCTGGATCAGGAATCATACCATAAGTACGAGTCATTTCTTAACAGGAAAAGATAAGTAACATCTGAAGAGCAGTTGCAGTGTTTGAAAAAGCAGTTTAGGAGACATCCTTTCCTGTTATGAGCTTCCTCTCAGTGGAAAAAAGCCTCCTTTTCTTAAATCCTGACACAATTAGGTCCATAGTCTGACTCTGTACTTCTTTTTATGTAAGAATGGGTTAGACCAAACAACTGAAGCAAGCTAGCGAAAGAAGTAAGAATTCAACTATGACCCCATCCAAATAGGTCTTCCTTACACGAATTTTAATATCAATTTTGAGTTGTTCGATCTTTTGGCTTCACTTTGCTAATTAGTTAAAATTCAGCAAAGAGCTGGTGTGGCAAATTTATAGGTTAAGGGTTAGATATTCCCGTGACCTCCTTTCGTGTAGGCTTGATATCGGTAATATGAGAGAGAAGAGGAAAGAGAAACCTGAAATGTTTGTTTTGGTAGAAGGAAATGAGGACAAGACAAGTGCTCCGAGGGTAGCAGATTTAGACTTCAAGCAAGGAGATCAAAAAAAGTCAAGGAAGCTAAAACAGAGAAGATAAAAAGAAGCACACAGCAAAGTAATGGCTAATGGGAGGGAGGGAGGGACTTATGAATTCAGAAAAAGAGAGTGTTTTATTTATTTATTTATTTATTTATTTATTTATTTATTTATTTATTTATCTATCTATCCTGCCCTATACCCACGAAGCCCTAGGCGATTACTCTTAAAAGAATGAAGCCTAAAGACTACTGTGGCTCCTCAATCTTAAAATACTGCCAAACTGTCAATAAAAGTGGATTTTGTGGATAGGAAATAAATGTTAACTTTCATACATATATGAGTAGAAAATTTTAATCCCAGACTATCTGGAAACCTGATATCCTGTACTCTTTTACAGTCTTTTCAATTTATTTATTTTTATTTATTTATTATTTAATTTATTAATTTATTTGAATTTTTATCCTGCCCTATACCCAAGGGTGTCAAGGGCGGGTTACAACATATAAAACAAACACATTAAAACCAAGAACATATTAAACATATTAAAACCATGGTAGTGTCTGAATGTGGAGAGGAAAAGGTTCCTTTACTTAGCCAAAGGCCAGGGTAAAGAGGTGCTTCTTCACAGCTCTTCTAAACGCATAAAGGTGCCTGATGCACCTCAGGAGGGAGACTATTCCACAGTCTGGGAGCCACCACTGAAAAGGCCTTATCCCGCGTACCCATCACTATTGTGAGTGGTGGTACAACCAAGAGGGCCTCCTTTCCAGATCTTAGGGCACGGACAGGTTGACACGGAGGTTGATATTTTTAGACCTCATGTTGGGCTTTGATGTGTGGTTGCTGAATGTGAGCATTGTCCTATGATGAGAATCTCACCATCCCCATGAAATAATTTTCAGAAGGACCACCACTTCTCAACTACTTCCCCCCTCAATTTCCAGTGAGAGATGGCAGCCTCACATATTAGAGAGAAGGTAGCAGTACCAACCTTCCTGCTCAGACAACATCCCCACTTCTGTTGTTGCTGTAACAGAGGAAGGTCTCTCTCGTCCTCCTCTTCTACAGTTTTTCTTCTTTTTCTGAAGGATAAAGCATGGAGAGCTCGTGAGGGACATGTCCTAAATGTATGGGTTGGAAATCTGATGAAGAAGGTTGCAAGGATGCAAATGTAAATAAATAAATAAAACCTGACTGGTGCCAGATTGAAGCATAGCCTTAAAACAATATACACACTGCTCAAAATAAATAAATAAATAAATAAATAAATAAATAAATAAATAAATAAATAAATAAATAAATAAATAAATATATAAATAAATAAATAAATAAAATTAAGGAATACTTAATTACACATCAGACCTTGATGTACGAAATATTCAAGTTGAAAATCTTTACTGATATAAATTGTGTAATTTGTTGAGAACAAAATGACATATCAATGGTCAGTTGGATTTAGATCTGGGGAACGTGAGGGCTAGGAACTGCCTACACACTCTGGCTACAGGAGGCCAGGCATTATCCTGCACCAGGAGGAGCCCAGGGCCCACTGCACCAGCATATGTTCTGACAATGACTCTCTCACTTGCTGCCCGGCGTTCCTCCTCCTCATGCCCCAGGAGTGCTGCTGTGGCTGAAAGGGCAAGCAGCCAGGCAGCTGGACGAGGAGGCAGAGGTGGCATAGCGAGGCAGCAGCGGTGGTGCAGCCCAAAAGGGCAGCAAGGTGGGCAGGCGAGTGAGGTGGCGGTGGCCAAAAGGGTGGGCAAGCATCCGGGCAGCTGGGTGGGCGGGGAGGAGAAGGAGACGCAGCCTGAAAGGGCAGGTGGCTGGGCAGGCGAGCGAGGCAGCGGTGGTGGCAACAGGGAGGGCTAGCGAGCAGGATACTGCGAATTTACCATTCCCAAGGGAGAAATAAAGCTTTTTAGCAACAATAGCGGGAGTGAGAGTTGTTTAAACAAGTGTTTTTTAAATGCGTTTTTCCCCAATTTACTCCTCTGAAAGTGGGGGAAGCCAATTTCTAATGCGGACAAAGAATTTTCAAACCATTTCCTACTTGCAATAAAACCCTAGTGGGAATGTGGCCTTGCAGAGGCGGCCATGAGCACACCACAGGGAGCCTTGTATTTAATAAAGCATCATTTTTAAACCATCCTCACATTTAAACTGAGAGTATTGCCCAAGGAGACCTTTCTCTGCACCTTCTGCAACTGGACCTGTCCATCCTGCCCTGGCCTGTTTAGCCATCAACATGCATGCAGCAAGCGTGGGTTGAGCCCTCCCTAAATCTTCGTTTGCGAAGCTAAGCCGTGAATGAATGAATGTATTTCCCAAGCCACCAGCTGTACCTATTATGGCATAAATCCTAGGCATAGAATCCCATAATTTTTGTAATGATGCACTTTAAAACTTCCACTTAAGTACTTATGAAATCTGTGTGGATCATTACAATCAGTTTGTGGCTGAAGGATCTTGAGGTGTCTCCAGGCATGGTTTAAAAACCACAGTTTCCCCAGGACTGTACAGCATTGGGGTTGCTGCACATACCCATGACAGTCCCAATTCACCCTAGGGATAGGGCACCTTACCAGGACCACTTTCTTCCTAACCTAAACATCAAAAGGTTTGGGTGAAAAGATCAGTTTCAACCAGGCACTGACAACTGTACAGCAGTGATGCCTGACATATTGCCATTGGGAAGTTATTCCTGGGGGCAACAAGAGAGAAGCTACACTGTAGTGATCTACCCACTTCACACCTTATAACAATGTTGCAGATTTGTGCAATTCTGAAAGTTCTGACCTTTAGAAAGGGAAAAGAAAGTAAAGCAGCTGGAGGTTCTGTTTTAAAGGCTTTGGCTGTGAAGGGGGCTTGAGTTGCTGCTGCTGCTGCTGCCTGTTTTCCTAGGCCAGCCTTTGAGAGTGAAACAAAGCTATCGGCCCTTTGGCCAAAGCTTCAGAATATTTGGCAACAGATGCGTGGCTGGCAGCAGCTGGCAGCCAGGCACCTCCAGAGGGGCTTTGCTGATCGGCCAGCTGCTTTCCCTGGCACTGCTGCTAGGGAAAGGGACTGCCCAGCTGCCTCTGAGTGGCTTCAGAGGTGTGACTGGTGGCATCTGCAATCCTGGGCAGCAACGGTGCTGGGAAGCAGCTTCAGAGGTGTGGCTGGAGGTGGCCATGATCCTGGGTGACATGGCCACTGTGGAAAGCAGCTGAAGCACCACATTCGTGCTTCTATCCTGCCCTATACCTGAAGGTCTCAGGGTATGTAACAATATTTAAAATCCAGCATATCAAACAAAACATTTTATATTGAAACAATAAAAACCACCACAACATTTACAATCCAGCATCTTAAGAACAAAACAATGTCAAATGAAACAGTAGTGTTTGTAGTAGGGGAAACGTAACTGACATTTAGCCAAAGGCCTGAGCAAACATGTGCGTCTTCACCACCTTCCTGAACATAAACAGAGAAGGAGCCTGACACACCTCAAGGGGGAGACTATTTTATAGCCTAGGGGCCATCACTGAGAAGGTCCTCTCCCGGGTGCCCACCCGCCTCACTGCTGAAGGTGGTGGGACAACCAGGAAGGCCTCCCCTCCAGATCTTAAGGCACAGGCAGGTCGATATGGGAGAAGGCGTTCCTTTAAGCTTTCCTGGTCAGCACCCTAGCGGCTGCATTTTGCACTAGCTGCAACTTCTGAATCGTCTTCAAGGGTAACCCCATGTAGATTGCATTACAATAGTCCAACCTAGAGGTTACCAAAGCATGGATAACTGTGGCCTAGTCATCTCTGTCCACAAAGGCTTCAGTTGACGCACCAGCAGTAGTTGGGAGCAGGCACTCCTGGCCATTTGCACCAATGCAAAGTACCATACCCATTTGTTTTGATGCAAAGTGAATGGCACATCCCTATTCTGCATTAGTTCCAGCTTCTGAACCATCTTGAAGGGACCCCACCATGTAGAACACATTTCAGTCATCTACTCTGGAGGGTTATTAGATTACTAGAGCATGGATCACGGTGGCCAAGTTGACTCTATCCAGGAAAGGCTGAAATTTGACAGATCAGTTGGAAATGGAGGCAGGTACTTCCGGGTACCGCTGCCATATGAGCCTCAAGTGCGAGTGACAAATCCAGAAGAACCTCCACACAGCTTTTCTTGTTGGGTGTGTTTTGCCTTTCAAAACAGCAGACTTCAGAAGTATGTATCTGTTGCTTACTGTGTCCATCAAAAATAAAAGTTTTGCTATTTAGGTTTCTGAGGCAGTTTAGAGAGGGCTTTGAGGTGGGATCATCCACAGATCAATCTGCCCTTGCCTTCTCTCCTAAACATCCTGTGCTAGAAAAGGTGGATTAAAGAAGTCTTGGGAATACGAGAGCTACACACTATTTCTCTGCGGCACCCCTTTTGTTATGTATGAACACACCCAATGTTACCTCCAATAGAGCCCCAAAAGCATTCTCAGAAGCCCATGCAGAAGGGGCCTTATTTTCCTTTTCTTCCAAGGATTTCCTTTAATTTCTTTTTGTGCACTGGAAGTGTGACTGTTAGGGTATGTTTCTTCTTCAAGACTAGCACACATCTGCCACTTTAGATTCCCACTGTTACATTAATGCACACTTTTATTCTGAAGATCAAAAGTTCCTTGTTGCAGTGGTCTGTTTTCACAGGCATTCTTTCTTGCCCGTGCCTTTGTTAAAAAAAGACAATAGATTTTTGTGTCAGTCTTATTGGCACCAGTTTTGTATAATACAGGAAGCACCATTTCCTTTTGGGGCTGGAAAATTAACTTGGATCATGCTTTCCCCTTTTTATTGCTAATCAGTACACACCCTGGGAAGCCTAACTTTCTGGTTTGGGAAAAGGGAAGGCGCTTCAGCATCCATTCTGTATCCTCTTTTCCCCCTCGAACACTTCAGCTGTGGATGGTGAGTTACTTGAAGGAAATAAATCAAACACCCTAGCTCTACAAAAACATACTAGGAAGTAAGAATCTTTACTTACTTACCCCAAATAAGCGCGTCCAATAACTGCTCTAGACATTACAAATTTCCTGCAAGGAAGTTAAGTTTGTGCTGACCTCTGCCAGCATCTGTAAACCAAAAAATGAAAAGAAGATTTTGATTTGGGTACAGAGGAAAATTGCAGATTTTCCACCCATCACTTGAGCCTTTTCACACTTACATGAGTAGCGAACTCCAGGAGAACTCCTACACGTGTCTTCCACACTTCATGAAACAGTTACTATGCCAGGGAAGGCAGGAGTCCCCCCAGACAGTGTGGATGAAGAACAGTTAGAACTGCTGTACATCTGCTCTCCATGCAGCAAGGCATAGCTGTATTTCAAATGGTGTCTGGCGGGGAGCAGTGTAAGTGCAGTTAACACTGCATTGTCTCATCACCACAGCAATGGCATGTGGCCCTACCAGCCTATCTGGACATTGCATGATATCTGCAAATTTTGTATCCAGCAAGCAAGTCACCATGTGGTTACCGCACCCATCACAAATCCCTCTGTATATTTCTAATAATCAAATTACCCACTACAAGAAGCCCTCCTCCTGTCTCCCATGGAAGAATATCCTCAACGCAAGAGGACAGAGGCAGATCCACTAAGGACGTCCCTCTTCCTCAGCCTGATGCCCCCCCCCCCCTGCTTAGGACCTCCACTCTCCAAAACAGCTGCAGAGCTGCTGCCCATGGACTGGGGTGTTCCTACTATACCCCTGGAGGCCTCATCCTCATGCCTGTCTCCGGACTTTTTTGCACTTCAAAGATGGGAATGGCCTGGGGATGCAGTGGGGAGAGCATCTGCACACTGTGGAGCTGCTATTGTCCCCGAAAGCACACAGCTGTCTTCCTTCTTCATTAGTTGAAACTGCTCCACAGCTATACCTGGAGCACTTCATGGGCTGTTTTTTTAAGAAGACTTTTGCTTTCTTAGGACTAGGTTTTTTCCCCCCACTAGCAGGAAGCACCTGTTTAGAACCCATTAGGCACCCAATCAGTTCCTGATTGGTACTGATCAGTAAGAACCTGTTCCCACACAATACTCCATTAGGACCCCATCCATTCACACCAGCATAAGGGAAATCCATATTAAATGGGGTCCTCAGGCCCTTAAATCCTGACTTCCCCTGGACCCCTTTAAAGGTGTCTTCAATTGGTCTTCAGACTTGAAGACCAGATCTGAGGGCACCTGTTCACACTGCATTCAGGGCAGTGGGATCCAGGGGCGGGCTTAACCCTGCCTCACCACTCACATCTATGTAGCTATGCACGTCCTTCATAGCTGCCTACGAAGTCAAGCACAGGCTGCATAAATGTGATGTAGCTGTCTACATAGATGGATCTATCTGCATAGCCGCTAAATGGTCAGCCCAATGTGTCCAACAGCATCTTCATAGATGAACTATGTAATTTGGCTATGGAGTGTGTGCTGGACTTTGTAGCTGCTATGAAACTTTACCTCTCAGCCATGCCCACTGTTGCCAGAAGTGGGCCTTGAGTGACATCCATGCCGGCCAATCGCACCACACCACAAGCACGCCTTTCGCTTAGGGCAGAATGGATTTACCTGATGGGTTCTTCAGAGTTCACACTGTGACCCTGTCTAGCACCCATTGGCATCAGGTGCTAGACTGTCAGTGGAGAAGCATTGGGTCCTTGCAAAGATCTGGATCTTCAAGGACCAGATTCATTGAGGACCCCATTTCAAAGATCTGGATCTTCTAAGTTCTGTATTAAGAATGATAAGTGGAAAAACACCCTAGGACTGCCTCAAGATGGCAAAAGGAAAATGCAAGAGCTTGTATGCATCTTGCTATTTCCTCTTGCAGTCCCTTCCATACTTTGGGGCAATATCATGGAGGAAGCGCTATGACCCTCCTATCTGCTTCCATGCTTGTGTACACAATGGTGAGGTAGCTACTTCTGGAGATTTCAATGGTGTGAAATACCCAGAAGTGCAAGTGTGCTGGCCCCTGCATGTGCACAGTGGCCATTTTTGCCCCAGTTTCAGACCTGCACATGTGTGGGACCATTTTCTTCAGTGAGGAACCCATGAGCCAAGCTTCCAGAGAGGTAGGTCATAGCCCTATTTCAGGAAAATCAGCATTAAGAGTTGGGTTTTCCCAAAACAGGATAAAGGGGGGCTTTGCTGGGGTTGCCACAGATACGTGTGACAATTCCAGCATAGGCATGACATAATTGCATGTTTTAATCCCTGTCTGGAGACAGCCTAGGTCTTTGCTATCTAAATTCATTTTCCAATAAAGAGCTAGCCTTAAGAACAGCATGCCAGTCTGCAAACAGAAATTTTTACCTTGCTATTCAACCTCCTTTATATATTCAACAATTCAGTGGAGTCTAGCACTTCAACAAAGATACCAAACCTTGAAAAGATGAATCCCCCTCTTATGAGTAGTAGATTATAGGTAGGAGAGGCCAAATTAGGGAACCAATGGAGCAACTTTGTAGTTCCAGACAGATCCTCTTCCTCAGAGCAACCAGTCCTAGCTGTTTCAGATATTTCACATCCGATATTATGGGTTTCTAGAAGCTCTAGATTTTGGAATTTAGAGGAAGAATGTTTGTTCTGAAGGTAGTACAGGAGGAAGGGTGAGGCTTCCTACCATGTTTATGACTGCTGAGTCAAAAGAAGGAGAAGTGCTGATCAGTCATTAGCACAAGTCTTGAATTAAGTTATATCCCCACCCCCAGTCTTCTTGTAAGATTACATTTCCTGAATTTTGTTAGAGCACTTGAACAGCATCTTGTCTCACATGGTAGCCCACAAATTGCTTTTCGGCTTCAAGAAGTCTATTGTTCTACAGCTATGGAAGACGGGGATGGCCACGTATGCTGGGAGCCACTCCAGAATGGAAGCAGCTCCACAGAGGGCAGAAACTCCAAGCCAGAGTGTCCCCAGGCCATTACAATCATCAAAGCCAGTTTGGGCTAGTGGTTAGGGAGCTGGATTCTTATATGGGAATACCGGGTTTGATTCCACACTCCTCCACAAAATCAGCTGGGTGACCTTGGGCTAGTCACAGCTCTATTATTATTATTATTAGTTTATTTTTCAGCACTGTCCATGTACTCAGCACTTTACAGATGTGAAACAAAATATATATATTTATATAAAAATATAAAAACCTGCCGAATCTTTCTGAGTTCTCACCATCCCACCTACCTCACAGGGTGTCTGTTGTGGGGAGAAGAATAGAAAGCTTTGTCAGCTGCTTTAAGTTCCCTTAAATGGGTGAGGAAAGCGAGGTAGAAAAGCCAATTCTCCTTCTCCTCCTCTTCTGCTATATTTGGATATTCCAGAATAAAACATGGATATATTCGGAATAAAGTGGCATCTGTTCACAGCACCCAGCTCCTAGTGACTCCAAATGGAGTGAATAATTATATGATATTTTGAAATGGTATGACTTGACTAAAAAAAACACCCTGTCATTTGACGTGCCTCATTCATGACTTCATGTGGATTTGACCTAGGATATCCAGCTAACCTACAAAAAGACATTTGTTCTCCCTTTGATTTGGTTTGATTTGATCTTTATTCATATAGATGCAGAAACATAATGGCAAGTAGCTACTCTTCCTATCTTTGAAAATAAATCTGGCAGATTTTGCTTTTCTAGGCTTGGGAAAAAAATAGAAGGGTCTTCTGACTCAGTTAGTGGAAATAACATAATTGCATTATTAAGGTACAGTTCCTCTTTCCCCTCTAAGTCCAAAGACAAGAAGTCGAACTTTTCCTGTTTCATCATAATATTCAGCTCCATGTTTTAAAAGGAAATGAAATGCTGGGGTGAAAAAAACAAGTTTAAAATAGCTGTCTTCTTTTCCAGCATACTGTAAAATAATTTTATACATTATTTTAAAAACTCATCTACTGATCTAGAATTATAATTCCACCTACTTTCTTTACTAGCTCAGTGAAAAATCTTTTCCAGCTTTACATGAATGCACAGCTTTGTGTTCAGATATTTACACTTTATTGTACCATGCAATTCAAAAAGAACTAAAAAAGAAGAAAACGGAAAGCGGCTTTCTAAAAACTTCCCAGGAAGTCTCACATAGGCTGCGTCCCCAAGCAATAAAAAGCCTGCTAAAAAGCTTCTTTTGCCTCTGCGCGCCCCCATGCCCGGCTTTTCTCGGAGCTTCCAGTGCCACAAAAGGAGGAAAATCCATGGGGAAAAAAGTGCACTTTAAAGAAGACTACCAGTGCACTTTTGGAAACTGCGTGTGAGCCAGTTTGGTCTAGATGAGCCAGTTTGGTCTAGTGGTTAAGGAGTCCGACTCTTATCTGGGAATACCGGGTTTGATTCTACCCTCCCCCATGAAGCCAGCTGGGTGACCTTGGGCTAGTCACAGTTCTCCTCTGAGCTCTCACAGCCCCACCTACCCCACAGGGTGTTCTGTTGTGGGGAGAAGAACAGAAGCTTTGTCAGACGCTTTGAGTCCCCTTAAATGGGTGAGAAAAATGGGGTAGAAAAGCCCGCTCTTCTTCTTCTTCTTCTTCTTCTTCTTCTTCTTCTTCTTCTTCTTCTTCTTCTTCTTCTTCTTCCTGGCAGCATTTACCATGGGGATGCTCCGTGGCAAAAGGGGCGGGGATTGCCGCCTGCACACACAGCCATAAAACATTCAGACATCTCCCAGAACTGCAGCAGCTTCCCTTCCTTTCCCTTTCTAAAGGTCAGAACTTTCAAAGAGCCAGAATTGCAGAGAATTGCAGCATTGTTATCAGGTGTGAAGTGGGTGGATTGCTACAGTCACCACTGCTGTATGGGGTGGGTTTTGACAGTGATCAGAGGGAAAGTGTTGAGAGTGAATGCTTCTGTGGGAACGGTAGGTGCGTTTTAAATGCGCATTTTGCTGAGCCTCATGCTGACGCTTATTCCGGAATTGTACAGCACTTTTAAAGTCCACTGGAATAGAGGGATGGTAGAGGGAAACTAGAGAGGCAAATAAGTGGTCTGGGGATGCAGCCATAGAAGGGTATCCTTCTATGACGTATCTATTGCACACAGAATTTGATGGTTTATCTGTACTTGTTTGTATAGTAAATACTGGTCTTATTTTAAGCCATATTTCATCTTTTCTGCCATATAGGTTCTTGGCTGCAGCTACACGATTACTTCTAAATGACATGGGGTTGCCAGGAGGCAGGACAGGCAAATAGCTGTGCTCTGTGCTGTGAAGCTGTGAAGGGGTGACATCTGACCAAGGTTGTTGTCTCCAGGCTGAATGAAAAACCAAAGTTCTAGAGGTGGTTTCTGCTTGCAGGAATGTTCCAAAGGGCGAAGAGAGTTGCTTCATCACTTTGATGGAATACCTTCTGCCCCCTTACTTTCAGCCACCGGGCCCTTTTGCATATAGCCCCAGTCAAAGCTTTGAATAGCTGAAGCCTCAGAGTAGGACTCAAACCTCATGAAAATAGGGGGAAAGAACAGAAAACAATAATTTGATAGGAATAGTTAGAGTCACATGCTTCTTGAAATACTGCTTAAATGTAGATCAAAATTGGCTCCAAGTATCTTGCTTCAGATATCGGAGGTGTATTTTTCAGCTCAAAACAGACTCTAGAAATTGAAAATAATAGGGAGAGAGAAAATACAGTAAGATCATAGGAACAGATGCTTGAAGAAATGGAAATAAAACTACTTGGTTTTCAATGCATCAATGTTTAACTATAAAGAGATAAAAATATTAACAAACTTCTTAAAAGAAACAGGCTTGGAGATAAGTGAAATAAGATATTAAACATAGACTTTGTTATAAAAGTTAAGTTGAATAAGAAAGGATGAAGTCGAACAGGGGATGTTCAGAAGGTTTGGGTTTGAACCGAACACCCTGCATGTTTGGAAACAGAATCTGAATTAAAACCAAAGAAAGCAGTGTTCAAATGAACCTGTTGAACACAGCCTGCTTGATCCAAATTTGAAAGTGTTCAAAGATGAACACTTATAAGAATAATATTCTTATAAGAATAATATTATTCAATTTTATAAAAGAATAATATTCAATTTTGAACAGACAAAAGGATGTTCAGTTCAGATTGAATAAAACTTGAAACAAAGTTTGTATACCTCTCTAGTGAGAAGATATTTGAAAGAGAAAGAAATCTGTTAAGAGAATTGAGATTTAACATGATAAAAAGCTACAGAAAAATTATATTAAAATTTCAGAATATTCCAACAACTTGTGACTGTAAGAAGACAATTTGGCTTTTCTACCCCACTTTTCTCACCCATTTAAGGGGACTCAAGGTGGGTGGGGCTGTGAGAGCTCAGAAAGAAAACTGTGACTAGCCAAAATTCACCCAGCTGGCTCCATGAGGGAGTGCGGAATCGAACCCAGTGTTCCCAGATAAGAGGCCGGCTCCCTAACCGACTAGACCAAACCATTGCCAATGTTGAAATCCAGTGGAATAATGTTGGTATGTTACCGGTAGAAGGAATGAACTTAATAGGAGAATTTGTTGAGACAAGCATGGAGAATTACCATTACAAGATGTGGAGTGATGCAAAAGGAGGGACTGATCAGGCATTTAAGAAATGGATAGTTACCCTTGAATTGAGTGCACTTGTGGAAAATTTTGAAATGCATATACCATATGTGTGTGAGTTTCTTTGTCTCTGTGTTGCAGCAGTTCAAAATGTTAAAAGCCCTGGCCATGGAGAAGAGGAGCCTTGCCATCTCTCGGGGGGGGGGGGGGGTCTAGTGGTGGCAGCATAGGCCACTCTACCCTCTGGATGACTCTCCAACCTGGATGGGCCCTGATAATTTGGAACTGCTTCCTTACGGGACTGGGTCCCTCTTGTCAGCTGCCTTGGACTCCACCTGGTCTCAGCTACAGCAGAAATCATAAGGGACAGCTGCAGGGTAAACAGCCTTCTTAGAACATAAGAGGAGCCCTCCTGGATCAGGCCACACAGCCCATCTAGTCTAGCATCCTCTTGCACACAGTGGCCCACCAATTACTCTCCTGTTCTTGAATCCCAGCAAATGGCCTTAGAGGCTTCCTACCTGTCCCCCCAGCCTGAAAGATGTACTTAGGCATTCGTTCTAGTAGCCATTGATACATCTGTCGTCCATATATTTGTCTAACCCTTCCTTAAAGCCATCTAGGCTGGTAGCTGCTACCACCTCTTCTGGCAGCACATTCCATAAACCAATGACCCTCTGGGTGAAGAAATACTTCCCCTTGTTGGATCCGACTCTCCTACCCATCAGCTTCATAGAGTGCCCCTTGGTTCTAGTGTTGTGTGACAGAGAAAAGAAATTTTCTCTATCCACTTTTTCTATACCATGCATGATTCTATATACTTCAATCAGGTCCCCTCTTAAACGCCATCTTTCCAGGTTGAATAGACCATGTATCTTTTCTGGAGATACATGTTGGTTTGATTTCTTTATAGGTTTGGAGTTGACATCCTAAGTGACCCCTTTGTGCCTCTTTCTTCATTGAGCCTTATTCTAGGTCGGTGATGGCCAACCTATGACATGCGTGTCACAGGTGACACGCCAAGCCCTTTTGGGTGACACACATGGTCACCCTGGCACCTGGACGTGTAGTGCTTGCTTGTTCTTGAAGTGTATGAAATACCAACTTTCAATTGAAGATTTAGCAACAAATGTCATTAATGTAAAAAATTATTTGTTTTTTGGTTTTAATAAAATACATACATCAAAAATATAACTTTTTTACTAGAGCTACAAATATCACAAAATTATGGATATTTTTAGATGTGACACAGCACCCGAGTTAAGCTACGTTTTCTTGCAAATTTTGACACACCGAGCTCAAAAGGTTCGCCATCACTGTTCTAGGTGATATCCCAGAATAGGGGTCTGTTATCCATATGCCGATGCAGACTACAGCGGGGCCTGTTGTAGTCTGCGCTAAAATGAGGATTTTCATTTTCATTTCCATTTTATTGGTATACCGCCTTTCCAAAAGAAATGCAGTTTACAAAAAACAGTAAATACACTATGCAAAATAATAATCAAAACATTATAATAAAAACACATTATAAAAATCGCACATCATACAAAACATTGTAAAATAAACCAAACACACACACATACACAGACTGAGGCAGCTAAGGCCAAGTGGATGGCAAGTTCCTATTCTGGAATATAATCTGGAATAAGGTCCAGTACAGAAAAGGCCTACTGTATAATTCTATTCCTTGGGATGTGATGAATCTTGCTGGAAAACCCACTACTGGTCATGAGTTCGCCAACAAAAGCTCTTTTAACTTATCTTCTGGACAAAGTTGCTATTATACCTTCATCCATCGCACATGGATGAAGGCTGAAACAGGCATCAATGCATGCAGAGGGCAGCTGAATGCTTAGATGCATGTGTCCATAAAATGTGCTGTTTAGTTAGGATATGTTAATAGAGGAGGGGGGATTTCCCACAGTACCAGCTCCTAGCAGGGGTATTCAGTTGTTGTCTGGAGGCAGCCCAAAGCTTGTGGCTTTAGCTGTTCCTCTGAGCTCTGTATCAGAGCTGTCCTAATTTCTTTTACATTCTTACAAAAAAAAAAATTATATTGAAAAGAATATAGATGACGGTTTTCTAGGAATGACAGTGGGGCAGTAACATGTGTATTTCCCAGCTGCTCCATGAAGCATGGGAATTTTTTTAAACAATATATACTCACATCTTTATGTAAGTAGCATTGCCATTAGTAAGGATGAATTTCTGCATAAGAACCCCACGGCTTCTTGTTCTCTTCCTCTGAGACTTTTATTATTGGTTACTGTCAAGGACAGGATATGAAACTGTTAGCCAGTCTCCCATGAAAGGACTTCTTTTAAAAAAATAGTCAGATTTTTCCACAATGTCTTCAGGAAACACCCCAACCAATCTTTTTAAAAATGGAAGGCTGAATCATTTTTTTTTCAAGAAAATCGTCATCCTGGTACACGTACAAGATGATTTTGTAGGACTCAAGAGATCTGGGCTGTGTTCTTGGCTCCATCATTGACTTCCTGTGATGTCGAAATTGCTTAATTTCCTTGTGCTTTAATTTCCTTCTCTGTAAATTGAAGATAATGACGTTTGCGTACCTTCCAGGTGCTGTGTGGGAATATATTCGGTGGCATTGGCTGTTATTTATGGACAACTGTTTTGTCCATGTATATTTCAAGGCTGAAATTTAAATATTTAAAATTTATCTACAATAAATATCTATATTCGTTTCTGCACACACATAGAATACACACTTTTTTAGCTGCTTAAATGTCACAAGCACAATTGACCATGTATGCCATCTAAACCCTATGGAAGACATAATTCAGTGTGACAATGAGGAAGCATGATTTTAAAGAACATATTTAATTGAAATTATCAGCTGCTAATATTGAAAAATGACAATGTAGATACGGTGGCTCAGTATTAATCTAAGGGACTTTTCACACTTACTGGTTGGGAATGCTCCCATGCACTCTGGGATGCTCCATCCACGCCCTGCTGTACCACCTTTGTCCTGGGGTTTCCCAGAGTGCATGGGGCATTCCTAATCCTCTGAAGCTGTGGGAACCTCTGGCTGCCAGTGAAGCCCCAGGTGCAGCGTATGTACTACTTCATTGTGCAGACACTGAGTGGGAGCAGGATGGTGCAGTTGTGGCTTCACAGCAACAGGCTGCATAGCAGTTGCCATGGCAATGGCTTGGTGCATGCCCGAGGTTGCTGTGACCATTGCTATAGTGATGTGGACAGTCCAGGATGGACCATCCAGATTTTGAGAGACAGTAGGGAAGTTGGGGAATGGAGATCCTCACAGTGCAAACTCCAGCCACTGTCCCTGATCTTAAAGCCTAAAGGCCAGTTACTTATGAAAGTAATATCAAAATAGTATAAGACCTTTGCACAATTATCATATATGGTTCCAAATCTTACATCATACTGCTGGAGAGGATGTGATTATGGGGGGGTTTCCACTAGCACTAAGTACCCATTAGGTACCCATTAGGCTCAGAGCAAGAAGACCCCATTTCCACTGCAGACCCTATTAGAGCTACATTTGTTTCCACCTAGAGAAATCCAGATTAAATGGGTCCTTCAGGACCTATAATCTGGATTTCCTGTAGACCTCATTAAAGGGGTCTACAATGAGGTCTTCAGGCATCAAATCCGGATTATATAGAGCATGTTTCCACCATGATCGAGCTATAGGGTCTAGGGGTGGGCTTTGGGGGGGGGGAGCCCCCCAAACCCAAAGCTCCAAAACCTGTGCATAGTCTCCGAAGACGGCTCCGTAGAATGGCACAGGCTTTGAAGATGATCTGTCAGAGCAGTGGCATTTCTACGGAGCTTTCTCCAAAGCTCAGGAGAATCTCCACAGTGATTTTCCACAATCTCTGAAGATTCTCTGGAGCTGCTCTGGAGGACCTTCTAAGAATCTCCAGAGCATCTACGGAGTTTGCACCTCACCCGCCATAGCACCCCCCCAAAAACATGGGTTGATGGTCAGGTCCCATGTGGGTAGATCCAGATTCGCTGCATGGGTGCTCTGGCGTTTCCACTGTGAGCACGCTAGCACCTATTGCTATTGGGCGCTGCACCGCCTGTGGAAACGCATCAAGTACCTTCTTAGAGCCGGATCTACTAAATCTGGATTAGTTGAAGGACTCATTCCTTAGATCCGGATCACCTTAGATCTGGATTAAGGGAGGTAAGTGGGGGGGAAAAAAACCTTAAAAGGAACATATTTCCATATGTGGTGGTTATGCCCTGAAATTATACCATTCTGGAATACACTTTTTATAGAATTTAAGAATATATTAGAAATAGATGTTAAGAATTATCCACAAATGGCTTTACTGCTACTATATAAAGAACAAAATATTAAAAGAAACAAAATTTATGTCAGAACAATGGTTAAAAGCAGCTTTATCAACCATAGTAATATCTTGGGAAACAATGGGAGAGTATAATATAGATCTAGAGATATTATAGATCAATTCAAGTATGATGTACTTAGACAAAGGAGGAGCAGGAGAATGGGTGAAAATGTAAGAATGTCAGTGGAAAAAAATTTGAGCAATTTGTATAGATATATTGCTAAACCGGAGATTAATAATAAATTGAAAGATAAGATTAATAAGTTTGTTACTAGTCTTGAGATAGAAGGTATTTGAAAAAAACACAATTGGAAGACATATTTCTGTTTAGTTTCCATTTAATTTTATATTGTATGAAATTATTATGTATGTATAATATAAAGCTTTGTGAAAAGATTATAATTTTTTTAAAAGAAAGCCTAAAAGGCCAAAAGTATGGTAGCTCTTTTGTGGCTATCTACAGTTATAGCTATTTTAGGTCAATATATGCTAAACATATGTTTAGTTTTTAATGCGTTAAATGATGTTATTTTAGGGGGGAATTAAAGTGTGTTTCTTGTGGATGTTAGGTACCATTGAAATTGGTTCAGTGCCTGGACCCCAGCTGAATTAGAGCCACTTGGATTTGATGAAAACTGTGCCATCCCAGGGCTACCTGACGTGGATGTGAGTTCCATACCTGTCCAACCCAAGATCTTAGATGTTGCTGAAAATAGAGACAAAGACGTTCAAAGAACTCTGAAGGCCCAAGAACACTCTTTTCCTGCATCTACAAAGTACAGTGGTACCTTGACATACGAGTTTAATTCGTTCCGTAACCTTGCTCTTATGTCAAATTGCTCGTATCTCAAAGCAATTTTCCAATTAATCCATTCCAGCTCCCAAAACACCACCTCAGTTGTTTTTGTTATGTACTGTACTGTATTTACATACTCGTATCTCAAATCTTGCTCTCATCTCAAAGCAAAATATCACTCGCTCGGCGGCTTGTATCTCAAAACACTTGTATGTCAGGGCACTTGTATGTCGAGGTACCACTGTAATGCAATCTGTCTTTCTTTATCGGGTGGCCGGATATCCAGCTAGGAGTCGATAAGGTGGGGTGACACCTCCCCAACACTGTCACTTTCTAGCTAGCCACTCCAACCCCAAGGTAAGAAAAATCACTAGTGCTGGTAAACCTTCAACCAGCACTGGGTTTTCCAGCAACTTTGTAACACTTTTTAGGAGGGATATAGTGAGGCTATTGTAGGGTTGCCATGGATACATGTGGCAATCCCACCATAGCAGCAGCATAATGATACTATATTCCCCTCCGTCCGGATGAGGCAGCCGCCCCTAAGGTTTAATCCACCTTCAGTCCATCTTCAGAGCGAGAGAACACATTAGCAAATTGGCCAATAATTTTCCTCCCACATTTTCTATCCCAAATGTGAATTTTTAGAGTTATTTAACACTGAAAGAAAAGAGCTTGTCACTTTGCTGAGGTATTCTCTCACTCCGAAAGTGGACTGAAGCTGGATTAAACCTTAGGTGTGACCACAGGCCCCCCCTCTCACACACACACCTGCAAAGGGCAAGCAAAATCCACAAAACTTGTCCAAGGAGGAGCCAAGATTCTGCATTCTCACACATTAAAACGCAGCAGCTCAAGAACTGTTCAGAGGTGGTTTCATGCAGGCCATAGTGTTCCCACCCCACCTGTAATCCACTTAAAGGCCAGAAACCACACTATGGAAGTGCATTTTTTTGCCCTTTAATGTGGATTAAGGCACTGGAACTCTACCCCAGTTAAGAAGCTTCCAGATGCAGAAGGTGAAATCTCCTGCACTCACACCCCTTCAGCATGGGTTTCCAACCCACCTTGGATAGGTTTCCTGAATGAATGGTTCCTGGATTCCTCTTCCTGCTTTGTTGTGGCACAGGTGAGTTGATCTTTCAGGAGCTAGGACTGGCAATGCGTGACACCTATACTGGACACCAGAGATATTCACCTGAATTACCTGCACGAATGGAAACTGCATCAGCTCTATCTTATCAGCTTCCCATTCACATAAGTCTCAGGCTTTTAAAGACCCGTTGCACCATCTGTGACTCCTCAGGCATTTATCTTAAGATTCCAAAGTTCCTTAAACCCCAAAGGGTGGTGCCTGCTTGAAGGAAATCCCTCCAGGGTGTTCTTGAAACCTTGATATCTCTGGTTCATTTGCTCACACAAGAGCCTATCACTCTGCATCACTTTTGTGGTTAGGTCAGTTCACGAAGCATCTTTAGCAGGACAATCACGACTCTCTCCTTTTGCAGGAAGAGTCAGTGATTCTCCCTTGCTGTTACCTGCCGGCCAGCCTCTTTTCCTTTTCTCAGCCTTCGGGTTGAAGAAAAATCAAACTGTGAGGCCCCACGATGGGAAGCAGCTCAAAAGCAGTCCAAGGATCAGCCAACCGAAGCTTGAAATAGCCATCCCCAAAAAGCCATCTATCCTTTCCTTAGACTTCCAATGTGACGCTGATTTGACAATAAAATGCTGCCACTTTTATAGATGCACTCCTGAACCTGTCTGCTTAAATATGAAGCTGCAGTTTCCTGTAACTGCCAGAGTTATTGTCCAACCTTATGGCCACCACCAAAAGACTGCCAAATAACCCACTAGGGATGACGTGGGATATTGTGTCCCCTGATATTATCCTTTGCTAGGTAGACAGCACCATTTTATGTTATGTGCACATCCAGTCATCCAGGTGTCTGGGATACCCAGAAGTGCTCACTGCCACCTCTGTTCATGTGTGGACACCTGTTTTTGGCCTCCATGCTTGTGTGCTAGGCAGAGCAATCATAGTGGCTTCATCCAGAAGGCTGGTAAATGCGCTATTGTTTGAAAGCCCACAACGAGTGCTGGGTTTTCCAGTGATAGTTTTTAGCACTTTTTTTTGGGGGGGGGAAGGGCGAGTAAGGCTATGGTGGGGTTACTGTAAGGGCACTATATTCCACCTGTATGGTTGGGGCCCTTATGTTACTCTTCTCCATGCACATAGATATTGTTTTTCTCTGTTTGTGTGTGTGTAGTGAGCACCCCACGAACGAGCATGTTTTATTCGTGTGCTCTACAGAAGCGTGTGGTGTGTCTGCTGAACCAACAGCCCAAGATGTAACTTAAAACAGATGCAACAGCATTTTGTAAAAATATACAAAGCTTCATTTAGAGTTCCTTGGAAATGGATGATTTGGCGTGAACCCTCAGTAGATTTATATGTCCCAGCCATGTGTGAACATCCTTCCAAGACCCCCAAATTCCAGCCATAGTCTTCTGTCAATAATTGTGGCAATTTATTATGTTTAAGCGGTCTCATTGAAATCTCCCACCCAAATATCAGTTTTTAAATAAAAGGCAAAGGTTGCATCCATACACATTACTAAAAAATATAAGGTGATTCAAAAAGATCCGCTTTGGCAACATTCCCATTCTAGTGCCTCAATCCTCATTAAATAACATTTTCAAAGTGTATTATCTGTTCTTTAATGTGGATTAGAGGTGGAATGGAAAGATTAGCATCCACATGCCACCACCTCTAAGCCATTTTTGAGCTGCTTTTTTAAAAACATGTGCAGATGTAGCAAAAGGAGAGGTACTCTAACTGGTGATCTGATAGTTTTGTTTGCATTAAATTCATCTGCTTAACAGCTAAGAAGTGGATCAGATCAGTTTATCTGGCCCAGCATCCTGTCTTGCACAGCAGCCAAGCAGATATTTTTGGGAAACACACAAGAGCATGAATTTGCTACCTTAGATCCTGAATGCATGGTACGAAAATCAATGTGCAATTTGTACCTCTTACAGATGCCATATCACACTGGGGGTGTGGAGGATTTCTACAAACAGGTATGTGTGTGCCCAAAGGACTCCAGGGCAAATCCAGATGGTAAAGAAAGAAAAAAGGAAATGATCCCCCATGCAATGAGACCCCAGAAGTATCCCAGTGAGGGAATATCATATGCAACCACACCAAAGGCCAGAGAACGTTTTTTTATTACACCGCATTTTCAGGCTTTTTGTATGGATTAAGGCATTAGAGTGGATATTACCACCCCTAAGCCACTTTTGAATCTTTTTTTTTAACTGTTTAAAATGCAGCCTTTGTCCTGTAGTTCAGTGGTAAAGCAGACTGCCTGTAAAGCAGCGTCCCCAGTTCAATTCCCGGTCTCTCCTGGGAAGTAGGTAATGGCAAACCACTTCTACATTTCTGCCAAGAAAACTGCATAAAAGTGCCCAGGGAGGTGCCCACGCAGTCAATCCAACATTTCTTCTTTTTGAACTGCTATTTACAACCAAAAGCCCATCCTGTAAAAGTTGGGCTAAGTTATCATCATTTAAGGAATGTATGTCCCTCTCTTCACCAAAAGGTCTCAGGGAGAGTCACAATAAGAATGACTAAGATATATAAAATATTAAAACATATTTTAAAATATACCCCTCCTTCCCTAACAGGACAGCGCCCCCAGGAAGCCTGGGAGAAAGCCTGGGCGAAAAGAAACATACAATGAAGGCACCTGGCAAACTTAAAGAGGGAGGCTGTTCCAGAGTCTGGGGGCCACCACAGAAAGGGCCCTTTTGCATATCCCTTCCGCCTTGCTTAGTATGATAAACTCAGTAGAGAGAGAGAAGGACCTACAGGAGGAGCCCCTCCAGGGATCTCGGTGCACCGGCGGTTGCATCGAAACCCTAAGCATTCGCCGGGTCCAAATCTTTTCCAAACCTGGACGTTTCCCATCTCAGTGGCAGAATTAACCCCGCAAAGAATTCATTGGGAAAATCCTTCTGTTGAAAGAAAACAGAAACAAGCTCCGGTCGGGTTCTCTCTACCGCACTCCCCCAAACCCCTACGCGCTTCTGCCTGCCTGGCGTCGAAGCAGAGCCAGTCACGGGTATTTTACTTCAGAATAACGCGCCCACGGGACGAGCAAGTCCGGCTCGCCCGAGGGGAATGCCAGCCGCCTCGCCAGCGGGATAAGGCCGGCAGCTTGCAGGAGACGGAAGGTCTCGGTCAGCAGTGGCAGCCCGGGGGATCTGCGGCTGCCCGCGCACGAGTCGATGCCGCTTTCCTCGTTCCACGCAGGAAACGGGTTCAGGGGAAGGTAGCGCTGCAGCGAGGGCCGGGGGTGGGGGCCGGGGGTGGGGGGAGACACCCAGTGACGTGCTGGTGGAGGCTGATTGGAAAGGCTATGGGCTGGAAGGTTATAAAGGGGCCGAGCCCGGGAAGCTGGAGGCTGCTCGCCTTTTGCTTTCGGCCGTGCGCGGTGTGGGGAAGGAGGAGGGCGAGAACGGAGCGCGCTCGCTCGCTCGCTAGACGGTCCGGACTGTGCGCGCCGCGCCGCGCGGGCGAGGGTTTCTAGAGGAGCGCGCTCGGGAGCGACTCCTGGCTCCTTTCGATCCGCTTCGGAGCGACGGCATGTTCGGCTGGGGCTTCCCTGGCGCCGTGCTGGGCGGGCTGCTGGGATCCTGGCTCCTTCTGGCAGGTAAGTGCCGCGGGAGGGCAAGTCCGGCACAGGCAGCGCCGCTCCATCCCGTTGCCGCCAGGGACGGGCGCGCCGTCTCCTGCCCTTGCCCCGTTCCTCCTTCATCGACGGCGACGGACCCGGAGGCGGAGGGAGGGAGGGAGGGCGCGCGGTCTGGAGCAGCGGCCGTCCCCCGGGATGAGGGCGCCTTCCCGGCGCGTCCGCGACGGCTTGCGCGCGTTTCTCGCCGCTACCTCCTTCTAACGGGGAACAGGTGGTCTCTTTTTTGGGGGGGGGGGTGCGGCGGCGGCGGCGGCGGGCGAGGGGCCTCGGATGCTGCCGTCTCGTAGCGCTCGGCCTCCCCTGCACACTGTACCGGCCGGCAAGACTCGTCGTGGTGGATTGCGCACAGGTCCGTCTCGGAGTTACGCGGAGATGCGCGTCCCTCCGAACCCTTCGCCGTCGCGGAACCGCGGCGAGTTGCGCCGGTGGCCCGTCCGCTGGTTCCATCGGCGTGTTTCGGCTGGGGGTCCTCTTAATTCGGATTCAGGATAAAGAGATTCTCCCGAAGACACACGTTGGGTCGGGAAAACTTTCTGGATGCCGGCGACGGGTCCTATTTTACAATGATTTTTGTCAGGGAGGAGCAAAATAGCTGTCGATCTATGGATCCATCCATATGCGCCTACAGCCCGATGGTTCTTCAGAGGGATTAAGTCTGTGCTCGTAGTTTATCGCCCCATTTTATCCAACAGTAGCAGGTTAGACGGAGGCGCCCTGGGAGACTTGAGGTTCTCCAGCAGTGAATGAGGAGGAATTTGTGTCCTGGGTTTCTGAGTCCAAGCGGAACCCCACATCGAACTGGCTGCCCCCACTTATTCCTGGGAAGGCTGCTTCACTAAAGAAGTGTGAACCTTTAACCATGGAAAATGACCCCTCTTTTCAAGCGTGGCATGGGTCCGTGGGACCCAAGTCAATATGGGGGCTGTAATTGCTGAAAGGTAAATAGGGCTCTAAAATTATAGACAGGACAGGAAAAGTTCCAGAAGGATTTACTTTTGAGTTGAAATGCCTAGGATGATGTACGCAAACCAGTCCTCAAAGTCAGTGTGACATGGTTTGGGGTGTACTGGTTTCTTCCAAAGTAATTGTTTGATTCCCGTGGTTTGGGATTTGCTTCTTTCTCTTTCCCAGTTTGCATAAGGGATTTGAAGGACCAAGGAAAAGGGGAGGAAAGGAGAGATGCAACTGAAGCTTCATCCAGAGACCACTTACTTAATCCGCATTATTTGGATAATCCGGAGTAAAGCACATGCAGAGATATTTTATTCTATATTATTCAAGTTTAACTGCACAGACAAAGCCCTGGATTTTTCTTAGGATCAACCCTTATTGCTTTTTGCCTGGGTATTTTTCAAGGGGCATCTGAAACGCCAAGGACTGAGCTCTAAAGTACTAGTTCTTCATTAATGTGTGGACTGAAAACACATTTGCAGGAACCGACCTGTTATTAATCTATCCAAAACTCTGCAATCATGTGGGGATTGGATAGGGCTGAGATAATGGCATAAAGGGTCTCATTATGGCAAACTCAGTTTGGAAAGGAAGAGCGGCAGTGGCTTTTTTCTGTTTATTTTAGACAAGTTGTTGGAAATCAGGTTGTTAGCTTGAGGGGAACAAATAGGGCTGAAATATGTACTGATCAAACCTGAGTGGTAGAGTTGGAGCAGGAGAGAAATGTTCAGTTTCCGTGGACAGTTTAGTGTGAATAACGTGTTTTCTATTTGATTTGGAAAGTTGTTCAGACTGTCAATGTCATTCCTTTATAAGGCCCATTTTAACTTCAGTAAAGGACAACAAAATGTTCAGGCGGCTGGATCAGCTGTCCATTGGGCATGATATCTGATGTATACCAATGCAGATTTTCCCCATGTGGCTACTAGATGATCCCTTGGTCCAATCAATTAGGCAGTTCTTTACATTTTTATATTAGGGTGCATTTACTTGCGAATAAAAACAGTTAAGAAGAAGAAGAGTTGGCTTTTCTAGCCCGCTTTTCTCACCCATTTAAGGGGATACAAAGCAGCTGACAAAGCTTTTATATTCTTCTCCCCACAACAGACACCCTGTGAGGTAGGTGGGGCTGTGAGAGCTCAGAAGAGAACTGTGACTAGCCCAAGGTCACCCAGCTGGCTTCATGGGGGAGGGTGGAATCAAACCCGGTATTCCCAGATAAGAGTCCATCTCCTTAACCACTAGACCAAAGAGAAGGCAATTTGTCTGGTGTTTTTCAGAACTCTCATCTATAACCCAGTTAAGTCAGAAGTTAGCTCAAGTTAAAGATGATTTACACTAGTCCAGGGGGAATGTCACTATCCATTATGAATCCATCCACCTACAGGTTTCATTAATTTTAACTGGCCTTATTTCCAGTAAACTGAAACAGGGAGCGGTCCCTTGCATTCTTCCTAAGAGCGAGTCCAGTTGAACTATGTAGGACTTACTTCAATTTTATCCATTATATTTAGTAAAATATCTGGTTTTTAAATACAAGGCAGTGGGAAGAGGTTTAGTTTGTTGGTCATCTATGTATTTTCTTTCAATAAATCCATCATGTATATGTAAAATTTAGTTTTACCAGGCGGTACTCTGGATTGAAAAATGCTGAATTCTGATTTATGCCTTATACAACATAAATATGCAAATAGTGCAGACAGAACAAGCAAAATTCAAGGAACCTGCATGAGAAAATATATGAAACACGTTGCTAATGAAGGCTTTGAGTATGTGAAAAAAGTTACGAGAAAATATTATGCTGGAAATATGTTTTAGACAATGCAGGTTTGAAAAATCAGAAACAAATGTAAATATGGCTTCAATAAACAGGACTGTCTCTCATTTTATGGGGTCATTCTTTCTACTGTTTTTTTCCTTGTAAAGGTAACCTGTCTTGATTGCTATATATTAGATTGTTTATTGAACTTTCAGGCTGACTGAAGATAAAACACAAATCAACAGTACTCGTCCATAGATCAGGGCTATGTTAGTAGAGGGACTACGTGAAGGTGCCAAATGGAAGGCTTCATTTGACAATAGTGAATTAGAACTTAGGAGAACATACAAGAAGCCCTGATGGATCAGCCCATCTAGTCCAGCATCCCGTCGCACACAGTGGCCCACCAATTGTCCATGGGCATCTCCAGCAGAGACAAGGACAAACCTTCTCCTGCTCTCGAATGGCCTTAGAAGCATCCTGCCTGTCCCCCCAGCCGGAGAGATGCACTTAGGCATCCATTCTAGTAGCCATTGATACATCTGTCATCCATAAATTTGTCTAACCCTTCCTTAAAGCCATCTAGGCTGGTAGCTGTTACCACCTCTTTTGGCAGCAAATTCCATAGACCAATGATCCTCTGGGTGAAGAAATACTTCCCTTTGTCGGATCTGACTCTCCTACCCATCAGCTTCATAGAGTGCCCCCTGGTTCTAGTGTTGTGTGACAGAGAACAGAAATTTTCTCTGTCCACCTTTTCTATACCGTGCATGATTTTATATACTTCAATCAGGTCCCTTCTTAAACGCCGTCTTCCCAGACGGAAGAGGCATAGATGTTGCAGTCTGATTTCGTAAGGGGGGTGTTGCAGCCTCTTAATCATTCTGGTTGCCCTTTTCTGCATCTTTTGATCTCCTGCAGAAACTGAGAAATCGTGGACAATTTTTATAGTAAATATATCTGTCACAGTGCTGGTGTTTCAAACAAGTAAATAGTTACATGTTTGTCATGCATCATTAAATGCATATGTGTGTAACATGGCCAGTACAGGATGTCCCGGAGACTTGAACTGATGAGATAAACTTTCCAATATTGGAGCCCAAGAAATAGGATAGCCTGTACCTTGCCTTTTGGCTGGGACTGACACTGTTCCGCTCTAAGTGCTGTCTTTGGACACCTATCCCTCTGCTTCTCCTTAAATTGCCCTTGGGTCGGTTTTTATAATTTGCATCTGTAGGGTGTTCTGTGAATTTTGTAACTGGTAGGCTATAACCAAGGAAGAGTAAAGACTGCACTGCAGCTCCCTATTCAGTTTTTTAAAAATACATTTGCTGATTTAGTCTGTGATCAGACAAGGCCAAAAAAACCAAAAACAAAGCTTCTCTTGAGGTGCCGTTGAGGCCTGGAGGTGGGATTGTTCACACACCAGTTTGCTTCTCCCCTCTTTCCTAAATGTGGATTAGAGCTTCAGGAATATGAGGTCCACATACTGTCTTTTTGTGATGCCTCCGGGGTGCCTCTTTTGTAATGTCTGAACACAGCCAAAGCCTTGAAATTATTTTTAAGCTGCACCCCTATGCATATTTACTTGAGAATAAGAGCCTGTTTGCACTTGCTTGCTAGTGAACAGCAGTCTGCTCATTAGACAAGTGCTTCCCCATGCTGCTGCTGCCATTGCCGCCGCCACCTCAGAGTGTGCTAGCCCTTTCCTGGCGTATAAGACTACTTTTTAACCCAGGAAAATCTTCTCAAAAGTCGGGGGTCGTCTTATATGCTGGGTGTTGTCTTCTTATATGGCGAGTATATCCCAAACTCTATATTTTAACTGGAAAGTTGGGGGTCGTCTTATACACCCAGTCGTCTTATACACCGGAAAATATGGTAGATGCTTCCTCAACAGCAGCATTTGCTTGCTCTTCCAGGTGCAGCTCTGGGGGTGGGGGAGGGAGTGCATTCAGTTTGCCTGGGAACATCTGGGTGCATGCCAGCTGGTACCACAGCTGTTGCCCTGGTGATCTGCCCTGCCGTGCCCATCCATACTTCAAGTGCTACAGACCCAGTATGGGGCTTTATCTGCACTTGAAGTGCAGATGGCTGCCAGCACACTGGGTCTTTGCCTGACTGGTATGGCAGTATTTCTACCATACCAATCAGGAAAGTGTGAACAGGCCTCAAGCCTCACTGAGCTGGCAGGTACTTAGTTCTAATTAAATGCACGTCAGGACTATTAAAGTGCTTTTCAGTGGGACCCTAGTCAATTTTGGAGGTAATTTGTATATTACCTGATATGTTTTCAAAAGGAAATTAAGAAATAGAATGGAAATGTAGCAATTATTTGTTTAGCAACATAGGTATCCGGAAAGATACTCTTGCTAGTGGGTTGTGTTAACTTGGGCAAGCCAGACCTACCACCAGATGAAAACGCAGAGCCACTTTGTAGTGAGTTTTATTTTGGATTCTTACACTAAAAGTTTTCTGTGAGTTTCACCTTGACTTTCCTTTCTCAGATTAGAACTGTGTGGAGACTTTTGAGCAGATTTATAGAGATTCAGCTGGCTTTCTGTGGATTATACAGGGCTAAAAACAATCAAAATACAGGAGTGAAGCCTATGTTCAGGACAATGTATTGTACATGGTTCTCTGTGAAAGAATGATAAATGTTGCAGATTGTTCTTGCAGTACAATCACAAGCTGAATTTAGATCGCAATCATAAGCCCTAGTGAATTTAGCTGAACATCTTTCTGATAAACTATATTCATTTCACAGAGATATCATTTTTCAGATCTTTCATTTTTAAGGTGATGGCAACTCAACTTCATGCATGCTTAGAAAAAGCTGATTTTCTGGATCCATTTCAGTCCAGCTTCAGGCCTGGACATGACACTGAAACTGCTTTGGCTGCCCTTGGGGATAGCAGCACTACCTTATTGATTCTACTGGATATTTTGGTGGCTTTTGATACAGCAGCCATGGTATTGGAAGTACTGTACTATGGTGGTTTTGCTCTTAGGTTATGATGAAATTAGTGTTGTCATGGGGGATTTTGCTTTGCTCCCTGTCTGGAGGGTTCCTCTTGGATCAGTCCTAATTAATTGCTTTTAAACATCTGCATAAGTTTCTGGTAGAGGATACAAGGAGATTTAGAGTGAGATGCCATCAATAACCTGATGACACCAACACTTGTCTGTCCATTCCATTCAGGTGTTTTGTCTGCTGCCTGGAGGCAGTAGTGAGCTGATGTGGACCAATAAAGTGAAGCTGAATCCAGACAAGATGGTGGTTCTGTGTCAGATGTTCTCAAGTCCATGAAGTGGGGGGAGATATCCTGTTCCAGAGGGGACTGAAGTACCCTGAAAGAAATAGATGTGTAGTTTCTAGATACTACTGGTCTCATCAATGTTACTGAAGGCTCAGCTGTGTCCAGGACTGTCAACTATGGCTCTTCCTGGAGAGGGATAGTTTGGCCGCAATGATCCATACTCTGATAACCTCCAGTCTATGATAAAACTATGCGCTCTATGTTTGGCTGTCCTTAAAGGTAGTTTGGAAGTTTCAAGTAGTGCAGAATGCAGCAGCAAGACCTCTGACAGGTATTCCTAGCTGGATGCAGTCCTAAAGGAAACAGACCTGCCCATTAGCTAAGATCTGTAGGAGAGACTCCCTTGGCAGTGCCATCTCTATCAATTGCAAGGGGACACGAGAAGGCCATCCTTGTGGTAGCCCTTAATCTATGACATGAGCTTCCCTCTGAGGAGGGTCTAGCTCCAATTTTAACTGTGTTTTTTATATAAGTTTTATTGTAATCTACCCAGAGACCATAGAGCATAAGGTGAGATAGAAATACCCATATAGAGATACATAATATCAGACACTTGTTTAGAAGTTCTTTGTTGAAGCAATCTTTAATTTCTTTTTTTTTCATATTTTAATAAATGTATATGAATAAACTTACAGTTACTTCAACTCAGTGCTACCCATAGTGGTTACTTAGGATAATGCAAGATGTTTTTTGTGGTGGCCGCCAGACTTTGGAGCAGCTTCTCAACAGAAGTTTGCAAGATGCCAACACCAAATGGTTTTCAGCACATTGTTAAAACACATCCCTTCACCCAGGTCTGTCTTTCCTGTAGTCCTTCAGGGGGTGATAATAGATGGCTGTATTTTATACTGTATTTTAATTAGGTTTTAATTCTTGTAAATGTTATATTTTCACTCCTATAAACCACCCAGTGACCTTTGGGTGAAGGTTGGGATGGATGGATGGGTGGGTAGATGGGTGGATGGATGGACAGATGGGTGGGTAGATGGGTGGATGGATGGATGGATGGATGGGTGGGTGGGTAGATGGGTGGATGGATGGATGGACGGACAGACAAATACTGAAAAAAGAGTTTCCAGTACAAAGCAAGCAAATGAGAAACGGAAAGTTCTGTCATTTTAAATCATAGGAAATTGGCCTCAGAATATGATTATCTGAGGGGCATCGTTGGGTAGCTCTGCTGATTTCCATATGCAAATTCTTATAATTAAAATAAATGAGCCTAGCTGCAAGGATTATTTATTTATTTATAGACCGATGGAAATCTAAAGACTTTAGATTGTAAGCCTGAGGGCAGGGACCTGTCTAAGATTAATATAATATTGTAACCCACCCTGAGACCTCCGGGCATAGGGCGGGACAGAAATAAAAATAAATAAATAAATCATAGAGGACACAATTCCTTTAAGGAGACTTTGACCACCGTTCTTTATATATGTATAAAAATGTCTCTTAAGATATATAATCCATAGGGTAGGTTTGATAGCAATTCTCAGGAAATCGTGTTTTGCAATAGAAACCACAACATGTAAAGCAAGCTTAATGAGGCTTAAAATGAATGAAAACCCAGCCTTTGTGATGGATAATTTCATTGCCCACTGGAGAAAAGTTAGAGGTTTGCAATTCTATGTATAATTTAAAGATCTTATTTTCATTAAGGCTAGCTCATTATCGTAAAGGGACATCAATTCTAAATGGTTCTTATTTCCTATGGCTATATATGGGTAGTTTCCCAAGAAGCTATCAATGGCTGCTAGAGTCATTATAGCAATGTACGGCCTCCAGGATTAGGAAGTGTGTTCCTGTAGACCAGCAATGTTTAGGTCAATGTTTTGCACCCACATCCACACTTTTTTTTTTATGCTTGTGAGCTTCTCACAGGCAATAATTAGAACCAGGACAGGGTGGTCTCTGTAAGAACAAGATGCTGGTTTGATTCAGCTGGGCTCACCTACCTAACAAAGACGTTGCGGCCTGTGACTGGGGCAGCTATTTCTTCAGATTGCTAATCTTCCTTAATTACACCCAGCATGGAAGTTGATTACTGCTTGTTATGGGGTTACTATAATAATTCTAATCACAAAGAGAGAGCCATAACTTTTTTTTCTACAGTATAAGCTCAGTAGATGTGCAGTTAGGAAATTTTAGACCTTTTATGGTGGTAACACATTTAGATAGCTTTGCATATTACTCCACAAGCAGAAAGTAAATCTATTTATGAGTAGAAAGTCCACAAATAAAACCGATAGAAATGAAAATATATGAGCTGTCAGCTCTGAAGATGGTCTGAAGAAGGTTTAAAGTGAAGGTGTGACCATGGCCCTTGAATATTCTACCAGTAAATTGATCTTTGTGCAGAAGTCCTAGGAGAGATAGCAAAGCCTTTAGCACTAGGGCTTAGGGACTAGACACAGGGTGAACTCACACTTACCTGCAGGGGGGACTCCAGAAACACTCCCAGATGGTGCATTCAGCTGTTCCTCCAGTGCATATAGCAGTCATAACTGCTCTACAGCTATATTAGCGACACTCCATTCATACCTCTTCTGGATGGTAGAGCTTCAGATACATCTGATTGGGTGGCACATGTGCACCAGATACTGCAGCATCCAGTTGCTGTGGCAACAGTGCCATGCAGGTATGTTGACGTTATTGCTGTAGCTCTGTGAGTGCCTCCGTAATGGAGGCGATTCGCACCTCACCAGAGCATAGGGAAGCGCTGGCAAGGTTTGGGACAGATTCAGCATCCTAAAGTATGGACACCGGATCTATTCTCCATCTTCATTTCCATGGGACATTTTTCTAGGGAAGTGAAAATACGAAAAGGCCTTATATCTGAGGGGATTTGATAATCTGTTTCTAGTTATTTCTGTCACATGTGTTAAACATTTCTGGCAGACACATAGCACACAAGATGGAGTATACAGCATCAATGTGTGAGTGTGATGTTTTGGGTCAGTCTGCACTGGTTGCATACATCACACAAAAAGGGAATCATTTCCATTCTATCCCTGGGGATGCCTCAGGGTCCAGCCTCCTAAAATATGCTTCAGCAACACACCAGAATGCAAGTTGCTTTTGGGGTTAAAGACACATTCTGGCAGAATTCTGTCCACTTCTCACAAAAAGGGCTCTTTGGGGTGGGTAATGTGGGGACAGAGTTTGTCAACATGTTGCTGATGCAGTTTTTTTGCTCCGGACATTTGCTTGAAGGCAGACAAAAAGTTGGGTGTAGCTGAGCCCCCAATGGTAGTTTGCTGAGAAAATTCACAAGGGTGCTGGGAGAGAAAGAAAGCTTTGGCCACCCAGGACTATGTTTTGGTCCATTGCAGATCTAAACCCAGTTCCAAGGAGATCAACTAGAAACCTCCAATTAGAGACTATGAAATTTCTCACAATTCTGTGGTCCAAATCTTCAAGCTAAAATTGATGCCATTGATGGGATAACTTCAAAGGCAAATAGGAAGATAATATTTGGCATTTAGTCTGAATTTGCGGGGCTCTTCTGTTTTAAATTGTGAGGTCTTAGATCTCTGATCCATAGCCCAGCACTGATGGCCAACTAAGGTCATGAATTGTCCTTTACCAATTGCTTAATTGCATGTATAAATGTGGCAGTTGTGATCACATTGGAAGTGGGGTCTGACCAAACAGATGGACTGAATGGAGGACTATACTGATATTTTCTGTTTTCTGAATCATTGTATAAGAAGGGGCAGCTGAATCAAAGAGAAGGGGACATATTTTGTCTACAGCGCACTGCCTCTTTACACAGCTGTTGCCAGTACATGTTGCACTTTTAAGCAGCATAGGCATGAATTGTTTCTGAACCAAGCCTGTGTCACTGGCATGTAATAGGACACATTAGTACATGCATTGCACTGCATGTGCAATAGAATTCTGGCATGATATATGTAACAGTGCAAAAAGAAAGACTGGGAGAAGATTTGTTTTGGAGTAATACATACGTCTGTCATACCATACATAGGGCCCTTTTGCATTTTTACTTCTCTGGGAAAATGTCCCAGGGAAGTGAAGAAGGGGGATGGATCTGGCATCTGCACTTTGGGACGCTGAATCTATCCCAAACCTTGTCAGCGCTTCCGACGCACTGGAGGTAATAGGGCAATGTGGAGCACAGCTGTGCCTGTGCTGCCCAGTCACATGTTCCATGTGCACCTTTTCCACCTGAAAGAGGTGTGAATGGAGCATGAAGGGTTTTCCCAGCCCTGCCGCTAGTACAGAGATAGAGAGGTCCCTCATGTGGGGGGAATTCCTGCATGAATGGAGCCATGTCTGATGAAGCAGCAGCTCTGAGCAGTGTGGATGCAACATCTGGGAATGTCCCCGGAGTTCTCCCTGAAGATAACTGCAAATTTACCCATAGATTTTTCTTCTGTATTGTTTGAAGCCCAAGTGACCTCTTTAGCTAGGGATGCATCCCTATGCACATTTTGGTCCAAATCGAAATTGGGTTTGGGAAGGGGCGTCCCCGTGCATTTTACATTTGGTCTGATTTCCGTGGACCAAATCGCCCAAACCAGGACCAAATTTGGTACTGGAAAAAACTGTTCTTGTCATGGTTTGGTGTCTCAGCACACATTGCTTTCTGAGCCGAGCCTGCGCATGGGGAGGGTCCAAGGCTATTTGGGGAGGAGATTGGTGCTCATGTCATTGGGAGGTGGGGTTTCATGTCCTGTGCTCGCCGTTCCTGCCCTGTGCTTTGGAGATTGCAACTGTTGAGATTTCTTGGGAGGGGGTCAAATGGCCTTCACTGCCCCATGGGACTCTTTTATACAGGTATTCCACCCCCTTTCCCCAATTACCAAGGCAGGCAGGATAATGGCTTGACATTTCTCTCTTTTCCACAGCAAATATCCCCCCCCCCCATGGTGGGCATGATAATGGCTTGATTTTTCTCCCTTTTTGCGCTTGCCAGGTGTTCTTGCAGTTCCCAGGTGGAGTGGAGGTGTGCAAAACTGCTCAGCTGCTGTCAAACCTCATAGTGGCTTTGCTCAAACAGCTGGGGCTTTTTAATTATTATTTTTGCAGTTCAGTCATGGCTTCTCTGCACCACTAAGGGAGTGTGTGATGCGGCATTTGCAGTGGGCGGCACAGGGCTGGGGTGACATCAATACAGCTGCCAATGAGGAGAGAGGGGGTGGAGAGGAGATGGCGCTGCTTCCCCATGCTGGGGTTTGGCACAGTTTGCAGGTGGAAGGCTGCGCCCAGTCCGCATTACCGGGAATGGCATGGGAACAGGCAACATTTGATCTCGGTCCCGCACCCAGTGACCTATGAGCCCAATCAGAGCCAAACAGCTTGCATGGGGACACAGCCTAGGTGTACCTACTACTGGCCTTGATTGGTGTACCAAGTCACTCCTCCTACCTGGGTAGGAGATTGCTTAGCCAATGTTGTTCTCTTCCTTGTCTACAGCTGTGGTTGATGGTCTCTTCCGAAGCAATGGGCGCCTCTTAGTAACTTGGGTTCTGCAATGGAAGCTTCCATAAAATTAAGTCCTGTCCCCCATTCTACTAAAGTTTAATCCACTCAAATCACAAGTACTTTTTCCTACTGTCTTGTTTGTGGGAATATTTGTTTCACTTTATTGTGTAATTTGAGAGTAATAGTCTAATCCTGACTTAAATTTATGAGTTAGTGGAGGCCAAATTAAATTTCAAGTAGCCAGGTTAGCAACTCTATCAGGAAGCCAAATTTAAGTTTCAAGTAGCCAGGTTAGCAATTCTGTCACATGAATCAATACTTTGTAATAGTCAACATCTTGAAATGAATTATTTATTTATTGTTCCTTATATTCTTCATTTCTTAAAGCTGTTGCTAAATCTCAGATTTCTGAATGCTTAATTCAAGATGAACTGAAAGTTGAATGGGTTCAGTTTTGCAACCCATGGCTTTCCAAAAATAAAATAAAAATAAAAAAGGACTGCCCCTTGCTATTCTTGTCTAATTTCAGAAGCTATAGACTAGATTAGGAAGTTGAAAATATGCCAGAAGAGACCAATGGAAAGCTATTAGAATGCTGAAAACCGCAAGTGTATCTCGCCCATGCAGTTAGCAGAACTGAACCTGATCACAAGTCATCACGGGAATCTGCTGGTGGAGTTGTTAGCTAATAATTGACTAAAGTCCTAACCACAAAGGAGTCTTACTTCTTGGATTAAAAGGGAAATCCACTTGTACTTCTCAATATATCAGAAGATGGCAAAAACAATTATCAGCTGACATCCAGTGTGTTCTTTCTGACATTCTTAAGGAAGTAACATGTCCAAATGGGTTGCACTCGGCTCCTTACCATATCCTGCATAAAACTCCTCTACCATTGTAAATGATTTGTCCTCACATCCTGTCGGCCTCTTTTTGCTTTCCTCTTTTTTCTGCTTTCCACTCTTGCACAAAAGTGTGATTTGTTTTCTGAGCAGCTATAGTCCAGTAAAAGTCCATTTTCAGTCCCACTCCTTTAGCCACAATACTCTGTCTCCCATAACACCATGCAGATGTGGATCTGGGGAATCCCCCCTGGAATGCCCACATTCAGCCTATAGAAATCTAGAATTTAGAGATGCTTAAAAAAAATCCCCACATTGGAGGAAATAATATACTTTCCATGCTGAAGAAAATACACTCTAAAAATGTGAATTCAGAGATAAGTAAGCATATTGAATCTGTGAACTCCATTTTTGAGGAAGATGAGGAAGAACTTGTGTGTAGCTGACCCTAAGATCTCTCCAAGTGGTAGGCACTGGGTGAGGCAACATCTCATCAAATGCACCTGACCTGACAGCAGAGGGTCAGGTGCATCCAATATGCGATGGTGAGTTGCCTTCTCAAAGGATAAAGGCTTTCCAGTCCTGGTCCTCTGGACTACTGGTTCTCAACTTGTCTAAGGCAGGATCTGCACCATGAGGGTATAATGTCTGCCCATTCATGGAGTGTTCATGTATGGGAGGAGCATGGCATCTGCATGAACACCATGGTCTTCCCCATCTGTGGCACTTCAAGGGCTGTTACAGCAGGTGTATTGCAGAGTTCTCCCCTTGAATTCAGTGCGTAGCCACCAACCTCCCCAACCATTAAACCAGACTTTTCCTGTTTTGAATCTGGTGAAGACAGCCCTTCTCTTGCCTTGAACTCAAAACCAGGGATGTCCTTGCTATGATCTTGATGGGCAAGACTGTTGCTGCCTCCTTGGCAGGGCAAGACTGCCTCTCCCTTCCTCCCCTTCCACCCTGAGTCAACTCTTGGCTCAGGAGGAGAGAAAGGCAGTCCTCCTAGTTTTCAAGCACGGGGAATATCTGCCACCAGAATCGAAGCCAGGGATCATTCCAATTCTGATGATGGACAGGAGGATTGTCCCTGCCTAGGTCAGTCACAAACCAAGCAGAAGCATCCAACATCTTTGATCTGACAGGCCGGGCAATGGTGGTGTGCAGACAGCATGCTGTGCAGATCCTCCCTTGTATGACCTAAATCCTTATCTTGGCTCTTCCCAGAATTTGGACCCCGACTCAGCCACCAGCCTGGTGCCAGCCTTCCCAGCTCAGTCCCTCTTGGTGCTTAATGCCTTCATTAAGAGCCCTGTTTTGTGGTATTCTGGTTCTACCTCTTGGAATAGGGTCCTGACTTCTTTGTCCCACTTCATTTCAATACTATTTATTGTTGACTGTCTCACTTGTTTCAAGTTCCTGGCTTGTCTGTAGACTTTGTATTTTTGCCTCTAGCCTAGCAGACTGGACCTTTCTCTTGAGAAGGTCCCTTTACCAGAGGAGGCCACAGCCTGACCTCCCCGCTAGTGCTTTGTTTGCATGGCCTGCTGTACCTTGGGAATTCTGCAACTGCCACAAAGTCCTGCACATTTATTTATGTACCAACCTTATATCCAAAGGTTTCAGGATGAGTTACAATAAAGGCAAAGTTAAAAAGAGACCACTGTTGTTGCACTGTTCCACATTTAGGTCATTTCCACATTCACATTGCTTGGAACAGTTTAATGATACTCCTCCAGCCTGTTTCAGTTGGGGCTGCAGCATTTTCCTGGTTCAGGAAAACTGATACCTGGATCAGAAAGAATGGTGTCGGTATGGTTGTAGATCTCTTCAAATAGGTCTGCAGCAAGCCCATGATGGGGATCTCTTGAAATGGTTATAGCCTGAAAAAGCACTGGTTCCATTTGGACAAAGTGTACTAGGTGGCTCCTTGATCCACTAAGAGTGCAGAAACCGTCTCTAGCTCATTCTTTACTGAGTTCAATCACTCCTCGATTCCAGTCCAGCATGCAACCTATTTGCTGTTGGATGGTCACAACTATCTCTATCCTAGTTCACCTGTGCCCTTATCATCTGTCTGTCTGTCTGTCTGTCTGTCTGTCTGTCAATCAATCAATCAATCAATCAATCAATCAATCAATCAATCAATCAATCAATCAATCAATCAATCAATCAATCAATCAATCAATTATGGCCACAGATTCAAATAATTTATTTATTCAATCCCATATCCATACCATCAATAAAAGCTACTCAAAACTCCATATGGTCAAATTCAACTATAAAAAACTATTTTAAGTTCCAGCCAGAAGGCAATGCTGAAGAATAATCTGCTTGCAAATTTTACCAGCTGCTGTCAAAAGAACTGTCCTTTTAGGCAAAATGTAAGATGCCATTTGATTGGGCAACCTGGGAATATTTTTTGGAATGACTTATTCATTCATTTTATATTTTTTAAAGTACAGACTCTATTGTTATTTAATCTAAGTGACTTACTATATACAGTATACATATGTGTATCCTAACGTAGATATGTATCTCCTTGGCATTATGCATTTTTAATGTATATTTTTGAAATCTGTATGTACTTCTCACTGTAAAGTGCCTAGATAACTTTTGGTTATTGAATACCAATAACCAATTTATTTTATTTATAAATAAATTATATAAAAGAGGAAGGCAGAAACAGTTCATAATCTTTGTAACTGGTCTTTTTCATTACTGTCTGATCAAACTCTATATATTGTATTTATTCTGGAAATTAAGGGGCTGCATTTGAGCAAGTTAATATGCCATTGTGATAGGTTCATTACTTATCACTTTGCCAACCATGGTATTACTGCTTTTGTGGTGGTTTTGCTTTTACTGTTAATTTTTTAAAAATTGCTTTGGATTATGTTCCATCCTGTATAGGCAGACCATATACAGTAAGTGGTGGGTTAGAACCTCTTGTATTCCAGACAGATGTGTGGAAGGACTTTTAGTGGACTTGCTAGTAAAGAAGCAGAAAGGCCCAGAGTGGGGATGTGCACGAATATCTGGCAAAGTCAGAATTCATACGAATAGGTACAACTTCGGACATTTGTGGATGAATCGAATTGGCCCTACATTCGTAGGCCCTTTTCATCTGCAAATTGGATATTCAGGTGTTTGACAAAGCTTTGGTCGAAGCTTCAGTGGATACCAGATCCCCCCTGGGCCTCCTGCCCCCTGCAGGCCCCTGTTCCCCCCCCCCCAGGCTCCGTTGCCCCACTTACCTGCCGTGGCCACCACAGAATGAATATGAAGCCACCACATTCGTGGGGGTTGGATTTGGCTGAAGATGATTTTTTCCTCATTCAATTCATACCGAACTGAATGTGAAAAATGGCTTCGTGTACACCCCTAGCCCAGAGACATTAGGCCCTTCTCTATATGACTACTGCTTCTTCCTTATTGTTAAGCCTTAGAAAAGTCATGCCTACATTTGCACACTATGACCACCCAGCTATCTTCTGTTGTGCTTTATGTACCCCTGTATGTCTTCTGAGTAGTTTACATGCCCCTATTGTCTGGATGTTCTGAAGCTGCTGCCCTGGTCTCTCCAGCTTTCCTTTCTTTTGCCTTCTGGTGGGATTTTGGGAATGTAGTTAGGTGGTGGTTGAGTTAACTAGGCTGACAACTATGTCCAGAAGTGTGCAAAATTACATCTATTACTTCCACACTGTAAGATAGTGAGGGTGTTTCTGCACTGGGTGGTTAAACTGGTTTAACCACCCAGTTAACACCCATTTAAGACACTTACTGGAGACCTTTTGGAGACCCCTTCCAGGTGGCCTCTTCTTCATTTTGGCAAGCAAGATCCATTTCTAAAACCGGATTAAATTGAAGACCTAAAAAATTAGGTTTTCAATCCGTCCCTTTGCCTGGATCTGCGTGGAAGCAGGACGCTTCCGCACATGGCCAGGCGAAGGGATGGGTGTTCCGGCAGCCGCCATGTTGGGGAGGGTGGAAGCAGGCTGGTTTGCCTCCTTCCACCCCGCCACCCCCCTGCACCGCGTACCACCGGAAACACCACAGTGACTGGCAGCTGTCTGCTGCAGTCCCACGGCTCCGGGGGTGGCGTCAGCAGCGCGGGAATCCGGTGGACTTTTCGAATGGGTGCTGTGGTGTCTGTACAGCCCTCCGACGATCCATCCTGCCGAATCCATCTTCCCCGCGTGTGTGCGGATGTGCAGGGCCTCCAAGAATCTGCCCCTATTTGGGACGGATCCTTGGGAGGACAGTTCGCCGAAAAACGGATCTTCTTAGATCCGTTTTTTGGTGCCAATGCAGAAAGACACTGAGAGATACTAGGGGATGATGGGAAGTCCAGGGAAAATGGGCAATCAGACCACACTTTTCCTATCAAAGCATTAAGCATACTGACACCTTCTGGACCAGTGTGTACACACACATCCCCATTGGGTTGTGGTCTATGTGCATTCAATAAGAAGTAAGGGTGTTGTCAATCCAATGGAAAAGCACGCCCATAGTTTCCTAGTCTTCTGGTATCTTTTTAAAAGAGTTTGAGTAAAATATGGATACAGGGATCTTTTTTAAAAAGGATTGTTAGGTTTTTAGAGCTGAATCCCCAAAGGTACCATCAGATCATAGTTTCTGTCTGCCTTCAAATGTAGGACTGGATTTTTTTTTTAATGTTTCTGTTTAGCACAAAAGAGGCTACAGTTAAGTATGGACTCTATGATTTTTTTTTAAACTTCTTTTTAGGGTTTACTAAGTTCAGTTTGGGAAGCACCTACAGTATTTAAAAATCATGTGCCCCTGCCTGTTCAGGCAATGAAAAATGGTGTGATTTGTGATGTCATGGTAATTTGTTGGCGTGTCCTCTAAAACAGGACATCTTACAACAGTGTATCCTCGATACAAGACTTACATTGGATTTAGTCTGTGCTTAATTATTCTTTTGTGGGGTCCCCATATGAAAACATTAGGCAACTTAATTTGTGGTGCAGATTTGAATCACAGAGGTGTCATCAAGGATGTGTTTCATGATTTTTATAATTCCTTCCATGCACCTAAATGCAAAATTCATTCTGAGAATGGTTTTAGAAACATCCAGTACAAAAATATTGAGTATTCATGTTTTGCATCCATGCTTATCCATGAGCAGGAAAAACAAAGTGTTAAGTTGCTTCAGTTTGGAAGGCTGAAACTTGAATTTTCTACTTTTGGGCTGTTCAACATAAACACAGGTTTATTTCTTTTAAAAAGTAGCTTTCCAAGCACTGACATTTTCTATGATATTGTTCCAGAAACAAATTTTACTGTGTCGTCTCAAATGACTGAAAAACTGTACTACCAGGAAAGTACTGTAATGAACATTTCAAAATATTCATTTAGCTAAAATGCATTTCATTATATATTTACAACACAGGCTTCATAAAAATGTCGATTCTTATTCCACTATATTTGGATATTCCAGAATAAAACATGGATATTTTGGAATAGTCATGCTTTATTCCAGAATATCCAAATATAGTGGAATAAGGGATCAATGTCTGGATGCAGCCATAAGTCACCACTGCTCATAAAAGTGTTTCAGATAAGAACATAAGAGAAGCTTTGCTGGATCAGGCCACAGCCCATCTAGTCCAGCATCCTGTCGCACACAGTGGCCCACCAAATGCTCATGGGCATCTCAAGCAGAGACAAGGACAAATCTTCTCCTGCTCTTGAGTCCCAGCAGATGGCCTTGGAAGTGCCCCGGTTCCTCCCCCCACCCCCAGCCTGAAAGATGCACCTAGGCATTCGTTCTAGTAGCCACTGATACATCGGTCATCCATAAATTGAGTGCCTTACCTAAGGGCTTTACCTGCACTTTACCTGCACTTACCAGTGGAGATTATGGAGGTAGCAGCACATCTGTTTATCAGGCTACTGGAGGACCCATTTTGGCAGTACACCAAAACACCCCACTGGAATGATTCTCCAGGTTCCTAGCCCGTGGAGCTTCAGGGCGAGTGCAGAGCTGGGCTGAATTTGCACTTAGCATGCAATTAGGCAACATATGGGCTGATGCATCTGCACTTGCATGAGGCGTTTACATGCTAGAAACGTCCCCTGCCTGCCTAGAAGTTGCCTAATTGCACGCTAGCTTTGGAGCACAAAATCGTGCTGCACAAGCTTCCTAACCCTCCCCAGAAACTTACCTGTTGCACCCAGCGGTGACCATCTTCACCCCTGCTGGATGGGGAAGTCAATGGAGCTGCCACGCAAGCACACTGGCAGCTCCGCTAACCTCCTAACGCAACTGTGACTGTGCGGAGTGGCCCCGGGATTGATAACAGGTGAGTGACTGATTGTGCGGAGCGTGGGCTGTTAGGTGATTGTGCTCCTTTCCCGTCCACGGGACAGGAAGGGAAATGTAAAAACACCCCTGGTCTGAACTAGTGTTGCCATGAAGGCAGACTCTTTCTTGTCAAGGTCTGAACCAGAGGAACTCACTGATCCAGATCCTCTGATTCATATCATAGTGAGGTAAATAAAGACTTTCAAACTATTCTTTTAACCTTTTGTTACTTAAACTTCCTTTACAGTGCACCTGAGCAGCATGCTGAAAAGTGGAATGCCAACCACCACTTTAAACATACAGGCCGCTTCCCCATTGCAACCTTATTTCGAATTCAATACGGGTTCAATCCTTGCAGACCCCACGTCAGTTTGGCTTAACACGCTTTCCGTGTGTTAAATCGCTGCAAAGCGTTGTAAATGTTAGCTCTCATTTCAACAGGTCTCACTCCAGCTCGTGCGCTTGATATGTGTTACATTTTTTACTGTGGGGACCGTACCGTTTTAAGGGACGAGAATCCATGTTTAGGGGTTCCCTCCCCCAATAGCTTGCTTCCAAACATAGTGATTTCATTGAAAAAAATCCACCCATCAAAACAGCCACTATAAAAATCCACTCCTTAAAGCTACACTGTAGCGATCTAGCTACTTCACACCTTATAACAATGTTGCAAATTTGCGCAATTTTGAAAGTTCTGACCTTTGGAAAGGGAAAGGGAGGGAGGAAAGCAGCTGAGGTTCTGTGTGAATGTTTAAAGGAAAGGGGCTTTAGTTGCCGCTGCTGCTTCGTGCCCTGAGCAATGGGGAGAGGAGGGGAAAGAATTACTGGGTGCCCGCTGCCATTTTTCCTCCATCTATGGAAGCGGCAGCCACCCAGCCACCCAGCTAGCCTCCGTGAAGGAGTCCCTTATGAGTTGCGCGTCCATGCCAGGAGGAAGAGGGCAGGGCAACCCCGAAAAGCGGCTTTTAAAAAGTAGCCACTTGAGTCCCACCTTGAGTCACGTACCCCATGTACGATCCTCAGAATCCGGATCGAATGCGATTAAGTTAAAAGTAATGGGAACAGGCAAATTCGCGTTTGCATCCGGTTCTATTATTTTGGTTTAGGGAAAGTGAAATAAGCTTGTAATGGGGGTGCGGCCACTGAGGCATAAAAGGGCATATCTAAACTGTTTGCAAATATATGTTGTGGGCCAAATATACATTGCAAGTATTAAGCAATGCACCTGAGCCCTGCTGTTTGCATTGGGAGTATCTACCGGAGGCAATGTAAGCTTGTTTCCATGCAAAGAAGAAGGTGAAATGGCTATGATCACATATGGGAGAATTTCTTGGAAATACCATGTATGCAACTAGTAGGGATATGCACAAATGCAATTTTCGGCATTGGATTCAATCCAAATTGATATCCGAAGATTTGAATCAATTGGAATGTTTAAAATTCAGATGTATTCATATTCACTTTGATTTGAATACATTTGAATCTATTCATATGAATGTTCGATTTGTATTTGAAAATACGAATATCAACAATATTCGTATGTGTCTGTACGCATTTGTATGCATCCCATTTTTATGTCGTATGCACCCTGTTTTCATCTGGTACATATCTGTACATATGTGTATGGATATGAATAAGATGCATATGGCTATGTATGTAATGTGTACATATCCATACACATACAAATGTGCGAATAATTCATATGAACGATTAGAAAGATTCAAAATTTGTTCAGATGTTTAAATTCGAATGTATAGATATTTGATTCAAATTCGAATATACAAATTCAAAGAAATTCAATTGAATTTTGAATGTTTTGAATATTTGTGCACATCCCTACCATTGAGTGATATGAAGGAATAAAAATGGGATATAGATAAACACCTTTGTTCTATAAGTGTAGGTATCAGAAAATGAAAGGATGCAAAGTTCAATAGCTTTCCTAAGTTTTAATAACATTTTTTTCCTTTCTCTCCCTCCCCCTCCCCATAGGATCTAGTTCAGGGTTGAAATGGAAAGGTCCAAAATTAAATATAACAGGAACACAATATGTCATACAAGAAGGTGACACATTAAGCATCGTCTGCAGGTAATCATCTGGGATGGGCATTGCATGAGTTTGGCCTGCATTTAAACTTAATTAAGTTTAAAGCTGAACCTAGATGGAAATGGTGGATAGTCCTATTGTTAGAAGGTATGAATAGTAATTGTTCACTCAGCTCTGCTAAGCCCACACTTTCCAACATGGGACTTGTGGGACAAATGGACAGAAAAAGCACTGCCTGTTTAAAGTCAACGACACCTTCAAGAACAAGAAACTTCAGGTACCTGGCTGTTTGCTTAAGGGGAAAAGAGGCACATAGAGGGGAAGCCAAAGCTGCAGCCAGCCAATGAGATTTTAATCTGAAGCCCTGCTTCACTTCATTGGCGAGCTGCAACTTCCCCATCACTTGCCTCTCTTCTCCTCAAGGAAGGCGGCAATCACCTGAAGCCACCTGTTCCTACGGAAGCAGGTAACTTTTAATAGCTAATTCTGTTTCCATCTGCATTATTGTGGAGGAGATGGGGAGACTTTCTAATTTCGGTTAAGTAAGCCTAATTTTTTAAAAGTTGCCGATCTCTGGCGGGTCACAGAGGGAGGGTGGAACTGGGAATCCGAAGTGTTTTCCCTGAAGGAAATGGATCCCCCATTCTGCTTCTGGTTTACTGTGGGGAGAGGTCCTCTCAATTGCTAGTTATTTCTTTCCTACAAGATATGGAGCTCAGGGGTACCTACCTGTGCTAGAAGAGGCAGGAAATATTTGAAAAGCTGCAAAGTTCTAGGACTTGCATGCTTGCAGAATTTGATTTAATAACTTAGAAATCTCCATTGCTGTTGTTTTCCAGACTCATGAAGCAAGGGTGTAGAAATTGCTTGACATAATGTGTTTTTGCACTCCTTTCCCCATCTGCTGGATGGGAAAGGAGCGTGATGACCCAACGTTGACTAGCACTCGCACTTGAGCACTAGTCAACTTCATCTGCTCCCTCCCCCCAGGATTGGATACTTACTGTATTCGATCCCGGGGCTCGGTCCTCCTCTGGGTGCCGCCATTTTGGCAGCAGCACCTCAGTGACTGCATGTGCATCGGCACTGTCGCCTTGACGGTGCAGACACTCTGCGCACACACAGTCTTGTCTATGGTTGTCCGAGGTTCCAGTGTGTTTGCACAGCACCTCAAATGACCCTGGAGCTTTGGCAAAAGTGAATGGTCGCACCACTGCACGCTTCAGGTAAGTGTTAGGTAAATGTTGGTTAAGGTGTGGAGCGCGACTTTGTGCTCCACACCTAATCAATGATTAGTGCACTTTTGGAGAGGGCAGGCACGCTTATAGGCTGTAACAGCCTACCCGATGTGCATAGGCTGTTCCCCACAGGTGCACTAATTATTCACTAGAGGTCATAGTGCGAAAAGGCCTATAGGTTGCATCCACACACAGTATAAAAAACTGGCTTAGAGGTGGTAGCATCCACCTCTAATCCATAATAAATGCTAGCAAGTGCACTTTTAAAAGCCTTTAATAAAGATTAGGAGTGGGATGGGAGCACTTTGGTCCACACCCTGCCCCCATTAAGCTGCTTTCAGCTCACTTTTTTCATGTGTGCAAATTAAACCATAGTTAAATGAATGCTTAAGTGTTGATGATATTTAATTGTAATCTAATGAAACTGGTTTTGGGTTTTGTTCTGTTTTTCCTTTCTTAACTTTCTGTACAGTGGGGAACTGGTCCATTCATGGTCTCTGCCTGAAAGCTTACCAAAGGACAGCAAACGACTGAATATAGTTACATATACTTGTGGAAGAAATGGGAAACAGTTCTGCAGTAGCTTGACCTTGAAAGGTGCTCAGGCAAGTGACACAGGAAATTATAGCTGCAAATATCCATTCTCAAGTGCTGCAAGAAAGAAGACAGAAGCTACTATATATGTATTTATTAATGGTAAGTTCTCAGATGATTTTGGGGAAAAAATGGAATGCTATAGAGCTATTTTTCTAATCCTAATTTCACTAGTTGTAAATTGTGCAATTGCCCCCACCCCCAAAGTATGCATGGAGCATTCAGACAGGAGCAGACAAGCAGAGACCTCTAACAGGATTTCTCGTTCGCTCTCCCTTCTAAATTTGGTGACTGATAAAGTTCTTCAGCAAGGACAATGAGCTCTAATTGGGAGCCTTACTTTGGGCCTATTTGCACAGATCTAGAACAGAAGGACGCATCCACACTTCAAGTGGTGGTGCAGTCCTTGACTGGACTACCAGCACTTGAAGTGTGGATGGTTCAGCTTGGCCATGTCACCACAACAATGGCCATGACAACATCCAGTTTGCACCAAGAGGTTGCTATGGTGATTGGCCCATGGTGCACAATTGCGTAGCTGCTGTGCCTTGCCCAGTCACAACATTGACACTCAGAAGAGGGTGCAAATGATGCAACCAGGAGCTCACCAGCTGATCCCAGTCAAGCTGTGGACAGGTTTATTGGAAGTAGCTCTCAGGCAGTCTGGGACAGTAGCAGTGGTGGTGTGGCATGCAGACATCATCCTTTGGAGAAGCTGGGACTGCTCTGGAAAGGTGAATGTGAACAAGCCCTTTGATATTAACAAACCAATTTTGATCTGTTGTGGATGAAAATGCAGAGTAGAATCTATGTGAGGTTTCCAACTGGGTTTTTCCATTTCTCCCACTGCCTCAGCAATCCAAATTAATAAGCTGCTGCTGTATGTTCAGAAGATTACACAAAACATAGAAAAGCTCTAAACGTCCTTTTCCACAGTAGAATCATAGAATCATAGAATGGTAGAGTTGGAGGGGACCTCCTGGGTCATCGAGTCCAACCCCCTGCTCAAGGCAGGATCTCCTAAACCATCTCAGACAGATGGCCGTCCAGTCTCTGCTTGAAGACCTCCAACGAAGGGGAACCAACCACCTCCCGTGGCAGCCTGTTCCACTGGTTGATCACTCTTACTGTTAGAAATTTTTTCCTAACATCTAAACTAAATCTTTTCCCCTGCAGTTTCACCCCATTGTTTCTAGTCCTTCCTTGAGAGAGTGAGAACAGGGCTGATCCCTCTGCCTTGTGACAACCCTTGAGGTATTTGTAGACAGCTATCATGTCTCCTCTCAGTCTTCTTTTTGTTAGACTAAACATTCCTAGTTCCTTAAGCCGTTCCTCATAGGACATGGTTTGCAGACCGTTCACCATCTTGGTAGCTCTCCTTTGAACCTGCTCCAGCTTGTCAGTGTCTTTTTTAAACTGGGGTGACCAGAACTGGACACAGTACTCCAGATGAGGTCTGACCAAGGTAGAGTAGAGGGGGATAATAACTTCACGTGATCTGGACTCTATGCTTCTCCTAATACACCCCAGGATTGCGTTTGCCTTTTTTGCAGCTGCCTCGCACTGTTGACTCATGTTCAGTTGATGATCTACCAGGACACCCAAGTCTTTTTCACATGTGCTGCTGCTCAGCCAAATTCCTCCCATTGTATATGTGCTTTTTTCATTTTTCTTGCCCAGGTGCAGAACTTTGCATTTTTCTTTGTTAAATACCATTTTATTATTTGCAGCCCATTGTTCGAGTTTCTCTAAATCTTTTTGAATCCTCTCTCTCTCTTCTCTGGTGTTTGCAATCCCCCCTAGCTTTGTGTCATCAGCAAATTTGATCAGTTTCCCTTCAACTCCCTCGTCCAGATCGTTTATAAAAACATTAAACAAAACTGGGCCCAGGACAGAACCTTGTGGTACTCCACTTGACACTTCCTTCCATTTGGATGTGCAGCCATTTAAAGCCACTCTTTGAGTACGATTACTAAGCCAGTTTTGAACCCACCTTATAGTTGCCTTGTCAAACCCATATTTGATCAATTTTTCAATGAGGATCGCATGAGACACTTTGTCAAATGCTTTGCTGAAATCAAGAAATACTATGTCTACTGCATTTCCTTGATCAACCCATTCAGTGATTTTGTCATAAAATGAAATCAAGTTAGTCTGACACGACTTGTTTGATACAAACCCATGTTGACTACTGTTAATTATTGAATTCCTATCCAAATGCTGACATATGTGTTGTTTAATAATTTGTTCGAGAATCTTTCCTGGTATTGAAGTCAGGCTAACAGGCCTGTAGTTCCCTGGGTCTACCTTCTTCCCTTTTTTGAAGATAGGAACAACGTTTGCCCTTCTCCAATCGTCTGGGACTTCTCCTGTTCTCCATGACTTCTCAAAGATTACAGCAAGTGGTTCAGCAATTACCTCTGCTAATTCCTTCAGTACCCTAGGATGTAATCCATCTGGACCCGGGGACTTAAATTCGTTTAAGTTAGCTAAGCGTTCCCTTACTCTCTCAGTGTTGATTTTGTGTCTTGATTCTCCTAGTCCTTCATCAGTACAGTGAAGGACTGTTGCATGTACATTATCCCTCTTGGAAAAAACAGATGCAAAATAGGAGTTCAGAATCTCTGCCTTCTCAAGATCACTTTCGATCACTTCTCCATTCTCTCCCTGCAGACTTCCCAAAACCTCTTTGACTTTTCTTTTGCTGTTGACATATCCCCAAAACCCTTTTTTATTGTTTTTAGTCTCTCTTGCAAGCCTCAGTTCATTTTTAGCTTTAGCTTTTCTGATACTTGCCCTGCAGATTGTACTGATTTCATTATATTCCTCCTTAGATATGTATCCCTCCTTCCATTTCTTAAACATTTCTTTTTTCTTTTTTATCAAGTTTTTAAGTTCTAGGTTTATCCACCCTGGTCTCTTTAGATGTTTTCCATTCTTCCTTCTTTGAGGAATTGTTAATGATTGCGCTTCTAATATTGCATTTCTCAAAATATCCCATCCTTCTTGGACATTTCTATCCTTTAGTACATTTAACCATTTGATCCCTCCTAACCTCCTCCGGAGTCCATCAAAATCCGCCCTTCTGAAGTCCAACTTTGAAGTCTGAGTCCTCTCATGCTTTCCTTCCCTTATTATCCAGAATTCAAGGATAACATGATCGCTGCCTCCTAATGCCCCAGAAACTCTGATATCCTCCACCATTTCCTCTCTGTTGGTAAGAATTAGATCAAGGATAGCCAATCCTCTTGTTTCCTCTACCACCTTTTGGTACATGAAATTGTCAGCGAGAGAGGATAAGAACTTATTAGACTTGTGACTTTTTCCTGAGCGAGATTCCCAACAAATGTCTGGGTAGTTAAAGTCTCCCATAATCACTATGTCATGCTTTCGTGAAAGTTTAGCCATCTGGTCTAGGAAGAGGTCATCCATATCTTCTGTTTGTCCAGGGGGCCTGTAATAGACTCCTACAATGGTATCCTTTCTGTTGCTCTCTCCTTGAATTCTTACCCATACCGATTCTACTGAGCTTCCACTCTCTGAAACTTGAACCTCTGAGGAGACAATTTCTTTTTTAACATACAGCGCAACACCCCCTCCTCTTTTGTTAAGTCTGTTTCGCAGAAACAAGTTGTAGCCTTCGATGTTTGTGTTCCATTCATGTGTGTTATCCCACCAGGTTTCCGTAATACCTATGACATCATATTTATCTACCTGGGTCAGGATCTCCAGCTCCCCTTTTTTATTTCTCATGCTTTGGGCATTGGTGTAGAGGCATTTTAGTTTGTAATTGATATGTATTGCGAGCTTGCCTCCTTTGTTTTCCTTACAAAATTCATTGGTACTATTTCTGGGAGTAAGAATATTGCCTGGTTTGATTGACTGAGTATTTTTGCTTGACTTTTTGTTACCCTTCCCCTTTTGTTTTAGTTTAAAGCTCTCCTAATAACCGAAGCAAGGCGCTTCCCGAATACATTCTTTCCTGTCCCTGTAAGGTGCAACCCATCTCTTGCAAGGAGTCCGTCATACTTCTGCCCCATTCCAGTTTGGATCTATTTCAGCTGTATCAAGATTGGGAGATCCAGTCACAGATTTCCTGTGACAGATGTAGTTCGGCAGACTGACTAGCTAAAAGCTATCATTTTACTTGCCAACCCAAGAATAAAAACAAAGAACAGGAAAGGCTTGGGCAAATGGATCTTTGTGCACTTTATCTGGAAGGAAGCAGACCACAAATGTGTCTATGAAATGATTAGAATATTGCATGAGCTGTATCCAATTGTATCACGTTTATGTTCAAGTAGCATGCTTGCTATAATAATATTACTCGATGTGTGTGTGTGTATGTGTGTTTGTATTTAGCTAAAAGGCATTAAATGTTATCTCACTGCCAGTAGAAAGAATGCCAAAATGTAAAAAAGCCAGTGCAATAGCCTTCTAAGAAATTAAGGCCCTGTTCCAAAAGGCCAAATAATCAGTTTAAAGCCTGACTTCAGCTTCTTTGTACCAAGAGTAATTTCAGATTCCATACCATGATGACTTGCCATCTCAAAGGCACAATAATGTGCTCTACGCCATGTTCAATCAGACTCACAGCAGGATTTAAGCTATCTGTGCTCTAGTGAACAGTCCTTCTGTTTCTTCGCTCAGAACTCCATGGAATGCCAATGTGCTCTGGAGCAATCATGTCAATGGCACTCCTCCTCATCCCATGGCCGCATCCAGACACGTTTATACTGTGCAACGCAATAGGCAATTTTGATTTGAGGCATCACACATGACAATCAATGGGTCATCATGGTGTCACATTATCTGATCAGGACTGTGCATTTACCTTAATGCTGGATCAAGGACACTCGCTGCGCAGCATGAACAAAATACAAAGTTTCCCTCAGGTTAAAATCAGCTTAAACCCACAATCCACTAAGTGCCTCCACATTTCCTAAGCCCAAAATGATGGACTCCTGTTGTGTCACCTCTTCAGTGGTGAGGTGATGCTTTTGAGTTAAGCTTGATTCTTGATAGCTGCATTGATGGATCCATGCAATTTTTTTAACAAGAAGACAGAAGTGCTTTACCACTGCCACCTTCTGGGAACTGAATGCAAGAGAGATGCTCTTTTACTGACCTGTAGCAGTTCTGTGTATATGTGATACAAGTGTGTGCTTAATACAAAGTCCAAGATATCTTAATCACATAATGGGCACTTTGTTGTGTTACAGACCATGTTAATCTCTTGCAGGAGTCTAAGGCCAAAGCCACGCTTACTGAATAGAATGTTCTTCAAAGACCATTCCAGGCCAATTAATGTCTGGAACGGCTGAGGCCATTTGCACACAGGGTGATGGAGCATTCTCTTTTCTACCCAGCAATGGCAGGAATACAACGGACACTTTCCAGGCTTTGTGTCTGGATGTCAGACACACTGTCAATTCTTAGGCATGATTACATGAGAGAACAGGGCATACTCTGTGCACGGGTGGGGCGAGCTGAATCAGGATGCAACACTGGGAAGCATCCCATTCTCACTGCCTCTGATGCTGTTCTCCAAACCCTGGGAGAGCTTGTGGATAGCTTTTAAGCTATTCACAGCAAGTAAGCCTTGGCAATGGACAGGAGGTCTCAGGACCTGTTCCAGGCAGATTGTCAAGTGGATGACGTGTTTCTGAGATCCACCTGGAACCATCTCTGGGCCAAGGGCAGAACAGCCCTATGAAGCCCTTAGATGCTAATAGTGAGGAACAAAATCTGCCCTTGATAAAATCGTTTGGATTCCTATACCTCTATCCTCTTCTGACAACAGTGGAAAGGATGAAAGGAAGAAGAGTTGGCTTTTCTACCCCACTTTTCTCAGTCATGTAAGGGGACTCAAAGCAGCTGACAAAGCTTTCTATTCTTCTTCCTAAAACAAACACCCTGTGAGGCAGGTAAGGTTACGGGAGCTCCTAAGAGACCTGTGACTAGCCCAAGGTCACCCAGCTGACTTCATGGAGGAGCCAAACGTGGTATTCCCACATAAGAGTCCAGCTTCCTAACCACTAGATCAAACTGGCTCACATGGTCATGCCAGGAGAAGCTGTGAATCTGTTACACATAATGTTGTGGCTAAAATTGATGAACTACAACTCACATAATCCATTGACGTTCATTTCTAGCGGTGGAACTGTAGCTCAGTAATAGAGCAAACTCCCTGGAAAGCAGAGGGTCAGCAGTTCGACCCCCAGAAGCAGGCAATGGCAAGTCACTTCTATATCTCTACCAAGAAAACTGCATAGACCTTGCCCATGCAGTCAACCAGGAGACAGCCAAGACTCAGTGCTACCCAGCAACAAATATCTCCTAGAGCTGATGAGATTTATAGTTCAATAGCATCTTGCCACAGGTCATCCCACAGTGATCTGTAGGATCAAAACCTTTTCCATGTCTCTGACACAATGCTGGAGCAGTTGAAAAATAAAATAGCAGCTACAATATCATGGAATACCCAGAAAGTTGCTTGTGTTTGAATGTGCTGCAGTGAGTTAGAAAGGGAAAGAAAACTTACTTTTGAATATGCACTGTTATGAGTATTGTTGGAGTAAGACAATACCATTCAGTAGCCCTAATATGTCACATCAAGCGTGTTGCTGATGGCTTGATTATATCTATTAGAGCAAGAATGTTTTTCACAGATTGTCCTGGTTTCCTGTCTCTCTCTTGTAAAAGGACTGCAGAGCTCTTGATGACCCTCTCTAGCACATTATTGGCACCAGCAAATGGTGACATGGTGTCTGTAGACACCAGCATCAATCTTTAGGGCAGCTCTTCCCCACGCTTATAATCACCGCCAGGTTATACATACAGGAAACTGCTCTGCAGAGTTTGCGGCTTTTGGAAAATAGCTTTTAATTTTGTGACAAGGATGAATGTGTCTTAAGGGAGTACTAACAAGTCACATTTCACTGGAGATATGAAGAGCTAGTGACCCCCTTTCATAACTGTAACCCCTCAAAAAACAACTACAAAGAATGAAAGAGAGACCAAAAGTTACTCTGTAGTTTCTATCATGTTGCAAAGGAAATGGTAGGATGTTCTGATGTTGGGTTTTTTTTAATTGTTCCTCTTCAAAACATTCTCTGGCAATAGTAACATCCGTAAAGCAATTAATATTTTTCAACCAATTTTGATATACATTATTTTGAAGGATAGATGCATTTATCAGTGTGATGGTCTTAAACTCTGTAACTCTTGGTTGTGCTGAACAGATCCAGAAAAATACCACCGATAGTCTATCTCCATTTCCACACTCATCTTGCCATGAGCAGCCTGAGTAGTCTGTACCAGCCTGTTCCGGATCAAGCACAGAAGGTGCTAATTGAATCATGAGGGAAGGGTATTTTCTATTCTTAATAACCAACAGCAATGTGGAGGCATATTCATACTAATTTCAGTGTACGAATGTTGTAACATTTGATTTGGGTACGAATGTCTGAATTCATACAAATTTGTACAAATAACAAATGTTATGAATATTCATGCACATACTTGATCTTAATGTGAGCCATAAGATCTGTTTGTGGTTGTGCATAAAATCCATCTGACTGTTTTTTCAAAGGAGAAAGCTTTAGGAGATGATAGCAAGAATATGGAACAAACTTACAGGATGGTAGTCGCCAGGAGTCAAGGGATTTCCTTCCTTATAGGCGGTAATGAGCACATTGATATTCCACCCACTGGGAAGCCAGCCAGTGTCATTAATATAAGGGAACAAATAAGGCAATATTCGTTTTCCACCATTCTAACTTATCTTGAAATAACTCAGCAGGAAACTTGTCAATAACCGGTGCTTGTTTTCCAACCATTTCAGCAATTCCATTTTCCAAGACTGGTGGCCAGAGCTTTGTATCTTGGAACCTTAGCCTATATAGTACAGATATGGGGATATTATAGATTGAGGATTTTATATATATATATTTTAATTTTGACTGTCATGTCTCCAAGGTTCATGAGATAAATTCTGCCTCTTGTACTCTTCCTTCCTTGGATCTCACCAACATTTGCCATTCCATGCTTATTTTTTTCTCCCCTCACTTTTACCTTGTGTAAAACTAACCATATGGTGAATTGGGTTATTTATAGATTGTGTAAAACACATTGGAGAACCTGCTCTTTAAAAGCCTCTGAGAAATAGCGTTTGTCTTGAATAAAAGACTGATCCCTTATTCGGACACCATCAGTTCAGGTGATGTGATGGATTGTTATGCTTCTAAACTGACCTTGGAAACTGTGGTCTCAATTAATCAGTAAAGGTACCTTAATCAGACCCTTGACACACTGGTCTCCATTGGGAACAGTGGAAACAGGCCTCACTTAAGGTGTCTTTGCTGCATAATGGAGATGCAGCCTATAAAATTCTATATACTGAAAAAGCAAAGAAAGGGAAGGGATATGTCCTAGATTGTGAACTTTGCTGGGAAACATTCTAGTTGTAAACCAGTTGCAGATATTTGCATAAATTGATTGTGTTGCTTTCTGAATGTTTTCTGATAAGGCAGTCAAATATGGTATCATGTACATGTTACTGGACTTAAATTCCCATACTTTCTCCCTATTGGTGATAATGACTAAGGATAATGAAGGCTGTAATTCAATAATATTTGGATTGTACATTTTGGCTGATAAAAGACTCTTAAATTCTCATGAAATTCTTGAAATAAACAGTTTTCCTTTGGCCTATAAAACATTTTACCATTTTTCTGATTCTAGTTGAAATAGACTTCTGACTGCTATTTTTGACCATCCCTTTCACATACTGTGTAAAACATTTTTAGCTCATAAATTTTACCTCATGTTCATTAAGTTTAGTGGAAGCATTTCGACAGAGTAAGAGGTCTGTAGAAGTCAGATCTGATTCGTATATACATACTCAGAAGTCAGTTATTTCTCATTTCTGTAGACCTTTTTACCAAGGTTGGGCTAGCAGTAGCCAAAAATTGGGACCAGTTGGAACTTGTGGAGCCATGTTTTTTATCCGTAGTAGGTCAGACTATAGCTTGTTAAGATCAAAGTGAGACTTCCAACCAGTGCAAGTATTTTAGCAATAACACACACGCATGCATACATGCACACCACGCAAACATATAGTGTTTCAGTCATAAGTTGAAACTTTGACCCTGTTCAGTCAGGGTCTAAAAACGTGGGATTATCCTGGGGCTATGTTGGAATTGCCACAATTCTTATCCATGGAATCCCAACATAGTTGTGGGATATTGGGGTTATAGCTCATGGTTCTGGAAAAGCAAAATAATTTATCTGGTCTGGATGCTTGGGTATTTAGTGCCAATGGAATATCCAGAAGTAGCTGCCTTGTCATTTCAGAAGCAAGCGTTCAGACAGGTAAGTGTTCACATTGCCCTGTGATTTTGCCCTGCTGTCTGGAGTGGACAGCAAGAGTCAACTATGGAATCCAAACAAGGTTTGGTATTTTTCCTTCACTATCTGGAAGCAGTCCAAATGATTGACAGAAAATCTCACTGGATTCAGAAGGAAGTTCTAAGCAAACACAGGGAGATACATAAGATTTCAAACTAATACTCAGCACGTATAAGAAAGCACGCTTTTTCCAGGTTGCTTCCTTCAATGATATAAACTCAGCAGAAGATGCAAAGCATGCCTCTATGCTTCAGAGTTTAAAAACTTTTATAGACGTCAACTGCCAATGCTCTGGGTTAAGGGATCCTTCCGAACCATTGGCTAAATTGTTTCTGTGAAATCTTCATAAAAATTCCTACTCAGATGATGAGAGAAAGTAGGCATAAACAAATTATTGTGGCCTTTTGTAGATGGGGGCAATCATTATATACTAATTAGATGGGTTGTTAGGTCAACGCACAGCTGCTGCTGCATTCTTTCACTGGCTGACCTAAATTCCTCAAACAGGCTTGTAGCTTCTGGCTGGCAAATTTACTTTGTACAAAAATATCCTAGACTAATAAAAATTAAGGACCACGTTTCAGTGGGCCTAAACATGCATACCTCTCTCTTAAGTCATGGCTATGGTTGCATTTGAATAGCATTTTCTGCTGTCATTGCTATAATAATTTCTGTTATTCCCATTTTTGCAGACACACACAATCCTTTTGTGAAGCTGCACAGAAGCATCCCAGAAATGATACGTGCAATTGATGGACAACAACTCATCATTCCATGCAGAGTTACAGCTCCAGATATCCCTGTTACATTAAAAATGGTACTTGGATACGTTTTTCACTTTTGGAAAATTTCATAGCTCAACATAACTTAACATAGCAGAAGGCCAGCAGCTGGGAATATGCTGTGCAAGGCAAGCTGTGGGCTCGTGTCCTTTTGGTGGGCTTCCTAGTGGTCAGCTAGCCTTTTGCACAGGGCGTTATCTCAGAACAGGAACCTGTTGTCCACATGTTAGTGCAGATTCCAGCAAGTCCCTGGTGGGGCCTTCCATAGTCTGCATCAGCCTGCAGAAGGCAGACTTCTATTCCAAAATATAGTCCAGAATATAGCCCAATGCAAAAAGAGTTTAGATGAGATACAGGTCCAATCCAATGGAACATTTCTTACTTCCTAGGGTGTTTTTGCACTTCAGGTGCGTTAGAGACTAACATTGACTAGCGCGCTGCCATCATGCGCGCGGTGCACTGCGCAGCTGCAAGTGCATTGGTTCCATTGCTATGACAACACTGATGCTTTGCGCAAGTGCATCAGGGGGTCATGTGAGCTGCCACCACTTGGGCAACTCAGTATATACTGGAAGGCAAAGCATCAATTTGGAGCAAAGTAATTTGTTGCATTTAGATGTAGCTTTGTGTTACTGAAAGGTGATAGCACAATTGTAAAAGGACACTTATATGCTGTAAGGATAAACAACTTGATGGGGCAGGAACCCTAATTATTCTAAATGCTGAAAGGAGAAAGAATATCTGGTACGACTAGTGAGCTATAGAAGGAATCTGTGCTTGGGTATCTGCATTATTTTACAGAATAATGCTTCTCGTACAATACTGTATTATAATGCATTGTTGTTGCCCTGAAGATGGTACAGACAGAGCAGAGACGATCAGTGAGGATTTATTTCCAGTTCATTAAAGGGGGCAGAGTTTGGTCTAGTGGTTAGGGAGCCGGACTCTTATGTGGGAATGTCAGGTTTGATTCTGCGCTTCTTCTCAATACCAGCTGGGTGACCTTGGGGTAGTCACAGCTCTCTTCTGAGCTCTCACAGCCCCACCTACCTCCCCATCTACATGTTATGGGATGAAGAACAGAAAGCTTTGTCAGCCACTTTGAGTCCCCTTAAATGGGTGCAAACAGCAGGTAGAAAAGCCAAGTCTTCTTCTTCTTCACTCTGGCAGGATCTGCACACTGCCTTTGTGATGCTTTGAATGTGCCATGAGGATGTAGACGATTCTGGTTGCTAAGCAACTCTAGAATCACGGTCCTAAGCACATACCATTCTTACAGCCTGGCAGAACCACGTGTCCCGGAAAGTTCGGCCAATTTCCCTGAGCTGCTTTTTGCCTAAGGCATGGAACCAATCCAGTTCATGAAAAATATAGATTAGTTCTAGGTATAGGAGCAGGAAGGAGTCTGAGTCAAACTGCACACCGCCCACCCCCCTTTTCCTCCCATGTGGCCTGGAGAAAAACTTTGCAAAATGTTTGGTTTCACTTTCTGCTTTGGCATGTCAGGAAAACAAACTCTGAATAGTGAAGGAAGAAAACCTCATTCATGGTTTGAATTGCATTTGTTTAAACTGGACAGCATTGGTAATAAACAAGATTATCTGGATCATATGTAATAACAAACCAGGAACAGCACAACGTGGGATTAGAGAGGACTTGATGTTTGTTTGTTTCTATTTTTATCCCACTCCATACCCGAAGGGTGGGTTGCAACAATGAAAAGTTAAAAAGAACCCACTAAAAACGATAAGTGTCTGAAAGTGAGGAGGGGAGCCTCTTTCTTCAGCCAAAGGCCAGGATGAACAGGACCCTTTCTGCACTTACCATAGTTCCAGATCAAGGAGTTCCGGAGTCCACCTTCTGGGTTTCCCATCCACACAGTAGTGAGGATCAAGGAGGCTCCACCCACCCCCTACTGGTTGATTCCTATCCTTCAGAGATATGGGGTAGTTGTGGCTGTGGAGCTTGCATGACCTTTGCAGCTATGGCGTGGCTTAATGCAGATCAGCATCATCAGTGCAGATGGCGCTGGTCTACCCCAGGCTTCCCTACAATCCAGATCAGTGGGGCCCAGTTATTCTGGACCCACTGATCCAGAGGCTAATTCACACTTGGCCTTTTAGTATGCTATTAGTTAACATCAGGGCAGGTGCATCTGTGCTTACAGGAGGTGTTTACAGCCTACACATGCCCTCTGCTTGCCCAGATGTTAATGAACTAAATATTAGCTGTGGTGCACAAAATCACAACCAATTCCTTACCTTTTCCATCCACCCAACGACCGTCTGCATGATTTCCTAGGGATAGTTCTGGTGTCCCAAAGGACAGACAGCAGAACTACATCCCACCTTCGCTTCCCCAGTTGGTGAAAGGGGAGGGGCAGATTGGCTTGTGAACAATTGTACTTCAAAACAGTCTGGAAACCACCTCAGAGGTTTTGTTTTTTGCTTTGCTTTAGCAAAACCAAAGCAAAAACATGTTTTGATTATTATTTTACATTTTATGTTTTCTGTTTGTTGTAAACCACCTCGGCAAAATTTTGTTTTGGAAAGGTGGTATAAAAATGGAAATGGAAACAAGATGGAATTATTATTTTTACTTTTAGATGCCAGGAGAAGAAATTGTTCCTGACGGGAAGACATTAATTTGGGACAGTACAAAGGGCTTTATAATACCAAGTGCGACATATAAATTCATAGGTCTCCTCAGCTGTGAAACAAATGTTAATGGGCAACACCACAGCACCAAATACCTGACATACAGGATGAGTAAGTACCTTCTGGCTGTTCCATTCATGACTTACACTTACTTAGGGTGAGTCCCCATGCCAAAAGAACTGTAAGGCGACTGCAAGGTCACCTCGGGAGTGTCCCCAAGCAAAGCCCTAATACGTGGAACCCTGGAGCCAATACATATTTTTAAAAAACCCACTTCGCAAGTGTTTTCACTGCGAAATAGGGGTCTAATACGTATTGGCCAGGGGTAATAGGGACGCTCCCTCCTGCAGCCCGAGCCATGCCTATCAGAGCAAGCGTGCATGTGTGCCTGAGAAGTATGGCTCTTGCCTCTGTTGCCGCCTTCATCCCGTGCACCCGAAGTTGCTGCCGCTGCTGCTTCCCCAGGAGGGTTCCCCTAGTGCGCCCCGAGGTAAAGCCTTTTGTAGCCTGCCCTGTGATGCGCTTGTCCACTCGCTCGCTTTGCCTGCAGGAGGGACAGCCGCACAATCGAGCTGCTGTGCACCTTGCCAGGGGGCGCCTGAGCATTGTACCTTCTGGCCCATCATGCATTGTGAATGGCACTCTGGGTTGCTGCTCTCCCCCCCCCCCCCCAGAAAGGGTCGGTGTCCAGGCGGTGTGCAAGGGTGAGGCGAGCGGGTGTCCGAGCGAGGGCGGCAGGATGGATTCCCCCCACACAGCCCTGAAGTGCCCACCTCTGGCAGCTACTGGGCACTCGTCGGTGCTTGCCTGCACCTTCCCTGCCAGAGCGCATCTCCTCTCCTCTTTGGGGAAGGAGCCGCTTGATTGCCGCACCGGCATTCACAGGCTCCCCGGGAGATTCTCTCCCTCCCTCCCTCCGGTGCCAGCAGCAAGTGGGGGAATGACAGCAGGAATGACGGCTGGGGAGAAAAAGATGTGGCTTGCATGGGGACAGGCACATGTGTTTTGAATCTGCATTGCCCCAAATCACTTGGGGACTCTTTATTGCGTGTTACAGCACGGATTTTTTCCATACATGTCCAAATCGCATCATCCTGCTGCCATGGGGACACGGCCTTAGTCAAATTACTTGTCTAATTCAATGTTCTTCTTTCTTCATATGCTTCGTAGACAATGAAATCCTTAGTGTAAAGGTGAATGCTTCAAGACCAGTCAAGCTGCTGAAAGGAGACAAACTTGTCCTCAACTGTACTATCACTGCAGCATGGAATACCAGGGTACAGATCACATGGAGCTATCCTAGCGAGGTACGCATTGCTGCTTTCCTTGAAAAATAAGTAAAATATGTATCAAAAGCAATCCTGACAAGAATTTTGACTTGGGTTTTGAAGTTCCATTGTAATGATCCTAATTTCCTAAATCTTAAATCTTTTCCACTGTTTGTTGTTTCATGAATAACTGATAGCTGCGTCAAAACGTGCACCTGGAGAACTTACTGGGATCTAGTTTGGAGGCAGATGTGGCAGCAGGCAAGCACTATTGGTCTTGCTGTGGCTTCTACTTGCTGCTGTGAGCAGAGTTTGTTCACAGCAATGAGATCTTGCCTAGACCTACTACAGGGACCAGAAGTGGCCCCAGAAGTTGGCTATTTATGATCCTTCATGGAGAGGGTCCAGAGGGAAATCATCCTGGTGGGTTGCTCCTTCTCCTCTGTGCATCCACATGGGGGTGGTGGTGGAGGGAATAATTCAATCCTACTACCTCCCCAAGGATGCCTCCAGATTTTTGCCTGGGAATATATTGGGATTGCCCTACATTTCTGTGGCAGTCCTAATATACTTCCAGGATAGTTGACTGAAAAGATGCTAAATTGGCATTAGAGAAAATTTCGCTCTGATACCAGGTATTGAGTAATTCCAATTCCTTACCTCTTCTCTGTTGTTTCTTTGCAAAAATGTTCCTCTTGCAAAGAGCCCTTATGTTAGGAAGCAGCTGCCCACTTCCTATATACAAGTTTTTTACAAGAAAAATATATTTCAGCCAGAGTTAAGCAATCTAGCCACTGTTTCACAATGGCTTTCCATAATCTGTTGCCCTTTTTGTATATTCTTCATTAAAATTGCTTTTCACTCTGCAGTAGATAATAAAGATTGCTACTGTTCTTCAGGGGAGATTTTGTACTTCACTTCCTGTCCGCTGGATGGGAAAAGAGTGTAATCACCCAACGTTGACTAGCGCTGGCACTTGCGAGCACTAGGTAACTACAGCCTAAACCCCACACAACTGGTCACTCACCTGTGACCGATCCCAGAGCCGGTCTTCTTCAGGGCACATACAGTTTGTTTGTGGCGCCCTCCGCAACTGCGCATCATCAGTGTCATCAGTATGATGATGCTGATGTTCTGCACAGTCGCAGTCACATCTGTGGTTGTCCAAGGTGGCAGTGTGCTTGCACAGCACCTCAGACTACCCCAGAGTGCTGGAAAAGGTGTGGATGCTTGCCGCTGGATGCTTCTGATAAGTAACTGGGTAATGTGGTAAAGGTGTGAGCAAAATTTTGTGCTCCACACCTAGTGCATGATTAGGGAACTTATGAGAAGACAGGGGGCGCCTGGAGGCTGTAACAGCCTCCTCAAGGTGTGGCTGCTCTTCCTCCGAAGTTCCCTAGTCATGCACTACGGGCTGCAGTGCAAATAGACCTCAGGTCTCATCTACCAAAGAAAAGCTATGGCTGCTCTCATACCTAAGTTTTAATCCAGTTTCAGACCACCTTCAGAGTGAAAGAACACATCTGCAAAGTGACTTGTCATTTTCTTTCCACATAATCTAAACCAAAGACATATTTTTCTGAGTTAGAAAAAGCCAAAAGAAAACAGCTTATTACTTGGTTAATATGAAATCTCACTCTGAAAGTGGACTGTTGTTTTAAAATTTAGGTGTGAATGCTGTCCAATTGAGTTATCAATAAATAAATACCAAGTGATAATTTCTAGCACTAATAGTTATTTTATGTGTCAATGATTTCTTCTGTTTAGGCCAGCAAACGAGGCACCATTACTAAAAGCATTATACAAAGAAGCGATGAACCCAATCTGTTCTATAGTGTTCTTATTATTGATAAAGTCCGTGACATTGATAAAGGACATTATACTTGCAATGTGAAGAGTGGCCCATCCATCAGATCTGTTAATGCAACAGTTCATATTTATGGTAAGAAAGACAATCTGTGTCTAAAATTTCTCATTATCATAGATCCTAGAATTATAGAGTTGGAAGGGACCTCTATGGTAATCCAGTCCAACCCCCTGCTCATTGCAGGATTTCCTAAACAATCCCAGCCTCTGTTTGAAGACCTCCAGGGAAGGAGAGCTCACTACCTCTCATGGCAACTTATTCCAGTGACTGATCACCCTCACTGTCAGGAATTTTTTCTAATATCTAATCTGCGTTCACTCCCTTGAAGTTTGATACCATTGTTTCTAGTTGTCCTATCCTCTGTGAGAATGAGGACAATTCCTCTGCACTGTGAAAGCCCTTCAGATACTTGAAGACAGTTATTATGTCTCCTCTCACTCTTCTCTTCTGTAGGCTAAACATTCCTAGATCCTTCAACCGTTCCTCATATGACCTGGTTTCCAGACCACTAACCATTTTGGTAGCCCACCTTTCGACTTGCTCTAGACTGTCAATAACTTTTTTAAATTGGGGTGCCCAGAACTAGACAAAGTAATCTAAATGTATTTCGTTAGCCCATTAGGTGTACTATTCTAGATCCACAAGTTTTTGATATTTGAGAACAACTGGCCTGTGCAGCAGTGTTGAAGAAGGGTATAGCTGTTCTCTCCATGGCTGCAGTGGGAGGTGCCTGAGGCAGGCCCTTCTATGGAGATGTTCCCCGAGTTAGTCCTGAAATAGTCCCTTTTGGTATATTTTTGGGGACTATTTTTAATCCGGATTGAGTGCCCATCGATTAATCTGAATATAGCTGCTTTTTAGTCCTGGTTTTGGGACTATTTTTAAACATTAAAAGTAAGGCTTTTAGATCCCCCCTCCCCCACCGTGCAAACCCTGCCTGCAAGAAAAGATGCAAAAATTGAAGTTTTAAAAATAAATTCTAGCTGCAGATTCTTTCTCACATCATTCATCCCTTTTGAGGTTACTGGCCAAAAGTGTGCTCATGCAGATATGTGAGACAACATAACCCCGCAAACCTTGCCTGCAATAAAAGCAGAAAAACAGATTTTTAAAAAAAAAACACCATGCAAACCCTGCCTGTAATAAAAGAAGCCAACGCGAAGGGAAGGGAATTCAAATGCGATCATTATTACTTTTTCACAGCTTTCCCTTTTGCAATTAACAAATGTATCAATTCAAGTGTTTCTAAGCTCCTGTCCTTTGCAAGAGATGCATGTTTCAAGATACATGTTCCCAGCAAAAATCTTTTAAAAGCATTTTTCCAGCAAAAATGTTAAAGCCCCTTTAAATAAAAGACAAGAGATTTATTATTATTATTATTATGCCTTTTTCCTGCTGTATGGAGCTTTCATTGCAATCATGGCAAGGGAGGGGGGAAGCTTTACATCTATATATATTTAAAAAAACACCCACAGCTGGCTGCCATTGGCCAGAATGCTAGACCTCCACCCCAAATAGCCCAATATCATCTCCATGTAGGGGGGAAAAAAAGAAAACTCAGCTCCCAAAAGGAGACTCAGTCCTGTTTTCACCAGGACTTTTTCCCCTATGGATTTAAGCAGGATAGTCCTCATAAAATCCAGGAATAAGGAATTGCATGGGGATGCTGGGTGCCGAATTCTGATTTGATTCGGGTTAATTACAGTGGCCATGGGGACACTCCTTCCTGAATCTGAATCAAATTCAGATTAAAATGGCCATGGGGACGCAGCTCAGGAGAGATTATTTGTTTTATATACAAATTATTGTCTTTCTGATACAAGTTATGAGACCACTAAAAGAACAGAAAAGCATTTTATATATTACTGTAATTGAAAAAGAATTACAACTATCCTTGTTCTTAGGGGTGGGTAACCACTGGCTTGTGGCCAACTCCTGATTGACTGCATGGGCACCTTCTTGGGTACCTCTATACAGTACAGTTTTGGGGCAGAGATATAGGTTTGTCATTGCCTATATCCAGGGAGAGGCTGGGAACCAAACCAGCACCCTTCTGCTTCCTGGGTAGTTTCCTTTATGACTGAGCTATGGCTACTCCCTATCCCCATCCTAGCTATGCACTTATTTCACTGGGGCTGCTTCCAGGCTTGCAGAATAAATCCGCAGTTAGATGTAAAAGTGCAGCTTACCTGCTGCGAAGTGACAACCTGCTATCCCGACTAAAAAGCAGCTCCGTAGCTTCCTCCTAGAAAGTTGTGAGAGCGGAGTTGGTGCACGCGGTCATGCGGGCTGAGGCAGCCAATCAGAATTGGCTGAGACCTTTGGGTATAGGGTGGCATGTAAGGATAGATAAATCAATCAATTGATCAATTGATTGAGTTGTCCTTCCTGTTCTCATTTGCCTCTTCTTGCTGTTCTGCCCGTACTGGTGGGAAGATTTGAATCTTCTTTATACTGTACAGCAAGTGTTGTTAATTCATCATTAAGGTAAGTGCGCAGTAGCGAGCTGATCATGCACCACAATGACAATCCATGGATCGTCATGTGTGATGCCCAGATTGTTACTGTGCATTCTGCTGCGAAATATACAAGTCTGTATGCAGCCAATATTGAATCAGTGGTTTATTACCATTTGTAATTTAGCCCTACAAATTTATGGGTAAATTTCTACAGTAGTGTAAACTTAAGACATATTTTTACCAGGTACTGAAAAGTAAACAGTGCTGAAAAGATAAAGTGATGTTGGTTCTCTAGAAGATGCCACTGAACAATGCCTTTAGGGCTGTCATATTCATTTAAGAGCATTTGTGTTAAACACAAAGCAAGTTTTTCAGATTTTGTTAGTTCTGACATGGTCAGATGGCATCCGCTTCTGTCCTGCAACTAATAACGGTGTGTCTTTCCTTATAGATAAACCATTCATCACTTTGAAACATCAAAGAAAAAATGTTCTGGATGTTTTATCTGGCAAGAATTCATATCGTCTTTCTATGAAAGTGAAAGCGTTTCCTACACCAGAAGTTGTATGGTAGGGTTACAGTTATTCCTATACAAAGAAGATGCTTATTCAAAATAGGAATGTGCAAAATTTTGTTTTTCATGTTCACTTCACATAGAAGGAAATGCGAAGAAAATTCACACTTATGCGAATAGATATGGTAGATTCAAATCCAGTGCGAATGCTCTTTCAACAAATTCCAGCCGCCAGTGGCACCTCCAAATCTGTTCCGAATCCGCTTTGAATTCATTGCAGATGTGACTAGGCAGACACTTGGCCATCTCCCCACCTTTGTGAATATAATGAAGCATCGAATAAATGCACAAAAGCATTCACTTCACATTCAAATGTTGATTTTCAAATATAGCCAGTATTCTTAAGAATTGTGAACCTGGCAAATAATTTGTGCATATCTCTTAATTTTAAAAAAATAATTATTTTCTCAGAATCAAATATTTACTTTCAAGTGAAAGTTTTCAGAAGGACATATTTGGTTTTGGTAATGACTTATTTGATTTTGGATCTTTCTGTTTCAATAATGTGCAACATCTCTCCATGCCTTAAGATCTCTAGGGGAGGCCCTTCTTGTTGCATCACCACCCTCAACAGTAAAAGAGCAGTTGGTGTCTGGGATAGGGCCTTCTCAGTGATGGTCCCTTAGATTATAGAATAGTCCACTCCTGAGGTGTAGCAAACCAAAAGTCCAAACAAGATAAGTCATGTGCCCCAAGAGAAGCAAATAACATAGTGCATCATAAGAACATAAGAGAGGCCCTGCTGGATCAGGCCACAGCCCATCTAGTCCAGCATCCTGTTGCCCACAGTGGCCTGCCAAATGCTCATGGGCATCTTAAACAGAGACAAGCCCAAACCTTTTCCTGCTCTTGAATCCCAGCAAATGGTATTAGAAGCGTTCTTCTTCTGCCCCTCCCCCAAGCCTGAAAGATGCACCTAGGCATTCATTCTAGTAGCCATTGATACATCTGTCATCCATAAATTTGTCTAACCCTACCTTAAAGCCATCTAGACTGGTAGCTGTCACCCCGTCTTCCTGCAGCACATTCCATAATCTGGTGACCATCAATGCTTGTCAGGCTATAGTTTGTCGATACATCTAGAGAAGTTATCTAGAGTATCCCATTCACCATTGTGCTATTGAGTTTCTTTAACGTTCTTCTTATCCTCCTCGTAGGGTTACTGTACACCTGCTTCTTTTATATATATTCATTTTAAATATTTATTACAAAAGATATTGATTTTTTATGCCACTAAAATGGTTGAAATTTATACAAGTTGGTCCTTTTTTATGTTCCTAGTTTCACTTTCTTTTACTCCTTGGCACTCAGGCCATCTCCATAACTGTTTCATTTTCTGAGGACCTCTTCTCTATCTCTCTTTTCTTATAACAAGTCTCTTGTTTGTTCACACTTGAGGTGTGCCATGCTATTTCACTTCACAGTGAATACACGACTATTTACCTGGGGCTTTGGCTAAGGAAAAGACTTCTTCTCTTTACTTTCAGGAGCTCTTATTATTTCAGTGTTGAATTTACATTTGGTTTTTATTGCTGCAAACCTTCCTGAGACCTTCTGGTATAGGGCAGGATGAAAGTGCAAATAAATAGGTATTGCTTGATAATCATCATTGTTAATACGCACAAGTTTTATGTAGGTGTGTGAGAGAGTATAACTCTTCTTCAATATTCACAGATGAGAACCCTTATCTGTAAATTATTTTACAAGGATGAGGGAGAAAATATAAACCACGGGGATTAGAAACCATTATTCATGGGTATCTGTATTTGATATTTGGATAGAATGAAATCCTCATGAATAATGAGAGGATATTATATCAGTGCAGGTATGAGGCACAGTTGGTAAGCTTCTTCTCCTCCTTCTGTGGATTTAAATACCTCTCCTTTTTCTTCACCATCTCTGGTTATGGTAGGATCTGCATAGGAAGGGAGAAGACTGTTATAAGTGTAACACAATCCTTCTGTGATTTGAGAGGAGTGCTATGCTCATAGCATTCCAATTAAAGTAGTAGGACCCTCTTTGCATATTGCTGATGCCCCCATCTGAGAAGACTAAAGCCAGGAATTTGCTGGCTGCCATCTTGATGGTTGGGAGCAGCACCCTACCTGTCAAGACTGAACCTATAGATTTCTCAGTTGTGATCATGATTGTTAAGGGGGCCACCTCAGCAATTAGGAAATTCCAACTTCAGTCTTGAGAGGGAAGTTGAAGGTCATCATCAAACACAGTCAATGGCTACATGGGAAATTGGCATTTCCTGTGTTTGATGAGGCTAATGAAGGTCTCCTCAAGTATTGATGTGAGGGGTACAGTAGAGGACCACTGATAAGGAGAAAGAACACTTTCTTCCACTTTGATGTCCACATGCCATAAAGGGTGCTTATGAGGCATGGTGGTGAGATGAGTGTGGATGTTACATTCTAGTGCATTGAATGTGCCTCCTGCATGTCACACTGTTACAGTGGAAGCCAGCCATGGAGCCCACCTTTTCAGTAGCATATTACAAAAATGGTAAGCAGAATCATGCATACCCTCTCCAAACCCTCTGGTGATGGTTTCATGAAGCAGAGTGCTTTTCAATTGGTACAGTTGCTGCAGCAATTAGGGCCAATGTTGTGGATCATGGTCAAAGTGCAGATATGCCTTTTAGGATAAGAAAGAAAGAACAAGGCTTGTGCTGAACTTCTGTTCAATGCATCCAAACTGCATAGAGAGGCTATGGACTGCTGCATGCTTTCCCCAACAGGTCTAACCTTTTTATTATGGCTTTCTGTTCCTGTGCAGTGAGGTTGTGTACATGCTCACAAAGGGACAGGAAGTGGTGGCTACTGTGTAGATATGGTGCAGGTGAATTCCCCACTTCATTTCCTCAGGTTTACTTGCATTTTACCAATATCTAGCCACCATAGAGAGGTTGTACTTGCTGTGTGAAGCACTCAACAGTCAGTACACTTTCTGTGCAGTTCAGATGTGTTGAACAGAATTTTGACACAATCCCGTGACACCTTCTTGCCTCTTATTCCTCAGCTTATATCAACTCCTGTTAACTATGTGTAGGCATGCATCTGTCCCACCCTATACCCAAAGGTCTCAGGGCGGGTTACAACACCCATAATCAGACATATATTAAAATGACAGTATGTATTAAAGCAGGAACAATATATGTAAAGTGGGAAGAGACAGTATCTTCCCACTCAGAGAGGCAGGAAAACAAGTCACAGGTGAAATCATAGAGCTGCCAACTTAGGGATGAGTCCCCTGGCAATCAATGTAGCTTGATTGACATGTTTAAAATTCAACCCTAGAGTCTAATCATGACCTTCTAAGGTTCTCACCTCCATCACACATCTCTAACCACACCTCAGAAAGGATACTGTGGAACTCAAAGGGTATAGAAAAGGGCAACCAGAATGATAAAGGGGCTGGAACCTTCTTTACAAAATCAGGCTGCAATGTCTGGGCTTCTTTAGCCTTGAAAGGTAGTGCTTAAAGATAAAATCATGCATGGAATAGAAAAGGTGGATAGAACCAGGGACACTTGTGAAGCTAATGGGCAGAAGATATAGGACAGACAAGGGGAAGTATTTTTTCACCCAGAGGGTTGTCAGTCTATGGAGTTTACCACCAGGAGAGGTGGTGACAGCAATCAGCCTGCATAACTTTAAAAAGGGATTAGATACATTCATGAAGGATAGCTTTATCAATGGCTGCTAGGTAGTTCCTTGAGGTTAGAGAGAGAAATAGGATGTCTTTAAAGGCCCTTTACAGGGATTTGAGAGTGGGTGACGGTTTTGCCTTTGTCTTCTGCTTGAGATGCCCAGATGCAATTGTTGTATGAGAGAGGATGCTGGACTAGATGAGCTGTGGCCTGACCCAGCAAGGCTCTGCTTATGTTCTTCTATTTTTATTTAGTGTTCAGATTCCCTTGAGATATAAACTGAAAGGTTGTTGTAATATTTTCCACAGATGTAGATGTTGTCCAGTGTTTCTTGAAAAAGCACTTGGGGGTATTAGTATAAAGATTTTGGCCATAGTGGCCATATTCAAATTTCATAATTGACAGAGATGGCCCCGCCCCTTTGCTGCCGGTCTTTGCCATTGTTTGTCTAAACTATAGGAAGGAAAGGGATGCAGTTAAGGATTCTAAGAAGAACTTAAGAATAGCCTTGTGGTTCCGATCATAAGCTTTTACAGTCTGGCATCCTCTTTTCTTCAGTGGCCAGTGTCAAAGCTATTGCTATTTTCTGTTGTTGATCTCCAGGGACCTTTATGAAGAGGCATGGTGTGTCTAGCTGTGGCAATACAATACAGCCTTTATGACTAGCAGCTTTCTTGCTTGAGTCACCGGAATTGCTTATGAATCTTTTCCCCCTTTCCTCTGCAATTTGAATACTGCACATTGATGAAATGTATAAATATAAAGTGGAAAGCCATTATTTGCCATTTCTGAAATAATGAAAAGTGGGTGCATTAATCAATAAGGCATGAACTGTGTTACAGGAAAGTTCTTCCATTTGACAATTGGACTGTTGGCCAGTATGTCAGTCCTGACAGTTATTACTAAAACTATAAGTAATAAATAAAGATGGTGGGGGGGGGGGATGGTGACAGTGAAACTTAAGGCCTCTCTACATGAAAGTCTGATCTGGACCATGGGAAAGAGCAACATTTACATGGCAACACCAGTCCTGATAGACCCTAGTTATTTCAAGTTTCTTTGGATCAGGCTATACTTGTTTGTAATCTAGGGTGTTTTTCCACTTAGCACTAGAGTACCCATTAAGGACCCATTAAGGGTCCTTAATGGGGTCCTTAATGGGTCCTTAATGGGTATTGTAATGCTAGTGGAACCCCCCCAGTACCCATTAAGGGTACTCTAGTGCTAAGTGGAAAAACACCCCTATTTAGTGATTTTCAAACTTCTCAGCTGGCATCAGAGCCTGCTCCGAAGGATCCATCCAATGGGAGTCTTTCATGCTTCACTCTAGAAGCATCACCATGTTATATCTTTTATTGGATGAAGAGGAATGATTTAAATGTCAACCTCTTTGGTTGTGACTCTTTATGAGAGTTATCCTGAACCAAGTGGATGACATCCTGTGGTTTGCCAGGTGTTGTTGGATTCCCAACTCCCATCAGATCCATTCAGAATGATCTGTGGTCAGGAGTAATGGGTATTGTGTTCTGTACATTCCTCCTCCCTCCAGTAAACAACCAGGAAATACTAAATATATCTAATTAAGTTTAAATTAAATATACTTAATTATATTATTTATATAATTCAGACGTTTCTGACTGAAATCTTGAAGCAATAATAAAAATGAAAAAAAAGATAAATAAATCAATAGAAATACAAATATTATTAAAAACAGATAAAACACCAGATTTGTAAAATAGTGTTAAAAGTGGTGGGTGATGGAAGAAACCCATTCACCCCGGGAAATCCAGGATGGAAAGAAATGGTTTTTATCAGGCAAACAACCTGTCAAGTCTGTCGGCCCACACTTCCTTTCTCATGTTGCACAGCTGATCAGCAATTTCTGAGTCACCACAACAAACCAACAATTTCTGCTACCCTGAGAGTGCAGGGAAGGAATATTCAAATGTATATTGTTTTGCAGGGGAAGTAGGATTTACACAGTAAATGGATAGACCCAATTCGTAATAAGATATTTTTACCAAAAAAAAAAAAAAGATCATCCAATGAATAAATATCGGATACTAAGGGCAAAACTAAATGTAATATAGGGAAAGAAGGGGATAAGAAGGAGAAAAGGTTCAGCTGCAGAGGCTGGGGAGAAAGGAGGGAGGGAGAAAGAGTAGGGAGCCATTAAATGACCTGTTTGCCTCTCACCCAGCCAGGAAGACCCAAACCTTTGTCCATTCCACCTCACGTTCTCTCCCCTCCCCACCTCTTCAAGTATTGTCCATGTTGTTCCCCCCCTTATATTGAGAAAATGGGAGGAAAGTAAACCAAAGCAAACACAAGGGAGGAACCACCCCCGAAAATTTGCAGGGAGGGACCCCACCTCCAAAAATAGCCCATCCCCACAATTATAGTATTTTGCCTATGTTAAAAATAAGAAAAAGGAGACTCAATTGGGGAGAAGAGCAAAAAGAAAAGAAAAAGAAGAAGAGTGCGGGAAAATGGCACCATCCCTCTAGGAGATCCTCCAGACAGGATCTATAATACAATGGGATGCTGCAGCCACTTCTGATCTACCAGAGTGGAGGATCAGAAGCTTCAGTGTCCCTGCACAGTAGCTTTCCATCCACCAAATGGGAAGCTCTGTTTCCAGCAGTAGTGGTGAAGCATTCAAAGGTAAATGCATCTTTTTACTTTACTAAATGCTTTGCTGTTGCTGGGGTCTGAAAAAAGCTGCACATAGGTGGCAAAGTATAGATGGTGTCTGGAGGCACCCTCAAGGTCTGGAACTGGGCAAGAAGGAAATGGAACCATCCAACCATCTGCCTACCCACAGACTGCCCCCCCCCAAATTGTCCCCCTTTACTGGACACAGGCCAGTGAAAAAACCAAGATGGGACCTTTCCTCATTGGCCTCATAGTCACCTTTTGATGAGCATCTTGACAGATCATTTGCAGATGAAAGAGTTGTTTCCAGACCAGAAACAGCTCCTTCTGTGCCGGAGCTCACCATGAGGCTACTATGTGTAATGCAGGATTAAGTGCTCCACACGTGCATTTACCCTGCACTGTGGCCAGAGCCAGTAGGGCTCCACTGTGACCATTTGCATGTCTTCCTGGTTTGGAAGAATGCTGTATGCATTCTGTGTCACCATTGCCCCAGTGACAGCACCAGCACATGTAAGATGGTGGTGCCTGGACGCTCTCTGCACTTGAGGTAAGTGTCTGGATACTTAGGGCATGCATGGGCAGGTTTGCCCTTTGCTTCCCACAGATGGGAAGCAAAGTATGAATTTCCCCTTGGTCCAGGCATCTCAGTCTCCCTTGTGCTCTGAAAAAGATTTTTTGGGAGGGGTGGTATGAGCAACCCCTTTGGGAAATTTGCAGTGGGAAAAAGGATTATATCCCCTTCCTTTGCCACAATCTCAAACATTAAAACTCACCCCCTGACTATAGGATGACTAACATATTTAAATATAAAATAAATAAATAAATAAATAAATAAATAAATAAATCTAGTTTTTTGTTAAGCTGGGGGTTGGACCCAGTGACCCTAGAGGGCCCTTCCAAGTCTATGAGCCTTAACAGAATGCTTTTATCAACCAGTTGTTGTAAACTTTTGTGTTTTGTAAATTGCTGAGGTTTGCTTGGCTCTGTTATGCAGGACAGACACCCTTGCCAGGTCTCCAATTTCTCCATTTCCTCCCTCCACCAAAGTGCCTGAGGGGAGAGGCTTGGACCTTTCTGCACTTGCCATTAGAACAGGACAAGAAGGGGTCTATGGACCTCCTGCACACTGGTGTAGTTTAACAGGGAGGCCCCATCCACTCCTAGTGTGCTACATCCACACATCAAGCTTAATAGTTAATCTTCAGTGATGTCTCTTAGAATTATGAGAACAGCTGTGGAGGGGTAAGGTCCTGTTTGGAAGTCTGCAGCAGATAAAAACACAGTTTGGTAGAATGAAAGTAAGGATTCTAACCGGTCTGGTATCTCCTATGGTCCCTCTGAGGTTTGATCCATGGAATAGTCCTGGGATAAGTATTTAAGGCAAAATTAAAATGTATTTTCTTGGGGGGGGGGTATATATTCAGGTTTGGCACTCCCTTCTAATATTAGAACTGAAGCTTTTTAAAAAGACAATAGCAAGAATTGTAAATTCCAGTTGACACATAGCTGCTGCCAACACAATTCTTTATTTCCTTCAGCCTCTCTGTACAATTTCATGTTATTGTTTGGTAAAAGAAATGTGACTCATGAAAACAGTACATTCATCATTTTCCTCCTGCTGCTACAATCCATTACCTGGTACATAAAAGCTTGAGAAGCTTTGATTGCCATGACTTCACATCAAATATGTATTTATTTTATCAGTTGTTACCAGAGGGAAAGGTAGGCAGAATGGAATCACTCAGGGTCCCCTATCCTTTGTAACACATTATTTAGGCTTTAGAATAACAATCTTTAGCCAGTCTTTGAAGGTCAGAAGAAGGTCACTTTATATGCTTTTAGTTTTGCTTCTCAGTCACCAGATACCTTTTGCTAATATTTCCAGTCAATTATGAATTCTGGTTGTCATTCAACAGGTTGAAGGATGGATTACCTGCTGCTGAAATGTGTGCCCGCTATAAAATTAAAGGTTATTCACTAATAATAAAACATGTTGCTGAGGAAGATGCAGGAAATTACACTATATTGTTAAACACCAGGCAATGGAACTTGCATAAAAACCTAACAGTCACACTAAGAATAAATGGTAAGTAGCAATTAATATCTTTATTATATGCATGTGGCAAAGGGCAATAATATTCATACCGTGGATGTGATCTGTATTAATGTTCTCAAGCTGGTTTTTGACTATAATAAAGATTGGTTTGATGAAGCAAAGAAATCAGTTTGTATTCCTTATCCTTAGTTACCTTTCAAAGACAGTATTGTACAAATTAACAGCTTATATTTCCATTATGTTCCTAGTGTGCTTTTTTTTTCTTTTAGTGAGACCTCAGATTTATGAAAAAGTATCATCACTTCCTGGTCCTCATCTCTATCAACTAGGGAGTAAGCAAACTCTAACTTGTGTTGTTTATGGTATTCCTCAACCTACAATCAAGTGGACCTGGCAACCTTGTCAACAGAACAATCTAACAATGAGGTATATCATTTTGGCTTCTTTTATTTCATTATTTCACCACAGGCCTCCTTTATAGTTGTGATTCATTTAATTCATTTATGAATCAGAACTAAATTGTTTAAATGCCCATTTCCCAAGCTAATACAGGAACCAAAATTCAAGCATCTTTAGAAATGTGCATTCCTTGCATTTATAGTGTCTTTCAGTAACATATGTTTACAGAATAGCATATTTCAAGGAAGGTTTTAGATTTGTTTCTTTATAAAATGAACCTAAGAGGAGCCCTGCTGGATCAGGCTACAGCCCATCTAGTCCAGCATCCTGTCACACACAAGTGGCCCATCAATCGCTTATGGATATCTTAAGCAGAAACAAAGGCAAAACCTTTCCCTGCTCTTGAATCCCAGCAAATGGTCGTTAGAGGTATCCTGCCTGTCTCCCTAGCCTGGAGGATGTACCTTGGCACCCATTTTAGTAGCTACTGATTTATTGCTGCCCTTTTGCTGGCTCTGGTTTTGATGTGAGCAAACATCATTCAATCAGCTCTCCAGTTCCCTTTGTTGGTACAATTGTCAGCAGAAGCGCCTCTTTGGCAGGGCAGTGTCTCCCACCCTGCACAGAGGAGACACCATTCTGCAGTGCCTCTTTGCTCCACAGTGGAAGGCAAGAAGGGCATCTTTTTCTCTTCCCCCATCCATGCTGCTTCAACGCAGAAGTGGAAATGCAGGCTTTGTTCTTCAAAAATCCTCCAAGTGGTGTAATTGATTTTTTTTTAAGAAATGGAACTAGGAACTTGACAAATGTGTGGTTCCGAATCAGAAATTCTATTTATAAAGATATATTATGTTTTATTAAAACTGCAGCTATAACTCTCATCACTATGCATGAAACTATATGCAGTGTATGAACCGTGTTTTGGGTCTCATGTGTTTTTAATATCCCCTGTTAAGCCATATATGGCATTATGCTGCTTTCTGTAGGAGTTTCTTCCTGAACTTGTGTGTGTCTCAAAACTGTAAACTGTGCTGCACATTCATAACTTTAGCAGTGCGTGCAAAACGTGCATCTTCACTTCCAGCTGGGAGAAGTATAAAGCTCTCCACCTGTACTTAGAAGGGTCAAAATGTGTATAAATCATGATTGATAGTGACTGTTGTAATGTGTTTCCTCACATTGAAGGGAATGGGTAAGCACGGTTTCTGCAAACGAACTGGATTTCTGTTTAAATTATACATGTCCATATGTATTAAATTTTATGAAAGTTATTATTTTTATGGGTTCACCCTACTGGAGAATCAAGGAACAGTTTTACAGCTTGCTCTGATCTCTCTGGCAGGACTGAAGGGCAGAGAATTTTCATTAACTATGCTTGTAGGGAAATCTGTTTACACAGTTTACTATTAAGTCCATTTAGGGCCTGTTCCCTCTTAAAAGTCTATTATGGTATTACAATACTGGTAAGGTTGAGGTGTGAAGGGAGCCATCCATATTTCCAAGGGTTGGTAAAGCCCCAAAAGCAGGCCACCAGCACTTTAAGTGCTGTTGCTCTGCACAGTTGCAGTCACGTCCTCAGAGTACTATTGGAGCTGTCAACGCATTTGCGCAGCAGTTCCAATGACCTCCCTAGCTACCAGAGGTGTGGATGGTCACCACTGGATTCTTGCAGGTAAGTTGGGGTAAAGGTTGGTAAGGTTTTGTGCTCCACAGCTAGTCAACATCTGGGCAGGCAGAGGGTGCTTGTAGGTTGTGAGCACTTCCTGCAAGTACAGATGAACTTGCCCAGATGTTGACTAATAATCAGCTATGGGCCAAAGTGTGAATTGGCCCCCTGTTTCTTTATTATTGCAACTCATAAACTTTGACATGGCTGCTCTTCTCCAAAAGTATGTGGGATTACCCAAAGAAGAAGAACTGAAAAAAGAATTCAGCAACATTTATTTTTAATTATCAAGAAGAATGCAGGGTGTAAGAAGGGAATGTGCTGAGCAAGAAGAAGAAAAAACTAAACAAAAAGCATGAATCAGATATCGAGGGAAGGAAGAAGAGTGAAATGCTGAACATTGAGGAGAAGAAGGGGAAGAAGATGCTGTGGTGGTTTTGAGGGATTGAGCAAGGAGAGGAACTCAACCCAAAGGATTCCTTGAACTGATAAAGGAATTTCCCTTCAGTTTCAAGATCTGTGTTTGAAGTTTGGCCTCAGATAACATCTTCTCTTAGAATAAATCTTCAGATCTCTCTTCCCAAAATTACTTTAGTTACTAAAGGTGAGAAGAAACACACATTCTTAGGCCCTTTCTGCACTGGGCTTTATATCCCGGGATAGGGTCCTGACATCAACATCCTGGTGCAGACTATGGTGGACTCTGATGATGACAGCACAAGCATGTAGATGATAGGTCCCTGTTCTGAGATATAATCTGAAATAAGATCCAGTGCAGAAAGGACCTTAAACAACTTTCAGTACAGATATTGTGCAAGATTGAACAGATTAAACATATCCCCTTCAATAATTCAAGATTATTCCATTTTTTAAATTACTGTCATCTAAAAGTGTCCCATAGGAAAACTCTCACTCTTCCTTTGGCTGTGTGAATGTGAATATTGTTTTGGTCATGGACCCAAAATGACAGAGAGGACCATCATGATATTAAGCAGCTGACTGTTACCATAGAACAAAGGCAGCCTACAAATCAGAGGAACAGATAGAAGTTTCTTTTTTTCTTTTTTATCTTCTGAACTAAGTTTCAGTGTACAGAGGACCTAACAGCAGTTTGGGCACATGAAAATGAAGTTTTCTACCAGACCTTGCCTTACCTTTTGTGCTCTAGTTCCAGATGTTACCGTACACAATTAATTCAGATTTAAAACTTTGCATTCCAAATGGTAGGATCTCTTTTGTAACAGTGAAACCTGTAGCTGGAAAAAAAAGAAGAAGAAGAAGAAATCACTGCCTTTTTTCTTAACCCTAGCCTTTTCCTTTTCTCCATTCATTGGGAAAGCAATTAAAATTTATGTAAGTATTCTACATTTGCTGCAGTGATTTGTTTTAACAAGATAAGAACATTTCCCAGTGTCTCATTCTGAACAAGCAAAGGTGTGGCCTTCTGAAGAAACATTTCAATTTCTTGCACGGAACCACATGCATTTGGATTTCCTAGGAAAGCTGATTGCATCAACCTTCCTTATGTGAAAGCATCAGTGACATTTGGGTGCTGACTCATTTATCCTCTATAAAACATAAATCTTTTGCCCACGTTCCTTTCTTTATATTCTTAGGAAGCTTATTCGCCCTAAAAAAACAAGTGAAGCAGCAGAGATATTAAAGCTGGACTATCCTTTTTCTTTCTCACATGCTTTCTGAAGGAGTGACTAAGTAGCTGAAGATTTCACATAGGGGCCTCAGGCAGATCGGGGAAAGACAGCCCCATTATGGCTGTGCTATGCTGAGGTTGCCACATGTACCTGTGGCAACTACACCATAGCTCTGCTATACCCCTCCTAAAATACCACAGTAGCCTATTGCTGGAAAACCTGGTGCTGGTGGCAAGTTTTCCACCAATAAGCTTTGTGGATGGAGCCACCATCGTTTCTGCCTACCGTGCATGTGTGGGGGCCAAAATGGACAGCAGTACATGCACAGGGGCGGCAATGCACATTTCCAGAAATTCTGCAGTGGCCAAATACCTGGCACTGAATGTCACTGAAATGTGCAAAGACAGCACTCAGTCACAGCACTGTCTAGGTAGCTATACTCCAGGGGCAGTTTTGCACTTGGATGGGAAAGGAGCGCAATGAACCAACATTGACTAGCACTCGCACTTAGAGCACTAGTCAATTTTGTCTGCCCCCCCCCCCCCGGATTGAAAAAGGTAAGATCTGCTCTGAATGTGTTAAATATGCTCTGGATCTGCTGCAATGGAACTGGGCAGTAGGGGTGTGCACAAATGCAATTTTTGGGATTCGATTTGATTCAACTCTTCAAAATTTGAATTTAACCAAATTCGATTCAAACCTATTTGTTCGAATTTTCAATTCAAATTTGCACTTACGAATGTCGACACCATTCATATGTGCCCATACACATCATCACACATCCCATACATATCCATACACATCTGTATGCATCCTATAATTATCCCATATGCAACCCATTTGCGTCCCGTACAGATGCATACCAATGCGTACAGATGTGGGAAGGATGAGTATCTGAAGTATGCATCGTGTACGAACCTGTACACATATGAATCTCCGGATAATTTGAACGAATAGAACAAAATTCAAAATTCTTTGGAATCTTTAAATTTGGATGTCAAAATTTGGCCAGATTTTGATTACCTTTGAATATACGTGCACACTGGGCAGCCACTTTCCCACTTCCCCACATTGATGAATACAACGAAGCTTCAAACGAATGTATAGAAGCATTTGCTTTGTATTCAAATGTCAATCTTCAAATGTAGCTAACATTTGATTTGAATTTGAATGTGGTGAATATTTGTGCACATTCGGGTTCCTTTCTATTTCTATGGGAACCTGTGCTTACAAGTAGTAGTGGGGAGAGGGGGGAAGCAGACATTGCTGTGAGGGCAACAGAGAATAAGTGGAGTAGTGGTAGGAAGGCTTAAGGATATGGCTTGTTTGAGGACCTGCAAATCTGCTTATTCCACTTTGTGTTTGGATATGTACATGTCTGCAACTCAAGGAAAAATCGGAAAGAAAAAAAGGAAGCAGCAATATCCCATGCTTATGTTATGTTGTACTGTATAGGAACTGGGTCTGGTAATGTATTTGTTAGGGTCCCTGTGTAGATAATTCCAGCGGAACCTGACCTGGAGAATCTCTTGCCTCATTTATTACCAGTTGAAGAGCAAGCACCAATCTGAAAGTTCAGCACTGACTGTGCGTCATTTGAACTACATGACCACTTTCCCCTCGGCTGTGCGTGAACTGTTTCTCTGAGCAGAACCAGGCAACCTAATTGCCCATGTTTTCTGCTTGCATTAACTAAAACAGAAAATGAAAGGCGGAAATCATTAGCATATGCTTTTGTAGGCCATTGGAGTTTAGAATACTAATGAGGCATGCAAAATTAGTAAGTAAGGAACAAGTGGTAATTCAAGAATGTACCGACTTGCCCAATTTAATTGTGGGTATCTCCAAACATGGAAGGCCATTGGGGGGTATGGGTGTACATATGGGCCGACCCTCCCTCTCTCCCTGTCTCACACACACACACACACACACACACACACACACACACACACTTACATAGCTTCCTATTTCTTGTTCTTTTCACATTTTTGCTATTTCTGTTCTCCAAGGAATTTAAGATAACTTCATTCTCTTCCTTCAAACTTCATCTTCATGACAATTTAGTACAGTTATCGTAGGCTGAGAATTAGGCTGTATCCATAGAAGTGGAATAAAATCCGCTGTTATAGAAAAAAGTGCAGCTTACCTGCTCCAAAGCCACGACACACCATCTGGACTCCAGAGCCTCTCCACAGCTTTCTCACAGAAAGCTGTGTGACTTCCATGGCACATGCCACATGGGATGGGGCAGCCAAGGGAGCTGAGCTGCCTTGGTCCCAAGGCAGTGAACAATTACATAAGAACATAACATAAGAGAAGCCCTGCTGGATCAGGCCACAGCCCATCTAGTCCAGCATCCTGTCGCACATAGTGGCCCACCAAATGCTCATGGGCATCTCAAGCAGAGACAAGGACAAACCTTCTCCTGCTCTCGAGTCCCAGCAGATGGCCTTTGAAGCGCCCCAGTTCCTCCCCCCCTCAGCCTGAAAGATGCATCTAGGCATTTGTTCTAGTAGCCATTGATACATCTGTCGTCCATAAATTTGTCTAACCCTACCTTAAAGCCATCCAGACTGGTAGCTGTCACCACCTCTTCCGGCAGCACATTCCATAAGCCGATGACCCTCTGGGTGAAGAAATACTTCCCCCTGTCAGACCTTATTCTCCTACCCATCAGCTTCATAGAGTGCCCCCTGGTTCTAGTGTTGTGCGATAGAGAAAAGAAATTTTCTCTATCCACCCTTTCATTACGTAATTAGTTAAATTAGAGTAGTACTTTGGCCCTTCCATGGATCTCTGCCTGGCACAGAGGCATGCACATTTCAGTGAAGGTATCAGTTATGCCATGCTAGGCCACTCCAGACTGACAGGTTATATTGGATATCTCAGATCAAAAATGATCACTGAAGAAGGAAATGACAAACCACTCTGATAAGTTGTCCCAAACAACTTATGGACACTATCACAAAATTAAAAGCTATAACACCAGAAGATGTTGTAAAATTAAAATTAAATGCTAAGGCCAGAAAGTGTCCAGGACATACTGGGGAACAGCAGAGGGCTGCAGTTAGCTCCAGAAAGAATGAAGTGACTGGACTATGGGTGTATCACAGCAACCTGGAATGTAAAATCTATGAACCAAGGTAAGCTAGACATGGCCAGTCATGAGTTGTCAAGACTAAGCGCTGATATCTCGGGAGTCAGTGACTACGTAGACTGGAATTCGTACATTTAATTCAGATGATCATTACTTCTACTACTTTGGGGGTAAGAGGCACTCAGAAGAAATGTGGTAGCCTTCATGGTCAGTAAAAGGGCAACAAAAACAGTACTGTCTGAAAAATGACAGAATTATTTGTTTGAATCCAGGCTCAACATCACAGTAATCCAATGCCCCAACACCTTCTAGAACTGGCAGCAAAAAAAATGTTACTTGGAATGCCAAAGTAGGAAATCAAGAGATAACTGGAATAACAGGAAACTTTGGCCTTGGTATACAAAATGATGCAAGCCAAAGTAGAATTTTGTCAATACATCTTGCTGGTCATAGCAAATACACTTTTCCAGCAGCTCAAGAGGTCTATACATGGACATCACTAGACAGGCAATATCAGATGGATGATATACTTTGCAGTTATACATGGAAAAGCTCTATACAGTTGATTAAAAAAGGCCTGGAACTGACTATGGTTCACATCAAGAGCTTCTTATTACAAAATTCAGACTTGACCATACAGGTATGACCTGAATAATATGCCTTAGTGGGGGTGATGAATAAATTTAAGGGATTAGATCTGGTAGACAGGGAGCATGAAGAGCAATGGTCAGAAGTTTGTGACGTTGTATAGGAAGCAGCAACAAAAAATATCAGGGACCTAACAGAAGCAGAAGAGAGGAAGAAGAGGTGGCAAGAATACGTAGAGGAATTCTACAAGAAACACCTTAACATCACTAATAACCATGATTCTGTGGTCACTGATTGAGAGCCAAATATGTTGGAGAATGAAGTCAAGTGGGCCTTAGGATACATCGCCCAGAACTAGGATGGTTGTGGTGGTGGAATTCCAGCTGAAGTGTTTTCAAAAAATATTTCAAAAGATGATATTGTTAAATGTATGCCAGGAGAAATCATAGAATCATAGAGTTGGAAGGAATAACTTTAGATTTGCACTCTGGTGACAAAAAGTGAAGAACTAAGAAAACTGTTGATGAAGGTGAAATAAGAGAGTCAGTGAAAAAACTGTTTTGAAGATCAACTTTTTTAAAAATAAAAGATTATGGCATCTAATCCCATCATTCCTTGGCAAACGGAGAGGGCAGAAATAGAAGCAGATTTTAATTTCTTAAGTTCAAATCTCTGCAGTTTATTTATTCATTTATTTGCACTTTATTCCACTCTCTTCCTTGAAGGTATCAGGGTAGGTTACAACCATGTTGATTGCAGCCATGAAATTAAAATAGACTTGCTTCTTGGAGGTAAAGCTGTGGCAACATATTAAAAAACAGAATAATTGCCTTGCTGACAAAGGTCCATATGGTCAAAGCTGTGGTTTTCCCAGTAGTGACATATAGTGGCATCTGTATATTGATAGAACTAGTTTTGGAGATTAAAAAATGTTTTTATCCAATAATAATTTCTGTTTCTTTGAAGATTTAGGACTGAAATGAATTAATGCATATGTGTATCTACCACATATGTACCGTATTTTCTGGTGTATAAGACGACTGGGCGTATAAGACGACCCCCAACTTTCCAGTTAAAATATAGAGTTTGGGATATACTCGCCATATAAGAAGACGACACCCAGCGTATAAGACGACCCCTGACTTTTGAGAAGATTTTCCTGGGTTAAAAAGTAGTCTTATATGCCAGAAAATACAGTATATTTAAATAATTATGGTTTTGCTCATTACCTATAGTGTGAGGAACTAGAATTAATTAGTTTTAATGAGTTAGGTAGCTGTGTATCAATTTGAAGTATTTTCTTGTGTTTGAGATGATAGAGGTTTATTGAAAAATATGGCTGAAATCATTTAAATATTCTGTTACATATTTGCTACCTGGGGTAGGATGAATAACTCTTTCTACACTTTTAACAATTCTCTGAGGCAAGTTAAAGCCAAAAGATAGTAAGTATTTGAATAGCTCCCATGAATCTCTGAATTCAACATGTTTCTAAATCTATTTTTAAATTACTTAATCATTGGAGGGAAAATAGACTGTAATGTTTGCAGAGGATTTATAGAGGGATGGAATGTTTTAGCTCAACATGGGGTGTTTTTCCACTGTCACTAGAAGTACCCATTAAGTACCCATTAATGGGTACAAAAATGCCATTACGTACCCATTAATGGGTACTTAATGGGTACTTTTAGTGACAGAGGAAAAATACCCATGGTGGACCTGTTTGCACTTAGTTCCTGGGGATGCTCCCACATGCTCCTGAGCACTCCATTCCCATGCTGTAATACCACCTCTGTCCCAGAGTGTCCTGGAGCATGCATGAGTGTCCCTGATTTTCTGAAGCATCACCAGCAGCTTCTAAGGAGCTCCTGGTAAGCTCCCAGATTGAGTGTTTGTACCTATTTCTGGTGCAAACACTGCATGGAGGTTGGGTGGAGCAGCTGTGGCTGTGCAAATGCACACCTTGTTGCCATCTCCATGGCAATGGCCTGGTATGCAGGAAAATTGCCATGGCAATTGAGATGGCCTGGGACAGACTGCCCACACTACGAATGCTGGTACTTAAGTTGGGGGTGGTACCCACGCTTAGAAACATGGGCAACCACCCCTTTACTTAACTGTACTGGAATACTCATTCCAGGCAGTTAAGTGCAGACAGACTCAAAGTGCTAGTTCAACCATCTGAAAGTGCTAAAATAAGGTTTCAGTGCTAAAGAGGTTACCATTTTAGATTATCAGTGCAGTTGAAAGATTTAATATTCTTATTAGATATTAAATATCATACTGAACACACGAGGTTTTTCTTTTAAACTTTAAATTTTCTTATTTCCTTGAATTAAACTTATACTGAATGCATTCACACATCTTCCAAAAATATTTTTTCTTCTTCCTCTCCTCTTTCTTTTTTCCATGTTTGTAAATGTAAACAGGGCTTGTCAATCATGAAACCACTATTTAGCTACAATTTATACTATTTTAAATTCTTGAGATTCTTATTATGGATAAAGCTAGATACAGATTATATAATATGATATACTGTAGGTCTATATAGATAATCAAAGATATATTCTATTGTTTTAGTCCCTTGAGACATTGATGAAGGCTAGGCATACATATTAGCTTTATGAATTGAACACATTTGGTAAATTGTATTAGGGTTTTATGAATAATTAGGATTTTTATGATTTTATCTTGTTCAATATTTCTTATAAAAATTAACTATTGAAATCCAAAAGGAAGTCAGGGTGGGAAGGATTCAAATTGTGTAGAAATCATAGATTACTGGGTAGAGTGATAAATAACTCTGAAGAAGAATATATTAGATACTAGATAATTGTGTAAAATCAATGTTTTTTTCATTTCTTGACCCAAATCTGTAACTCTTGATACATATGATTTAGTATAGTACAGTCTTTTTTTTTATGATGGCTTAGGTTGTAATTTTTTGTGTCTTTAATTTGTTCATATATATAAAACTAGGTACATGGATGTGCTTAAAATAGATTGCTGGAAACAATTATTCATCCTCCTCTTTGTGAAATTCTCTAGTGGCCCACAGTTGTACTTTGTTTAATGTGGGCCACTGTTTAACCATTTAGTGTTTAGAAATTTTGAACTAGAGTTCATGGTTTGTTTCTCTTAAACCAGAAATGGCAACCTTTTTAGTATCCATAGACAAACTTGGAATTTTGAGAACATCCCAACCGATACGGATTGTATTCCCTCATGGTCCTGTGTGTGGGAGATTCCATAGCTTTGTATGCCCTAAAGGAAGACTTTGGGGCATTGTTGCGCCTGTGCATGCCATTTTAATGACCTCAGTTGTAAATAAGTCAGAAAGTAAATAATAAACCTTGTTTTAGCACTAGGTTGTTGTTTGGATTGATGAAATCATAAGCTGTGGTTTGGATTTCATTCACAACCACGGCCTGGGTTCTGCTGTTCCCATCTGAATGAAGGATGGATGAAGCTGGGGTGACGATACCATATTGCTTGTGCACAGTGGTGAACCACAGACCTTGACTATTATGTGCGAATGAAGCCAGTGAGGGACATTTATAGGCTCTGTAACACTGTGTCAACTAGAATCTTTACTACTTTATAAATTTTGATTGGAGGCCGCAGCCCAGCCTTTTCCTATGAGTCAAATCCATTCAGTAGTAGAAACCTCTGACTAAGATATACCAGTTGGACTTTCTGCACTTTTAATCTGTGGTCAAGTATCGAGGTGACATGGAGTAAACTCTTAGCTTGGAAAGCTTCCCTCTCTGTAGTTATAAATATATCATACTATTGTACTTGGCAAGCTGTAGGCAAAACTGAAGTGAGATCTCCTCATTAAGGGAGCAAGTTGTGGAGTAGGGAGAGGACAGTGTGAAGCTAAGGGTGATAAACAGTGGCCTTGTCCAGAATAGGGCATGGGAGTTTTCTTATCTCACTTGAGCAGGAGGTGCTGGGAGCTTCCTGTGCAAAATTAGGAGCATATGCCGCTTTCCTCTTCTTGTTTAGCTTCCTTCGCTATATAAGAAGGTTCCCAGCACTGTGATTATCTCTGCATCTTCAAACATGGCACAATCCACTTCCTTAAGAGCTTGATGTATCCTTAAGAGTCATGCTGTCTTTTCTTTCCCTATCCCCCCTCTAAGAATCCTCTGGACAAACCTCTCTTCTAAAGTTCAGGGGAATGTGGAGAGCGTATGAAGGTTTGCATGACTGCAGCAGCAAATTTGCTCATTATGTTGGAAGCTCTTTCGGAAAGATGCAAACCTCTTGACCTAAGTACTGAGTTAACCAGTCTATGTTCTTTCTCTTTTCTTACGTTATTCCTGGAAAACCAAAGTAGAATCGAAGGCTTCTGGTTTTCAAAAGTAGAGTTTAGCTTCTCAGGGCTTTGCCTTTAAATAGATCACAAAATATGCCGATGTGCCCAGGAAATTGTGTGTGCGTGTGTGTGTGTGTGGGGGGGGAGAGATACCAGTAGGATTATAACGTTCATTCTGTTAAGCTTCACCTTGAGTTGTAGTGGATCAAATTGTGTTTTGGTAGGATGAAAACATGGCTTCCACTTAAACCTTCTGCATTTATGTATGTATGTATGTATGTATGTATGTATGTATGTATGTATGTATGTATGTATGTATGTATGTATGTATGTATGTATGTATGTATGTATGTATGTATGTATGTATGTATGTATGTATGTATGTATGTATTTGTATTTCTATCCTGCTCTATACCCAAAGGTCTCAGGGCGATTAGCAGCCTTTAAAATGACAAATTATAAACGGATATATATTAAAAACAATAATGAATCTTTCTGCAGGCCACTGCTGTTTATAATACATGAAAGCAAGGGAATTAGGAAAAGTCATTTGGATAGCTTAAAACAGAAGACTCTGGTTTTTCCAGAATATCTAAGTTTAGTGGGTTAAGTAACCAACATATGGATGCAGATGGAGAAAAATTCATTCAGTAAATGGTTGTTGGTTAGCTGGTAGTTTTGATGGAATGGATGTGTACCTACCTCTCTGGTGTAGAAAGCAGGGTGCATAAGAACATAAGCACATAATAGTAGCCCTGCTGGATCAGGCCACAGCCCATCTAGTCCAGCACCCCATCGCACAAGGTGGCCCACCAAATGCTCATGGGTATCTCAAGCAGAGACAAGAACAAAACTTTTGCATGCTCTCAAATCCCAGCAAATGGCCTTAAAAGTGCCCCGCTCCCCCCCCCACCTGAAAGATGCACCTTGGCATTCATTCTAGTTGCCATTGATACATCTGTCATCCATAAATTTGTCTAACCCTACCTTAAAGCCATCTAGACTGGTAGCTGTCACCACCTCTTCCTGCTGCACATTCCATAAGCCGATGACCCTTTGGCCATGTCTTCATGGCAACCTTATCTCAGATTCAAAACATTTTCAATACTCGGAGTCCGCACGGCAGTTTGGCTTAACACGCTTTTCCCATGTTAAACCACGCCAAAGCGTGGTGAATATCAATCCTGATTTCAACAGGTCTCACTCCAGATCGTGCGCTTGAAACGTTTTACATTTTTTACTGTGTGGACAGTACCATTTTAAGAGATGAGAATCCATGTTTAGGGTTTCCTTCTCCCAATAGCTTGCTTCCAAAGACAGTGATTTCAGTGTAAAAATCCACTTAACAGGGATCGCTACACTGTAGCGATGGAACCACTTCACACCTTGATGGTTGGAATAACAGTGTTGCAATTTTGCGCAATTCTAGCTTTTTGGAGTTCTGACTTTAGAAAGGGAAAGGGAGGAAAGCAGCTGAATGTGAATGTTTAAAGCAAAGGGGCTTTAGTTGCCACCGCTGCTGTGTGCCATGAGCAATGGGGAGAGGAGGGGAAAGAATCGCTGGCTGGCTGCCCACTGCTATTTTTCCTCCATCCATGGAAGCAGCAGCCACCCAGCCACCCAGTTAGGCTTGGTGAAGGGGTCCCTTATGGGTGGCATGTCCATGCCAGGAGGAAGAGGGCAGGGCAGCCCTGAAAAGCGGCTTTTAAGAAGTAGTCACTTGAGTCCCACCTTGAGTCACGTACCCCACGTACGATCCTCAGAATCCGGATCCAATGCGATTAAGTTAAAAGTAATGGGAACAGGCAAATTCGCGTTTGCATCCGGTTCTATTATTTCGGTTTAGGGAAAGCGAAATAAGCTTGCTGTGGGGATTCGCCCTTTGAGTGAAGAAATACTTCCCTTTGTCACATCCGACTCTCCTACCCATCAGCTTCATAGAGTGCCACCTGGTTCTAGTGTTGTGCGATAGAGAAAAGATATTGCATCTTGAAGTAAGAGGGGAATTTTGGCTTTGGCACTGAAAAAATAAAATTTATTTAGTAATTAGGATTGTGTATAGAAGGCAAACAACAATAAAATGTTCTGTGTCTTCCATATCTGGGAATTGAAAGATGCAGATTGGGGAACACCCATGGTATTTCCTGATAACAACCCAATTTCATCTAAATATCAATTGATTCAAAATGTGCTTCAGAGGTTAAATAAGAAGTACTTTCTGAGTTTAACTTCTTAATATTAGCCAGCCAAGCTATGATTTTAGAGTTGAAACTTGCAACTATGACGTTTTGAGTCCCTGTATCTATTGCTCTTTGAAAATAGCCTTATTACCCATGCAACCCCAAACTTGTAAATAAAAGTCGCTCTGAAAGGCAACATATCATGGGCTAGATAGGCCACTGGTTGGATCTGGCAGAGCATTTCTTACATTTTTAATATGGAATTTGTAATATACAAATCTGTAATCTGTGTTCTCTTTTAACTAATAAGCATGTCATGCTGAAGATCTAGTTGTACTTTCAAACTGCACTCAGATGGAAATGATGGTGTGAAATATCCAGAATAGGTTTGCTTGCTTGTTTCCTCCAATGCTTGTGAATATTTACCATTTATTACTCTTTAAGCCTTGGATACTTTCCAGATACATGCACATTTTGTGGACTGTAAGTGCTTCAATTGACAAACAGGATGGCCCATTTATTTTACATGTTGAATAGACTAAAATGAATGTCTGTGTTAAAAACCACAATGCAGTATTGAAATAATACCAAATGACTCAATGAAACTGGAACACATCCAAAGCCATGATGGATTTTCTCTTCAGTTTGTGAAAATCTGCTCTTAACTGTAGTCATTTACACACCTAAAAAAAACACAGGTCCACAAAGGTTCTTATTGCCCATCTTTAAGTGATTCTGCAAAAATAACCAGTCTGTTATTTTATCTTTAATTAACAAGATAAAGACAAGAACATGAGAATTGCAGTAACTAGTTGAGAGGCAAGTGAATTGATATAGAGATAGATAGGGTGTTTTTCCACTGTCAAACACGCATAGATAACATCTTGCTGTTCTCCTTAGTTGTGAACTCTTGAAATGATCCTAGTGAAATAAAGCTTAGGGATTCTCCTTTGACCATATGAAGATAGTATTGGGAAGCAATGTCATTTCACCATGGGTTGTTGCCCAAGGGGCATTTTTACTTCATTTTTCTTCGACTGGTCATACCAGTGATGGTTAGAATGGGTAGGCAAATGCAGAAGTCTCTCTTTCCTCTGGTGAAAGTTGGTTTGTGAGCCTCCTTTGAAGTCCACTTGTTCCTTGTAAAATCACTAAAATGCAACTGTCCTTGTTTATGGAATGTCAGAAATCTATTGTCTGTTGCACCATTGACTTGCATTGGTAGACTGGGCTTTCGTGATTACATTATGCTAAGCAGTGATTATATTACACTAAACAGTGGTTTGTAAGAACCGATCATAGAATTGTATGGAACACATTTTGTTCAAATCTATATCCCCCTTTCCTCTATTGTTTTGGTTGCCATGATCACGCTGATCTCCACTTTAGGGACTAGTCTCTAATTCAGTCTAAATAAAGAAGAAAAGAATTAAGATTTTCCTTCTTGCCTGCTGCTTTCATAGTAGAAATGAGGCTGCAGAACCTGTATGCATCCCATGCTCTGGTGGTTTTCTTAAATCTTCAGCCTGATAGCAGACTCCAATCAGGCTCCAGAGACACTATATTGTCAACACAATGGAAGATTAAACCAAGGCTTCATCTACATGAGCTGATGGTGGGGCAGCTTGCAGCTGATAGGGAGTTGTCATTGTGTCCTGCCAACACTTCTGACATTTCCAAGCAGACCCTAAAGGCCACTGGAGCCAATCTGTTGGTGGAACATCGTTTACATGATTCAACATTTTAATCCTATTTTACCCCTATTTTAAAATTTTGCCTTTAACTTACTGTTGTAAACTACTGTTTTTATTTGACATATCCTGCCCAGAGGCTCTATGATATATGGGAGGATAAAATGTTGAGTAACAGTAAAGTAAAGAAGTTGCTTGAGCTTTGACCATTGAGTTGACATTGAGTTGGCATGGTACACCAAGTGCTAGTCTTCAGCTGTCTGCTCAGAAAAAGGCATATTGAGCCAGTTTGGTCTAGTGGTTAGGGAGCTGGACTCTTATCTAGGATTACTGGGTTTGATTCCGCTCTCCTCCATGAAACCAACTGAGTGGCCTTAGGCTAGTCACAGCTCTCTTCTGAGCTCTCACAGCCCCACCTACCTCACAGGGTGTTCTGTTGTGGGGAGAAGAATAGAAAGCTTAGTCAGCCACTTTGAGTCCCCTTAAATGGGTGAAGAAAGCTGGGTACAAAAGCCAACTTCTTCTTCTTGAGTGTTGTTTTCCCCATCAATGCATCCTTCTTGGGGCATGGGTTGTGGGAAACAGCTTCCCCTGGAGAAGGCCATTTGCTCACTGTTCCCTACTCCCCAGGAGACTGTGAGTCACTCTCTAATGTGCAGCCAAATATGCGTATTTCTCAGGAGGTGGCTACATATCTTGTTTTTTCTTAACTAACTACAGGGATGGGAAAATCCAAAAGACAGCCTCTCCACTCTCATACTGAAATTGGAATGGAGGTCAATTTTCCTTCTAACGACTCTGAGCCTTAGAACAAAAACAATACCAGCAACTCATAGGTGCTGATTCTCTCCTCAAAACCTGCTAGCTGATAATAATGATGGTTGCCCATTGGACTTGATGAAGTGGACACTCTGGCAGCTGAAATAAACTAGAACAAAGTGTCAGACTAGGAAGAGCTGATTATGATTAAGATACTGTACAGCAACAAACCTGGGGGTCGGGACCCCTTTGGGGGTCGAATTACCCTTTCAGAGGGGTCGCGATGAGTCTCCTGCTGCCCTTCCCTCCCACTTCCCAGCTGCTTCGTCCCCGTGGTTGGGGGTCTCCACAACATGAGGAACTCCATTAAGGGGTCACGGCATTAGGAAGGTTGAGAACCACTGCTCTAGGGTCATCAAGTCCAACCCCCTGCTCAATGCAGGATTTCCTAAACCATCCCAGACAGATGTAGATCCAGCCTGTGCTTGAAGACCTCCAGCGGAGGAGAACTCACTACCTCCTGTGGCAACCTAGTCCACTGACTGATCGCCCTCACTGTCAGGAAGTATTTCCTAATATCTAATCTGTGTTGACTCCCTTGAAGTTTCATATCATTGTTTCTAGTCCTCCCATCTTGTGCAAGTGAAAATAGGTACGATTCCTCTCACTTTCTTAATATGAAAATTGACCCCACTGAAGTTAGTGGGTTATGCACACACTAGCCAACCCTGCACTGAAACATACATGAAGAAGAAAGGGCTCATGTTCACCTCACATGGATCTCCACATGCAACTAAGTTGGTCACTGTGGGCACAGTCTGCTAGGCCAGATTGGCCATTATTCAGGTCCAGCAGGACATTTTGCTCTTAGGGCACAGTTACCCTGGTATGTATGTGTCTGTACAGACAAGATATGTGCAAGCAACATACCGTTTACAATCAAATGGAGGAATGAAGAGATAAACTTCCTTTCCCATGCACTGCCTTTATAGTCAGAATTGTGTACCTTCATCCAGCTAAGTAATTAAGAAGCAACAAAAAATAGAAAAAAAAACACTTTTCTTACTTAAAATGTTTCAGAATTGTTTCAAGATAAAATCCTTCTCAAAGTAATTTATTTTAAAAGCAACAGTATAAAGAGTATATACTAAAATTGTATTAACTGTTTCACATCAAAACAGAAACATTGTAAAAAGGTAAAATAATTATTCTAAAGTTATAAAATAAAAGCCAGTTAAAGCAGACTGAAATATATAACTTTTAAAGAACTATTTAACATTAACCATGTAAGAAAGCCAGATGTGATTTGGATGTGATTTCTTTTAAAGGTATTTTACAAGAAAAGACCTCAATTTCGTGCCTCCTTATTGTTTCATTAATTTTGCTAGTACAGCAAGGGCTAATAAAATCCCAATGCAATTTTCTGTAATCTGCTTTATAATCACCATCTCCTAGTTTGGGCTACTGACTTATTATAAAAAACAAGTAAGTTGGCTTTTCTACCCTGCTTTTCTCACCCATTTAAGGGGACTCAAAGTGGCTGACAAAGCTTTCTGTTCTTCTCCCCACAAGAGAACATTCTGTGAGGTATGTGGTGCTCTGAGAGCTCAGAAGAGAGCTGTGACTAGCCCAAGGTCACCCAGCTGGCTTTGTGGAGGAGGGCAGAATCAAACCTGATATTCCCAGATAAGAGTCTGGTGCCTTAACCACTAGACAAATTAACCTTGTTGAAGCTACCAGGACAGAATATTGACTCTGTCAGAGGTGACCATAACTGAAAGATTAGTCCAGCATAATTGTCATCCACAAAGCAGGTTTAATTCTTTGAATTTGCTTCTACAGCATGGAATAGCCACTAGCTGAAAACCGACCTATACACAACAGTAATTGGGTTTTCATAATTTCATGCTGTGCTTACTTAAATAGTCATGACTCACCAGCAATACTGGAGGTAAAGAAGTGAAAACAGATAACCCTTCTTCCCGGACACAATCCTGATGACCCCCCTCCAATGTATCAATACTTTGCAACAGTAGTCTTGGGGCAACAGTAGTCTTGGAACTTCAGGGCCCTCTGCAGGTCAAAACATGGTTCAGAACAGTGGTTGTGCTATTTCCAGTGACCAAAACCAGCCATACACCAGGATTCCAGTAGATTCAGGGTCTATTTAACATTTCAGTATAACTGCAGCTACCTAACTATGTTCAAGCTGCTACAGCAGTCATTGGGACCAGGGGCGATTTTGCATTTCCCTTCCCATCCGCTGGACAGAAAATGGGCACAATCACCCAACGTTGACTAGTGCTTGCACTTGCGACTGCTAGTCACTTGCAGCCTAAGTCCTGCACGATTGGTCACTCAACTATGACCGATTCCGGGGCCAGTCCTCTTCAGGGTGCCACCATATTGGATGTGGCACCCTCCACAACGGTGTCAGCACCGTTGCTATGATAGTGCTGATGCTCTGTGCAGGCTCAGGCTCAGGCACGTCTACGGTTGTCCCAGGTGCCAGCGCACTTACGCGGAACCTCAGACAACCCCAGAGCACCAGAAGAGGTACAAATAGTTGCCACCTGGGTGTGCCTGGTAAGCTTTTGGTTAAGGTTGGTAACGGTGTGGAGCACAATTTCATGCATAATTAGGAAACTTCTGGAAAGGCAGGGGGTGCCTGGAAGCTATAACAGCCTTCTCAAGGTGCAGAAGCTGTTCCCCAGAAATTCCCTAATTTTGCACTACAGGCTGTAGTGTGAATAGGCCTCAGGTTAAGCTTCCCCCCCCCCCCCCGCAAGCTTGGAAAAGTTTGAAGAGGGAGTAATTATTCTACAAATGATCAGCGCTTGGGTACCTTTGGATACCTCACCTCTGCCTCCCTTTCGCCCCTAGCATCCTGCTGGGGCTGCTTAGCAAATCCTGTGGGATTATGGTTTCTCTCCTACTGTCTGGTAGAATCCAGGGCCCTTTCTGCACTTGGCCTTGCTCTAGAATATATCTCAGAATAGGGACCTGTTATCTTCATGCTAATGCAGACTGTGGAAGACCCCATGTGAGGCCTGCCATAGTCTTAGGTAGCTTGTGGCCAGCAGACCGCTATCCTGAGATATATTCCAGAATAAGGAGAAGTGCAGAAAGGGCCCTGGCTTGTCTCCTACTGTGTTAATCAAATAAGGCGACTGGAAAGTATACAGGATCCCCGCCTCCATTTTTTAAGAAAAAAAATATATTTGACAGAAGCCCATGCCTTCTCTGGCTTGCTTTCCCTCCCATTTTGCTGTAGGGATGCTTAGTAGAATCTTCATGCCTGCTTGTCTTTAGTTACGAAGTCACAGTGGTGAAGTTTGCAGAAGGAGAACTGCGCTCCCTTGGTGTTCTCCACTTTTGCTTCATGAGGAGTGCAGTTTGAAATGAGATGTGGTAACTAGAATCCACATCCTATGGTTTGCATCCGTGCATTTGAATGCTACAGCTTGAATGAAAACTGTATTCTTTAGGATTCTGTTTCTGTGTGACTTCCTGGTGCACTTGAATCTGGTAGGTTTCAGGGAGTGAAAACCCTCTTTGGCTTTCCTCATCTTGTTGGGAAGGGGCAGTTAGAATTCTTATGCTCATTTGGGAGACCTCACCCGAGACTTATTAGTGATGGTGATCATGACAATGGTTAAAAAAATCCTTGGGGAAGGAGCTGGGAGAGAGTTGGGCTCTTATCTGTTGTGATTGTGTACTCCTACACAAAGCCAGTTGGGTGATCTTGGGCTAGTCACAGCGCTCTTTCTGTGCACTCAACTGCATGTCTGTTGTGGGGAGAAGAACAGAATGTCTGTCAGCTGTTTTGAGTCCCCTTAAAGGTGAGAAAAGCAGGTTATAATAGCCAACTCTCCTCCTCCTCCTCCTTCCTTTGGTGTTCCAAACAGGTGGAACTGGAAAGGGGGAAAATATTGAACCAGAGACTGTGGGACACAGTGATACCAGATGCTCTGAAGCTCCAGTCTCTGCTTTACAGAGCAAAAGGAGCAAGAGAAATTCTGACAAACATAAAAGGGTGATGGAGCCAGTAGCATCAGGGCAAGGGGGAAACCTTTGATATTGTGTTGCATCTGTACAATGGGGCAGGAATTTCTTAGGTGGAGCTAGCAGATGATACCACTCTGATGGCACAGGGACAGTCCCCAACACAGGATTTAGCTGTGTATATCCCAAATGGGTAAGAACTATGTATGCATTTATTTGGAACTGGGAAGTGAAATGCAATCTAGAATTAGTTACTGATAGAAAAACCCTTATTCAGATAACAATCTGTTCAAATGATGACTTAAAATTAATTCAAAATTGAACAAAAGTTTTCAGCCTCCTTTCTAGAAAGAATGAAAGGAGTAAGCAGATGCTGATAGCTTCTGTCACTTCCCAATATCAATATCTAATTGATATCCAATGACTAGAAACCTATGTATTAGTCCTGTTGGTTACCAAGTGGGTATCCCAATTGAAACTAATGGGGAAAGTGCTGACAGATCACAATGGATGCTAAAATGATTAACGTGTTTAAATAGTTTTGAAATGAGTTTGCAATGTTTATCTTAACTGTAACTGAAAACAATCTGATGCTGGTTTTATTTAACAGCATGAAGAACTGAGAAAGGTAAAGCCGTTGAATAGGACCTCTGTGGAAGGAGGGAGTTGCTTCTTTGATCTGTGTGGGGAGGGGTATCCAATCCTAGGGGGAGGGAGTGGGTAAAGTTGACTAGCACTCAAGGGTGAGCGCTAGTCAACGTTGGGCAGATGGAAAGGCTAGTGTGAAAACACCTCTGGAAAGTCAAAAGTTGAATTCAGATGTTGAATTCAAATATAAAGCTAATGAAAACAATTAACACACATACATAAAAGAATTATATGTAGCAATATGTAGAGTTGGGTCAGAAGCAATGGCTCATATGATTCACCTAAATTCCATGGTGTGGTGGAAGATCTCCCTCTAATCCGACTTGCAATTTATAAATTTCCTTAAAATGTTTTCAAAATACACTGAGTCTTTAGATATTGACTTTTAGGATTTGGTAACCCATATATTACATTTTTTGTATCAACAGCCAGATTGTAGTGATTATGTTACTTAGGAATAAATGTTAACGTGTGTGTAAAATACTAATCATGTGTGAATTAGATTTTATAGTTCATTATCAATGGCGGCAGCTATGGTAGTAGCCCAGCTATCAGTATTAGTAACAGAGTGAAGTTTTGATACCCTTCTTTCATATAATTTCATACAATTTTCTTATATGTTTGGATAAATACAGGACATAGTACTGAAGACAGCACTCAAGATGCAAGAGTGCATTTGCTTTCACCTGCCTGAATGGGTCCTTCTGTGCAGCAGATGACCTGGTTCTGGCTGATAAGAACTTCCTAGTGTGCCATTGCTGCACCTGTATTGCTTCATGGTCTCAATCCACAGGGCACTGCTGACTTTACCTCAATCTTGTGCAGATTTGTGTATCTTAGAATGTGGGTCTTGATTTCTCGAATAACATTTCCTAAGTACCAATGTTTAAAGACGTTTAGCCCTTTGCACTGCCATATTTGATTTTTATTTTCCCCATCATAGGCACGACACTTGCTCCAATCTAGACAGATCATTCATCTTGAAATCTGGGAGTACTATAGGAAACAGAATCGACAGTATTTCACAAAAAACAGCGATAATAGAGGGCAAGACAAAGGTATGAAATTTTGGTTTTAAATATATATATATATTTATAGGACATTCTTACCACATCTTGGTGTTCATGCTGTATTTGTTTGCTTTTTTCTTTCCCTATTGCTTTTCACGAGGAAAGCATCAAGGTATGCAAGCTTTTAAATGGAATGGGAAAGCATCTGTCAGAAAGGGACCCTGAAAACTAATCTGACTGTGTAGAACAACCTTAGGAGGTGGATAAGGGTCTGAAAAGATTAGATTTTGGAGGAATCTAATGAGCTTCACAACTGAAAATGGATTTCAGAAACTAGATAGCCATAGTGCACTGGTCTTTATGATGATTATCTTTTGTCTGATGATAATGGCAATTGTGGCAGCAATGGTTAATGAGAGATGACAGTACATATCAGTTAAGGAGGAGAGATAACAGACGTTTGTAATTTTTTATTTCATTGTTTTGCCTTTTAACCTTGTAGTCTTGATGTCTAATGGCAGGCCGGTTCATAATAAGAGCATACTTATACACTGTTTGATGAGGAAAGAGAGAACTGGGGCCAATTCACACTACAGCCTGTAGTGCATGATTAGTGAACTTCTGGGTAAGGGCATCTGCATTTGGAAGCGGCTGCTACAGCCTTCAAGCACCCCTGCCTTCCCAGAAGTTTCCTAATCATGCAGTACCTGTGGAACACGAAATCATGCTCCACACACACACACACACACACACAGTCTTCCCCAGTCACTTACCTGTTGCATCCAGCCGGGGAGCATTCACACCCCTTCTGGTGCTCCGGGGTCATTGGAGGTGCCATGCAAGCACACTGGCACCTTGGACGACCATAGAATCGATTGGGCAAGCACAGAGTGTCAGCATCATCATGGCAACAGTGCTGATGCACATGCAGTCATGGAGGGCGCTGCAACCCAAATGGCAGTGCCCAGAAGAGGACTGACCCCTGGATTGGTCACAGGTGACTGACCAATTGCGTGGGGTTTAGTCTGTTAGTGACTAGCACTCGCAAGTGCAAGTGGTAGTTAATGTTGTCTCATTGTGCTCCTTTCCTGTCCAGGTGGCGAGAAAGGAAGTGCAAAAACGCCCTTGATCTCTTAGCTGGGCACACTGGGAGGGATGAATGTAATCCAGAAGTACCCAACCTTGGTGCATTAACACAGATTGAGGATACAGTGCTGGTCCCTTCTGAGCTGTAAGACCAGCGTCCATCATGGCTAGCAATCTTTTCATTCTGGAGGGGGCTTTGAGGTTTTGCATGTGTTATTAGCTCAAAAAAAACCCAAACAGATAGGGAATATTGGTGGTGTACCACCACTCACATGGCTGCTCTGTAGGTCTTGCCTTTGCCTTCTGCTTGCCATAAGCAACAGGTGGGCTACTGTATGAGATAGGATACCAGACTAGATGGGCTGTGACTTGGTCCATCAGGTCCCACCCCCTTGGTCCCACCCCCTTGATTTAACTGAGAGAAGTGATCTCAGGAGTAGTATTTGAAATCCCTAGTTGACTGGTCCTGGTCCATCTGGTCCAGTTCAGGACTTTACAGCTTGCATCACAGCTCTGAGCCTCCTCAGACTGAGAGTAGCCTAATACATTCAGCAAGGGACACTTTATTTCAGGGTATAGGAGGACTGCCCTGGAAGTAAATGGAGGCAGTAACTTTCTCAGGTGTTTTATAAGGTTTGAACTGATGGTGGCAAATTCTGGGGAATTTTCTGATGATACAGATTGGCTGCCCTGTTGAGAATCTCATCTCACTGTGGAATGATAAGATGCATTAGACAATTGACACAGTTGTTCCTGAGTAGCTTCTTCTGCTCATAGGATTCAGTGGAATTCCAAGCAGGACAGTGAATGAGACAAGAGTAGAATGTAAATGGGAGTATGTGTCATTGCTAATGTGTTGTCCGTGCTAAAAAAATAGAAGGTATCATCTCTGTTGAGTCTTCAGCACCTGCTTAAAGAATATTTGTGTAACCAGGGCTTCAGCTACCCACCCCCAGCCTCACAGATACATGCACAGATAATTCCTGCATTTCACACTCCCCTGTAATTAAGACACTCACCACATGCACACACTGGGAGAAAGAGAAAGACGTGCAATGCAAGCCACCTGAGGTTTCCCCGGCTACACACTGATAGTGGCGGCTTGAAGGAGAAGGCTGACTAGATAAGGCACAAGGGATGGGTGAGCAAGAGAGCGAGTGGGAAGGAAAGGAAAAGAAGAGAGAGAGGGAGCATGAGCTCTGCTGGGTGGAATACTAATCAGGCAGGTTCCCCGTCTGCAGCGAGCGAGTGAGCAAGCTGGCTGCTGCCGCTGCTGCCGCTGCTGCCTTAGCTGCAGAAGCGTGCAGAGCTTTTTGCTTTGCGGAGAAGCGAAAAAGCGGCAGCAGAGAGGGTGAGAGAGCACTGCCTGCCTGCCTGCTCACCCAGCCAGCCATGTGGTAACTTTGTTATCAGTGTGCGTAGGTGGGAAATGAAAGTGTGAAGTGGAGTGGGTGAATTGCTACTTAGTGGCTGAAAATGAAACTGTTGTGTGAAGTGCCTCCTGGCACTTTAAAAATCTGGCAAGGGGCTGTCCTTCAGGGAGAAATCCCACCCATTTCATGACAGATCTGCCCAATACTTTTGTAGCATTCCCAAAGGAATAAAGATAGAGCATTTTAACTGCAAAAAACTGGGGGAAACACATGAAAAAACAGGTGTTTTTTATTGGTTTTTAGCGATATACTACTCAAAAAAACACCTGAATCGATTTGGTAGTGGGAACAAAGGAAGTTCACATCAGTTTGAAATAATTTTTTTGGCATGAGTGGAGATGCAGCCTGCTTGTACTAAAAGGCTTTTAACAATTACCAGTTGAACCTCTTTGGATATTTCAATTCTTATGTTGATGCAATCTCAGAATGGACAGGACAAAATGTTATGTATTGAACTGGATAAAGTGATATCAAGCCCCACCAAAAGAACTTGGAACGCCAAGCCCCACACTATTTCATACCATTGTGTAATTTCCTTGTTTGTTTGAAAACATATCTAGCTTTTAAGTGAGTGTGTTCAGAGATGTGATGCTAGTTTTTTGGATTTCACCCTGTGTCTTATTTTGGTGATCACTTTTCTCAAAACTAATATTGAAAATTTGGAGAGGGTTCAGAGAACCACAAGGATGCCTGAAATATCAGTAAGATTATTTCACAACAGAGAAGGTAGAGAATTCGGATGAAAGCTGTCTGAAAGTTCTTCCAGGGTGAGGCAGTTCTAGAAAATACTTCAGGGTTTCATTCTAAGGCCCGCTGTGGAGCCACTTCTGTCTCCTAGGACAGCCCCAAATGCACCCTTCACACTTACCTCCATGTCAAGGCTGTGTGAGGGCAGGGCAGCCAACTGCAGCTGCACAGTTGTGCAACACATCACCCAATCACTGTAGCAATGGGCCAGCAGGCATGGTCAGTGCTGCAGTGAGGTGGACACAGCCAGATGGCAGTGTTCGCACTTAACCTGTGAAGGCGAGTTCCAGATAGGTTTGGGATGGGGCCGGCACTTACAATGCGAACACCAGCCACCATCCTTATACTTCCATGGGAACCACAGATGTTAAGTGTGAAAAGGACCTCACTGTATTAAGCAGAAGAGGCAGAATTATCTGTCCTTATTTGGGGTACGATTTGTTTTAGCTCTGCTGGGAACCTAGGTTTTCCTCCTTTACTTTAGGTTCTTCAAGTTATTACAATCCTTGGCAGATTTTATGAGTCAGGTTAATAGCCCTTTTGGCACAAAACAGCATTCATTTCAGGCTGGCTCCAGACCCTACCCAAATATTGTGCTAACAAGTGATATTCCGGAGACAACCCCTCTGGAATAATTGCTTGTTGTCTTGACAGTGTAATATGTACATTCAGGTATTCCAGTGGTGTAAAATACCCAGAAGGGCATATTAACACCACCAAACATGCACAGCCAACTTTTTTTGCCCCCTGCACATGCTCACAGTCAGAATGGTGGCTCCATCCAGAAGGTAGGATATAGCACTATTTGAAAAAATCTGCATTCAGAGTCATGTTTTTCCAAAATAGGTTACAGCAAGTTTTCACAGAGATATAGAGGAGCTATACTGGGGTTGCCACAGATATATAGCACTATATATCCCCTATCTGGACAGGGCCTTGAGACTGAGGATGGGAATACATAGGAAAATACCCAGAACTGCTTTTTCCAACATGATCGAGTCCATTTAAAAACATTTCACATTCATAGATTTGGGTCTGCTTCTGGCACTTGGATATGACTTGGCAACTTATTTGAGTCATGTCTGAGGTTTGGAAGAGGTCTCTTTTCTAAGTTGGTTAGGCTCTACAATCAGTTCAGCAAAACTTAGCTTGACTTGTTATAGTTACTTTTTTAACAAGGAGTAAATCAGAACATGACTTTAAACACTTTTTAGAACAAATGCTTGACTGCTCAGGTGTTTGTTGTTTTAATAAGTGTCTCACTGCAATGGAATTAGACTTGTTTAGGCAAAAGTTTTCTTTGTTTATACTACAACAAAGCAGTTTGATTATCCCAGCATGCCACAGTACATTTTGTTTTTTGTTTTTTGCTGCTTCAGACCAACATGGCTTCTTCTCTGATGAAGATCAAATGAACTGAATTAGCTAGAGGTCCAGTGGTAAATTTTGAAGTGTGTCTTCAGGAAGCAGGAAGTTGGGCTTAATGCCCAAAAAGCCCCCTTCCAACTCTGTGATTCTACAGGGTTCTACAGACCCCATAATCACATGCGTATGGAAAACTGAAAAATTCAAGTAGCATAATGACTCACGCAACAGACAACAATGTCTAAAGGAGCAGAATACTGTATTAGGTTTTTTGGAATAAATACCAATTGTTTCTTAGACATACACTCCACTGAACTTACTACTGTTTGCATTGGTACAGCTTGTAGAATTAATGGAGCTGCAACATAAGTTACCTGGAAATGCTCCCTATTAATCAGAAATGTAATCTACCTTATCATTTAAACTCCTAGTATAAGGAAGGTAACCCATCAAATAGAAGAGGTATCCACCTTATGCTTGTTTTCCACAGCCTGTTTTCCTTTAAGTGAATTTGTCACATGCATGCCGAAAGTCTTCACCATCACCTCATTCACTGTGCCAGATCAAGGAGTAAATACCACGTAACCTGGTAATACCACAAATGACTTCATTGTTCCTGCTGTGACTAAAGTCCTGGGCCAGTGGTCCCTTGTTTTGCACATTGAGAGTGTGCAACAGTGCCGTCATCACAGCCACGACAACACTCTGTGCACGTGCAGTCACGTTGGGTCATCTGAGGTACCAGCCCGCTTGCGCGGTCCCTTGCTTGTGCCAGAAAAGGTGTGAGTGCTCGCCTCCTGGACATGCCAGGCAAGCTTTGGGTCAGGATTGGGGAGGGTTGGGTTGCTTGTGGGGCACGATTTTGTGCACCACAGCTAGTTTGCAATTGGTGAACATCTGGGCAGGCAGAGGGTGTTTGTAGGTTGTAAACGCCTCCTGCAAGTACAGATGCACCTGCCCAGATGTTAATTAGTTGCAAACTAAGAGGCCTAGTGCGAATTGGCCTAATGTTTCCTTTCATTAAAAGCAGAGTTACAGAAAAGCAGGGCTCTGATTCAGCAGCTTTAGAGCAAACAGCAGAGTACAGTCTATCATTTTTCTTCAGGAGCAGCTGAGGGGTGGGGGGCACACTGTTTGAAGGCACAGTCCACTTACCTCAACAGTATCCCATGTTAACCATTAAGTTTGCTATCAGCACCACACAACTTCAATGTGGAACACACATCTCCGTGGATTTCTCAGCTTGGGTCAGGTGGGGTGGAGGTGATTTGCTGACCACTGGCTTCACCGCCATGAATATTGATTCCCTCACACATTTCCTCCTTTTCACTGAGATTGCAAAGTAGCATCAAACTGCTATGACAAAGGAAAAGAAAGTGAGACTGGACTTTGTAGAAGCTCTGTTGTGTTGCCAGTTTGGAACTGACGTTGTGCTTGGGTGGATACAGGATGGAGGGGGAGAAGGAACGAATGATGAATGAAATGAAGCAACATCCCCGTTACGCACTGCTTTGCAGTGGAAGTGGAAGCACTCATGCAAGCACTTTGCCATTAGGTGATGTTTTGAAATTACTACGTAACGCAAAACTTCTGTTCCAAAGAAGCTTTAAAGAAGCTCTACCCTATTTAGATATGGAGGTGAAGTTGCGCTTGGGTGGATCCAGGATAGAGGGGGGCAGAGAAGAAACAAATGGCGAATGACTGATGAGACCACCAAGAAAATCTGGAATGGTGGAGTTTGTCTTTCACACCCCAGTGAAGTCATGATTTGAAGGGTGGAACAGCATCCAATCATTGACTGCCTGGGGAGGGCTATTTCGTGAGGGGAGGAGAGAAAATGATACAGTTTATCTCGAGCACATGAAAAATGAAGAGTGAGAATGATCGTGTGTGTTTGGAGTTTGTGTCATAATGCAAATGTGATATGATGGGAACATGTATTTCATCCCTGTTCCCCCACAATATGGATTTTCCATGTGATATTGGAACCCTCTCTGACTGAATTATTGCTTATAGTCACAACTGTTTTTTGTTTGTACAATATGTGCCATTGCCTTTTTTTTAAAGATGGCAGAAATTTCAGATATGCTTCCATCAGAGGGAAAACTTAAGGCCCAGTGGAAATATTTGCTAAAAACAGAATTCGATAGTGCTGCTGTAAGGACCCTTTATTCCCCCTGTTTGGATGGGGGCTTAGACAGCCTCATGATAATTAACACCTGCCTTTTAAGATGCCACTTGTCTCAGTTTTCTTGGGGGGAGGTGTGTGGGGTAGACACCTCCCCCCATGTCACTGGATTCTTGATCATATCCCCATCCAGTGACACGAGTGCTTGGTGAGTGGATGTCTTTTCAAAGAATGCAGTTTCACACCCTCACCCCTGGGGTGTGGACAGGCACTCTGCTGCTCTTTGCGCTGGGTTGGTGTGCTCCTTGGCGGGTGCAGTGTGCCACTGAAAATGAAGATGTGAGGCCTGAAGTGGTTCCCACAGGCACCCAGAACAGTAAGTGGAGCACAGCTGCTGGTGATTGCATGGAGAATCCAGATGGGTTCTCCTTTTGCCTTATTCTTTAGGATTTTTTTTAACTCTCAGACTAGGTTATAGCATCTGGTATTGCCTAGCACTCTTTTACAAATTAAAGCTTACTCTGCTTAGCTTCTGAGGCTGACCAAGATTGGCTAGGGTGTGGTAATATATTGGTAGCTCATAAAGCCTTAAAGCAGCAGATTTCTTTTGAAGAGAAACCTTCAAAGCAAATTAGAGCTTTCCCCAGGGAGGGAAATTTAGGTGGAAAGTGGCTTCTTTTCCCAGCCATTGGGAGATAATTTGAAGTAGTAAGGAGTGTTAGTATCTTATCTGCTGATTGCTGGTTTGGGTTTTTTGTTTTATTTATTTTAACACTGCTTATAGTGTACCGTATGTTCCAGCGTATAAGACGACTTTTTAACCCCAAAAAATCTTCTGAAAAGTTGGGGGTTGTCTTATACACCAGTAATACCTGCACCCGGGTCCTGCTGGCCACAGCTGCCAGCACAAAACTGGGGTGCAGCCTAAACTGAGCCTTGGACTTGGGGAGAGACAACAGCCTTACCTACTAATCCCAATAATGTGGCTTGTAGCTTTCCTTCTGGTGCTGACACAAGGAAAAAACCTTGCTAAACAGGTGTTCCATGAGCGAAATATAAAGAATCCTGCCCTCATTTTCTCTTCTCCGCTTTAGAAGTGTCTGCCCCTCTAGCGCGATTCGTCTATGACCCAGTAGGGGAGGGGTTGAAAGCAGAGATGCTTTTGAAGAGAAAATGTTGGCAGGATTCTTCATATTTCGCTCGGTGGAACACCCCCTCCCCTACAGGGTCATAGACAAAATCGCACTAGAGAGGCAGACTCCAAAGCTGCATTGCAGCCACAGATCTTTATCAGAGCAAGGTTTTTCCCTCTGTCAGCACCAGAAGGAAAGCTACAAGCCACATTCTTGGGATTAGCAGGTAAGGCTGCCATCTCTCCCCAAATCCGAGGCTCGGTTTAGGCTGCGCACCCCAGTTTTGCAAAATCTCCATTTCAAGTAGAAAAATTGGGGGTCGTCTTATACACCCAGTCGCCTTATATGCTGGAAAATACGGGTATATCAGCAGAGACTTTGTGGTGTAACATATTGTGCCTGAGATGAATGGATGAATTCAAGGGGATAGCCGGATATCAGTACATCTAAGTTTTAATCCACATTTGATCCACCTTCAGGGTTAGTGAACACCTCAGCAAAGTGACAGTCATATTTTTTCTCCCATTATATGATCCAAAGGTGGATTTTCACAATTAAATAGTGTGAAAGGAAAACTGTCACTTTGCTGATGTGATTCCTCATTCTGAATATGGTTCAGGTGTGGATGAAATGTCCAATGTAGCTGGACTCTGAAGTCTCTTTATTTTTTGGTAGTTCTAACCTGCCCTTCACTCAATGTTTCAAAAACAGGTAACAGGATTTTTTTAAAAAAAATACATAAATGATGAATCTTGGGAAAAGATATGTCTCATATGCTGCCAACCCTTGAGCCTCTTATGTAGCCATTTCAGTTTTAAAGAATCAACACAATAGTATGAATGACCGTTAACTGTTAGGTAGTATTATGTGGCAGTGCTCTTGAAATGGATTGCCTTCGACTTTCTGCATGCATACAAACCCAGATCAACCTGACATAAGAGGAGCCTCAGCCCATGTAGTCCAGCATCCCATCTCAGACACTGGCCCACCAATTGCTTCTGGACATCCTCAAGCGGAAGACAAAGGCGAAACCTTCACCAGCTCCTCACTCCCTGAAAATGTCCTTTAGAGGCATCCTGCTTGTCTCTCCAACTTGCATTGTTCCTTTGCGACTGCCTTTAATACTTTAAAGCAAAAATGCAAAATAATGTCTAATCTTTTTTCGGCTCTTTTTTACTCAACAAATGAAGCTGTTGCAAATGGAGGCATGCTTTCCAGTGTTTTCCTTGCCAAACTTTTGGTCTGGCTGCCTTCTGGGTAGCTGTCAGATAATACCATTTTGTTCCATGTCATGTTTACTGTAACCTGTCATCTATTGATTATAAGCATGAGATAAGTCAAACCAGCTGAATATTCTCGGTTTTCTTTGATAATACGAAGATCTCATGTAGAGTTTTCTGCCCTGTGGTTAACCTATTATCCCCACATCTTTCACAGCAGTTCACAGCAATACCCTCAAGCTGTTGCTGTGCTGGTCTTCTCTGAATGACTGGACCAACCACATCTGTGCTAGTGTCACTATTTAGACAGAGCACACAATAAACTATTTGTTTCTTGTAGGATATAACCATCTTTTTTCTCTATCACAGATTGCTAGCATATTGGTTGTCGCTGAATCCAAGTCATCTGGAGTCTACAGGTGCACAGCTTCCAATAAAGTAGGAAGTGATGAAAGAAGCATTAGTTACTTTGTAACAGGTGAGGTTCAATTCATGTCCTACCAAATTACACAAACATTGCATGGATTGATTATCTGCCTATAAGTATGCTGAAGAAATAGATGGGTGCAAATACATATGTGAGAGATGGTAACATAAAAAACTACAAATGGTAAAACATGTAAATGGGAAGATGGTGCCACTGAGAAGGCCTGACCATCCTAAAATGGCATTCTGTCTACAGTGTTTACAAAGGTTGTGACTGGTTGGCCACATGGCTGCCTTTGAGATGTGGGTCACAAAAATGGGGATTGACCTCATAATGGCCTCAAAAAGTATGTTGAACTTTTTCTGTGGTGAAACTCCTATGGCTCTCTGATTGATTGGTTGATTGATTGGTATTTCTAACCCATCCTATACCCAGAGGTCTTAGGGCAAGTTACTGTAAAACCTATACAAGAACTGAATTAAAAATGAACTGATTAGGGGATGCGATCTGTTTCTTTAGCCAAAAGCTAGAGCAAAGGGAGGAGTCATCACCATGCAGATAGTAAGGAGACTAGATGCACCACAGTGGGGAGGGGGCTACCACAGCAAAGACCCTCTGGCGTGCTCTTGCCCCAAAAGGGCCTCTCCTGCTTCTCTTAACTGACAGACAGATCTGTATGGGAGGAAGAACTCCTTTAGATAAGTGGACTCAAGTTGTTGGAGCTTTGTAAGTCAATGTTAACACCTTGAGTTGGACTCTGTACCAAATTGGCAACTCTGAGCAAAACTAAGAAATGATTATATGATATGTGATGACTAATTGCGTGAATCCATTCTAGCCTGAGTTACTGTAATCAACTAGCCTTTTCTTCTTGCTGTCAACGGCAAAACTAAATGTTCTAATTTTTTTTTACCCTTGCTGAGGAACAATAACAAAAAAAAATTACCCTGCTTTAAACTAGTGCCAGTACAAAATGCTGATTACAGTGAACAAAAGGCCAGGATGCTAAAAAGGATTTCCTTTTGGTATATTCAAAATAGATACTTCAGGGCTAGACTGATTGCTAGAGGTTTGTTAGCTTTTCATCAACTTTCAACTTGTTCTCATTTGAAGACAGGCTTAGCAGAGAATGGCAGGAAGGGGACAGGAATGCACGTGGGCAGGAAAAAAAGTTGCCTTTTACAGCCTTGTGCTGCATGTCAGGCATGTGAACAGACAGGACATTCTTTCTAGGTAATGTGCTAAACCCAGTACAAAGCCAGTGAAGATCCCTAGTAGAATAACCCAGGCTGCCGGAGAAAGGTCCCTCGCCTCATGCTTTTTAAAACTACTGTGGGAGGTAGAATCTTTCTGTGGAGCATTGGAGTTGAAATGCTTTAGAGGATGGTCACATGTGCATCCTTTGAGTCAACGTGCCCATGAAGGTAACAAAAACATAAAAACATAACAAGACCCCTGCTGGACTGGGCCACAGCCTGTCTAGTCCAGCATCCTTTCTTACTCAGTGGCCCACCCATTGCTTCTGGCATTCTCTAGGAGAAGACGACCTGCTCTTAACTCCCTGCACAATATGGCATTTGCATAGGATACACACTGATGCTCAGCATTAGCATAGAGTCCAGTGCAGGTTGCCAGTGCTAACTGAGAGTAAGACCACAGTCCTGCTCTTAGGTTGGGGACTGCCTTGGACTCACTTCATATAAGATGGTGAGAAGTAATTATTCCTCTTTACTCTACCTTGGTGAGACTACATCTAGAATACTGTGACCAGTTCTGGGCACCTCAGTTTAAAAAAGTCATTGACAAACTGGAGCAAGTTCAAAGGAGGGCTACCAAAATGGTTAGTGGTCTCGAAAGCATGTCCTACAAGGAACAGCTGAAGGATCTAGGAATGTTTAGCCTACAGAAGAGAAGACTGAGGGGAGACTTGATCATGGTCTTTAAGTATCTGAAGGGCTGTCACAGTGCAGAGGGATTGTCCCTATTCTCACTTGCACAAGATGGGAGGACTAGAAACAACAGCATGACTCAAGGGAGTCAGTACAGATTAGATATTAGGAAAAACTTCCTGACAGTGAGGGTAATCAGTCATTGGAATAGGTTGCCAAAGAGGTAGTTAGGTCGCCATCACTGGAGGTCTTCAAGCAGAGGTTGGACCTACATCTGTCTGGGATGGTTTAAGAAATCTTGCATTGAGCAGGGGGTTGGACTTGATGACCCTAGAGGTCCCTTCCAACTCTATGATTCTGTTATTCTTTCTGAGATCCGCATGATTTCAGCATAAGACTTTCTAAGTGTAAAGCAATTATATGAATGGGACCTTAGCATTCATGCACAACTCCATGATTGGGAAGGCAAGTCAATAAAGCTTTCTTAGGGTATGTGTCCATTAGTTTTCTGAAGGTCAGAAAGCTTGTTGCTTGAGCACAGGTTATAGCTAGGAGCAATGGACCCCTGTCAAAGAAAGCAGGATGGCTTGCTCAAATACGGTTAGGTTCTGGTTATAGGACTAGGAAGATGAATCTTCTCAAGTTTCTTGGCTTTCAACTTGTTGGTTCAGCATTAGGTTTGGGGCAGCCGCCTATGAGATACAGTCTAAGGGGGTTGTGCATGTTGCAGCACATAAACCCTAGAGTCAAGCAGAGTGAAGTTCAGACACATTCTTATGGAAATTGTTGAGAGTGACCTGCTTGCAGTACCGAACAGAAGGACCTTGTTGGTCATTCTCAAGGTGGAAATAGGCAAAACTGACATCAGAGATGGCCTTGGTGAAAAGCCAGGAGATCAGGCTGGGATTCCAAATGAGCCACTCCTGTGTGCACTGAGAAGCTTGACACCATTTCACTGAGCATCCAGAAAAACCAGCTGTTTTTTTTTGCAGTAATGCTGAACTGTTAAGGATGAAAGCACAATTTCCTAAATGGAATCACAGCATTCCCAACTGCTGCTTCACTTCTCTGCCACCTCCCCAAACGACCTGCCATTCACCTGAACCAGTCTGCTCTTGAGAAGGCAGATCAATTGCCCAGGACATGTTGGAGTATTTGAGTTAAGACACGTGATAGGGTGTTTTTCCACAGTCACCAAAAGTACCCATTAAGTACCCATTAATGGGTACGTAATGGCATTTTTGTACCCATTAATGGGTACTTAGTGGGTACTTCTAGTGACAGTGGAAAAACACCCATAATGTGCTCTTAAAAAACAATTGCAATATGTATGCTATGTTACATTAATTTTTGGAAGACCATCAATGCTCCTTAGTCTTGTATTTATCTCTGAATGGCACAGGATGCTGTTCCGATTCTCCATAATTCTGTGCCTGTGGCTCAATTCTGCTCCTATTTCTTTCACTGTTTTGTTGGCACGCAGCAGGATCACGGGCGTGTTTGCATTTACTGAGGGTGAGACAGGAACATGTCTTATCTCCTGGCTGTCCAGTGTCACTAAAGGCATTTTATTTTGAGATTCCTGGTGGTGCTTGGCAAAGATAAACAAAATCTTCCATCAGGAAATCTGGGAGCTATTTCCACAGGAAGTTTCAAATCACTAAAGTAAATAAAACTGTTTTACATGATTCCAACCCAACCGTTGTCCAGCTTGTCTCCATCGTTAACTGCTATGAGGTGTAACAAATCAGGCATGATAAAGGTTTTGCCTTTTTATGCCTTTCAAAATCGGTTCTTCTGTCTAAATATTGTGAACGCTGTTTTATAACAACTTTACACTGGGGGATCCTTTGATCATTAAATCAGTTGCCTGACTGAAGTGTACCTTTGTTTGTTTGTTTTTCTTTATTGCTTATTCACTAAATCACTAATACCTTACCTGGTCCAGTGACAAGATCTGCCAGATAGGGATAGATTCTATGGACTGCAACCCCAACCCCTCATCTAAAAGAATTGGGGTCAGGACAGCTTGGTGGTGCTGGTGTGCAAAGTGTTTCAGGCTCCCCAGGAAATAATCAAGGCAGCATTATTGAAAGTGGAATCTGTTTGGCAGAAAACAAAAACAAAGCAAAAAACTTCTAACCATGAGTTGTGGAAACCCCATTCCATTTAAACCATGTATTCTCCCAGGCTGCATTCAGGTACACTAAGGGCGAGTTCCCATTCAAGGGATAAAGCTCAATATACATCGAGATTTACATCGGGATTTACATCGATATTACATCGATATTTTAACATTGCGTTAAAAGGAGCATTTAAAAGGAGCATCTGGCAATCGGATTCAACCTCGTTAAAAGGAGCATCTGGCAATCGGATTCAACCCCGATTTTGTGTCCCCACTCTTAAACACTAAAATGCTTCAAAAAATGGATTGGGGAAAGTGAATCTTTCCCCTCCTCAGCCTTTTCCGACCCCTCTCTCTCCACTGCCCAGGGCGCAACTCAAGCCCCGTTCACCTGCTCACCTCCACACCCACCATCCCCAGCAGATGGAGAAATGGACTGGGAGCTGCCAGAAGTAAACCTTTTAATGTAACCCATTTTCTGTAAAATGTGTGGGTTGGAAAGGAAACATTGTTATAAAGTGTGAAGTGGGTGGATTGTTACAATGAAACTACTGTAGCTGCTGTACAGGGGAAACCTGGCACTTTAACTGAAAGGGGCTGTCCTGCAGGGTGAAACCCCATCCATTTCATGATGTATTTGCCCAAATATTGCTCTAGCATTCCCACAGCAATAAGGAAGAAGCGTTTTAAAAGCCAAAACTGGAAAAAAACACCTGAAAAATCAGGTGCTTATTTATTCCATTTTAAAGCCAAATAATCCTCAAAATACCCCTGAAACCTATTGGGAGTGGGAACGCCGAGGATCCAAACTGTTTTTAAACAGTTTTAATTGATTGGGGGTGGGAACTATGAGGATCCAAACCATTTTTAAACAGTTTTATGCGGTAATGGGAACTCGCCCTGAATAGCTTGACACTTCAATGTCCTGACAGTTTTTAAAGACTCTGTAATATCTGTGGACTAAAGTTCCCCAATGTGAACTAAGCTACAGTATATGTGGATTAAATGCGCTCTCATTCCAGTTCAGAGCACAAGCCCATTTTATTTTGCAAAGTCGGAAGGGAAAAGTGGTCTTTTTGGGGATGGAGCCACACTTTTAGGGGCATTCTCATTTCCTCTTATGTTACAGAAAGATCAGGTAGGTGCAGGTGTGTGCACATCCTACCCCGAAGAACAACTTTCTTTTGGGTTTGGACAAGGCTGAACTTACAGATCATCTTGTAGCAGAAATATTTTTTTCATTGGTTTGTTCATCCATTTATCCAAATAGGGGACAGATTAATGTAAGCATCTAAGAGTGTTTTCCCACTAGCACTAAGTACCCATTGAAGTACCCATTAAGGACCCATTAGGCTCAGAGCAGGAAGACCCCATTTCCACTGCAGACCTCATTAGAGCCACATTTGTTTCCACCACAGCTAGGAAAATTGGATTTCCTGTAGACCCGGTTAAAGGGGTCTACAATGGGGTCTTCAGCCATCAAATCCAGATTATAGAGAGTGAGCCTGTTTCCACTACAATTGGACAATAGGGTCTAGAGGAGGCCCAAGGGGGGCACCCATGGGTGGGTAGGTGCCCCAAACTCAAAACTTCGAAGTCCCTCCAAAGTTGCCTTCGGAGATTAGCACAGGCTTTGAAGAGAACCCCTTGTGAGAGCAATGCTGCTGTCAAAGGCTCTGGAGGATCTTTGAAGTTAGTGGCAGAAGATTCTATGGAGCTGCTCCAGAGGATCAACGAAGATTCTCCGGAGCATCTATGGAAATTGCACCCCGTCCCCCAAAACACCTGGGGTGACAGGCGGACCACTCATGGGTAGATCTGGATTTGTACATGGGTGCTCCGGTGTTTCCACAGCAGGCAGGCTAGCACCCACTGCTGTTGGGTGCTAGACCACCCGTGGAAACACATTGGATACTTCCCTTAATCCAGCTCTACTAGATCCGGATTAAGAGAAGTACCTATTCCTTAGATCCAGATCTTCTTAGATCCGGATTAAAGGAGTTCAGTGGAAAAACACCCTTTGAAAATCCATACCAAATTAATCTAAGGGCCCATCTTTTCCAGGGTCCTATTGCCAGCAGCAGCCAATCAGATAACAAGCATAGAAATTACACTCCTATGAAATGTTCTGTGAATAAAAATAATGTTTGTTGTTGTTTCTGTCACAGATGTTCCAAATGGATTCCATATTAACGTAAAGAAAATGCCTGTTGAAGGAGGGAGCCTGGTATTGTCCTGTTTAGCCAGCAAATTTCTCTACAAAGATATCACCTGGTTATTGCCAAGGACAGTAAACAACCAAACAAGAATTAAAAAGGTTGCAGCTAAGGGGTATTCCGTTGGCCTCACTCTTACCATCAAGAACGTTTCACTTGAACATTCAGGCACTTATGCCTGCCGAGCAAGGAACATACACACTGGAGAAGATGTTCTTGAAGAGAAAGACATTACAGTCAGAGGTGAGCACTGCAACAAAAAGGCTGTTTTCTCACGGATCCACAAATTTAAGAGCGCAAGGAATGATTGTACAACACAACACAACATAAAACATTAAAGGACTCACTAAAAAGTGAAAGTTCTGTCATATATCTCTGTACGCTTCCAAAAAAAAAATAAATTGGAAGTTTGGACATATGAGGAGTAACAATGCAAAAACAAAACAAAAATAAACAACAAACCCCCAAACCTGAGCTCCCAATTTGGCTCAGAAAGATATATTTCTTCTTTGACAAAGATGTGGAAGTTGGGATTTGGAAGACTTCCCCAACCACTGCACTGAATTTTTGTGTGTTATGTTGTATTGTTCTTTGCAGTCTCCCAACAAGCGCTAATGAAAATCTCTGGACCCAACTTCTCTTCGGCTTTGATATTCAACCTCCTCACAAGTGTCAAAGCTGCATAAACTAAAAACTTTTTTTCTAAAAATATATATAGAAAAACTGCTGCCTTTCATAAACGTTGGACATTTTCTAAGTTAATTTTAAAGTGCGGAGTAGGCACAGCTCAGTTTAAGATATTGACTGGACTATGATATTTTTTGACTTTTATCTGCTCTTATGGTTTTATAAATACTGCTTGCTGAGCAAATTCTTATGCTTATTTATTTGAAAACATTTTTTTACACTAAATATATTAATCTTTTAAAAAAAGAAAACCACCTTTTTTCAGGGAAAGCTCTGAGGGATTCAGAATATGAAATAAACGTTTTGAAATAAGGCACAGACCTCTTGTATTTTTTGTATTAATTATTATATTTAAACCCTGATGGATCCTAATCTTTTGAATATAAATAAATGGGTATGGGATTTCTGAGTGAATTCTCTTTGGCCTTCTTTCAAATAAATTTAACAGTGCCTCTGTTGAAGGTGTGGTGACATCGATGGGAAAATGCTTCCCTGACCAAGTATTGTATGGTATAGTTTTTGTAACTATCTTCATAAAAGAGAACCTTCACATTCACTCCTCTTGACTGGGTTTCAGTCATCACAGAAAAATGTTTAATGTATTTGTCCAAATCTGAATTTAAAATTAAGAACTTTAGGAAGCAGATTCATCATTCCTTTTCTGATTCATTTCATGGGGATTTAGAAATGCTTATAACTACTGATGGAGAATTAAAAGTAATTTCGGGGGGGGGGGGTGTTTTGCGTCTTGTAAGTATTTTCATGTCAACCTCTCTTGTGATTTTCCATGTATTATAATATCTGTATAAGAAAGAAGTTACTATTTTTAATAGATCTGATAATTTTATTTTTTTACAATGTGTATCTATTATATTTTGGAACGTTGTTCATTTATGATTAATTATTATATGGAACTATTTTACCCAAGTGTGTGGGGATCACAATAGCAACAGCAAAAATGGGAACAAAAGTGGCTTTCCTATTAAAACAGAGGGTGACAACATGACAATTTCTTGTGCCTGAGAACTTACCCACCCATTTCCTTCTTCAAGGTAGCACAACCGTGTCCCCCAGCCAAACTTGTCTTTCACGTGGGAATTGCTTTTGTCAAGTGTGAACGGGTAAACAATAGCATTTCCCCATTATGCCTAGTTTGTGGAACCTAAAATGATTTAAAAACAATCAGCTACCTGGAAGTTGTCAGCGTAAAGAAAAGAATCATTGTTCCTATCTTGAAATTTCACCTATAGTCTTTTATATCATGGATTTATTTTATTTTTTCTGTATCACTGTGATAGCTTTCAGAAGTGATTTGTGTTTTTACAAAAGAATTTTCTGTGGCTGTTCTTAATATGATTACAACAAAGCCATTCTGATTGTTGGTAAAGGCATTCTAGTGACAAAAAAGTTATTTTACTGGATATTCTTGGAGGGAAACAGGAAAAACAGCCCCCTTTGCTCCTTTAGGACATATTTGAAAAATAAGCCTGAAAAGTTAGGAATTTGTGGAAGAGAAAGAAACTGTTAAAAGTGAAATTCAAATAACCACATGTTGATTTGTGTCAACTAATGAAGCATTGGTTTATGACTTTGTCCTATGTAATTAAATGATACTTTATAACAAATCCTAGGGAAAGAAAGGTATTCTGATCCTCCATAATTTGGGGATGGTCAACACTTAAGTATTTACATGTTTCAATAATAAAATATGTCACTTGATTGATCCATAGGCCTCAGCGCTATTAATACAGTTGCACTGGAAAGGGATGCATTTTGTTCTGTTCCGGATGATTTATGATTCCCATGTTTGATGTAGAGAATTATAATTGTAATTTACATTTGTATTTCTTCATGTTAATGATGCATTTTACTGACTTGTAACTGATGATTCAAATGATAACATAAAATGCCTTATAAAGAGGTAACATGTGCTAAATTAAAAGAGTTATACAAAAGAAGAGCCTAGATATGTTTAAGATATTCTTTATTGTTTATATTTATGTGGAGGTTTTTTTGTTCTTTTCTCTCAGGGTAATTTTTTTTCTCTTTTGCTACTGAAAATCTATCACTTAAGCAAGGGAATTTATATTCTCTGTAGTTCCCTTTATTTCCCTGTGATCAGAGGATACAGGTCATGAAGGACTTTTTTTCTGTACAAATTATACAGAATAAGCTCCTGTTTATTGTCTACATAATTAGCCAAATTTCTATAACTGAAATCCAAGATTTCTATCAAAAGTCAAATGCAAAGAGATGAACCCAGTCAGAAATGCATGTGAATTTCCTTGTGAAATAATTACGTCTGGTTTTAACAAGCATTTCAATCTCACTGAGTTATGGCCTTATTCCAAATATATGAAGTGAAAATTCTCACTAAGTGTTTTTCAATATGGAAAAATGTGTATGGCTATAAGTAAATTAAAATTAATCAGAAACAACATGAATTGTACAGCTTCTGTTTTTCCCCTGTACCCCGTTTGACTCCACTCTTTTGTCTCAAGACTCTTGGTTACATTGTTCTCCATAGAAATTGAGGGATCACAAAATGGTAAAAATTATCAGCTTCCAGGTACAGACATGTTTTCAACTACCTAATGTGGAAGAATGAGAAACAAAGACAAAAGGGCATGAATATGTGACATTCCAGGCTCTAATCATTGTTGAGAAGTCAGTACCATTAAGTGAAATCTTGGTGCATGCCCTGACATCTAAGTACTTTGTAAGGACACATAATACTAGCTACTGGATGAAAATAAGCTGTAGGTCAAAAAAAGCAGTTTGTTAACTGTCTCCAGACATCACAGGCAAGTGCTGATTCTTTACAAAATGCTGATTTTTCCCGGACCCATGAACAAGTAAATTTGGTGTGGGGCTTCTTCAGCACTAGGTTGAATTTCTGGAAGCTCACTGTACCCAGTCCTTCTCTTTTTCCATGTGGGTGGTGAGTTCCTGGATGTTGAATCCAGCTCTGTGTGGGGGCTTGACCGTGCCAGAGGCTTGACCATGCCAGAATGTTAAAGATGGTGTGGGATTTGGTATTTAAGGGTGATAGGCCAGGAGCACCTCAATATGCCATTGGCGCTGCCAGATTGGTCTCGGTACAAATGGCAATTAGCTGCCAGCATTAACTCGACACAATATGAGTGACAAAGTATTTGGCAGAGATTGTATGCATGCAAAAACTGGGATTATTTTTAGAATTTTGATTTGTTTTCTTGTTTTGCCATTAACAAAGCACGCATAAGATGATGCAAGAAAGCATATGAAAATAGTTGTTCTTTCAAATAATTGGTTTGCTGTAATTAGTGTCAGAACTTTACAGGAGTCTGGCCCTCCTACAAAGAGAGGAAATAGCCATTGTAGTCTTAAGTCCACTGCTGACCTTGAAGAATATAATTGCAAAACAAAATGAATCTGAGGACCATTTCACCAATCAGCATTCCTTATTATCCCACTGAATTCTCAGCCAGAAACTACTTTAAAGGAGCACACTGTAAAAGCATATGAAATGCAGCCATTCTGGACATCGAGGAGAATCTACAATCCTTCTTTTCTAAGGATGTTTTCAAGAATCCACTGTCATCTGTTCCAACAAGTTGTCTTTATGAGGCTCCATTGCATCAAGGGATCGAAGGCTGGAGAAAAGTGAATTACTCAACTCAATTGCCACTAAAGATTGCAGAGTAGCCCTGCTAGATGGATGTTTCTGCTTGAGCAGAAAGGAAATGCATACGATGTAGGGATGGGAGAAAAAATAAAGGAAGGAATGAGATATTCTTCTTTTCATTGTATGAGTTTGCTGATTTAAATTGTTCCATGTACTGGCCTACTGACTTTCAAATCCGTTTGTGCAAAGTGCCAGATATTGGAATGTTTTTTTTGAAGGTACAGAAAGAACATTGAAATCCATACCTGGACATGTCTTTTTGTTGTTATTAAAATACTTTGAGTGCATTCTAACTGGTTAAAAAAATAATCACGAACATGTACTTATTGCAGACATGCCAAAACAAAATTGTGTCCAATCAAGGCTCTAAAGTGAAACGTTATCTTTACCAGTTTGCTTGCTTGTATCTGTCTGCTGTTTCAACTCTTCAAAAGCCCCAGTCTAGATCTGAAATGAATATATGGGTTTTTTTCCACTAGCACTAAGTACCCATTAGGGACCCATTAAGGACCCATTAGGCTCAGAGCAGGAAGACCTCATTTCCACTGCAGACCCCATTAGAGCCACATTTGTTTCCACCAGTTCTAGGGAAATCCGGATTGAATGGGTCCTTCAGGATCTATAATTTGGATTTCCTGTAGACCCCTTTGGGGTCAACAATGGCGTCTTCAGGCATCAAATCTGGATTATATGGAGTGCGTTTCCACCGCGGTTGGGCAATGGGGTCTAGGGAGGGCTCGGGGGCACCCCCATGGGGGGTGCCCCCAAACCCCAAACTCCGAACCCTGTGCACAGTATCTGAAGCTGGCTCCGAAGCTGGCTCCGAAGCAGGCCACAAAGAATAGCTCAGGCTTCAAAGAGGACCCCACACAAAAGCAATGCCAATCCTATGGACCTTTGTTAAAGCCCCGGAGAATCTTCAAAGTGTACGGAGATCACTCCGGAGAATCTTTTAAGAATTTCCGGAGCATCTACGGAGATTGCACCCCCTGTACCCCAAGAAACCTGGGGTGATGGGCGGGCCCCACATGGGTCTATCTGGATTCACCACATAGGTGCTTCAGTGTTTCCACTGCAGGCAGGCTAGCACCCATTGCTATTGGGGGCTGCACCGCCCGTGGGGACGCATCAGGTACCTCCCTTAATCCGGATCTACTAGATCCGGATTAGTTGAAGGACCAATTCCTTAGATCTGGATCATCTTAGATCCGGATTAAGGGAGGTCAGTGGAAAAAAACCCATGATAAATATATTGTAAATTAAAGGACATACATGTTCTTAAACTAATTTATATGGTAAGTAAAAAAATTCAAGTGTCATTCATAATACCTTGTGATGCAGTCCTTTAGTTTAATGATAGCTATTTTTCTCTGCTAATGGAAGTTGAGGATAAATTGTGCTCTTGGAGTTACTTGGCTTGTGCATTTAAAGAAAACCCCCAGTTTTGTTTAATTTATTTGCATCATGCTGCTTATTATAATAATGTCAATATATTTTTTTCCTTTGTCTGTATTGATATAATATTTGTCGTTCTGCCCTTTGGTGAAAGGGGTGTAATAAACTATTATAATTATAATTAATTACAATTACAATTATTACAATTGCTATTACTATTAACTATTACTATATTATTTTTATTTTTATTGATTATTATTATTAAGATAGACTTTTCTATAAACTTCATAAAATTTCACAAGCACAACCATAGGCTTTATTTCGAGTCCTTCATTCTCCTGGATGAAAATGACTGCAATTCTTTTTATTAAGCTGTTGTGCGTATAAATTAAATTGGGAAAATACTGAACATATTATTCTATGCTCTAGGAACATACTAACTGATCTATCAATGTATTTTGTAGCCCAGGAAGCCCCACACCTCCTGCGGAATCTCAGTGATCAGGTTGTCCACAGCAGCCACTCCGTTAGCCTGGAGTGCCTTGTCCATGGAGTGCCCGAACCTCAGATATCCTGGTTTAAAAACAACAAACAGATACAACAAGAACCAGGTGAGTGTCATGCTTGCCTTCCTTTATTTCTGTCATGTAATATGTTTCAGCAGTAGCAATTTGTGATTCACCTTGACAATAACCAGAGCTAGATGAAAGCTCTGCAAAGCAACCTGTGTGGCACTATCCATTCACACATTTAAGACTAGGAAATGGGGCTGGTTAGTAGCTTCCTCGCTAAAAGATGTTCAAGGCAAGAAGCAAGGAGCTTTTCTACAGTGGCACCATAACTGAATACTCTGCCATTAAAATTCAGCATTCCCATCACCGTATTATTGGCTGTGGAGCAGGCCACTGGCAAACACATTATGATTGCCACTTCCATATTAGGGGTTGAAGCACAGAGGCACCCTATGACATGGTGAACAAGGCGTTCTTGCTGAGAACAGCAAATCATGCCTTACAGCGGAAGGTGCCTGTGATAGCAATTGCGTTCTTAATTGGGGGGGGGGGAGGCAATGCACTCACTGTGAGATGCCTCTTGTTGCCACCGATGTAGACATAGCAGGTGAAGACACATCCACGAACGCCTTCTGGGTAAGTGGAGACATGACCATTATCACAGATGGACTGAAAGCAAGTATTTTAACTAATCTCCCCAGAGAAAGCAAAAGAGAGCTCTGCTTTTGATCCACAGTACCTCTGTTCTGTAATAGTTCTTCAAATGTGTGAAATCTTCATTTTAATTTAGTTTGCTTTTTTGACTTGCTTTAAGAAGAAAGTACGTGGATTTGATAACAGGTCAGGTACATGCTGTGTGTTTTCCTTTACTGATCCTTTCGAGCTGATATCAATAATAGTCCTTTTTAATCTCAGTTTCAGTCCTATGCATGTGTAGGGCCATTTTCTTCAGGAAGAACCCCATGAACCAAGCTTCCAGACAAGTAGATCATAGTGCTAAATCCACATTGAGAGTTGGGTTTTCCCAAAATAGTATATAGAGGGATTTCACCCCTATATCATGGACCTATGTTGGGGCTGCCACAGGTACATATGACAACCTTAACACAGCCACAACACAATTGTGTGTTTTGATCTCTGTCTGGACACAGCCTTAGTTGATACTCTTTGGGTAGGTTGTACAATTTGCATGCTTCACATTTACCTGAAAATACTTCCGAGCAATTTCTTGATACAACCCCTCCTATTACCAAGCTTCTGTGTTTGGCAGGGGGGGTTATGTGAAGGAGGCATGTCAGCAGTGCTTTGGAAACATGTGAATGAAGAAAGATGAAAAGAGCGATACTTTTTTATAGGTGTAGGAAGTTCTACGAGGAGTTGCCTAATGATCACTTTTCGTGTAAGGAAAGGGGCATACGCATGTACACAAGGTCACTGCAAAAGGTGCAAAGAGCCCCAATGCTTCTGTGTGCACAAGCATCAGTTAGCTGCAAATAATGGTGGCCACTGCAGGGATATGATGCAGGTGAGTTCCTGCTTAGTTTCCGTGGGGCTCACCTGTGTTTTACCTGCATCTTGCCATTGTAGATATGTTGGACTTGCTCCAGGAAGCACTCAACAGTCCATAACCTCTCTACAGGTTTTGGATGTGTCAAACAGAGGTTCCATACAAGCCTAGGACTTCTTTATACATTCTACCAAATATTTAGATGGAAGCAAATGGGAATTTTTTGTCGGAAAAAGGAAATCCACATTAAATCAAGATGTAATGAGGTGTCAGACTCCCCAAGAACAGGGATTTCAATTGATATGATACTGGGAGCAAGCCAATTTACGGTTGAATTCACACAGTCCTCGAAGTTATTAATATGCCAATCTTCCCCTTCCTTTATGAGCATTCTTGGTTAAAAAGCTAGATCTCAGATGTGATGAGAAATGCTACCATCTTTAAGGGGCTTCTGAAATGTGAATCACTTGTGAACACAGACAAATTGCTGATCAAAGCAGGCAGGCGGAAGAAGAAAGGAAGGAAGGAAGGAACTTCATATACAGTGGTACCTTGACATACGAGTTTAATTTGTTCCGTAACCTTGCTCTTATGTCAAATCGCTCTTATCTCAAAGCAATTTTCCCATTAATCCATTCCAGCTCCCAAAACACCACCTCAGTTGTTTTTGTTATGTACTGTACTGTATTTACATACTCGTATCTCAAATCTTGCTCTCATCTCAAAGCAAAATATCACTTGCTTGGCGGCTTGTATCTCAAAACACTTGTATGTCAGGGCACTTGTATGTCGAGGTACCACTGTAATTGTTTCTTCTA